>OX422141.1:160309403-161542692 GCA_949129095.1 Volucella bombylans | reverse complement strand
TGTATTTGTTGTTTCTAATCTGTCGCTTGTTCTACTGTTCGACCAACTATCGAATTTGTCTAAAACTGCTATCACTGATACCTTCACGTTTAAAGATTTCAATTCCGCCGACTTAAATGGCCTCCAAATTGCTACTTTTTCAGCCCCTTGGAAGCAATGCCGCTTAATGGCTGATCCGAATGAAAAAGTAAAATTGTTTCAAGCTACTTTAGCACAATTATTCGATCAATGTGTAGCAACTAAAACAGTCAAAATAAAAAATAGAGCATGTCCATGGTTTACGTCTGAAGTGGTTTGCTCTATTAAAAGAAGTAGCAAATTGTATAGCAAGTGGAAGCATAGACCATCTAATGATAAATGGTCTTCGTACAAAGCGGCAGTAACTACGCCACCTTAGCTGTATGTACTTCAAAAAAAGACTATTTCGCCTCTAAACTAAATATATCCCTCCCTGCAAAGAAACTTTGGAGTAACTTGTGTAAAATTGGTATAGTAGTAACGACAACTCTAAATATGTTCTTGATCCCGATGAACTAAATTTTGCATTTTTGGAATACGATTCTGTTAACTACAATATAAATACATCAATTAAAAACTAAATTAAAATAATTTTCAATACTATAAAATAGAAATACTTGTGCGTTTTGATATTCAAACAGGTTATGGGCCCAGCCCAGCCTACTAGGAGACACTAGAAATGTAAAATAATTAGAGTCATCTCAATTTGTGAAAAGATTTTAAGTTGTTGTCAAGTTGCCATTGATTAAATTGCACGATGTAAAATAATCATTTAGTACGGATTGAGGCGGGATAACTTCGACACATGAAAATTACACGTGGAAGCATTGCTGGTAAGGAATGATTCGTGGGATTACGTAAGAAGCGGCCAACCGGGACAGAGCCAAAGGATTTGGAGAATACCGAGATATGGGACCGCGAGCACCGAAAAGCGAAATCGGACGTAATTCTTTCAATAAGTTCATCAAAATTAAAAGAGGTAAGAGGTTGTAAGACATCGCATGATGTCTGGGTTAAGTTGCATAACGTGTACCAATCACGAAGTCCTGCAAGGAAAGCCACTTTGCTAAAACAACTTGTGCTAAATAAAATGAATGAAGGCGACGATATTCAAGATCACTTATCAAATTTCGTGTCCCTAACTGAGTTGAGCGGGATTTAAAAGTTGGCTTGGAATAGACGATTCACAAGCGGTGGCTACCCTTTCATTTAGATGAACTGAAGAGAAGAAAAAACCAATAACTCCTTCAGTTAGATGAACTGAAGCAAGTAAAATAAAAATAATTAAATAAAAACTCATGACCTTTGGTTTTTAACTTAAAACTTTATTCGTTGACTGTTGGCTGAAGAGTGGTTTAACATATGAATTTCTTCTTCCCTCGAAGCTACTGATGGCTTATATACCACTCAGCTGTTTCTTCTAAGGCCAATCACTCTGGCTTATTTACCTTAGTGTAATATGTGAACAACACACCAGCACCAACAATGCCCCCCATATTTTCGGAGTAGGTGTTAGAGTGCATTGTGTTGCAGTGCATCTCACTCACATGCAATTCGGCCATCCCGGAATTTCGTTGCGTTTGGTCAAAGATTATGACCATATTCTTCAAGTGGCGTTGAAATTCGTCAAAGCGAGATCGATATGTTCTTCGTAGCTCGGCATATTGACAGTTTGATAGTTCTGAGTTTTGTCCCGAGTCAAATCGTTTTGTAGTGCTGTTAAGTTTATATTCAATTCGTTGGTTTGTGTTCATTTTTGTTATTTGTGTTGTTATTTTCAATTTTTATTTCATGCGATTAATTAGCTTCCTGCAAACACACAATTGGATATGCAATTGGAGGTAAATGAGGATTTGCTAGCAATACTCTTACTTCATAGTCTACCAGAATCATTTGAGAATTTTAGAGTTGCAATAGAGTTTAGAGATGAACTCCCGAAGCCTAATATATTATAGATTAAAATAATAGAAGAGTATAACGCACGAAAGACTAAAGAGAGCACAGAAATTGCAGCCCTTTTTGCAAAAAAAAAAAGAATGTCGCAAACAAAAACTAAAGGTGAGCATGCAGAACGATATAACAAATGATGACAGAAGGAAACACAGGGAAATCGAAGAAAAAACGCATTTTACATGTCAAATAAAATGTTTTCGTTGTGGTGGTTTGGGTCACAAAACATCAAATTGCAAATCGAAATTCAGTGCACAAGAGCTATCTGCAATCACTGAGGAATCATTTTTAACAAGCTGTGAGGAGAACAAAGCATTATCAGTTGGAGTTAGTGCACGAATTCGAAATTAGTGCTTGGACAGTGGACCAACATCCCACATGTGTAGTGATAAAAACAGGTTCTTATCGCTAGAGTACACAGAGCCACGTGAATTATTATTAGCTAACAAACAAACTACGGAAATAAAAGGCATTGGTGCAGTTAAAATTAAAACTTTAAGTGATGTTGACATTAATTTAGAGAAAACATTGTTTATGCCTGATCCTAGAACAAATTTAGTTTCAATTCCGAGAGTTACTGAAAAAGGTCTCAAAGTGATTTTTGATAAAAGTTATGCTTTCATTAAAAATTCTAATAATATGCCAGTTGCAGTTGCTGAAAGAATGGGTGGGTTATATTATACTGCGTGAGTTTTTTAACTTGAGACATCCAAATTACTCGAAAAATACGAAATATCGCGAAAAATGTTTCAGACAAAAGTCACAAGGTTCTGAAGGGGACATAAGATGTTGACCACGAGTTTGACCTTGAGACCCATTTTCAAGGTCAAACGAAGGTCACTTTTGCTTTTTTAATGGGCACCCCTATTTTTTTGACAGATTCGTAATCTGCGTGAAAAATTACAATTCTTTTATATGAAACACTTTTTCATTTTTCGTTCTTTTCCCGTCAGAGGGCGCCATAAAACTTATGACATCAAAATTACTCGAAAAGTACGAAATATCGCGAAAAATGGCTGTTGAGGACAATGAAATGCCGTTGCACACGATTCTCACATTAGCACTCGCCAAATAAGTCGTGAATCAGGAATTTCTCAAACGACATTGGAAGTATGTGCGAGTGGTGAATAGACGCGTTATTTTTCTGCTCGCTGTTTAGCACTATATATTTACGTGTTTCTTTGCTAAAAATTAATTAAAAAGTGCGCGAAAAGGGCAAAAAAGTCGTCTAAAGTTTAATAAATACTTAAACCTTCAACATAAACATACATGCATTTATAAAGTAAAATCTACTTTTTCAACGAAATCCGTCAAAAGTAAGTCGGTTCCACTGCTCTTTGTCTTTTTTATTCTCCGCTTCATTTCATACACGTACAAACACTATCATGCCGATCACACGTCAAACGATCAAAGAAAGTACTCCATCACCAATACCTTCTGCTGCCCCAACACCAACGCTAAAGAGCACTTCTTCACCTTTAGCACACAAAAACAGAACTGCTGCAAACACATCCACAGCCACTGCAATCATCACACAAACTTCCGTTGCCACTGCTGCTAACAACACCACCACCTGCGCCCGACTCTCCCTGGAAACTTTGGATGACCGCCTAAGTAGACAAAGCGCTCTCCTAATCGAAGCCTTCGCTAAGGAAATCCAAAATCTTCGTGAAGACTTTGAATCCAAAATTGCTGAACTCCAAAACAACTGGTCCAGTCAGGTGGAAAGTATAACATCGAACGTTTTCCAGGTGACCAAACGTCTTGAGCATATGGAAGCCAACTCTCAAAGTGAAATCAATGCCTTGAAAGCAGAGCTTCATAATATAAGACAGCATGTGGATGCCTTGCAAAGAAAGGAGTTTGTCGCCGACGCTGTTCTTTTCGGGGTCCCACATCTTAACGAAGAGAACCCATGTAATTTATTCCAAACACCAACAATATTAAAAAACATCTTCCGATTACACCCCCGTGGAAACCATAACAATCGCTCTCCAACACCAATAATACTGCAATTCTCAAGCCAACACGAAAGAGACTCTGTACTTCGAGCTGCTGCTCTTTATCGAAAAAATAAACAAAAAGAGCTTTGTCTCCGTGACTTAGGAATTGCTTCTGATTCCAGCTGTTTTATCAATGAAAGTCTCACAGGGAAAAATCGTGATATTTTACGCTCTGCTGTGAAACTGAAGAAAGAGAACAAAATATTCGCGGCATACACCAAGATGGGCCTAGTTTACGTTAGGTTAATAAAGGATGGAAGAAGCTTTGTCGTTCAAACTCACCAAGAATTGGAAGCTATCACCCAGAAAAAAGAAAACAAAAGAACCAACAATGAAAATACGGAGTTGCTGTTGTAGTTTTTCGCCCCACTACTTTTATTCATTCATACTATAGGCACAAGTTGGGAGCGTATTTATCGGATGCCCCTTGTCAATGATCAAACTAACTTTCTGCAGGAAAAAATTGCTTTCCTCTTTAACAAATATGTGCCGTTAAAAACAAAACCTGCTAGGCGCCCTCACCTTCAATGGTTTACCCCTAATATCCTACAGCTTATGAAAAAGCGTGATGATGCCTATAAAAGCTGGAAAAAGTACAGAATGCCTGAGTTCTTAAATATATATCGCAAATTACGTAATGAAGCGGTTTCTAAAATAAGAAACGCCAAGCGTGTCTTCTACTATCGGAAGTTCGGTAGCTGCTCTTCAGGCAGAGAGGTTTGGAAACATATCCGTGAACTTGGGTTAGGATACTCCCGATAATATAGACTGCAACCACCTTAACTCAACTTTTTTAATATCAAATGATCCACCCTCAGTAAGCTTAACTACTTTCGACCAGCCACCGGATGATTGTAGAGAATCATACTTTGAATTCTACAGATTACGCGAGGAAGACGTTGCAGAAGCGGAACTATCGTTCAAATGCTATGGGGATCGATGAAATTCATCCAAAATTTGTTAAGCTTCTGCTTCCATATTTACTGCCTTTTATAACACATATCTTCAACTCAATTTTAACGACGTCAGTCTTTCCCACTCATTGGAAAGACGCTAAAATCATTCCTACTCCAAAGAAATCGAATGGAAATGCAGTGGAATTCAGTCCTATCTCAATTCTGCCATTCCTTTCAAAAGTTTTTGAGAAATGTATTCTCAAACAGATTCAAATCTATCTACAGTGTAAAGAACTGCTTTGTGAGAATCAATCTGCCTTCCGTCAAAAACGAAGTTGCAAGACTGCGTTATTATTGGTAATTGACGTAATTAGGAAAGCTATTGATGACAACCATACTACAATACTAACGTTACTTGACTTTTCGAAAGCATTCGACACCGTTAATCACACTATACTTTGCTTAAAGCTCAGAAAAGAGTTTAAATTTTCATTGCCCTCTACAAAACTTATATTTTCTTACTTAGAAGGAAGACGACAACAGGTTGTAGCGGGAAACCGATGTTCATGCTATTTGCCTATAAAGAGGGGAGTACCGCAAGGCTCCATTCTTGGACCATTGCTTTTTTCGCTCTACGTAAATGAACTGCCAAAGGTTGTCGTGCATTGTGCAATTCATATGTTCGCCGATGATGCCCAGATCCACTTAAGTTCTCCCATGAATTTGGTTCACGAAGCCACTGCGCAGGTGAATGAAGATCTCCAGCGTATACTTGGTTGATCAGCTAAGAACGAACTGCGTCTTAATGCCCAGAAAACAAAAGCACTTGTGATCCATAAAAGAAAACTGGACCTTAATCACTTTCCACCAATCCAACTAGCCCAAAGTCCAATAGAGTACGTCGACCGCGCCAACAACCTGGGCCTGATATTTAACCGGACCCTTACTTGGTCTACTCACATAAACGCCACTATAGGTAAGATATATGGTGGATTACGTGCTCTCTGGACTGCACAGCTCCTTGTTAGCGAAAACCCTCCTAATACCGATTCTGCTATATTGTTCTGAAATCTTTTGCTACCCCGACTACGACTCCAGACGAAAGCTCAATGTCGTATATAATAATATTGCCCGATTTGTATTTCACCTAAAACGATATGACCATATTTCCTTTTACTCAAAGCAAATCAGCGGATGTACATTTGATAATGTGCTCAAATACAGAACCAGCATACCTATTCAATAGGCTACGGCTACGCTTCCTTCAGTCAGGTAGATCATGTATGCTTTTTCAAACGAGCTCTGCCTGCTTGACGTCTGAACGCCAATTCTTCGTAAACTCCGTACGGCTGTGGAATTCTTTGCCCATAAATATTAGGAAAATTAGAAGCACAAAACAATTTAAAACCTCTCTCTTAAAATACCTGGCCAATGAAACTAATTAGATTTAGAATTTTAAACGCTTAAAATGTTCAATTTGTTTGTAAAGCCAATTGTTCTTTTCTATTCTTTTCTCTCTTTTACTTTATCTTACTTACCTTATTTTATTTTATTTTGTTATCACTTCCTGAATTCTTATTGTTATATATACTTGCACATACTTGTATCTGATATTTGAAAAATTTAAGGCTTCCACATTTAAAAGATTCCATTATCTTACCGTGTAAGCAATACTTACGAGTACTTAAATAAATAAAAAAATAAATAGACTGTCTGTAAGATATTACATCGGCATAAATACCATCGTTATCATGTTTCAATGCATCAAGAACTTTCTAGTGAGAATTTTCGCAAACGGGTTTCCTTTTGTCAATGGGCACTTCAGCAAATTGAACGGGACCCCCTTTTCTTCGCCAAGGTGTTATTCTCTGATGAGTCGACTTTCAGCAATCACGGCACCGTCAATTGGGCTACCGAAAACCCTTTTTGTTTGCGACAAGTTGAACGCCAGCACCCTTGGAATGTTAATGTTTGGGCGGGAATTATTGGGGATAAATTAATAGGTCCATATTTTATTGAAGGCAACTTGAATGGCGAAAAGTATGCGCACTCCTTGCGAGACCATCTTCCAGTATTATTAGAAGAACTGCCATTGGAGTTGCGACAAACAATGTGGTTTCAACATGATGGTTGTCCAGCCCATTATTCCCAAATAGCCCGGGTCGTATTAAATAATGTTTACCATCAACGATGGATCGGACGAGAGGGTCCGAGGCAATGGCTTGCTAGATCACCTGATCTTACGTCACTTGATTTCTTCTTGTGGGTCTACTTAAAAAGTGAGGTTTACAGAAAAAAGCCAACAACACATGAGGACATGAAAAGACGAATAACTGAAGCTTGCCGGCAGATTACGCCAGAAATAGTTCTCAGTTCTGTGGGTTCATTTAGAGCGCAGATAGACAAGTGTATTGAAGTGAATGGTCGCATTTTCGAGCATTTGCTGAAATAGTCTCGGGAAATAAACGTCGAAATGGGAAGAATTCAATGATTCAACAGTGGGAGGCAAGGGGACCCAATCTAATTAATCACCCCGAAGAAAACAAAATACTGCTACATCCACGTCGTTGTTTCTTGGTTCTGCTAAACGCAGTATGTAAAAACAAATGACAAGCCTACGAGCAATACGACTGAGCAATGAAAATCAGGAATTATCATTTGAAAAATCAAAAGTGGCCTTCGTTTGACCTTGAAAATGGGTCCCAAGGTCAAACTCGTGGTCATCATCTTATCTCCCCTTCAGAACCTTGTGGTTTTTGTCTGAAATATTTTTCGCGATATTTCGTACTTTTTGAGTAATTTTGATGTCTTAAATTTTATGGCGCCCTCTGACGGGAAAAGAACGCATATTTGAAAAAAGTGTTTCGTGTAAAAGAATTGTAATTTTTCACGCAGATTACGAATCTGTCAAAAAAAAATAGGGGTTCACATTAAAAAATTAAAAGTGACCTTGCAAATGGAGCTCAAGGTCAAACTCGTGGTCACCATCTTATGTCCCCTTCAAAACCTTGTGAAGATGAGTAACAAAAGTACGCTATCAAACAATTTTCAGTGTGAAATCTGCATCAAAGGGAAATTATGCAGAAAACCACTTCCGAAAAGTAGCGACTCAAGGAGTAAACATCCCTTGGAACTAGTGCATAGCGACATTTGTCGTCCGATAAGTAAAAAATCAAATGGTGGGTGTAGTTATTTTGCGACTTTCATTGATGATGCTACGAGGTGGTGTGAAGTATATTTCCTAAAAAATAAAAATGCAATTTTTACGGCTTTCCGAAACTATAAAACTTTTGCTGAAAATTTTACAGGTAGTCGCATTAAAACTCTACGATCGGATAATGGTGTGAATATTGTGGCAGACAATTCGAGCCAGGGAACTGCAGAGCCGATGAACTCGCCAAAATTGGAACCACTCTACCTATCCTACCGGACAAAGGTAGTATAGGTATACCAATCGCTACGTGCAAACTAACACTAAAGCTAGATGCCAATAAAAGAACGGATCTTAGGTGGACTGCTGGACAAACATGTCTAGCGACCAAACAGATCTGGCCAAGTCTGGATCTGAGTCGATCTAAGTGTCTGATCCTTTTAGATAGGAAACATCTCAGCGCCATAATAGGTGTCATTACCGGACACTGCCTCATAGGCAAGCACGCAAGAAGGCTTGGCGCTTTTACTAACGATTTCTGTAGAAGCTGCATGGACGAGGAAGAGGAGGAGACAATCCCCCACCTACTCTGCACATGCCCAGCTCTCTCTCAGAGAAGGAAGCTTCATCTAGGAGCTTTCTTCTACAACGACCTAAACGATCTAGAAAAAATAGACGTTAACAGTCTCCTACGCTTTATTATAAGCTCAAACTGGTTCCAGTAGTAAGAAGATCATAGATCCACGTGGCATCACAATGGGCCAATAGGCCTAAGTGGGTTGGTATTTCCAACAGCCACTCTTACCTAACCTAACCTATTGCGTTTGCAAAATATATACGGAACAGGTGTTCTTCCAGTAACATCAATGGAGAAATTCCGTTCACACTATGGAATCGAAAGGTACCAAATGTAAATCATTTTCAAATATTTGGAAGCAAAGCTTATATTTTGATCAAAAGTAAAAACAAAGGTAAATTTAGTGCTAGATCTAGACCGTATATTTTTATAGGATATTGCGAAACTTCTAAGGCATATAGATTATGGTGTCATTTAACCAACAAAATTATAAAAAGCAGAGATATTAAATTTATTAAAAACGAATTTAGAAAAGAATTGGACCCAACGAATAACAAGCCAAATGAAACTGAATTGGAATTTCTGTTCGGTTCGATTTTTGGGAAGAGGGAAGAAGGGAGCATGAAAAGCATAGAAAACCGGAAAATTTTAATGAGGAGCAGCATGAACAGCATAAAGAGCATGGAATGCATGATGAGCATGAAACGAATGAAAACTATGTTCGACATAATCTTTCAGAACAGCGTGAGGAGAACACTAATGGACACGTGGGAATGAGAAATGGATTAAAAATGAAATTTGCGAACACAGCAAATTTGAAACAACACTGCAAAGTTGATATACTCGTATGTGATTCTGAGGATTGTGATGTCTTTTTAGATGCCACTTGTAGGTAAGTGGAGACCCTCAAAATATTAACGAATTTTTATTAGATCCAAATATTGGTGAGTGGAAAAGGGCTATGAAGGAAGAGCTTTTAGCACATAAAGCCAACGAGACTTGGACAATAGTATTGTAGATCGATCGAATGACAAAAAAGTCATAGGATGTAGATGGATATTCCAAACAAAAGTTGGTTGTGATGGAGAAATTATGAAAAGAAAAGCTCGTTTGGTCGCGAAAGGATGCTCTCAACGTTCGGGCATAGATTTCAAGGAAACCTAAACATACGTTTAGTAATGGCTCTTCCCGCTGAATGGGGTCTCATTTTGCACCAGTTAGATGTGGTCACCGCTTACTTGAATGAACAGATTGAAGAAACAATATTCATGCAAATGCCTGAGATGTATTCGACTCTTATGAATGACGATTGTGAAAATGGTAAGGTATGCCAAATACAAAAAGCTATATATGGGTTGAAACAATCGGGCCGACAGTGGTATATGAAGCTTAATACAGCACTTGTTAATATGGGAATGAAACCATTGGCTACAGATCCTTGCATTTACATTTTACGAAAGGATGGACACATAGTTATTATCTTAATTATACGTTGACGATATAATTATAGCAAATAACATAGATCAAATTAAACTTTATAAGGATAAACTAAAATCAGTTTAAAATGAAAGATATAGGCAAACTCAACTACTTTTTAGGAATAGAGTTCAGAATGTGTCAAAGAAAATATATAGCTGAAGTTTTAAAGCTATCCAATATGGAAGACTCAAATCCGGTGAGTACACCATTAGACTTAAACTGCAAGCTGTCAAACAACATGTGT
Source organism: Volucella bombylans (assembly GCA_949129095.1). Lineage (NCBI taxonomy): Eukaryota > Metazoa > Arthropoda > Insecta > Diptera > Syrphidae > Volucella > Volucella bombylans. Next base: position 161,532,374 of record OX422141.1, on the reverse strand, counting down.
CCTATAACTGGCGTAAAAAAGGAAAATATGAGTAAGTTACCTTATCAGGAACTTATTAGTTCATTACTGTATTTGGCTGTAACGACCAAGCCTGATATTTCCTTCGCTATAAATTTTCTAAGCCAGTTCAATAACAATTATGGCAAGCCTCATTGGACTGCAGCTAAAAGGATCCTGAGGTACCTGAAAGGGACGCAAAACTATAAGTTGACTTGTCGAAGGAGCGGGCAAGATGTAATTGGATATACAGACTCTGACTGGGGTGCAAATGTTGACTACAGGAGGTCTTACACTGGGTATGTTTTAAAGCTAGGTGGAGCAGCTGTTTCGTGGGAATCGAAAAACCAGAGAAAAGTTGCCTTATCCAGTGCACAAGCGGAGTATATGGCAATAGCTGATTCCATGAAAGAGGCAATGTATCTTAAAAAGTTTTTGCACGAAATTCTCTTTACAGATAAAAACAATGTAACCATATACAATGATAACAAGAACGCTCAATCCATAGCAAAGAATCCAGTTTAATACTCAAGGACGAAGCATATCGACATCAGGCATCATTTCGTCAGCGAAGCTGTGCAGAGGGGTGAAATAATTTTGAAGTATATTGACACCGATCACATGACTGCAGATTAGCTAACCAAGGGGCTTACATCTCCGAAACATCGTTCACACATGGAACACCTTGGACTTAATTTTTAATTACAGGGAAGTGTTAACTATAAATAAATCAATTAAGAACTAAATTAAAATAATTATGAATACTATAAAATAGAAATACTATGTTAACTTTATTTTTGTTACTTTACTACTTTTTATTGCACAAAATATTGCATTACAATTATGTTCTTATATTACACTTATATTCTATTCTATTTCATTTATAACTTTGAACTAGAATACTTTACGATATACATGTATGCTCACTCTGAATTAAACCGTCCTCTTGTGTGTTTTGATATTCCAACAGATTCCAGTATAAATGAATTTGATTTTAGTCAGACTGAGGAAGTAGTGCACTCGCTGCTAAGACTGGAAGATTTTGTAGTAGTCCCTGAAGACGAAATTATCCAATCCGTAACAGCTATCAAATCAGACTCCATAGGTGAGGATGGCGTACCAGTATGCTTTATTAAACTTATCTTATCATAAATTGTACCTCATCTCACACATGTAATCAACTGGTGCATAACGACATCAACGTTCTGGAAAATTGCGAGAGTTTTGCCTATCGCAAAACCTATCCAGCATTTCTTGCCGATTTTAGACCGATTAACATTCCACCCTGCTTGTCCAAGGCTTTCGAGAAAATAATAACAAAACAAATTACGAAGCACTTGTCATTCACTAAGTTGCTGAGTGCTCAGCGATCAGGTTTTAGAGCTAACCACAGCTGTTCCACAGCCATGGTCAATTTACTTGAAGAAATAAGACAAGATTTTGACAGGGGTCATGTTTCATTTCTTTGTCTGCTGGATTTCTCGAAGGCCTTCGATGAAGTAACTCATAAAATTTTGTGTTGGAAGCTAAAGAATAATTTTGGATTTAGTGAACGGGCAGTGAAATTACTCAGTAGTTTTCTTTCCGGTAGGTCGCAAAGGGTTGTTTCGGGTGGACATAGTTCTTCATTAGTGGAAATCAAACAAGGTTTACCACAGGACTCAATATTGGGACCGATTCTCTTCTGCATGTTCATAAATGACCTGCCATCAGTGTGCAGATACCCAGCGAAACCGTACTCCAATCTTAATGAACTAGCTTTTCTCATTAACGATGATTCAAAACGCATATACCACCTTGATCACAAAGTTCAGAAAATTAAAAATACAAGTTTATACATCTAAATCTATTATGTCCTCTTCAAAGTAATCCCCATCGACTGCAACAGTAACACACATATGCCTGCGCTTGATCCATCCAACATTTTTTATATTCGGTTTTCGGTATGTCCATCAGTGCTTCCTACGATTTTTCCATTACTTCCTCTCGGCTGCTGAAACGCGTTCCCCGTAGTGGTTTTTTAACTCGATTGAACAGAAAAAAGAAGTCACAGGGAGCCAAATCAGGTGAATTCGGTGGCTGTTGGATGGTATTTGTTGTATTTTTCGTCAAAAAATTACGAATGGCACTGTTCGACGGTGCGTTATCATGGTGCAAAATCCATGAGTTTTCTGCCCACAATTCTGGTCTCTTTCGGCGAATTGCTTCACGCAAACGTCTCATAACCCCCAAATAATACTCTTTGTTTACTGTCTGGCCTTCTGGCAAAAATTCATGATGCACTACACCGTTGTAATCCATGAAAACCGTCAGTTCTCTGCGAGCTTTCAAAGTCGACGGTCTCGAGTATTATCTTTTCGCCTATAAAGTTTAACGTACTTAGAACTATTAAACGCGTTAGATCTCTCGACCCTGAGGACATCAACATGTCCTCAATCTAGAAACCCCGCGCCGACTCGGCTTCTCGGAGTGCTAAATTTAAAAAGAATTCACGAGCAAATTATTGGAGTCCACTTCAATGTCATCCAGACAGTGATATGGACGACATTGACTCGAGTGATATTGTTATCGACCCGGATAATGACCCTAAACAAAAATTCATGTTCCCACCATCAAGCTATTATACAAAAATGCCGAGTTTGTGCATATTTTGATGAAATCATCTAACATTAGTGACTACTCTATTAAAAAACTTTCTATCGCTATCAAAATTGCCTGTGAATCGTTAGAGTCATATAGAGAAGTGTTAAACTCTTTAAAGCAACGGAATTGCCAATATTTTTCGCATGACGTTAAGAGTGTAAAACTATTTAAAGTGGTCTTATTTGGACTAGAAAATATTGAATTCTATACTCTTAAAAATGAACTTTGTACTCGCGGCTTAAAATGTGTTGAAGTAAAGAAAATTATAAAAAAAATACGACCGCTAAGTTGACACTATCTATCTGGTGTCACTAGAAAATGGTTCTGTTAAATTAGCGGAGCTTAAGAAAAACTACCGATCATTGTTCTATACACAGATAAGTTGGAGTTTCCAAAGAAAATTGAAAGGTAAACTCACTCAATGCTATAATTGCCAAATGTTTGGCCACGGTGAAAAAAATTGTCAGGTTAAGACCTACTGCGCTAATTGCGCCGGCTCGCACAAAACAAGTGAATGTCAAAACTCAATCACCATTAAGTGTGCAAACTGCAATGGAGATCACAAAAATCCCTTGAGCGAGAAACGTCTACGTTGTTCACACGTAAAAGCTTCTCGAAAATCCCATCTATGGAAAGTTATCAAAAGTTCAAAGTTTTTACAACAACTCCACGCACGGCTCAAACTAACGGACCAAACGTTTAAATAAGTTCCATGACGGAGTTTCCCCCCTTGCCACGGCACGTAACAATGTGTGAAAATGAACAAATTTTGTCTACGTCAGTTCCTCTGAAGAAACACACAGTGGCGTCGGTCGGAAGCAGCAACTTCATCAATGATTCCAGCCGCAATCTTTTTTCTTTTGAGTAAATCAACGATTTAGTTATGGACTTATTGTCTGATCTATCCAAGTGTACTTCGAGAACTGATCAATTCAGGGTTATTGCACATTTAGCTACTAAGTATCTTTTTAATAATGTTAAATAAAATGACTAATACCAATCTCAGAATTATTAATTGGAATGCTAGGGGTATTAACAGCAAAAGAATTGAATTTTTGAACTTTTTATTTAATAATAATATTGATATCGGCCTTATTACTGAAACTGGCCTTAAATCAAATAGTATTAATTTATCTAACTCTACCTACATACTCGTAAGTTATCGTGTTGACAGAATTAATAGAAGGGGAGGAGGAGTTGCTATTCTTGTTCGTAGATCAATTCAACATTCGCTGAATTTCTTAGTATATAATAAAAATAATAATATGCTATGTACCAATAAATATATTGTATATATATATTTTGTTTTTTTTTTCTTTTGCATGGAGGTTTTTGTAGCAAGTTTCCTCCGCTGGTACTCTTTATGATTATTCTTTTCCTTCTGTATCAAAAACTTTTCCTTTTTTTAGTAGTAAGGTAACAAATGTACCAAATCTCTAAATGTAAAATGTGCAATACCAAATGTAAGTTATATTATGCAAAAATAAAAAATATCTATCTATCCATGAAAACCGTGAGCATTGCCTTCTTTTTTGACTGAAAACGACGTGGTTTTTTGGTCTCGGCTCATTTGGTGAACACCATTCACTTGTCTGATTGGATTGCGTGTCGTATTCATAAACCCACTACTCGCAAATCATCTCTTTTCGACGTCAACACGGTCTCTTTTTTGCATGAAATTGAGGTCTTTTGGCACCAACTTTGCTTCTACACGACGGAAACCCAAATCATTAACCAAAATGTCTTGGACGGATCCATAGGCAATGTTCAAGTCCTCCGCTATCTCTCTGATAGTTAATTTGCGGTTACTGATCAACATTTCTCTTACTTCATCAATGTTTTCGTCGGTTTTCGATGTCAATGGTCTGCCACTGCATTCATCATCTTCGATTGACTCACGACAGCGATTGAACCGCTTGTGTCACTGGCAAACGACCGTTTTCTTTAGAATATCGTTGCCGAAACACTTTTCAAACATTTCCAACGTTCGCGCACCATTAAATCCGTTTTTTACGCAAAATTTAATACTCGTACAAGTTCGTTGTTGCAAATTTAAATCCATTTCTAAAATTGTAAAAAATCGCCAACACACACAGTGATAGATGTACTCTTGGCTACGTAACTTTTGCAAATGACGCTAGGATTTAGAGGGAATGTCAACAATAGATTTACCAGCTTAATAAAAAAAAAAAAACAGAACTCAAATCGGAACAATGGGAGCGCCACACGGTGGTTATTCCTGGAACTTTTTGATCAAGATGGTATTCTTGGTCAGTGTAAAATCTGGCAAAATCTCAAGTAATTCCAATATCGAAGAAAAAATTCAATTTAAATCTTCTACCTGACTTACATCTTAATAATTATAAAATCAAAGTCGTAGAATCAACCACTAGTCTTGGGTATAAAATAACTCGAAATCTGTCTGGTCATAATCACACCAACGTGGTCATTGGTCGTATCTACTGATGCCTTCGCAAGTTGTGGCTTAGCGCATATTTCACTCCGATTGAAACACGACGCAAGCTGGTAACAACGTTAATATTACCTCTCATAACATATGATGAGGTCCTATAGACTCATTATCTCAGCGTAAATTACAAATAGCTTTTAATGATGCGGTACGTTAGATATGAGCATATCTACGAATATTCTAGGGATTTACTAGGTAGTAATTTGCAACAGTATATCAATGCTAGAAACTGTATGTATATTCTTACAAAAAATTATTAATAATCAAAGTCCGTCTTATTTGTATAGCAGGCTTAATTTCACTAGCTCCTCAAGAACCACCAACTTAATACCATACCGTTGCAATTTTCTTAATTTTTCATTCACACTGTAAGACTATGGATCTCCTTGCCCTCACATATAAGATCAGTATCAAATCCCCGCAGTTTTAAAAGTGCAATACTCCTATATTTTTCCACACAACAAAACTAAACCTATCCCCTTCTTCCTATATCTCCATAATGTTTATATATATAAGTCCTAAATTTGTAATAAAATTATACATCTGAAATTAATATACTGAGTACTAAAAAATATAATATCTTAATATAAGTTAAGGCAAAACATGATGAGCAACGTAAGCAAATAAATTACACGCGCCGCAATGCATTTCATGATACAGGTGATAAACATCCGCCACGAGCAGCAAAGGTAATACTGGACACCGTTGCAAATCATGGGAACGTCTTTTTGCTGACACAGCATCTGGGTCAGTCGCTGTGCGAACTGTCGTTAGACTTAAGTTTTGAATTGTAATTGAGTTCTTAAGAATACCTTGTGAAGATAAGTTGAAATAAAAAATTATTTTTTTATTTTAAATAAACAAGAAAGAATTTAATTGGCGCCCAACGTGGGGCCCGGTTATTGAAAGTGCGAACGCAAATAAGTCGACGTCAAGTAGCTCGCGTCGCGTACGGGCAGTGAAAACAATAAGTGACCTCAAGAAGCTCCAAGTTATCACCAAGGACCTCAAGTAGCTCCAGCCCGTTGTGTAAGGACCTTAAGCAGTTCCAGCAACAACCCACTCAACTGGGCCCGAACACACCAGACTTAGTCATTAGACAAAGCCGACAGCGAGGGAGTGTGGAGGAAGGCACCGTAGTAGCCTAAAGCAAAAAGGATCAAGCCACCTTCACCAGCGCTGGATATGCATTGCATTATACAGTAAGTTAGAATTAATTACTTCTATTAACAAATCAATAACCGAAAAATCAATTATCAATTATACTGTAAGATAGAATTAAGCACTTCTTTAAGCGAATCAATAATCAAAAGTGAAAAGTAATTACAAAAATTAAATATATTTAAAGAAAAAATTAGATTTTAGAGTGAAAATTCAAGTACATAGTGACGATATTAATCTTAAGGAAATTTAAATAAATCATTAAAAATTTGATAAGGAAATAACAGTTATTGAAATTTAAAGGAAAAAAATAGATTTAGAGTGAAAATTTAAATACATAGTGACACCCTGATAAGTCAATTAATTAATTAATCCTAGTTTACCTATTAAAGAGTAATCTCTATTTCAAATCGATTTCAAAAATGACCCATCCAATCATTCGTCCTTCTGTCTAAACCCTGAAAACCCATCCACTTCGCGTTCACAAGCTTTTAATCAGCCAGTGAATGCTACCCCAGAGCTAAGAGCCCTGATCGAGGGAATTGTGCGTCAAGTCTGTATAACGGAATGCAGACAAGTAGTTCAGGGAATAATAAACCCTGATACACAAATTCAACGAGGTGTCGATATAACGATTGACGAAAGACATCTAGCCAATTTGAACGACCTAGATAAGGTCCCTGATGTTGTGAGAAGCCTTCGGGAGTTCTCCGGAACTCCAGGTGAGTTTAGCTCCTGGCGCAAGAGCGTCGACCGAGTTCTAAACATCTATGACCGCTTCAAAGGGACACCAAAATATTTTGGCATCCTGAACATCATCCGTAATAAGATTATAGGAAATGCTGACGCAGTCCTTGAATCATATAATACACCATTAAATTGGGAGTGTATTACGAAATGCCTTACACTGCACTACGCGGACAGGCGTGATCTAGGTACTCTAGAGTACCAGATGACAATGCTAGTACAGGGTAACAACCCAATAGAGACCTACTATCAGGCGGTGTATAACCACCTATCTCTTATTCAAAACAAACTATCCAGCATGGAACTTCCAACTGATGCGCTACATCATCTAACCCAGTCATACAGATCAAAAGCCTTAGACACCTTTATTAGGGGGCTAAGAGGTGATCTTCCAAGACTACTAGCAATGAGAGAACCTGCTGACCTACCAACAGCTCTAAATTTATGTCATAAATTAGAAAATCAGCAATACAGATCAAACCACGCCAATCAAAACATTGGAACCACGCGAAAACCGCAACCAGCTCCACCTGTTCCTCCACGGAAAAATCCAAATGGTCAAATTTTCTACCCTCAGTTGGCATATCTGCCACAGCAACAAGCACATTTTCAATACCCGAACACTCAATACCAATCATTTCCATTCAATTATCAACAATTTCCATCAAATAATCAACCAAACCCAAGAGCAAACTTCCAGCCTAATTCACATCATCAACAACTGAACAATCCTTCTCACTCCAAACCTACCCCTAGACCTGAACCTATGGAAACAAGCACCATAAAGACAAATAATGTTAATTACATGAATAGGCCAATGGATAAAAACCGGCCACCAGCTGCTAAGCGCCCTATGCCTGTATCCCAACAACATGTCCTACCTAACAAACTCCAACGTAATTTTCATGTAGAAACTTCTCCGGCAGATCACGATAGTAATGTCGAAAATGCACACAATAATGAGATTGAAAACTATAACATAGCAATGAATAATTGCGAGGTGAATGACCAATCCCTGAATAATTATCTGAACGATCAACAGATGAACGATCATGGGATAAGCGAAGAATATGCACAAAATACAGAAGACTTTGTGGATGTTCATTTTTTAGATTGACCAACTCGTCTCTGCCCTATTTCGAGTGCAGAACGAGGGAAAGGAAAACTCTAAAGTTTCTTGTAGACACCGGGATTAACAAAAACTATATTCAAACTCATATTGCTAAAACCCTTATACCTAATCAAAAAAATTTCTATGCTAATTCTATCGGTGGAAATATCGAAATAACCCATCATACCCTACTTAACCTTTTCGGTCTGAACAAAAAAATAAAATTTTTCGCCCTACCTTCTTTAAAGTCGTTACCCTCAAAGAGTTATCTGCCATTATTTTCTCCAATAGGAACTATATGATAATTAACAATAACATTAAAGTGAAGTTAAAGCAACAACTGTCCGAAACTATCCACAACATATGTCTTAGAACGGAACATATGACACAGGAACAAAAAGATGCACTCTATTCTTTAACGACGAAATACTATAATCTATTCAGCGAACCAAATGAAAAATTAACTTTCACGACGAAAGTCAAAGGAAGAATCCGTACCTCCACTGCGGATCCTATTTACTCCAAGTCCTACCCGTATCCTATGTCTCTGAAACCAGAAATCGACAAACAAATAAATCAATTACTAAACGATGGAATAATAAGACCTTCACGGTCACCTTATAACTCACCGGTATGGATAGTACCAAAGAAAGCCGACGCCTCTGGTGAAAAAAAATACCGCATGGTAATTGATTATAGAAAGCTTAACGCCGTTACGATTAGCGATCGCTACCCCATTCCTGAAACGAATGAAGTTTTATCCCAGTTAGGCAAAAGTAAATGGTTTTCCGTTCTTGATCTCAAAAGCGGATTTCACGAAATCCCTCTGAACGAGGATGACATCGAAAAAACTTCATTTTCCGTCAACAACGGAAAATACGAATTCGTCAGACTCCCATTCGGGCTGAAAAACGCGCCCTCCATATTTCAGCGAACTTTAGACGATATACTTAGGGAACACATTGGCAAAATCTGCTACATCTATATCGATGATATAGTAGTGTTCAGCGAAGATGTCAAGACTCACTTCAAAAACTTGGAACAAATATTTAAAACCCTTCAAGAAGCGAACTTTAAGGTCCAACTAGATAAGTGTGACTTTCTTAAATCGGAGGTAGAATTTCTGGGCTTTATCATCTCGTCCGAGGGCATAAAAGCTAATCCCTCTAAATTAAAAGCAATTGCAGAATTCCCCTATCCCCAGACACTCAAGGATTTAAGATCTTTTCTTGGTCTGTCAGGATTTTACCGTAGGTTTATCAGGGACTATGCTAAATTGGCAAAACCCTTGACAGCCCTTTTAAGGGGGGAGGACGGACGTAAGTCCAAAGCTGCTTCGAATAAAAAAACCATCCACCTGAACGAAGACGCAAAAGATGCATTTGAAAAACTTAGACTTTTAATTTAATTTAATCATTAATTTCAGAAGATGTTATTCTCAGCCACCCAGACTTCTCCACGGAATTCCACTTAACTACAGACGCGTCAAACTACGCCTTGGGAGCCGTATTGTCACAAAACGACAAACCAATTACGTTCATCTCCAGAACACTTACAAAATCTGAAGAAAACTATGCAGCTAACGAAAAGGAGATGTTAGCCATAGTGTGGGCTCTAAAATCGTTAAGGAATTATTTGTACGGTTCGGCCAAATTCAAAATCTTTACAGACCATCAACCCTTGACGTATGCGTTGAGCCATAAAAATGACAACAGCAAAATGAAACGTTGGAAGGCAATACTCGAAGAATATAACTACGAGTTAAGTTATAAGCCTGGAAGATCCAATGTTGTTGCTGACGCCCTGTCAAGACCACCTAGAAGTTCTCACATTAATTCCCTTACTGCTACTCAACATAGTGACCAAAGTTCTGGTCAAAATCTTATTCAAATTTCAGACGTACCGTTAAATGTTTTTAAAAATCAAATAATTCTCAATTTTGGTGAAACATCATCTCACGAGTTTAAATTAGTCTTCCCTACCTATCACCGACATATTATAACAGAACCTGAATATACGGAAGAGAAACTAGTAGGCATTCTTAAAAAATACTTAAACCCATCAGTTGTTAATGGAGTAAAAACCGAAGAAAGAGTTTTAGGCATAATTCAAATGATTTATCCAAGTAATTTCAGCAAAATAAAAACACGATTCGCAAGGAAAATGGTGACAGACTTAACCGACGAAGACCATCAGCAAGCCGGAATAATTAAAGAACACAATCGTGCGCATAGGAACAGTAAAGAAAACAAGATCCAGCTTCTACAAAATTTCTATTTCCCACATATGAGTGCAAAAATAGCGAAAGTTACAAAAGCTTGCAATATTTGTAAGCAGCACAAATATGATAGACATCCCAATAATCCCGAAATCCAACCAACACCTATCCCCGAATATCCTGGGCAGATTGTCCACATAGACATGTACTTCACGAATAAAAAAATTATTTTGACGACAATAGATAAGTTCTCGAAATATGCTCTTGCTAGGATTGTAAAATCTAGAGCTGCCGTTGATGTACAAGGCACTCTTAGAGAACTTATACTATCTTTTGGCGTTCCACAGATCGTTGTAATAGACAACGAGAAATCTTTTAATTCTGGTTCCATAATATTCATGTTGGATAATACTTTCAATATAAAGGTTTTTAAAGTACCCCCATACACAAGCTCCGCAAACGGACAAATAGAGAGACTGCATTCAACCCTCTCCGAACTAATTCGTTGCGTTAAAGCAGAGAATCCCCACCTAACTTTCTCAGAACTATTAGACAAATCAATTTATGAATACAACAAATCTATTGACTCCACCACTTGCCAAAAGCCTATAGACCTATTTTTTGGAAGACAGCTTCTAAACAACCCAGCAGAACTAGATAGAGTAAGGCAGGAAAATAAACGAAAAATTAAAGATAAACAGGAAACTGATCTAAGGTATCACAACAAAACTAAGGACCCCTTAAAAACTTATAACGTAGGAGAAACAGTTTATGTCAAAATTAATAATAGAATAGGGAACAAGCTTACACCAAGGTATAAAGCAGAAATAGTAGCCGCCAATAACAACTCAACGATTAAGACCCAGTCCGGAAGAACGATTCACAAAAGTTTAATTAAAACCTAATTCCCTCCTTTTTTCCCACAACAGCCTACTCTTTGCCTCTCTGTGCACCGCAAGTCTACAGATACTCGACTATTCAACTTCAAAGTTAATAAAAATACACGCAGGATATGCAGCAATCCAAAATGGGCACTTCAAAATCATTCATGTCATCGACATCGACCCTTATGAAGAGCTTATCAATAACATCGAAGATTCATTAATCAAGCACGTCAAACCCAGCAACCCTCTTTATCCCATCCTTCGCTTTGAAATCAACAAAATAAGAAATCATTTGAATAGATTAAAAATCAATAAAGTCAAACGATCCTTAGATTTCATAGGTAGCGCGTGGAAATGGATCGCGGGAAACCCTGATCACCACGGCTATGAAATTATAACTTATAAGATGAACAACGTACTACAAAATAATAACAATCAGGTTGTCATTAATAGAGTTACTTTAGAAAAATTAAACGAAATGTCAAATCTAACAAACCATATATTGAAAATAGTTAAAGAAAACGAAAGTAATGATAATAATGTAATTTTGGAAATTAAGTATAAATTAGAAATAATTAAGGATGAGATAGCTAATATTGTTTACTCCATTCATTGGACAGAACATATTATGAAAATAGAAAAAATACCTTATGTAAACATTGACCAAGCATTAGAATTTAGTGAAGTTAAAATAGCTAGTAACGGTAATAGTATAGTTTATATTGTAAGTTTCCCCACTACAACAGCAGAAACATGTGACCTATCAATTATAAAACCAGTTAGAATCAATAAAATAATAAATAAAATAGACTATCAGTCAATAATAAAATGTAAGAACGAATTATATGCTATAAGCAAGAAATGTAAAACTTATAATACTTTAACCATTTGTAAAACTGATAATCTTGTAAATTTAAGAGACAGTTCATGCATCCCAAATCTTATACGCAGTCAAAAAGCAAATTGTACTATTATTAACAACGATCACGTCCCAGAAGTGGAAGAAATTGCTACCGGCTTATTGCTTTTAAATCAATTCAATGGTCCAGTCACTATTAACAACGAAACAATGATACTCAATGGAACCTTCATAGTGAAACACGATAATCAAACCATTGAAGTAAAAGAAAAGGTTTTTAGATCAAACGAAGTCACTGAACTCCAGCCTTTACCCGCTATACTTCAACCATTACACGCCCACAGTCGAATAGAAGAGGTTCTATCGTTGGAGATGATTAAAGGTCTGCATGTCAACAGGACAAGGGAAATTAGCCTGCTAAAAACTAAAAATGAAGCAAGCCTAACTCTTAATGCCATTATGCTACTAATACTTCTTGCCATAGTCATATTTGCATTCCGACGACAACGAGGATCTAAATGGAACAACGAAAAGCAACCTACCAATGAAGTAAATCAGCAGCCAAGTACAACCATCGGTCTCAAGGATATTCCGCAACTTCTAATATCCTCAGGGTCTAACGAGGACGTTAGAATTTAAGGGCAGAGGAGTTAAGGCAAAACATGATGAGCAACGTAAGCAAATAAATTACACGCGCCGCAATGCATTTCATGATACAGGTGATAAACATCCGCCACGAGCAGCAAAGGTGATACTGGACACCGTTGCAAATCATGGGAACGTCTTTTTGCTGACACAGCGTCTGGGTCAGTCGCTGTGCGAACTGTCCTTAGACTTAAGTTTTGAATTGTAATTGAGTTCTTAAGAATACCTTGTGAAGATAAGTTGAAATAAAAAATAATTTTTTTTATTTTAAATAAACAAGAAAGAATTTAATTTATACAAATCATTTAAATGAAATAAACGGAATGAAAATGAAATTAATTTTTTTTCTCAAGCTAACTTTACTTTTCATTTATCTAATTGAAGGCAGCTTAGATAGAATGTTAATTGTTGACTAGATCCACATGTGTCTACATCCATTGAGTCCGAAAGACTATCTATTTGTCAAAAATAAATAAAGAGAACACTCGGGTCAAGTCTGTTACGAGTTTAAACGTACAAACAAATGCTCCATAGCTTATGGCATCGGTTATAATTTATGAATACTTAGGAAGTATGTACGAGTAGTCTCACCATTAAGCCAAAAAGTAAAAAAAACGAGGACAACTTTGCGGTCAAATTCAAGAGTTCAATTGAAATGCCCATTAGGAGCTGTTTTTGGGTTACGTTTATGTGTCATTCAACCCGACATTGATCATCTGTCAAAAGCGAGAGTGAAAACGATTTCATGTTGTGCCAAATTCATGAATGTATTCATCTGACAACCTTCAACTTAAAAGCTCCGCGATAAGCGCCATCGGCGTATTTGTTCAAGTTACCGGAGTGTACTCGTACTTTGTTCTTGAAGTGCTATTGAATGTTTCTTGTCTTAGGTATCTCGAGCAATCTTCCTCTGACAAGTAGACAGCCTTGTTTGTGGGTAATCCTAAACTCTTACAACGACAAATAGAAACGCAATTAGTTCGGCGAAAGTCTTGAAAAAGGTGTACAAATAATGAATTGCCAAAATCGATAATCAAAATCAGTACTCATCGGCAGTCATTCCTCAATTTGTGGATGTCATAAATATGATGTGAGGCTACACTTGCGAAAAATAAAATAGGTATATACGATCACTTGCTTGTAATATGTTCCTCAACACATCTCTATATTTTATTTACTTTTACATATGGTGTAGCCAGGTGCACATTCGGCACTTTTTCTCAAGTTGTTCACTTAAATTTTTTTTTTTACAAAATTAAAAATGGTGATGCCACAATATCTTTTGCATTTGCACACTTATTTAATTTTTACGATTTAAAAAAAAATTTGATAAATGTATTTGAACATGGGGTACATTCGTCAAATCATCAAAAGGGGTCTAACTAACAGTAGCACAGTTTTGAAAAATCTTTGTTTAACTTCAAACGAAAACTACTAATTGATGAGTAGTTATTCTTTTTTCCAATAGATCTCACTACCAATCAAGCCTACACTTGTTTCCTTTGTGCACCAAAGAAATAATGTCATTCGTGTGCTCATTACGCACTTATCGTAATTTTTATAAAATTTGCACTTAGACCCATTGTGCTCTGACCGCCTCATATGTGTTTTCAAAAGCTTTCCAAGTTTTTCGTTTGATATTTTTACTGCGACAATTTTCAGTTATCACTTACACTTGATGGAAAAACAAACTCAGGTACTCGTACAATACCAATCAAGTATGACAGTACCACCTTGGCAGATGAAAAGTATAATTCTGTAGCAACAATAAATCCATTGAGGAACATGGCATTGATGATGAATCCTAGGTGAGTTCCTCTAAACTGCTCCAAGCATAACCATATGTGTTAAATGCATCACAAAATGAACTGTGCTAATTAGGCTCAATAACTTAGGAACTAACTTAGAAACCAGGCTAATCCGATATACGATATGAAGAGCAGGGCGGTAAGGATTTCCAAAACTGAGTCAGGGTCTTGGAAAAGATATGTTGGCGGATGAGCCCTTAATGGAGTAACGAAAGCGCTCACATCCCTGAACGGGTTACTGGCTTTAATCTAACCGATTCTTCGTTCTAGGGGTATCTATAATGGAACTGGCCTTCCAAGTTGGGGGCTGTGCTGCCTGGGTAACTGCCCAGCTATGGAAAAGAAAGATAAGTTACGAAGCAAGAACGAGCCTCGGATACGGACGGATCTATTGTTGACGATCCTTGCAAATGAAACAAGAAAAACGATCTTCGGATCTACGCGTGGAATGTGAGATCCATTAATAGGCATTAACGTGCAGCCGAATAATTAGCAGAGGCCCTGGACTGCTGCAAAGCAGATATTAACGCCATACAAGAAATACGAAGAGGGTGAAAAAATGCACATCTTCTACGGCGATTGCCATTCACTGCATAAGTAGTGCCTATTTCGATGGGTATTTGCTGTTTAAATCAGACTTAGGAAAGAAGTCCTGAGTTTCTGGCATGGCAAGGAGCGCTTCGTAACAATCCGCGTTAAGACTGAATTTGCCTTATATGCGTTCACGACCCCACAGACTAGAAAGATGACGACAACAAAGATAACTTACACGAGCTCTTGTACAAGACCTACGACATCAAAATTGTCATCGGCAACTAGATTTACTACATTGCGATCGACACAAGGCACTCCTCCAGTATTATGGATTCCGAGGAGCCAACAGCGATTCGGACCGCTACCTTATTTAGCCAAAGTAAGCTAATACTGTGACGATATTTGACGGCTGCAATCGCTAAGATCGCTAAATTCTTTTCCGATCGAGTCTCCCTTAATCTCTTAAGAGGTTCTATGCCGCCAGAATCAAGTATCGAAGACTAGTGGAATGAGGAATGAGATTCGGAAGTTTTACCAAAAGTTAAGAAAAAACATGCCACAAACAATAAACCAAGAACCGAAGCCTGTAAAGCCGTGCAAGGGAACATCGTAGTAGTGTCGCAATCGATGCTGAGGATTTGGAAAGAGCATTTCTGTATAACGGCGATGATGAACCAAATACCGCTGTCAGACAGAGTGAACCTTTCAATCTGGACGATGTAGACCAACAATTCTGTCCACACCACCTGAACGAAGTGAAGACAGCCATATCTAAGCTTAAGTCTAACAAAGCTGCTGGATCGGGCGGACTGCTTGCCGTGCTCTTCAAAGCGCCAACTACAGAGGCATCATTCTTCTTAGCAACGCCTACAAGATCTTATCTGCCGTATTGCCGTTCGTTAACAACCTTATTGGTCCATATCTGTGTGGCTTCAGGTCAGAAAAGTTCACCACCGACCAAATATTCACTCTACGGCAGATCTTCAAATCGATACACACCACCTATTAATTAACTTTAAGGTCGCGGATGAGCATCTATAGAGACAAGCTATATATAGCAATGTCTGGTCTTGGAATCCTTGCCAAACTCGACCGTTTGTGCAGGATAATGATCGAGAATGCATGCTGCTCCATCAAGGTGGTCGTATACGACGAGTATTGAGACGGAGGCAGTGAAGAAGAGTTTAATGGTCAATGAGGCAACCCCAAATATATGCTGTAAACAAGAAAGGACACCCAACACCGGACAGAACGTCATCCCCAACAGATATAACTTCATTTAAGGACTTTGTCGACCTAGGCTCCACTATCGATTCGGACAACGACACCGACACGTGAAGAATAATTCTTGCCAACTGGTGCTTCTTTGGACTAAAGACGGCAATTAGCTACCAAATATCAAAATTATATCAAAAATGGTTGAGGGCGCTCTTAGCTGCCTTGAGAGGAGAATTCTCCGGGTAATTTTTGGTCCCGTCTGCATAGACGGTGAGTGGAGGACAAGATACAACGACAAATTGTACGGGCTGTACAGTGACATTGGCTCAGCCAAAATAGTAAAGGTCCAACGATTGAGATGACTGAGCTATGCAGAGCGGATGGTTACTAATGCTCCGGTCCGAAAAGTCTTCGAAACCACCCCGAGGGACATTGCAGTAGGGGAAGACCGCTACTCAGGTGGTGCACGCAAGTAGTAGAGGACCTCAGCTAATTAAGCGTGCGAAACTGGATGCAGCTAGCTGAAGATCGAGTTGGCTGGAGATGACTGTTAGCTGAGGCCCAGGTCCACCCCGGACTGTAACGCCACCTTAAGGAAGAAATTTAATCACCGTGGTTGGGAGGCGGCTTGGATTAAGAACATACTTAACAATTATGATGCATTTCGGTTTTTTTTTGTCTTTAATTGTAGGAGATTTATTTTAGATGATTCAAGAATTTCATTTAGATCTTTTTATGCTTATTAGCCGTATCGTTAACAAGACTAAGCTCAATACTTATATGGATGTGGACATCATTTGCGTGCATATGGTATGTATTGGCGAGAATCGGACGTCATTTGGGAGGTCATTTATGAAGATTGTGAAGGGTAAAGGACCTGTGATGGACCCTTGTGGTGCACCATTTATGCAAACATCTTGCTGCCAACCTGAGAGGTAGGATTTTACTAGATTTGCAGCAGATTAGGAGCAGACATATAGAGATCTCAGTTTTGTAATAAGAAGCTCATGATTAACTGTGTCGATGGCCTTGGAGAAGTCTAGTAGCGTCTAAAAATGTTTAGTGATCTTTGTCGATGTCGGTGCGAGTGTCATCAGTTATTTTAAATATTACTAAAGTGCAGCTGTGATGTTGCTTAATCACAGATTGATAAAGTAGTTTATTTTGCTGGAAGTGCGTATACATTTGTGAGTGAATTAACTTCTCAAATAACTGTGGCAGTATTGCAATAGGTCGGTATTCCGCAGGAGTAGAGCCCGTAGGCTTTTCTTTATCCACGTGAATGATCATTGCGGCCTTCCCTGGACACCTGGAAAGAGGAAATGGTGATAATGGTGTTGCAAATATGCGTAAGAAAACCGTATGCATACCATTTAACACAACGGCTTTGGAATGAATTGCCAGAATAGCTTGAGGAACATCTGAACACCACAGATGTATTTTGATACGAGGCATATTGTATATTAAGGAAACCCTTTTTGAGTTCGTTTGGATCAGCATCAACAATACGTAATTGATGCAAATTTCTCCACAGTGTGTTACTTGGAAGCTTATGCCATAGGTGCACACCAAAGAAAATACGCTTGGCTTGTTTAATTTTTGCACGGACAAGATTTCTCAGAATTATGAATGTGCTTAAAGATCCCGAGAAGTATGGCATAGCACATAGAGGTGGACGACCGATATCTGTACCGCCTAGAGGAAAACCAACTATTTTGCGGCATCTAATTCCAACCTTACTAATGGCGAATAGGCCGACGTTAAAACTAAAGTCCCCAACGCACAGAGTATTATTAAAAGCTCTGAGCCGCGTGCTTGCTACCATGACATTTCGCCCGGAAACAAAACCGAAAAGCCTAAATCCGTCATCGGAGGTAGTGTCGTGAAGACTATATATACCAACTGTGCTATAAAAGACCTCATCCCTTACAACTTTTGAACTAAAATCGGCTAAGAAGATTAAAGCCTCATACTTATGCATATGTATGTATATATTTTCGAGGAGTTTATAAAAACTATATTAGGTGCCAGCAGTTTTTTCCTCATTTGAGGCATGCGCAAATATAGGGCTGATTTTGGCGAATTTAGGCTTGATGCAGATTATTACGAGGTGCTCGTTTATCTGCTTGCAACTGAAAGGTTCTTGTCTGGGACTGCCACTAACCACAAATCCGCATGTACAAGATGGCGAAAAATTATTCACCCTACCGGAAGATGGTATTATTTTTGCAAATGGCGTCGTACGTCAATCATATTTGACATTTGTGAACTAGACAACTGCAGTATAAAAACAGACACGCAATGGAGCGCTATACTTCGCAAGAGCGTAGAATAATTGTGTCGAAGTTTTTGACCAATAATCGGTCGGTGGTGTTAGCGCAGCGTGAACTTCTACGTCGATTTCCTAATATGTAGTGTCGCACCAACTGGGCAACCTGTCGGCGCTTAGCAACTCGACTCGAACAGGGTGGAACCACAGGAGAACATGCAGGGCGTGGCCGACACTGGACTTATAGTTCGGCCGAGAATATAGCGGCTGTGGCTGCCGATGTCGCTGAAAACGAAGAAACATCAACCAGACGACGGGCCACGCAATTAGGCATCACCAGACAGACCCTACAGTGAATTTTATACATGTTCCCGTACAAAGTGCAAACAGTTCATCAGTTAATGCCTCCTGAATGTCAGTCGCGTGTGAATTACTGTAAAGCCATCCTCTCAACGATTTGAAAGGACGATTTTGTGTCGAAAATCATCAAGAGCGACGAGGCGCATTTCCACTTAAGCGGTTACGTCAATAAGCAAAATCATCGTTTCTGGGGCACTGACAGTCCGCGTGTAATGCACGAAGAGCCATTACATCCACTCAAAGCCACTGTGTGGTGCGGGTTCACTCGGGAGGAGTGATTGGGCTGTATTTTTTTGAGGACGCCATCGGCAATACGGTCACTGTTACTACAGGGCCATGATAAACGACTTCTTACTGCCGGAATTGGATGGGCGGGGCTTGGTGAACATATCGTTTCAACAAGGCGGTGCAAACGCACACACCGCACGAGCCACAATCGATATTGTGAAGGAAGGGTTTCCTGGTCGGGTAATCTCTCGGTTTGGCGATTTGGCACGGCCAGCAACATCGCCCGATTTAACCATCCCAGACTTCTTTTTGTGGGGCTACTTGAAGTCGCTTGTTTATGGCAACAAGCCTCAGACAATCGCAGCCCTTAAGGGGAATATTCGACAGGAATGCAAACAGTTATCACCGGAAATCTTGCGGAAAGTCATGGAAAATGTCATAAAACGGGCACAGATGTGTATCAAAACTGGCGGCAGCCACTTGGTGGATATCATCTTTTCCACTTAACAGAAACAATTGTGAAGGTCTGAATAAAGATTTCCATCACTCAAAATAATTTCTTTTTTATTTAGAAAACAAGTAATTCTAAAACAAAATTGGATAAACGACTATAGCCATTGATTATTTTCTTGATAGTAATCACCGAAGACTACTTCACAGATTTGTATCTTTCTTACACTCAGTCTACTCGGACTTCTTGGATAGTGGCTAGATCTGCCTTATTGCTGTCTAGGGTTTATGCGAGTTGTTTGGCTATACCGAAAACTTTTGTTGGGTCGCCAACATTGGTACTATTCATATTCAAGGCATTCGATTATTTCATAACCATATATGTATACATTTTTTACATTGCAGAGGAGTAAACTCAACAAGTATCCCCCAACATGAAGGGCCATGTCCTTTGTGGAACTTCTTGATTATAGGATGACAGCTAGAACGAGAGAGCCGCACGAAATTATGAGTAGTGCCGTTGACTCGATTTGTGTTCGAATGTCTAATAGTAACCCTCAAGGAGGATCACGAAGTAAAGAGGCTGGACACCATTGATTCCAACTGGGGGGTTCTACTGATCCTTTAATTATATAATATGTGCAATGTCGATAAAGATTGCCAACCCATACTCGGAATCTCACAAGATATCCGCATTGGAAGGTATATATTGCACCTCAAATGGAGGATATGTTTGCAATTAAGTTTTGTGCACATGAATCTCAAGCAATTTTGCATGATCTTAAGGAGGAAAGAAATATAGCAGGACTGAAGCTCTTACTGGGTATTCAACTTTGCCAATTCGCTATAAAAGCTACTCTCACTGTTCGTCCGGGGATCAAAATGTAGGTCAGGGTCAGGCTATTTGTGATATTCTCTTCAGTTTGGCGCAATTAATCTTCGCCTTGTCATCAGCAGTTGTATAATCGTTCTTAAGCAACACAGCGGACACATTAACATGGACCAACCCTTTGAGAACTTTGTGTAGAACTGATCAACACTAGTCAGACAAACATGCTGACTAACCCACTAACCACTTGAATTTTATCAACCAAATGCACCGAATCTAAGACACCTTTCATAGCACCAAAGTGAAAACAAGTTACCATAAGGAAGGGAGTTGCTGAAAAAGAGGTCCAGTAGTCTAATTAGTGATGGATTTTTGCAATCTTTCAATTAATTGCCAATTAGTGGTTTGAGTTTTTCTACATATTTGCCAATAGAGATTAAGTGAATCCCACAAAAGGCGCTTGAAACCAAAATCCAGATCAGACACAGCGTGAAGCCAATTTATCCGTTAAATTTGGGTATGATGGATGCCCCATGCCGTGAGAAATGTCAATCTTAATTAACAAAAAAAAATCTTAGGTAGACGTGTGATTTGTTATGTGACTACTCAAAAAATGTTCCCAAAAAATGATAACCCTTGGTTATCGCATATCATAAACAATCATACTGTTGACGAAACTTTCAAAACTACTTTCCATCTGTCAATTCCAGAAAGGCAGGCATCAGCAATAAATCAATCGAGCACGCTGAAGACCAAAGATCAATCAAATTATGTACCACAAGTGTCAGAGGAAACCTAGGTGCAAGACTATTCATTATGTCCATACTCGTCGGTTACACAATTCATCTCCATGACACGATCATTTCCAAAATTGGTATGAACACAATTAAGCTGCAAAAGCTACCTGAAATCAACGTTAAAACCAAATAGCTGTATCATGGCATACAGAATATGAGGGTCCATTCGATGTGCAGATAAGTGCATGCCTCGCGCAGTTGATATTATTGTCATCGAATGTAAATTTCCAAATAACAACTCGTCCAGCATCCATTATCCTCCATCCACACTAATGATAGCAATTCACTACACACTCAACCTGACTGCAGCTGTGGGATTAGTTTAATCTCACTCCTATGCATTCTAGGGTTTGGAAGACCTATCCACGTAGTCGTGTGAGTATCTTACGGCTAACGAATCGAGCACTAACGCTTAAGTGGTGTATCTCTACATGCAAATCACTATTACAGATCATCAAGCAGCCGTCGTTGATGTTGTAAAATGCTTGTCGGACCAGTTGACTGCGATCGCATTGGACCTGAGCACTACTATACGCACACCGATATCACTTTTACAGTGCTATGGAGGACATTAAGAGTCTGCAGTCAAGAGCCTGATATGGCAAATTACACTTGTTGAAGCATCCGCCTACTCGTACTTACCTTGGTCGTGCAAGTGGATGTTTGAATTAGATTGCCACACTTTGGGATGTTTTTGAAAAGCCACACTCTTGATGTTCGTTTGGAGGCGTGCAAGCATGAAAGATATTGTTTAGGATTAGAGGGGATCATTATTTTGACATAATGTGCAATTTTTTTTAATGACGATAAGTAAATCAGCTTTGAGACGAAGAGGAATTCTAACGGAACAAATATTTCCTACGAGAAAGAGTCTGAGATACCTTGGTATCTTGCTTTAGGAATTTGTCACGTCTTATATGGTACTAGATTTTATAACAGATTGTGAGTATGTCAGTTTTCCAATGACAAAAACAAACAGAATTAACAAAGTTGACAGAGAAATTTGCTGTTAAGTTTGTTTACATTCAGATATGTGGTTTACCAGTAGATTTAAGAACGACTATATTTTATATTGAAGGGAATTCCCTTGATTATGTTTTTCGTACTTGATTTGACAGTTAGATACGTCTTTTGATAAGCAAAATCATTTCAAATTTGATCGGAACTGGTGGAAACATACTAACGGATGACCAATAATCTTTATGTGTCAGAAGTTGTCAAACCTGCCAATTATATCCATCTGTCAAAATATTCAGTAAGGCTTGCCATTTCATTTGCACTTGCCGAACGTGCGAAAATCATCAAAAATTATTATCGAAATTCCGGCTCAGTTGTAAACACGCAACGTGAATTTCATTGTGAGGTCGGTCGTCATCATGACTTCAGTGTGCAGGCAATTCGTCGCACCGTGGACAAGTTTGAGCGTGAGCACACCCTTTTGGATCTTAAGCCACCAAGTAGACAGAGATTGGTTCGAAATGAAAAAAACGTAGCTGACGTAGCGGCCATTATCGAAGAAGACTCAGAAATGTCGATTGGGCTTCGATCAACTGAATTTGGCGTCACCAGAGAGTCAACCCGGCTTATTTTGCGGTTCGATTTCGGCCTACATACGTATAAGATTGTGCCGACGCAAGAATTGAAGCTGGACAACTGTAAACAACGTCGTGTGTGGGAATCTTGGAAATTCCGTGGGCGCTGGAAATGTTGGCCGGAGATCCGGATTTCGGTCAAAAAATCATCTTCTCGGACGAGGGCCAGTTTTGGCTCAGCGGCTATGGCAACAAGCAAAATTTGTCGTTATTGGAGGTAATACAACCCACAAGTGTTCGGCCAAGCATTAATGCATCCACAAAGATTGACTGTTTGGTGCGGTTTATGGCATGGCTGCATCATCGGACCTTATTTCTTTCGAAATGAGGAAGGAAACACCGTTACGTCAGTGGTCTCAGGAGCTCAACAACATCGATATATCCGAGCTGTGGTTCCAACAAGGCGGCGCTACATGACATACAAGCGACTGGGTAATCCCATGGCGAGCGTTCATCAATTAGCCGCTGCGGTCATGCGATTTGACACCACTCGGTTATTTTCTCTGGCGCTACGTCAGTCCTTAGTCTACGCTCACAAGCCCAACACTTTGCGTGTTAATGTCTACCACTTAACCATTTAGTCATGGTTAAGTGATCGAACTAGCAAAGTTTACAAATTGTTAAAATTCATTACCAATAATTCAGAGTCGGTAGCCTCAACTTTAAGAACGTCAATTTTGGGCCGTTATAATCGCCCCACTCGACTCGCAATTCGTAATTTGGTTCAAAAGTTTAAGTCTACATTTTCGCTTCTTAATGTTCCGGTGCCAGTGAGAGAAAGAAATGCAAGTCGTGCTGAAAATATTGAAGCCTGCCTTGGGCAGGAATTACGCCTCGTTCAAACAACATTCTGGCGAATTTTGCAAATGGATCTCGCCCTACACCCGTATAAGATCAACTCTTCACAGACGTTGAAAAATGACAGAATATTGGCTATACAAACGAAAAATTATATTTGAGCGATATTTCAAAAAAGGTTAGTCTAAGTCGTTGCGTAGTACGTAATATTTAAAAAAAATCGAGACTGCTATGGCAGCATAAAAATGTCTGAAAGAAAAAAACGTGTGCGATCAGGGAACCCCATTAGTAACGAAGTTCAATTCTTTTTTCCTAGATCTCTATTGGACTTTTATCAGGACTCTATTGACGACCTTCTCGAAAACTTTACTGATATTTGGACGAAGACCGATCGACCGGAGATTCGCCGGATTAGATGTGTCTTATCCCTTTTAGAGATAAGGTGTACTACCGCAGTTTCTCAATGCGCTGGATAATCTGCATTATTTCTTGCATTATTAAAGAGGATGGTATAAATGTCCACCGCTTCTAGTGGAAGATGTCGAAGCGCAGTGTTCAGTATTCTATCGGTTCCCACAGATTTTTTATACTTAAGTGATTCGAAGATCATTTAGTGCTCTTCCTTCGAGATGCACGGTGGTAGTCCCCTATCGCTCTCAATGACATTATTTGTTATATTCTCGTCACTGAACTGGGTGAAACCCGATATCTCGAATCGCCAGTTTACTATTTCATTTCGATTTTCCAGCTTTATGGTTCGGGCCAATAATTTCATTCGGCTTGTACACTTCCTGCAAAGTCGCTCCTGCAGCCTCTATCGTCTACTGCGAATCCTCGATCACAAAGAAGCTGTCATCGTTAGCGGCCTCATTTTGATCTATGCCTGCTGCTACAAGTATTTGTTCGTTGTTCGTCGTTCGGGCGATTTTAAGAATGGACGGACGTTTTTGATTAATTCTCGGAAATATTTTATTTAATAGCGGGAACATATTCGGGTTGCTGGTATTTACAGCGCGAATTTTATTGTTCCAATACAAACTTATCAAACTGGAGCTAAGTACCCTAACTTCATTAACTCCCATACCTTAAACCCCACATCTCATCCCTCGTCCAACTCCATATCCAATCATTTATCTCTATCTCCCTCCTCCAATGCTCCTATTCTTGATCCCCTTTTCCCCCCCACTGTTAAACTAACACAGCAAACCAATGGCACTACAGAAAGTCGATATGCTCTCTCTTGGCTCAGAGGAACAAAGATATATGAAAACATTCGTCTCTTTCTTGCCTATCTACATGACAAATCTGACTCGGTCTGCTACGAAGGGAAAACCAAAACCAGCGTCATGGTTTCCATCCAGCAGGAAGGCCTCCCTACCGACCCTATCAGTCTCAGGAACCTTTATGTCAAGTACCACGAGATTTTTAACATGTCCCCTCAGAAAGTAGCAGACGACCTTGCTGCATTCGGCAACTATATTCACTCTAAACGAGTATCACACCTACAGCGAAGCCGAGCCGACCATGACAAATTTTTTCGTCCATAACGTGCCTCCCTTGCCAGCGCTTAAACCAACCTGCCTCACACCTCCACCCCACAACATCCCTCTTACATTTTACTACCAGAATGTAAGAGGTCTTCGCTCTAAAACCAATGCTGTCCTACGTCAATCGCATGCTCTTCCCTTTGATATTTACGCCTTGACCGAAACCAATTTGATTCCCGACATAAAGAACCAGGAATTGTTCCCTCCTACTTTTAATGTTTTCCGCGACGACGATCCTACCCGCACAAATAAAGATTCCCCCTGTCGAGGCGTCCTACTGGCGATGGACAACAGCCTTAACTCTTCCCCCATTACAATGTCTTCATCCTCTAAAGCCGACTTTGTCGCAATAAAAATATCACTGCCTCTCAAGTCCCTTTACGTTATATGTTGCTACATCCTACCAGCTCAACCTATCGAATCTTACCAATTTGTTATTGATGCGATCGATCATTTAATTGACCTGTCAGACCCTATTGATGATATCCTTATTTTCGGCGACTTTAATCTTCCTCAGCTACAGTGGACTCCATCAGATGATCAATCGTTTTCCATCGCTTCAAACGCCATCTCAGCTAAGGAATGTCTCTTCTTAGATCGCTTAACAGACTCAAGTCTATGCCAAGTCAGTGGTATATCCAATTATATGGGCAGGCAATTAGATTTTATTTTCACAACAGATCCAATTAACTCCTCAGTCTCACTTAGTCCCCTATCTCTCTCAACAATCGATTACTACCATCCCCCCCTTCTACTTTCATTTTTTCATAACTCTTCATTCCAGTCCACTCCCCCCACAACTCTCTCATCCCACGACTTTCATAAAGCAAACTTTCACAAAATCAGTGCATATCTCAGCAGATCCCTCTTTAACTTTCACAACTTAAGTATAAATGATGCCTTATCCATTTTTTATAAAGAAATATTTAATTCTTTTTCCCTTTACGTTCCGTTTTCCCGCCTTAAAACATCATCTACTAGTCCTCCCTGGTATAATCGCAAGCTTCGTTCCTTACGAAATAAGAGAAATAAGTTATGGGCTGTTTTCCTGCGTACCAGATCCTTTATCGACTATTCCAACTATCTTGGTGCTTATCTTCATTTCACCGAACTTTACGATTCCCTTTACCAGCGCTACCTTAACAATGCGCAAGTCAACCTTATAAACCACCCTAAGTCCTTTTTCCAATTTGTTAACTACAAAAGAAAGTCCGATGGTTACCCTCCTTCCCTCTCTTTCAACAACAGGTCATCA
Source organism: Volucella bombylans (assembly GCA_949129095.1). Lineage (NCBI taxonomy): Eukaryota > Metazoa > Arthropoda > Insecta > Diptera > Syrphidae > Volucella > Volucella bombylans. Next base: position 161,505,954 of record OX422141.1, on the reverse strand, counting down.
ACCGATCCACTCACCATTGCCAACCTATTTGCCACATTTTTTAAACAATCCTTCACCAACGACTTCTTTGTACCAGATCCATCCTATTTTAGTTACCTACTGAACTTCTCCAATGGCCCACTTCTTTCTCATATTTTGGACCCGTCTTATATCGAATATAAATTACACCAACTCAATGACGAATTCACACCCGGCCCAGATGGCCTCCCTGCCATATTTCTTAAAAAAATTTTCTTCTTTCCCTCTTTCCCTTGCCATTTCTAATCTCTTCCGTCTATCCCTTTCACAAGGAGAATTTCCTCAGGCTTGGAAATCCTCCTTCATAACCCCGATCCACAAGAAAGGATCAAAGAATGAAATAACCAACTATCGTCCCATCGCTAAACTCTCCCATATACCCAAACTCTTCGAAAGTATTTTATATGAAGCTCTAAGCTTCCAATGCAAATCACTTATTTCTCCTAGAAAACATGGCTTCCTAAAGGGTAGGTCAACCACCACAAATCTCGTTGAATTCGTATCCTTTGCCCTCTCTGCCCTAGAGAATGGTAATGAAGTCGATGTAGTTGCAACCGATTTTAGCAAAGCTTTCGATAAAATCTCTCATCGGTTAATCATCTTTAAATTGTCTGCCCTCGGCTTTGAACCCATATTGTTAAAATGGATTTCCTCTTACCTCGAAAACCGTTTTTACAGTGTTCGTTTTAGGTCAGCCCACTCCGCTTCATTTTTGGCCACCTCTGGAGTTCCACAAGGCAGCCATCTCGGTCCCCTTCTTTTTATATTAACCATAAATGATCTCGATATGATCATCAAACACTCGTCTGTCTCCCTTTACGCCGACGATACCAAATTTTTCAAAACCATTTCCTCTCCCCTTGACTATTTCCTCCTTCAACAAGATCTTGATAGTTTTTCGATCTGGTGCCTCAAAAATTCTTTGGAACTTAACATCGCCAAATGCCAATCCATCACCTTCTTACATAAGCGGAACCAATCTCCTCCCCGACTCTATCTTCTCCATAACCAACCTATCTCCTCCGTACAATCTCTTCGCGACCTCGGCATTTTGTGTGACAGCGAGCTCAACTTCCGTTTACATATGGATGAGATAATCCTCAAAGCTAACTGTGCACTAGGTTTTGTAAAACGGTGGTCCAAAGAATTCACCAACCCATATTTGACCAGGTCCCTCTATATTACCTTTGTTCGCCCCCTCCTAGAGTACGCCAGTCAACTATGGTCCCCATATCATCGTGTTCATATCTCGAGAATTGAAGGCATTCAGCGCCGTTTTCTTCTATTTGCTCTCCGAGGTATGCCCTGGGACGATCCTTTTAATCTGCCCCCCTATCAAAACCGTCTCAACCTTATCAACTTAAACACCCTTGAAGATCGCAGAGATGCAGCAGACTTTCTCTTCATTCATCGACTCCTTTCAGGTCACGTTGAATGCGCGTCCCTTCACAACTCCATTTTCCTCAACACTAACCTTCGTAATCTACGTACCCCTCGACTCTTCTATCTACCAACCCACCACACCTCCTATGGCGCGAACGAACCAATCTCCCGTATGCTACGTCAAATCAACTCAAACCCTACCGTCTTTGACTTTCACCGCACCACGTCCTACCACAAATCTGTTCTCCTTCACCACTCCAACCAACCTTAGTTTTAAGTTTTAGTTTAAGTTTATTTTTTAAGTTATAGCTTGTATTAAGCCGAATAAATGGGGGCATTCGCCCCCACCAAAGTTAAAAATTAAATTAAATTATAGAATTTCTGTAATTTTCCTTTATTAATGTTTGGAGGCTTTTAATCGACGACTTCAGTGTCATGATCTCCGGGTTGTGTCTGTCAGTAAACTGTCTGTACAAGGATTTTAGTCTTGACAGCAGTCTACTTTTATGTCGGTGCAGTGCTCAATAGTTGCGTTGCGGAATAAGACTTATTTGTCAGTGTGTTGGTACCGAGGTATCGTTTTGTCCATTGTTCGTTTGTTTGTCTCGTCCATTAGTCTTAGATACCTGTCAATCTCCTCGTTTGACAGATTTCTATTGGACGGTTGTTAGAGCGAATTCGAGGAGAGTGCTCTCGTCAGTGTTCTGGAGAAGTGTGTCCAACGCACCCTACTATAATTGTAGGAATACCTTTGAACCAATTGTTCAATTCCGCAGTTTCGTTGATAACAGTTATATCGGTGCTCAGACCGAAATCGTCACTGTTATATGCGAAAGTGCGTAGACAGTTTGCAGTATGTTGGTTAGTGTTGAGGGACACTGAAGAAAGGATTCCTATATAATAAGGATAGCGCTCTGGATTTAAAGCCAATTGCAAACATTTTTGTGTTGCTTCAAGAAACAATGTAGTAAAGCATAGATTCCCAAAATTTTTTGGCTGAGCACCCATTTGGCAGGATAATTTTTTTTCACAGCCCCTCGCCATAAAAACAATTTAAAAAAAATACTTACCTACGCCTTTTTTCAAATAAAAAAAAATATATTAACACGTACCCACTGTTCAGAAAAAATAATTTCCAAGTAAATTTCGATTTTCTTAAAATCGATTTAGCTTTATTAAAATATTAAATAAGAACATTTCTCTGAGACGGATGTGCCTGGTGAATATTTGTAAGTTTCTGAATGTCTGGTTCAAATTTAGTTATTTGCAGTTTATTCCTTTTCTTTGTAACCAAGGTAACTGCTGCACTGAAACCGCGCTCAGCTAAGTATGAAGATGGAAATGCAATAATAAATTTTTGAATAATTTTTCATAAACTGAGGTACAGGGCTGGTATTTGTTTCTGGAGCCAGAACTGCTGGTATCCGCATTTAAACTTTATTTTTAGTTCCTCCTTTGTTGTTAGCTCAATGAGTTCTTCTTCTAAATGGGACGATATATCCGAGTTATTTGCGAAAGGGTTCAGCAGCCAGTTCAGTATACTCATATTGACAATATCCTGGAATCGCTTTCTTAAATCCTCGTGAAGCATTTCTAAGTGTTCGCAGTACTTTACCAATTCATCCTTTTTGGCAGATACTGCTGCTAAGTTTTGGAAGTTTTTCATATATTCACCTCTGCCTGGATTACGTCTGAAGAGATTTAGCTTTTCCACAAAAGCATCAATAGGTTAGGTTTGGTAAGGTTAGGTTGGAAATACCAACCCACTTAGGCCTATTGGCCCATTGTGATGTCACGTGGATCTATGATCCTCTTACTAATGGAACCAGTTTGAGCTTATAATAAAGCGTAGGAGACTGTTAACGTCTATGTTTTCTAGATCGTTTAGGTCGTTGTAGAAGAAAGCTCCTAGATGAAGCTTTCTTCTCTGGGAGAGAGCTGGACATGTGCAGAGTAGGTGAGGGATTGTCTCCTCCTATTCCTCGTCCATGCAGCTTCTACAGAAATCATTTGCAAAAGCGCCAAGCCTTCTTGTGTGCTTGCCTATAAGGCAGTGTCCAGTAATGATACCTATTATGGCGCTGTGATGTTTCCTATTTAAAAAGATCAGACACTTAGAGCCACTCAGATCCAGCCTTGGCCAAATCTGTTTGGTCGCTAGACATCTTTGCTCAGCAGTCCACCTAAGGTCTGTTCTTTTATTGGCATCTAGCTTTAGTCTTAATTTGCACGTAGCGATTGGTATACCTATACTACCTTTGTCCGGTAGGATAGGTAGAGTGGTTCCAATTTTGTCGAGTTCATCGGCTCTGAAGTTCCCTGGAATGTTTCTGTGGCCCGGCACCCAACAGAGGTGAATGTTGAACTGCTCTGCCATCTCCATGAGAGATGATCGGCATTCAAGGGCGGTTTAAGAATATAATGAGACCGAGTCAAGGGACTTGATGGCGGCCTGACTATCCGAAAATATGCGGATATCCTTTGCAGATATCACGTTTTTCTTCAGCCAGGACAGAGCTTCTTTAATCGCCAAAATTTCCGCCTGGAACACGCTACAGTGATTTGGAAGGCGGAAAGAGAGGCTTAGATTTAGCTTATCTGAGGAAACACCGCTACCAACTCCGCTATCGGTTTTAGATCCATCTGTGTAGAGATGGATTGACTTGTCCTCCTCCCAGAATGATCTAGAGGGGAAGCTTACATGGAAGTTTTTGTCAAACCAAAGTTCAGGTATGGTGTAATCGATGTTCTCTGTGAGGATTCCTAATGTATTAAGAATATTGGCGTGGCCAGATGAATTATTTGTCCACTGTTTAGTCGCTTTAAGGCGAATAGCTGCAGTCGCAGCTACTTGCTTGCTAAAAATGTCGAGGGGTGTCAAGTGAAGCAGAATATCTAATGCCGCAGAGGGGGTAGACCGCAAGGCTCCGCTTGTGCATAGACATGCTGTTCTTTGGACTCTGATTAGTTTAATGCTGTTGACTGTATTTTCCAAGGCTGTCCACCAGACAACCACCCCGTAAGTAAGTATCGGTCTTATGACCGAGATGTATAGCCAGTGGGTTATGCGAGGTTGAAAGCCCCATTTATTCCCAATGGCTTTTTTGCAAGAGAATAAAGCTATTGTAGCTTTATTGACTCTTTCTTGAATGTTAGGTTTCCAGTTTAGTTTCCTGTCAAAAATGAGACCCAGATATTTTGCTGTATCGGAGAAAGCTAAACTGGTACCGTTTATTGAAGGAGGGTCTATGATTGGAATTTTATATTTCCTAGAAAAGAGGACAAGATCAGTTTTATGGGGGTTTATTCCCAATCCACAGCGATCTGCCCAGCGGGTTAATCTGTTGAGATTTACTTGAAGGAGTTCTTTAATGGTATTGAGATGCTTACCTGAGACGGCTATAGCAACGTCATCCGCATAGGCAATCACTCTGCTACCACCCGCTTCCAGGTATATCAGTATTTCGTTAACTACTAAGTTCCAGAGAAGGGGAGAGAGGACACCGCCTTGCGGCGTACCTCTACTGACATATCTTTTAGCAGAAGTCTCACCCAGTTTGGAGTTACTTATCCTGCTTTTTAGCATTAGACTAATCAGCTCCCCAAGTGAGCCGTCTACCTGCAGAGTTGACAGCGCAGTCGTGATTGCGGATGTGTTGACGTTGTTAAAGGCGCCCTCTATGTCTAGGAAAGCAACCATTGTGTACTCCTTATATTGTAGGGATCGTTCGATGTGGCTAGTCAGAGAGTGCAAAGCCGTTTCCACCGACTTTCCTTTACAGTAGGCATGTTGAGCCGTAGACAGAAGTCTTGGATCAACTTTAGCTCGAATATGGATATCAATCAGTCGTTCTAAAGTTTTCAGAAGGAATGATGATAGACTTATAGGTCTGAGGTCCTTTGGGACTACATGAGAACATTTTCCAGCTTTGGGAATGAATACTACATTGACTTCTCTCCATAACAGTGAAATGTGGATAAGTTCTACATAGCTTCTCATAATATTTTCTAGCATAGGCAGAAGGACCTCTGCAGCTCGGCAGGTATTATAACGTCCGGACCAGCAGACTTGCATGGTTTGAAGCCATGTAGCGCCCAGAGCAGTTTGTCTCTGGTAATCAGACCATGCATTTTGGTCACGGTTGCAGTAGACCCGTTTGGGCTGTTACTGGCCGCGAGTTGGGAGCTACCTGGAAAGTGGGTGTCCAGAAGCAGGTTGAGTGATTCATCACTTGAGGTTGTCCAAGAGCCATCGGTTTTTTTCAAACATCTGGGCATCATAGTCGGTCACTTTTCTTGTGCTTTTTGCTGCGTTGAAAAGTTTTCTGCAGGCGTTTCTGAGCAGTCCCAGTGCCGATGTCCACCAATGTGGCTTTTTCTGGCCTCTTGGTTGAATAAGAGGGCAGGAAGCGGCCATAGCCTTATTGAGAGTCAGAGTAAATTCCCTGACTTTCATGTCAAGCTCATTGGTGTCACGCGGGGGACTTAATAGTTCAGAGGATAACGTTTTTGACAGTATTCCTCTGTATTTTGGCCAATCAGTTTTCCGGTAGTTCCGGAAAGCTGGTTGGCTGAGGGGAGCATCACTCAGACTGAATTGGATGTATCTATGGTCTGAAAAGGAGTGTTCAGACGATACCATCCAGTTTGTTAGCCTTTGGGTGATGATGTCGGAGACAAGAGTAATATCTAACACTTCTTGTTCGTTTTTTGTTATAAAAGTGGGCTCATTGCCAATATTGCAAATTAAGAGGTTAGTACTTAAAATATAGTCTAAAAGTGACTCACCTCTATCATTGATGTCGGTACTGCCCCATACCGTATGATGTGCGTTAGCGTCGCATCCGATTATGAGACCAGTTTTTTGCCTTCCCGCTTCCAGTACCACCCTTTCTAGGTTATCACCAGGGAGAGGGCCCACTTGGTCGTGGCCAAGGTAAGCCGATGCCAGCCAGTAAGAGCCTTTGGCAGTCTCTAATCTGGCAACGGTTAGGTCGGGGTCACTGAGGTTGGGAAGTAGAAATACATTAAGGCTACGTTTCACTAATATACAAGTTCTAATCTTACCTTTGTCTCTTGTATAGAGCGGAGCGTATGTGGGTGTCCTAAGTCCACGAACCACACCTTCTGCAATCCATGGTTCCTGGATTAGAATTATGTCTTCTGCATTTTTAGAAAGACGCAGAATGAGTGCGGCCGAAGCCTTTTTTGAGTGGTGGAGATTAATCTGGAGAAACCGTATCATTGCTACAGTCTTCCAGATTCGCCTCCACCACGGTATTGTTGAGGTCCTCCGATTCTGAAGATGTGCCCAAGAGCTCATCTTCTATCTCTGATCGTGTAGGACCTCTAATTGCTTCGTCATCGGTTTCCATTTCCAACAGTGTGTCAGAAGAGGAGACCGACGGCTTGAAAGTCACCTTGGACAGATTGGAGTCGTCGCTATCCAATTCTGGAAAGGATATCGACGCTCCAAGATCCGAGGTTGTGATGTCAGGTATAAAAGGAGGAGGAGGTTGCTTATCAGCATCCAGCTCATCCTTTTTGTACACCCTTAAATGAATGGACTCGAATCCGAACCGAAATATGCCTTTTGTCTGCGCCAGAGGATTAAGAGATTCCTTATTGATCACAATTAACGCGCATCTATAAGAACCCCTTAGTTCCTCCAGTTTCGCGACTTTCCAGTCATGAGTCGGAAGAGTCGGGTTGCTGAGCCGGATGATTTCCAGAATACTTTCTGGAGAGGAGGGTTCGGCTGGAATCCAGGTATGAGTTCGAGGTCTACTAGGAATGTCTTCCTTAGATACGACCTCGAGTTTTGCACGTGGCCAAATCTGTCCTAAACCATCGATGGCGTTGGTGAAGAGATCGAGAGATCTCTGGTTTGAACAAGCGATGAGCTTGACATGGCCTTGGTGCCAGCCAGCGTCGCTTGTGATAGGAGGCGGTCCGGGTTTTCCCGCATGATGGCCAAGAAGTTGCTCGAGAGCTTCAGCTTGACCAGTTGCTACCGTTCCGGTGTGATGGAACCGTCGGTATCGCTCCTGTCGATCACCGCGATCACCAATGCATCCTTTAGGACTTCGTTGTAAGACCTCAGAGATCTGCTGTTGGATGGCCCAGGGGTTGTAGAACTATGTGTTTTGGGCCTTTTGGAAACCGGTACGGTTTCCTCCAACGATCTCTGGCGCTTAGAGGAGTCTTTTGGCGTTTTGGGAGCAGTGGAAGCAGTGGGAAATCCGTCTTTTAGGATGTTTTTAGCCCACTCAACCTTGCTCTTTATTTCCGCACTTCTCTCAACCTCCGGAATGGATCCGAAGGTTTTGATGATGCGTGAAGCATGTCGGCGTCTTATGTAGAGCGCCTTAGATGGAGTTCGCTGATGCGGCTGAGCTCCAGATTCCTCCTTGGAGGGAGTAGTTTTGGTAGCAGCAACAAGTCCGTGGCCTGCCAAAAACTTGCTGCTGCTAGGGGCGGAGGAAGTGATAGGACCATGGCCTGCCACAGTCTTAACACTCCCTGAAGGAGTTTTGGTAGCAGCGACAAGTCCGTGGCCTGCTACAAACTTGCTGCTGCTAGGGATGGAAGAAGTGATAGGACCATGGCTTGCCACAGTCTTAACACTTCCTGAATTTTTATTTTTTGGCTCGTTCCGTTTGCCTTTAGAGGATGGCGCACCATGGCCTGCCACAGTTTTGCCTATAGTCACCGTTCCACCTCCCGGTATTGAAGGAGTACCGGCCTCGGTTTTTGTTTTCTTGGTTTTTTCCATGAATGGTCCCACGAGTAGCGGAGAAAGGGGTGTCCATCTGTACAGAGATCCGCTGTATACAGATAAGGCTAACTAATCCGGAGGTCGTCAGGCATCCGGATACTCCGTTCGCGACTGAGCTATTTTTGGAGATACTGGGCCCTCAGCCAGGTTGATCTTCAGCACGGGTCGTATGACACCTTGATCCAGCCCAGCGGAAGGAGGGAATGCTTTGGGAGTTGGGGAGGGGGGGAGCATCCTTTGGTTTCAGGACTCATCTGGAGAATTTCTTCTCGAGATTCATTGACCCTACTCAGCCTCTACAACTCGAAAAGTTCAATGCTCGCGGTAGAAGAAAGCATCAATAACGTTCTTTGTTTTTATTAGGTTCAAGTGATCACCTTGCAGGTGGAGATTGACATCATTAAATATTTTAAATATGTCTGTCATATAAGCAGTATCATGTTTTGATTTAATTAAATTGTTTCGCAGTTCGTTGTCTCTAGTTTCTAGAACAGTATCAAACAGAATAAAAAACCGTGTCAAACAGGTACCTTTGGAGAGCCAGCGAACCTCCGTATGTAGCAGTATACGATTGTAATCTTCGATATTTTTGTCACACAATTGGCTAAACAACCGGTGGTTTAAGGAGTTGCTCCTTATTTTGTTGACTGATTTAATTACAAATTGAAGAGGCCTATGCAGAGGTTCACTGAGATTTTTCTCGATCAAATGTTGACTATGTATAACACAATGTACGGCGATTATTTCTGGCACAGCTCGTTTCAAAAAAGCAATGAAATATTCAGTAAAGGAATATCTTTTTCCTTAAAAAATCTATCAGTGGCCTTAAATATGGATTCTTCCTTTGTGTCCGTTCTCAATGTTTTAGCAAATAAAAGTACTTCACAAATTTGTTCTTCTTTAATGAATCGTACAAATGCTAAGAGTAATGCTTCATTATTTGGAAGAGTAGATTCGTCAAGTTGAATTGAAAATTTACACGTCTTCAAATGATCGCACAATGTTTTTTCAACATTTTCGGCCGTTTCATCAACTCTTCTTTGAACCGTATTATTGCTCAAAGGAATTGTTTTAATGATCTCACTTCCTGATTTATGAAGCACGGTGTCTATTACTTCCTTCACAGCAGGTAGAATTAATTCTTCACCGATTGTGTGTGGTTTCCCCATTTTAGCAATCAAAAGATAAATTTTATAGGAAGCCCGCAGTCCGTCATCATGTTGCTTATTTGATATATAGTAGGCGGTTTATAAAATTTTTTTTCTAATTCTTGGAAATAGGGCAAATCTTTGTTTTTTTTTTTGTTAGCATGAATTTTCGTTAAATGTTCTTGTAACCGAGACGGCTTCATTGCGTCGTTTGTCAAACACATATGTAAGGATTGATTCGTAGGAGATGGAATAAAGCCATATTTTAAATATTCAAGGCTATACTATCGGCACTTTTTTTAGCTTCGTACATTATAGTAATATTTTATTAAATTTTCTTTTTCAAAAAGCACATAACAAGTTAACGTTACAAAAATTTATAACCCACAACTCCTATCACTCAAGTTTTTTTTTTGAAGTCTTAACTCGTAGTTGCACAGTTCACAAAGTCACAATTACTAATGAAGGTATATTGAAGGATTGGCTTCGTCGTTTTTAACTTGCACTTTTCTTCTTCATCATGATCGCGACACTTTTTAATATCTATGTATGTACATCCATATTTCTACTAACATCCATCCACCAAGGCACCAAAAACTACACAGGACGATTGCAACAACAACAACAGCTGAAAGATACTTTATTTATATTTGCTTTGTTGAGTTGAAAACATGTACAGTATTGTGCAAAACATTTGCAAGTTTTTTACAATTTTGATTTCAGTGAATACTGTTCTCAAACTAAAGCAGCACTATTAAACTTTTTTTATGATTTTGAAAGATTCATTTATTGCGAAAGTTTAAGTATATAAAATATTGAAAATATCATTCATTAATTAACTTTTGTTTTTAACAATATAAGCAAGTATTATAAAATGATGTGCAAAACATTTGCAAGTTTTACTCTTTTTCAATATTTGGTCCAATAACCTTTGTTTTTTATTACTTCTCCACATCTTTTTGACATGGATTCAATTAGCGTGTTTATTGTGTCCATTGGAATACTCAGCCATTCAACTTTGAGTGCGTCAAAAAGGGCTTTTGACGACGAGAACCGTTGCCCTATTACCCTTTGTTTTAAAATTCCCAACAGATTTTCTATGGGGTTCAGGTCGCGGGATTGTGCAGGCCAATCTAACATGTTCACATGTTGCATCTCCAAGAACTCTTTAACATATTTTGACGTGTGTTTTGGGTCGTTATCATGTTGGAACCTCCACAACAACGGCATCTCTTCCTCAGCATATGGAAGCATGACTATTTCCAAAATGTTTTTGTAGCCAAAACGATCCATAATGCCTGTAATCTTATGTGGAGGACCACATCCTTGAGCCGAAAAACAACCCCACACCATTGTAGAACCTCCTCCGTGCTTCAAAGTAGCTCGGACGTGTTGACGCTTGTATCGAGTACCTGGTTCTCGCCTTACGTAGCTAATGCCGTCCGAAGAAAGAACTCTCATCGCTAAATAATACGGTCTTCCATTGTTGCAAAGACCAGTTACCTGAATTTTAGGAAATGAGCAACATTCACGAATACTGCACAAGCTTTACCTTTTTTGACGATGTTTTAAAGTTAACAACGGCTTCTTCACTGGTCGATATGCCCTCAAATTTGCTTCTTTGGCACGTATACGCACAGTGCTTGAATGAATTGTCAAATTGAGATCCTTAGCGATGGATGTGGAGGAGCTATATGTTTCCTGTCGAATCAGATTCGCTATCCTTTGGTCCATGCGATTATCAGTTTTCCGTGGACGGCCACCAGAATGTACCGTTCCTAGTGGCAAATTATTTCGGTATTCCGAAATAAGCCTAGAAACTGTGGATTCGTGCAATTTAAATTGTTTTGCAATTTCTCTTTGCCTAATGCCACTCTTAAATGCCTCGATAATCAAATTTTTTGTGTGGTTATTATACTTATTCCCAGCCATATAAAAAAAAACAGTCTTATTTTTTGCAAAAATATAAACTTAAAGTCGTAAAACTATTGAAAAATATTATTTTTATAAGTTTGGAATCTAAAAGTTCTGAACTACTCAAAGTTAAGCTGGGAATGAGCCGCTATTAAAAAACTTGCATATGTTTTGCACAGCTGCATATGCGAGTTCTCAATTTTCTTTCTTTCCCGCAATCACCTACGAGTAATGGGACATACCGCGGATATCTTTGTTTCCAAATAAAGAGTATACATTGAATAATAGAATTTTGTAAGACAAATGTAAAAAGTTACTTTTGTATACAGTGGATCACAAAAGTTTGGTAATGAAAAAAAAACTTGCTAATGTTTTGCACAATACTGTACATATTCACATATATGTAGGTCGACATAAAAAAAGGATAATTTAATTTTGGTGGGGGCGAATGCCCGCATTTATTCGGCTTAATACAAAATATAACTTACAAATTAAACTTAAACTAAAACTTAAAACTAAGGTTGGTTGGAGTGGTGAAGGAGAACAGATTTGAGGTAGGACGTGGTGCGGTGAAAGTCAAAGACGGTAGGGTTTGAGTTGATTTGACGTAGCATACGGGAGATTGGTTCGTTCGCGCCATAGGAGGTGTGGTGGGTTGGTAGATAGAAGAGTCGAGGGGTACGTAGATTACGAGGGTTAGTGTTGAGGAAAATGGAGTTGTGAAGGGACGCGCATTCAACGTGACCTGAAAGGAGTCGATGAATGAAGAGAAAGTCTGCTGCATCTCTGCGATCTTCGAGGGTGTTTAAGTTGATAAGGTTGAGACGATTTTGATAGGGGGGCAGATTAAAAGGATCGTCCCAGGGCATACCTCGAAGAGCAAATGGAAGAAAACGACGCTGAATGCTTTCAATTCTCGAGATATGAACACGATGATATGGGGACCATACTTGACTGGCGTACTCTAGGAGGGGGCGAACAAAGGTAATATAGAGGGACCTGGTCACGTATGTGAATTCTTTGGACCACCGTTTTACAAAACCTAGTGCAGAGTTGGCTTTGAGGATTATCTCATCCATATGTAAACGGAAGTTGAGCTCACTGTCACACAAAATGCCGAGGTCGCGAAGAGACTATACGGAGGAGATAGGTTGATTATGGAGAAGATAGAGTCGGGGAGCAGATTGGTTCCGCTTATGTGAGAAGGTGATGGATTGGCATTTGGCGATGTTAAGTTCCAAAGAATTTTTGAGGCACCAGATCGAGAAACTATCAAGATCTTGTTGAAGGAGGAAAGAGTCATGGGGAGAGGAAATGGTTTTGAAAAATTTGGTATCGTCGGCGTAAAGGGAGACAGACGAGTGTTTGATGATCATATCGAGATCATTTATGGTTAATATAAAAAGAAGGGGACCGAGATGGCTGCCTTGTGGAACTCCAGAGGTGGCCAAAAATGGAGTGGAGTGGGCTGACCTAAAACGAACACTGTAAAAACGGTTTTCGAGGTAAGAGGATATCCATTTTAACAATATGGGTTCAAAGCCGAGGGCAGACAATTTAAAGATAATTAACCGATGAGAGATTTTATCGAAGGCTTTGCTAAAATCGGTTGCAACTACATCGACTTCATTGCCATCCTCTAGGGCAGAGAGGGCAAAGGATACGAATTCAACGAGATTTGTGGTGGTTGACCTACCCTTTAGGAAGCCATGTTGTCTAGGAGAAATAAGTGATTTGCATTGGAAGCTTAGAGCTTCATACAAAATACTTTCGAAGAGTTTGGGTATATGGGAGAGTTTAGCGATGGGACGATAGTTGGTTATTTCATTCTTTGATCCTTTCTTGTGGATCGGTTTTATGAAGGAGGTTTTCCAAACCTGAGGAAATTCTCCTTGTGAAAGGGATAGACGGAAGAGATTAGAAAGGGCAAGGGAAAGAGAAGAAGAACATTTTTTAAGAAATATGGCAGGGAGGCCATCTGGGCCGGGTGTGAATTCGTCATTGAGTTGGTGTAATTTATGTTCGATATAAGACGGGTCAAAAATATGAGAGAGAAGTGGGCCATTGGAGAAGTTCATTAGGTAACTAAAATAGGATGGACCTGGTACAAAGGAGTCGTTGGTGAAGGATTGCTTAAAAAAGGTGGCAAATAGGTTGGCAATGGTGAGTGGATCGGTTGATGACCTGTTGTTGAAAGAGAGGGAAGGAGGGTAACCATCGGACTTTCTTTTGTAGTTAACAAATTGGAAAAAGGACTTAGGGTGGTTTATAAGGTTGACTTGCGCATTGTTAAGGTAGCGCTGGTAAATTGAATCGTAAAGTTCGGTGAAATGAAGATAAGCACCAAGATAGTTGGAATAGTCGATAAAGGATCTGGTACGCAGGAAAACAGCCCATAACTTATTTCTCTTATTTCGTAAGGAACGAAGCTTGCGATTATACCAGGGAGGACTAGTAGATGATGTTTTAAGGCAGGAAAACGGAACGTAAATGGAAAAAGAATTAAATATTTCTTTATAAAAAATGGATAAGGCATCATTTATACTTAAGTTGTGAAAGTTAAAGTGGGATCTGCTGAGATATTCACTGATTTTGTGAAAGTTTGCTTTATGAAAGTCGTGGGATGAGAGAGTTGTGGGGGGAGTGGACTGGAATGAAGAGTTATGAAAAAATGAAAGTAGAAGGGGGGGATGGTAGTTATCGATTGTTGAGAGAGATAGGGGACAAAGTGAGACTGAGGAGTTAATTGGATCTGTTGTGAAAATAAGGTCTAATTGCCTGCCCATATAATTGGATATACCACTGACTTGGCATAGACTTGAGCCTGTTAAACGATCTAAGAAGAGACATTCCTTAGCTGAGTTAGCATTTGAAGCGATGAAAAACGATTGATCATCTGATGGAGTCCACTGTAGCTGAGGAAGATTAAAGTCGCCGAAAATAAGGATATCATCCATCAGTAGGGTCTGACAGGTCAATTAAATGATCGATCGCATCAATAACAAATTGGTAAGATTCGATAGGTTGAGCTGGTAGGATGTAGCAACATATAACGTAAAGGGACTTGAGAGGCAGTGATATTTTTATTGCGACAAAGTCGGCTTTAGAGGATGAAGAAATTGTAATGGGAGAAGAGTTAAGGCTGTTGTCCATCGCCAGTAGGACGCCTCGACAGGGGAAATCTTTATTTGTGCGGGTAGGATCGTCGTCGCGGAAAACATTAAAAGTAGGAGGGAACAATTCCTGGTTCTTTATGTCGGGAATCAAATTGGTTTCGGTCAAAGCGTAAATATCAAAGGGAAGAGCATGCGATTGACGTAGGTTTTAGAGCGAAGACCTCTTACATTCTGGTAGTAAAATGTAAGAGGGATGTTGTGGGGTGGAGGTGTGAGGCAGGATGGTTTAAGCGCTGGCAAGGGAGGCACGTTATGGACGAAAAAATTTGTCGTGGTCGGCTCGGCTTCGCTGTAGGTGTGATACTCGTTTAGAGTGAACATAGTTGCCGAATGCAGCGAGGTCGTCTGCTACTTTCTGAGGGGACATGTTAAAAATTTCGTGGTACTTGACATAAAGGTTCCTGAGACTGATAGGGTCGGTAGGGAGGCCTTTCTGCTGGATGGAAATCATGACGCTGGTTTTGGTTTTCCCTTCGTAGCAGACCGAGTCAGATTTGTCATGTAAATAGGCAAGAAAGAGACGAATGTTTTCATATATCTTTCGTTCTCTGAGCCTAGAGAGAGCATATCGACTTTCTGTAGTGCCATTGGTTTGCTGTGTTAGTTTAACAGTGGGGGGAAAAACGGGATCAAGAATAGGAGCATTGGAGGAGGGAGATAGATTGGATATGGAGTTGGACGAGGGATGAGATGTGGGGTTTAAGGTATGGGAGTTAATGAAGTTAGGGTACTTAGCTCCAGTTTTAAGGTCGAAGTTGGGAATTGGCTTGCTAGCTGGGTTTGGTGGCGTAGAAGGTTGAGAAGGAATAATATGGGTGGTTGGGGTTAAGTTGAAAGAGACGCGTTGGCGCGGGTACTTCGGTGGAACGGGGGGAATTGGGGGATTAGAAGATTGGTGTGTAAGGGCTTTGTGTCGGATAAGTGAGGAGGGAGGACTAAAATTGGGGAATAAGTTTGTTTTGAAGCTCCAGTTGGGGTCGAGATTAGAGCTTCGTTTTTTGGAAGCATATTTTTTATTTGGAAGGGAGTTGGACAGGGGTCTTTTTTTAATTTTATTGTTAACACTACGATTATTTTTAACACTTTCATTACTCTCGAGATATGCGTTTTCTCGTTCTTCAGAGCATTTTGTAATTCTTATCTTCCCAGGTTTAGTTGTCTTACCAGGAGGAGTAGGGAACAACCACGAATATTTGGTTGGGATGTTGACTTTGAAGCTGCAGGAACTGTTGGAGTCAGCGGGGGAAATCATCTGGCACTCGCTAATGGTGATAGCGTAACTTCGGTGAAAGAAATTCCGCACCCAAGAAACATCAGCGTGTTGAGGGGCCCCTTCAACGAAGAATGCCGTATGGTTTCCCTGTTTCAGCTTTTCGAGTCTGTTTTTCCATTCGGAGGGGGTCCATGAGGTTCCAAATTGATTGAGCAGTTTGCGTGGAGCGGCGACGGGCGGGATTTTAGTTGGTAAAGGCAAGACGGTTTCGGTTTCTGTTGTTAGGGTGGCGGGAGGAGTATTTGAAAATGATGCAAATGAGACTCCGTGTCTACTAATTCATTATGAATTGAGACATTGTACGGGGAACTAGCCTGGAACTGAATTTGATCGGGTATTCCATCGATTTTGTGGGAAGCCAATCTCACTTCTTTACCGATTTCGGCAACGGTCAACCGAGTTGCTATAAGTTCCTCGCTGACATCAGTCATTTTTAGGGTCAGGTCATCGAGCGTAGAATCTGATGGATGCGGGATGTGATGTGTTGTTTTGGAGGAGGATTGAAAAAGCAAGTCGAGATCAGTACGGAGAAGGTTGATAGAGTCGTTTATGTGTGTGAGTTCGTTGGACTTAAGGAGGTTGGCAAAATTTGTTTTGAGGAAAGCTTTAATTCCGTCGAAGTGATATTTGATCACTTCGCTCTCGTTGTCGTGGTTAGATTTGTTGTTCGATAGGTTTTGGATCGCTGCCAGTTGCTTTTCGATCATTCTTCCTGTGGACTTGTAAGCATCCACATTACTATCAATGCAGTTTATTGAGTCTTCAATCTTTTCTATTCTGTCCAAAATAGTTCTGCTAATATGACCATTCTCGGTTAGCATCGCATTGATAGACTCGTTGTTGTATTTGATTGCCAACATAACGTGAGCAAAGGTGATCTCTTTGCACTCGTCGCAGTAAAAATTGAAAAGACTGCAATACTCCTTGAGGTAGGTTATGGATCTCCGGGTTAGTCCGATGCATATGGCATGGAATGATTTTCCACAGAGACCATTGCATGCTACCCATTCAGCGTTGGGGTCAACAATTGAGCACAAAACACTAGCACAGCACTTTTCCATTATTAGTTTATTGAGGTTACTTTTTGTTTGGATTTGTTTTTTTTTGTTTTGTTTTGTTGTTGTTTTGTTTTCGTTTTGGTTTTGTTTTTTTTTGGGGTCAAAACTGGCACAGTTGAGTTTGAGGAATCGGCAGACAAAACTAGGTCGACGAACAACGGTAGATATACTGAGTCGGCAGTTTACGGGACTTTGAAAAAAAAGTGGAAAATAATAACTGAACTCGGTATACGGGAGAAAAGGAAAAACACGTTCGCACAGGTTGACAATTGAAAAACTGGTTTGCGGGAACAGGAGCCTGCTAAGTGGTCTCTCTCTTAAGCGCCCTGTAAACGCTAAAACATGGTACCACTAAAACCCGCGGACGCTGACCAATTCTCTCCAACATAATTGAACACATCTCTTCATTTCTCAAAAGCTGTCAAGTAGACTGTGAAAACACTCGAAAAATTCTTTCCAAACATCAGTATTTCGAATGTTAGCCATTTTTTCCCGGTTATTTTGTGTGTTCACTCGACGAAATTCACTGATAAATGGCATAGATAAACTAACCTACATACTCGTAGATGTCAAACTCTACTAATACTTTTGCAAACCCTTAACTTTCGCACAGACACACTGTAAGTGAATTCCAACCCTTTAACATCCCTATAAGTTTGTCAAAATTTGCTAAAATGAGAGCAATTTACAGGTAAAATTGTTAGAATGAGAGCGATTTGCACGAATGTGTGTAATGAGGATGACGTTTTTTGGTTAAAATGGACGTAGTTTGTATAAAAAAGGACGGAAATTGCCATTGATAACAATTCACACGTATTTACAGTAAAAGTCACACCTTTAGGGGCGATCAGTAGAAAACCGGTTTTGATTTTCCAATATCTAGAAAGTTTGCCATCTAGGTTAGTTTATCTATGTAAAATGGCTTGCTCAAGTAAATGTTTACAGATGAGAGCGCAAACACTCAAACATGGTATCAGCAACACAAAACTCCGCCCACAAACATCGACAAAAATCGAACCAGTTTTGATTTTAGTGAGATCAAAATCTGATGTTGTTGAGACCAAAAAATTGGTACGCGTACCAGCCCGCAGACGCCATGTTTTAGCGTTTTACAGGGCGCTTTAAGTATAATTTTCTCTGGTGTGCGTTTTCGTACCTTGTTTGCAGACAAAATTTTCTTTCTAAAACGAACAAAACTCAACTTTTCGGGAATCCGAGAAAATATTCCTTGATGGCAAAAGTCCTCAATGACAGTGCGAAGTCGGTATAGAGTTGATATGTTGTCGGTATTTGTATTTTGAATATCGCTATTGTTTGATGTAGGTACATACTCGTATATTGTGATAACAACTTAAATGTGAGCAGCGACATCTAGATTCACCGAGCAGAAAATGTCGATACTGGAATAACAAAGTCTCGACTGGAGAGTGGAATCGAATTTTCTAGCAAATTGGAAATTGTATGGGACGCTGGATGGCGAGGATTGTTCTCGAAGTATGTCATTCGAGTATAAATACCAGCATCCCCAAGGTATGCATACCAGTTCTAAAGTGAAATCTGAAGTGTTAGTTAGGAGAAGTGATTAAGTGGTTTAAGTAAAAGATAAGAAAAGTATAAGCGGTTGAGAAATTGGATTGTATTGAGAGAAACAATTAAATAGTGAATTGTAACTGTACTGAATAAAGGGATTTGTATTGAAAAGAATAAGTTCTATCATTTGTACCCACACAAACATTTTACAATATGTATATACATATGTTTTTTTTAAATTTAAAGTATTTTGTTTTAATAAGGGCGGTGCCCCCCTGGATAGCTTCAACGCTTCCCATTTTTTGTGAGGACCTCACCGTCCCCCTAGATGTCTTCAGCGCCCCCAAGGGGGCGGTAGGGGCCACTTTGGGAACCATTCTAGTAAAGTTTAATTTAATATTTCTTTCTTTCTTTCTCTCTTGTTTTTCATTGGAGTACAGTTTGCATGTCGAGAAAAAAAAAACATGTCCAATATAGAATTGTTGACAGAAGGTGATGCAGATTGCTCGATTCTTTCGTTGGTTCGGCCAGTTCTGTTTGTGGGTAAAATTATTTTTTGCTAGTTTGTAATAGGATGTATTCCATAGAAAGCCTGCTGTTCTAATGGTGTGTTTGAAACTTAAATTATACTTCGGTGTGGTAGGTTCTTGGTGAAAGTTGCCTGAGTAGTCGACACTCATTTGGAATGCTAAAATTTCGCCTTCAAGAAATGTATTTAATTCGTTTGAAAAAAGTTAAATGTCGGTCTGGTTTTTCTTTAATTGCATTAATCAATTCCAATGCCAAAGGGTCTATTTTTCGTTTGAGAGAACTAGCTGCTTTAAAGCTTGCAGAGTAGTCGGGTGTAAGCGTTTGATTTTAGTCAGTATTGGAGACGTCTCCTTGCGTGTATGGCTGACTACTAGAGTCTATGGATTGTTGGCTATAGGCTGACAAACTATCTTCAGTTTGACGTTCTTTAATTTTTTTTTTAAAATTGCGATTGCTGACTGTAAATATATGTCTTTGATGTTGAACGTCCACTTCCAGATTTCTTCAAAAGTTGGACTTGTTCTTCAGATTTCTGAAAAGAAACACGGATGTTCCCCCACTTCTTTGCTATTTCTTCTCCTGTCACAAAAATAAATTTTATTTTAAAGAAACTTGATGAAACTCAATGAAACTAATCTTTTCATTTTAGATACCTAGCAAGTGGTTGCACGTTTACAGATCTACATTATAGTTACAGACCAGGAATTTCTACTATAAGTAACATAATACGTCGTGTATGTTTTGCTATTTGGTCCCTTCATGATGAATGTATTCCTAATCCTGAGGGAGAATGGGAAACGATTGCCGAAAAATTTGAGAGAAACGCTATCCAATTTTCCTCACTGCATTGGTGCCATCGATGGGAAGCACATTCGAATTGTCAATCCATCAAAGGTTACTCATCAATAGTACTGATGGCTGTAGCAGATTCAGTGTATCGTTTCATTTATGTGAGTGTGGGAAACTATGGCACAGATTGTGACTATAATATATTCAAAAACTCCTCTTACTTTACTTGACTTTAAGTGGCGCTACAGTCCGGGGCGGACCTGGGCTTCAGTCAACAAGCGTCTCCAGCCAGCTCGATCTCTAGCTAGCTACCTCCAGTTTCGCATGCTAAGTTGGCTGAGGTCCCCTTCCACTTGCGTGTGCCACCGCGTCTTGGCCTTCCTCTACCGCGCTGTCCCTCGGGAGCGGATTCGAAGACTTTTCGGACCGGAACAGTGGTGTCCATACGCTCTACATAACCCAGCCATCTCAGTCTTTGGATCTTCACTCTTCTGGTTAGGTCGATGTCGCTGTACAGTCCGTATAGTTTATTATTGTATCTCCTCCTCCATTCACCGTCAATGCAGACGGGACCGAAAATCGCCCGAAGAATTTTTCTCTCGAAGCAACCAAGAACATCCTCATCCATTTTCGTAATGTCCATGCCTCTACGCCGTAGAGCAGGACCGGGATTATTAAGGTCTTATAAAGGGTGACTTTTGTTGTCCGAGAGAGGGCTTTGCTACTCAATTGCCTTCTTAGCCCAAAGAAACCGCGGTTGGCAAGAGTTATTCTTTGTTTGATCTCAGCGCTGGTGTCGTTGTCTGTATTTATGGCGTAGCCTAGGTAGACAAAGTTCTTAACTACCTCAAAGTAATACTTGTCGTGGGTGACGTTCTGTCCGAAACGTCGGTGTTGGTTGTCCTTTTTGCTTCACATCATATACTTGGTCTTGCCCTCTTTGACCGCTAAACCCATTTTCACCGCTTCCGTCTTAATACTTGCGAAAGCGCCACTGACATCACGCTGTGTTTTGGACGGACTTTTGAAAGATAGTGCCTGTTGTGTTTGCTCGTGAGTTTTGCACTATTCTTTCAAGTACGATGTTGAAAAAATCGCATGACAGCGCATCGCCTTGTCTAAATTTTTTTTTACCGACCTTGATGGAGCAGCGTGCGTTCTCCATCGTCATCCTGCACAGACGGACGAGTTTGGCAGGGATGCCGAAACTAGACATTGTTCTGTATAGCTCGTCTCTATAGATGCTGTCATACGCGGCCTTAAAGTCGATGAATAGGTGGTGTGTATCGATCTGAAGCTCATGGGTCTTCTCCAAGATCTGCAGTAGTGTGAATATTTGGTCGATGGTGGACTTTCCTGGGCTGAAGCCACACTGATATGGACCTATCACGTTGTTGACGAACGGCTTCAGGCGTTCACACAATACAGCAGATGAGATCTTGTATGCGATGTTAAGGGGACTGATGCCTCTGTAACTGGCGCAGTTCAGAGGGTCTCCTTTCTTGAGAATCGGACAAACAATGCTGAGGTTCCATTCATCGGGCATACTTTCGTCCGACCATATTTTACAGATGAGTTGGTGTATGCTCCTCCGCCTGCCGCTTTGAAAAGCTCGGCAGTTAGGCCGTCCGCTTCAACAGCTTTGTTGGACTTAAGCTTAGACGTAGCTTTCTTCACTTCGTTCAGGTCGGGTGGACGGAATTGTTGGTCATCATCGTCCACGTTGGAAGGTTGATTCTGCCTGACAGCGGTATTTGGGTCGTCATCGCCGTTATACAATCTGCAATAATGGTCTTTCCAAATCCTCAGCATCGATTGTAATTCTGATGTTCCCTTGTTCATCTCTACAAGCTTCGGTTCGGGGTTTGTTTCCGTGGAATGTTATTTTTACCTTTTTGTAAAACTTCCGAACCTCATTCCATTAGTAACATCTCTCAATTTCCACGACCGCGCGCTTCTCATGCTCTTTCTTCTTCCTCCTGAGAAGCCGGTGTTCGTCTCCCCTCTTCCGCTCATAGAGCTCATGAGCAGCTCTGGTCCTTCTATGCAGCGCCGCTTTATATGCATCTTGCGTAGCTGCATGTGCTTGCCGGCATTCATCATTGAACCGGGGGTTTCGTTGTGGTGGACGAGTGAAACTCAGCATATCAGAAGCGCCACCTCTGATGGCGTTTTGGCAGTGTTTCCAATGGTCTTCGATACTTTATACTGGAGGTATTGGACCTTTTAAGAGATTAAGAGACAATCGATCGGAAAAGGACTTGGCGATCTCTTGCCTTAGCGTAGTTTGGGATATCCGCAACCGTATCTTAGCTTCAACAAGGTAATGGTCCGAGTCGATGATGGCTCCTCGGAACGTACGGACATCCATATTACCGGAGGAGTATCTTGTGTCGATCGCAATGTGATCAATCTGGTTGACTGTTGATTGATCAGGAGTTCTCCAAGTCCCCTTGTGTATATCGAGATGTGGGAACCGCGTGCTAGCTACGACAATGTTTCGCCCCGCCGCAAAGTCGATTAGCCTGAATCCTTTATCGGAGGTGATGTCGTGCAGGCTATATTTTCCGATCGTTCCACCAAAGATACCCTCTATTCCTAGTTTTGCATTAAAATCAGCGAGGACAATTTTACTGTCATAGCTAGGGCATTGGTCGTAGGTCATGTTAAGGAGCTCATAGAAGGCGCCCTTGGTGTATTAAGGGACCTAATATTCCACGTGCATATCCAAAGCTCGTTGTCCTTTAATCGTTTACGTGGGTTGTATCCCATAGATCCGTCCATATCCGAGGCTTGTTGATGTTTCGTAACTTAATTTTTTTTTAAATAGCCGAGCAGTTACACTGGCGGCACAACCCCCAACCTGGAGGACCAGTTCCATTTTTTACCCCTAGGATGAGGGTTCGGTTACACCGAAGCCATTAACCCGTTCCGTGATGTAAGTGCTGCCGTTGGCCCATATAGGGCTCCTCCGCCACCCTCTCTTTTCCAAGACCCTGACTAAGTCTTGGAAATCCTTACCGGCCTGAGCTCCAAATATGGCGGAGTAGCCTGGATAAGGTCTTGTTTTGTTTTGCCGACACTAATCCTGATTTACGGCGCAGGAAACTCGCCATTTGTCCCCTTCACTTCGCAATCTCTGGTGAGATTCCCAGATGGCGCCACGGGGAGGCGTGAAGTAGGGCTTATTAGCAGAGCTGCATGATGTTCGGCTGCAGAGGCTCATTCTCGTTATTTAAAGAACCAACACCTGTTGGAAGATGCTACTTCTGCGAGGCCTAATACTAATTGTTGCCATCAAGAACCACTCACTTTGGACAAAAGTACAAAATAACGACATAGGAATCCCTGAAGAGAAATGTCTTCATGGAACAACAAGTCCAAAAGTTCCATATTTTTTATTGGGAAATGAAGCATTTGCACTAGACAGGCATCTTCTTCGCCCATATGGTGGACATAATTTGATAAATGAGTAAAAAATCGTCAATTATCGCCTGTCCAGGGCTCGAAAATATATAGAATGTGCTTTCGGAACTTTAAGCAATAACTGGAGGATTTTTCACCGACCAATAAACCTCAATACTGATTTTGCTATCTACAAACATAGTCAAAGCTTGTGTTGTTTTACATAATTTTGTACGTATCAGAGATGGATATGAGGTTGAGGATATGATGACAATTAGTGGACTTGAAAATATAGTTTCAGCGCCTGAGGTTCGAGCTAGACAGCAAATAAACCGGGCCACCCCCAACGTTCGAACTCTGATTCGATTTTCTATAAAAGTATAAAACATACAAATAACAAAGTGGTACCTACAGAAAGTGCGGAAGACTAGGTGTAATATGTTATCAAAAGCAGATAACCCGATAAGTTTCCATACCATAATCACCGCGAAATTGAGTAAGTCATAGACTAAGTTGACTGTATGAAGTATGTCGCCTAGGACCCCAAGAAACAGCAGCTCTGATGGAAAACAACGTTGACGAATTGCACTTCAGGAATCATAATTTTGCGGCACCTTACCATTATGCAGAACATGTGTAGCATTTACTATCTCTTGATAGCCGCGTATCTTTCATTTTACAGCGATATCGTCTCCTGTAAAAGATCACCCAAATAGCATCACGTTTAAAGAAAAAAGAAGAAGGCGACTTCAATCGGCGTATACATTATGTGAGAATGATATCTTAGGGATTCTATTTGGCTATGTACGAGAATCTGGTTCAAGAGGCTGAACGTTCCAAATTGAGTGCCGAGGCTTTCGCAGATCTATTTAGTTGAAGCCCCTTTCAACTAAAACGCATCACCTAATACTTATCTTTCCTTTCCAAGGCGATGATCAGGCTAAGATCGCTGTACAAGACTCTTATTTGCTGTTGCATCGGGGATATTTTTAATGCACGAACTTGTTCCATTCATTTCTCGCCGTACAGAGGAATTGGAAAGCTTCTTAAAAAGACTCTTCTTAATTGCTGGCGCATCGTAGACACTTATATTCTAGTCGGCGTTTTAGCGTCCCCCCCTCCCCCCATAAAAAGGACCATCCCGGTATGTCAAAAAGGTGGTGACGTCGGAATAGTAAATTACTTTTTTGGCTCTTTGACTTTGGCATAGTTTTGAACATAAGAGGGTCTGTGTAGTAGTAGGTGAACGCACCCACTACGTCACGTAAGGAAGAATCCTTTATCGGTCGCTAAATTCCGCGCTTGTTTGATAGAGCGAAGAACTACCTGACTGTCTTTCAAGTTGTCAGGCACTATTTCGTGCTCCCTGCACACAGCTGGTGCTCATGAGACACCAGTAGGGCAATTCTTCAGTTGGGTGTGGCCTGGAGCTTTGATCACTAGAAGTTTTTTTTTGTGAAATTTCTCCATCTAAACATTGATTTTTCAACCGCCAATAACTGAAATAAAGCCAACAATGCGAGTATCCGTTTGCAACAAGGGTTTCAAGATTGCTACTCCTACTAGGAATCACATAAGTGTATGCAAGTAAATCAAGACGGTGTTTCTATAATAATAAGCTCTCATCCTATTTGAATTTGGAGTCTAAGGGCACCGAGGAATTCTCCGGATGATGTTTTAGTGCAGATTAAGACTTACTAATGGAGTTGGAACAGCTTCGGCTTTCTATGAGGTCTTCATCATTCTATGTCAAATAATCTGCATATCATCTGCATTATCTTTTTCATGGAAAATAATACAGATGTTCACGATCACGGTTCTAGTAAAGTCGTGCATTTCACCCGGATCATAGACATCTCTACCTAGCTCATCTCCGTCACAGGAAACCTCTGATTGCACTGTGATGAAGTGATGGAATTCCATTCCGCGATTGAAACACCTGAATTGTCGTTGGCACTGTAATTTATCGGGAAGATACCTTTAAGTCGCGTCAGTGGTGTACCATAAGACGACAACAAGTTTATCATTCTTATGAAATAAATTTATTACATATACTCGTTGTAAGATTGTCACATCTGGATGCAGATAGTCGTCATGTATTCAAGGCAGCGTTATAGACGTGATGAGTTACTATTGTCGGTATTGTCGATACCTTTGTTGGTATCTATGGCAATAGAATTCCTCTGCATCCAAAGTGTTGTCCTCAGATTAAAGATTAAATTGGGAATCAGTTGACATAAACAACTCCGACACATTAAGCCCAGATATCATTGCATCGCCCCACACAGATTGAATCATCTCTGTAGAGTTCCAAGAAAGGTGCAACTTCCCTCGAGAAACTCTCGCACTCATGCACTCTTCATTCGTCTCTGGTGTTAAGTTGTTAAACTTTTTTATGATGGGATTCAGTGGTGTGAAAGGCAATTTATTGGTCAGATCCATTAAGTGGGACTTAGTCGCTTAAGATTTCTATCTTTTGGCCAATCGGTCTGGATTTCTTTCATGTTTTTTGTATCCTTCTGCGGCCAGTGTAGTCTAGTCTCCCAGATGAAGTAAAGTTTGTTACATGAACGTAGATCGATCTGTTGCTTTGGTAGAATTTAAGAATGTCGCAATCGTTGTAATTCGAAGAATACTGAAACTGACAATCAGTAAGTGCAACACAGGTTTATGGGGACACATCCTCCTGAATAGAGCAGACCATTAATCACCCGGCGAACATTTGTTGAATTTATTGCCTGCCGCGAAATGAATCTCATCATCTCGAGTACCTCTGAAAGGCCATGTATCTTTCCCCTTGATTAATAGCAATTGATTGGCAAACTACCAATCTTCGGCCAACTCATTCGAATAGTGCTCCAATTAAAGTAACTGATAACCTGAAACTTATTCGTTGTTGAGGCTCCAACTACGTATGAGTATCTCAGTCCAGAGTGGACCAAGAAGCGATCGTGAATATGAATGAGGAATTTCCTCTGATTTATGTGTGGCATTCAGAGATTTCAAATTTCATGTGGGCCGATGCTATTTAACCTGTGGATGGTATGCATCACCGGTACAATAACCGTCGAAGGTTAGGTTAAGAGTTTGTTTGTTGTGGATGCGGATGTTATGCATCATTACCGATTTCTTTGGACTATTCCGACTGGGAGAGTGCAGATCTATCTTCATAAGGAGTACTTCAGAGATAGAAATCAGTTCCATTTACGCAGTGCATGTTGGCCGATGTGAACTTTGAATATCTAATGAGTTCGAATGGTTGCACATGACTGAGTGCGCAAATCCTTTTGCATATCTTAATAAGAGATCAGTGCATGTTTAGAAAGAGGGTTCGGGAATATCAAACAAATATTCTCAGCATGAACCAGGAATCTTAAGTATACTCGCAGATGTATAAGTTGGGTAATCTTTGCCTACATAAGGAGAGGTTTAGGGTAAAATATTGGAGAGAGGCTTCAGGATGTTTCAGATATCGAAACGAAGTTGTTTCTGGGAATTGGTGGTAGCAGAAGGTGTTGGCGAACACAACATTGTGAGTATGTAAATGCAAAATACAAATTGCAATTCAATTAGCGGCCTATTTGAAAGGTTTTATGTTAAACAGGTATCTCTGCTCTACATATGGGTGTGGATTACAATCACCTATATGTGGCAAAAATAAACAGCTCAAATCGAATACTGTTTACTGATATATGTATAAAAATGCTCCTAAACCAAGTGGGAGATTTTTTAGAAGCATAGAGATTAAAGGGACTAAGTCCCAAAAGACTATGAGCTTTTGCTATTGCACATAGTAAACTTGGTGAAGGTTTATTTCCTGAAGTGTATTTGAAGTTAACCACTAGACTAGGCCCTGAGCAGTGTTAAACAGCAGATGCGCAGTGCTGTAACTATTTTCTTATTTACCTTCTAATTATAGTCACCGAGGACTAATAAAATATACTAACCTCCAGGTGGAGCATTACGGTTAAATTCAAGCAATTGAATAAACTGTGGCTTTAGGAGTTTCCAGGGCAGAGAAGGCACCTATTTCAATGCACTTGGAACTGAGATCAATAAGGAATTTCAAGACTAGTCAGGATGTTGAAATAGACATGGTGACGGATGCACCCATAATGAGGCAACGGCAGCTCTTTTTTCCACGAGGAGTTAGCCTGCGGATGAGAATGGGCTGTAAATTTTATTTATTTATTTATTTCAAGTTTATTAAAATGTAAATAAATTACAATACCAATATGTACAAAAGAAGAAGCACTAGCTTCTAGGGCCGTCGGCTCGTTGAAATTACTACAAGATACAATATACAAAACCATCTACCAGGGTTGTTAAAAAAACTAAAGTTTAAAAGGAAAAAGAGTATACAATGATTATAGATACTTTACAGGTTATTTACAATTTTTAGCATATATAGGAGTTTAAATACTCGTACGTTTCTTATATTTTGTTCTGAAGGAACTCTTAATATATCAACTAGTTGTGTTTGACCACAAAGATGGATAACGGTTGAACTAACTTTATCGCATTCACTTATCAGGTGTTTAATAGTGAGGACTTCGTTCTTCTGGCAAAGGTTGCATAAAGGTGGTTTTGTTTTTGCTATTATATGGCTATGCGTAATTTTAGTGTGTCCTAGCCGGAGTCGTATAAATATCTTCAGCATTTTAATTGGTACATTAATTGGATAAAGCGCTTTTCCTGCTTGGGAGTTAATGAAGGTGTAATGGTGAACGGAATTTTTCCACTCATTTTTTCTCCTAGTTTCAAAAAAGTGAATAATCTTTCTTTTAAGATCTTTCTGGTTGAAGGCGTAAAATTCAATAGCTGGCTCGCTAAAAACATCTTTTGCAGTTCTATCTGCAGCTTCGTTGACTTTAATGCCTACGTGTCCTGGGATCCAGATAAGTTTGAGCTTTTTATTGCGTACAATTAACTTGTCTCTGATTTGTTCAATGATTTCTGTTTTGTTGTTAGCATTTTTTAGCGCAGAAATTGTTGAAAGACTATCTGTGAAAACAGCAGTCTTCTTGTAATTTGTATGAAGAATGGCTTTCAGTATTGCAAAAGCTTCTGCGAGAAAAACAGAGCTAAAATCTGGAAGAAGGCCTTTAGAGATTGTTTCTCCATCTTCATTAACAACTGCAAATGATGTTCCAGATTCAGTTTTAGAGCCATCAGTGAAGAGGAAATTCCATTTAAAGGTTTTAAGTTTATTTGCGATTTCTTTGAATTCTGCTTTATATACCTCAATGCTTGTGGTTGCCTTGGTGTATTTTTGTAGATCGGTACATATAGAATCTTCATGTAGGTACCAGGGGGGTTGGAGTGATCCCCTCTTCTCCTGAATAACTATCGGAATGTTGGATGATTTTGCTAATAGAAGCGCATTGGAAATGGACGATGGATATTTCTTGAACCTTTTAGAACGTACAATTTTTCTAGCTATGTTGTTAACTGGTAACTTTAGAGATGAGTTAATTTTTTATATGATGTTGGCAGTAAGGTATTAAAAACGCTCCGGAATTGTTGGTAGTCCGCTCTCGATTAGAAGATTTTTTATTGGCGTCGTTCTAAATGCTCTTAAAGCTGTTCGAATTGCGGCATGGTAGGGAGATGAAATCAGTTGAAGTGAAGACTTTTTTGTTTTTCCATAAACCGGAAGGCCATAATCAATTTTAGAAAGAATTATTGAACGTATGACATTAATTAGAGTATTAATATTGCAAAAACTATTTTTAGAAGATAGATACTTTATCATATTAACCCTGGTGGAAAGGTTCTTTTTAACATAAACACAGTGGTCTCTAAAGTTAAATTTACAATCAAAAATTATACCCAATATTTTTAAACAATTAACATTTTCAATTTGTGTATTATTACTTTGAACATTTACAAACTTACTACAGCTCATTTTCTTACATATGGGTAGAATTTTACTTTTTTCTGACGATATTATGGATCCAGAATGGATTCTCCAATTAAATAGATCTGTTAAAATGTTTAAAAAATCGTTAGCTGTTAAATTAAGGTCTTTAAGTTTAGAGAATATTATTAAGTCGTCAGCATACAAAGAATACCCAATTCTTTTATGTTTTTGAATTATTTGTGTTAATTCATTCAATGAGATCATGAAAAGAATTACGGAGAGGGGTGAACCCTGGGGAATACCATTATTAAGGTTGTGTATTTTGGAATAGACGCTTGAGATTTTAACCCGGAATTTTCTATTTGAAAGAAAGGATTTTACATAATTAAATATTTTTGGCCCGATTTTTCATTCAATCAATTGTTTTAACACTATATGAATTCCTACACGCTCAAATGCTCTTTCAAAATCAATAGATAATATGGAGACATGATTTTTTTCCGATATTGCAGAAGAAAGAAAATAGTCTAGATTTAAAATCGCATCGATTGCACTACGGCCGTGCTTAAAGGCAACCTGATTTGGGGTAACGAGATTATTTTTTTCTAAGAACCAATATAACCTCCTTGATATAATTTTTTCAAGAAGTTTGCCTAAGCACGGCAGAAGGGAAATCGGGCGATATCCAGAAAATGCGTGCAAATTTTTGTTAGGTTTAGGCAAAGGGACTATATTTGCTGTTTTCCACGACTGCGGGATGATACTGCGATCAAAGATTGGGTTGTACAGATTAAGCAGGCGTTTCTTCAAAGCAATTGGGGTGTTTTTTATCATTATATATGATATGCGATCAAATCCTGGGCATTTTCCCTTGCTGGAGTTCAAACAACTTTCAAATTCAATTTTGTTTATATCTGCCTCAATATGTTTAGCGGAAGGGTTAATAATATAAGTTGGAGATACAGTTTTGAATTTGTTTTTTTCATGAAGAAATTCAATGTTAAAGCTTAAGTCATTGGAGAGAGTTTCCCAAGTGCTGGCAAAATATTCGGCAATCTCGAATGGGGAGGTTAAATTCGTGGATGGTGTTTTAATCATTTTTACAGACTGAGGTCAATAATTTCCAGAAAGGAATTTTATATCGTCCCATAGTTTTTTGGACGAAGCCTTTGGGTTTATATTAAGAGTAAATTTCTTAAAGCTTTCAGCTTTCAGCTTTGGCTGTTTTTGTTTCCTTACGAAAATTGTATTTGGCCTTGCGATATGCTATGAGGTTTAAATCATTTGGATACCTTTTAAAGGTTTTTCAAGTAGCTTGTTTAACCTGTCTTAACTCACTGAGGGTTTTGTTCCACCAAGGAGTAATTGGCTTGATTGGTTTAATATTTTGCCCTTGTTTTGATTGGGGAATAGCTATGTTTCCAGCAAATCTAATGCTTTTTTGGATTAAGGCCGCTTCATGGTTAATATTATTAGATTCTTCTTTGTTGTGAAGGAACGCTGAAATTTTATTAGCAAAAAGATTCCAGTCTGCTTTGTCAAATTGAAATTTTGGAGGGTAGCCATTTGGTGATGTTTCTTTAGCATACATGATCTTTGTAATTATGGGATAGTGATCACTTCCGTAGAGATCGGAGTCAACTGTCCATGAGGTATATGGGATAAGTCTTGGGGAAGCAAGTGTTAAGTCAACATGTGTAAAGGTACTGTGAGTCGAGAAGTGCGTCGGAAAGCCATCATTAAGAATTGCTAAATTTGAGTTATACAAAAATTGCTCAAATATTTTGCCACGGGTGTTTGTGCAGGAAGAACTCCAAATTGGGCTCCAGGCATTAAAGTCGCCTGTCAGCAAAACTGGTGTATTGAACTGATTGACCACATTTTCAAGATCGGAACAGGAAAAGGGCTGATCGGGGGGAATATAAACTGAGATCATAGTTAGTTTGGATGTGAGTTCAATTTCAACTGCTATGGCCAAGATTGTTGAGTTTATAACAGAAAAATAGTGTGGGATTGATTTATGTTGTAATGTGGCTTAAATTATGAAAAAAGGGGGCGTATTGCTTAGGGCAAAAAGGGTTAGGATTGTTTGTAACGTGGGTTTCCTGTAAATAAATAAATGAAGGTTGTTGTACTTTGATAAGCAACTGTAGCTCGTGGTAGTTATTAAAGTAGCCTTTCATGTTCCATTGGACTATATTCAACGTCATAATGGTGCAGGCGTAGTTCTTAAAGGTAATATAATCCAATATATTAAAATAAGACACGTAGTACTAAAAAGGCAGTTCGATAGTTTTACTATATCTCGCAAAATAAAGTTAAATAACGTAGAAATTAATTGTAAAAACAGTGATATAAGAATGGTTGCTGGGTACAGTTTTAGTGTTAATATAGCGAATTGGGGGTGGGAAAAAAATTGGGCAAGATGAGTAAGATTAGTTACTGTTTTTATTTCTTTCAAAAAGAACAAATTAAACATTAAAAAATATGAGCTTCTAGTGATTGTAAGTTTATATATTGTCATCTGAGTCAGAAATATTCATAAATAAACTAATGTCGTTTTGAGATTTTATGTTAGGATGTGTAGGTATGCTTTCATTAGCTTTATTGAAATTTTTTATTGCTGTTAGATTTGGTTTGTGTGTTTTTTGTGGTTTGTTTTGTTTGGTGGAGGTAGAGGGTAGATCTGTGGACTTAACACTCTCAGTGAGATTGCTGGATTGAACACAGGATTTTTTTTCGTTTTGAAGTGTATTTGATTGGAGCATTGGGCTGGGTGATTAATTTCGTTTGGCTTTGTATTAATGTTTGTTTGATGGCCTTGTACTAGAATATTGTAGTTATTGACGTTTTCTGAGGTTGTTTGGTTGTTTTTAATGGCTGTCTTTGCTCTATCAGCGTAGGATGTAATATTGGATTTTGTTTGGGCAGGGTTTAATATGTTATAAGTGCGTCTGGCTTCGGCCATACTGCATTTATTCTTAGTTTTTATAGATAATATTTCTTTATTTTGTTTATATTTTGGGCAGTCTGGAGTGTGTGGTGGAAGATTACATTTCTCGCATGTTGAAGCATTGTTACACCTTTTTGCTGCGTGCCCTAGTAATTGACAATTTTTGCAACGCATTGGATTTGGGATGTATTCATTAACTTTTGTTGTGTACCATCCTATCTCTACAGTGTTAGGAGGTTTATGTAGGTCAAAAGAAAATAACATAAGGCCGGAGGGGCGGGGTTTCCCTTCTATTTGCTTAGATAATTTGTACACTCTACACACATTTTGTGAACGCATTTCTGAGATAATTTCAGACTCTGGAATGTTGATAAGGCATGGTGCATAAACGATACCTTTACAGGTATTAAGAGACTCGTGGAATTTTATAGACACTGTACATTGATTTGCGAGGTTAGACACTGAAATAAATTTTTCAGCGATTCTTTTAATATTGCCATCGCGGAGTTGCGAAATATGTTCGTACTCTTTACTTATTCCGTCTATAGCTTTTCTTAAAACAAATATGCTTACACTTGTAAGGGGTTTATTTGGGTCACTTGGTGAGATCAATATGAATTTGGGATTTTTACTAATAATGTTAGTTTTAGTTTTAAATGCATTTTATTTTCTTAACACTAACTCTTACATTCTAACAAAAAATGCTTAAATGCTAGCTTACAATTACTTAACAATCTTATACTAACTTACTGGCCCCACACAGGCACTCTAAGCTACTCTGAATACTTATATCTATGTCTTTCGACTGCAGTTACATTTTATTTATAAATACTTATTTTCTATACTTGACGAAGGTAAATTTGGATATTCAGTTAAATTCACTGGTTTAAGGAGTTTAGGAGGGGGGGTTTCAAGGGAAGTCTCAGGGGACAACCCGCTAAACCGGTTCCCTTTCATGCTCGGCCCAGTGGCCCAGCAGATTCGGGGGGGGGGGGGGGGGGGGGGGGGCACACTATATGCACTATACGTACTTTTAGAACGGAGAGAGAAATGAAGAAAAAAACAATTCAACTGAGTCTTAAGAGAGAGTGCGACAACAACAGCCGTGAAAAACAAATGAAAAGATAAAGAAGAAAAAATTCGCTGTGATAATCTCCACGAAATGTACTCGATGAAAGTAAGACGGAGACTGTGTAAATTTTATTTCTGATCCGTACGCCTTGGCAAGGGCAGCCAGTTTCTTACTGTGAAACTGGGGATCGTTGCCACAGCTGATCCGTTGCTGTACGTCAAACAAAAGAAAGACATTACAAAGTATTCCAGCTGTCGCCGATCTAAGCTGAAAGGTCAGAGGAAGCTTAGTGGATTAATCTTGTACCGTTCGAATATATACGAAACCCCTATTCGATTTAGGGAACAGACCAACCAAATCAACGCAAATTATTTCCTATGACATAGAAAATACTCTTCTTTCGACCATCAGACCAGCTGGCTTATCATTCACCGGTTTCGCAAGACCGGCGATTTCTTACCTCATTTTTAGGCAGTTGTAACTCGCTCCTAATCTAGCAAACGTATATCTAACTCGCAGATGTCCTGGTAATTCGTTATTATAACATTCTCTCAAAACCCCGGCTCTATCTGTTTTCGGCACTAGTTCTAACCACTCTAAGCTATTGTCATGGGTTGGGTTGTGCCTAATCCTAACGAACTTAAATAAAATTCAGTTTTCTGCCCTCCAAGAAGGATTTGACTTTCAGCATTTTTTTGGTTATGCATGGGACCGTGCTTCGCTCCAATAGTTCTGCGAATTCCTAGAGAATATTCGCAGAGAACATATCCGGAACCACGTAATCTCTCCCGTTGCGATGTACGATTTTGAAATCGAATTGCTGTAGCCTAAGCGATCACCGAGCTAACCTAATGCACGTTTCTTTGAGATTACTCAGTTATTTTTCTCCTTCGTCAAAAGGCTGTGTTCGGACAGCCCCAACCCCATAGCCTGATGCATTCGGCTGGATAGGTTGGAATCGATGCAGTTACAAGGCACTCCTTTCACTTCTGGAAGCTTCCCTTGCATAGCTCAGATTAGACGAACTTCATAATTTTCTTTAAAAGGTTTGTCAACGGCTTCACTACAATTGCTAATTTCGGTTTAAAACTCCTGTACCAGGATACCTTTTCTACAAAGCTTCTAACTTCTCTAACATTCCTCAGTGCAGGAAGTCTGTTCATGATCTCTACTTTTTCTGGGCCCAAGTGAGAACATGTCGTATTCATCCGTTTGAAGACTTCGCCCAGAAGTTTCAGATATTTTTTGAAGTTGTTCGTAACGATAACGATGTTATGGAGGTATACCAATACGTGTGATTCCAAATCAGCACCAATATCATATCCTTTTCCAACAAATTAGTCAGTCGCTGGCTTTCACCACCGTCCAATTGAAGGCACCTCCTCTAGACTCGAAAACCTCCACTCGCCTGATCTCAAATCTGAGACAATGCCCGCTCAACACCAAAAAGTGCTGGAGTCACCTGGAACTCCAGTACCAGTAACAGATTTCTCTTTCACTACGAAAGATAGGTACTGTGAACGTTTTGCTACTCATTTCAATTGTTAATTTGTTCCTTTATGAGTTGAGAAATCGTGCCATGGATGAAGTCATGTCATTAGGAATTGCATTCTTGTGTTTCGTTACAGACAATGGATGAAAAGGATTAGAAATTTGTCCTGAGTACTCGAAAAGTCGACTTCATATAATTGTTGGTATGTCCTTAATACCGAAGTCAATAGACGTGAATTATGTGATATCTACTGTCCCTAAACAGACAACCAGCAATCATTACATTTTTACCTTGATGAACAGCCTGCATCATCTCCAGCATCTAATTCAACAATGATCAATCAGCAAAACAATCGGCATCTAATCATGTAAAGATTGCATGATAAGAACTGGCTAGCAATAGCAGCTTACCATCGTGATGGCTTGTAAAAAATCTTGACCTTGATGAAGAATTGTACCCAGCAACAGCGGCCAAACCAACGACGGATTGTAAACAAGAGCACCAACGCTCAGCAGCCGAATAGCTTAGTAGATGAAAAAGATTCAAGCGAAAGCAATATATTGGTCATTCTAGTTTTGACATACTCGTATAAAGTGCTTCAATATAAAAAAAAAATTAATCAATGACCTTTTCAAAGAAGTCGGCTTTTGAGAGATTGTATTGACAGCAGTACTAGTAAAAGGATCTTTGTAGCCGAGAAAAAAGGTTTTTTATTTTGGTATTTACTAAAAGAATCAGTGAAGCATTTTCATAAGCACTTATTGTATTTCAGCGAACAACTGACACTGGACCTTTTTCCAAGGACATGTTTTATGTCTTGGTTAAACCGGCCTCACATTGGCTTAAAACCAACCGCCTTGGCACGATATATGAGAGGTATACGCCAGGAGATGATTGCTGTAGCGTAAGGGTTAAATTCATTAAAAGCACATCATGAAATCTGGGTTCGATTCCGATTCTATGGATTGAAAAGCAGAAAAATAATTTCTCACATCATAGGTAGGAAATGGCAAACATCTGTGCATCAAATGACAAGAGATGGAAATGCCTTGAGTGGAAAGATTAGGACTCGGTCCACACAGGACTGTTGCGCCATTGCTGCATTCCCTTGCTGCTGTCGAAGATCGCTGTTGAAGTGTGATAACGTGTTCACTGCATAGGCTATATCCAATCTGCTAAAGGTGGAGAGATGCAATAGGCTTCCTATTAAACGACGATACTTTGTTTTATCAACTTCCTGTTGCTCTCCTG
The DNA here is from genome assembly GCA_949129095.1 of Volucella bombylans. Lineage (NCBI taxonomy): Eukaryota > Metazoa > Arthropoda > Insecta > Diptera > Syrphidae > Volucella > Volucella bombylans. Next base: position 161,470,320 of record OX422141.1, on the reverse strand, counting down.
GAACTCGTGGCTCCTGTTCCAGCTTCAGGTTTGTGGGGATTGGTAACCGGCCTGGTTTGGAGTCCGTAAGATCGTATTTATGTGACAGATTGTTTATGAATCCACTTTGACAGACAGTCAGGCATTTGAGCGAACATTTAACTTCTAGTTCCACACATAATTCAGGGTACCCTAGGTCCCTTATCTCGAAATTATCAGTCAAGCGCTGCTTCAGGACTTCAAATGCCTTCGAATTGTTTGTTGCCACCAGTAAGTCGTCCACATAGACAGTGATAAGCGTCATTTTCTCGTCTGCAATTTCTCGCATATGCACCGGTCATATTTCGAAGGAGTAAAACCAAGCTATTTGCGTGTTGCATTCAGCTTGGAGTTCCACTGTCGGCCACTCTGCTTCAGTCCATATATCGCTTTCTATATTTTGTTTGCAAACACGATCTCCACCCACAAAATCTTCCGGCAGCTCCATGAAAACCAACTTGTCAATGTCTCCATTTAAATAGGCCGAGGACACATCCAGATGGTGCAAATCTAAAGTATTTTCAATCGCGATTACCATGGTGAGTATGTATCTTGATAATCGACACCATAAATTTGATCAAATCCTCTGGCAATAAGGTCTGTCAACAAAGGTTCACGTGTTGTTTTTGAGTAGCGAGTTGTACTCTATTCGCATCGCCTCCCACCATTCATCCGCGTCTTCCAGACATTCGATTTCCCTAACGGTTTCAGGATCAGTGCGTATCTGGTTCGAGTTCTCTGGAGGAATAATTGTTGCATCTAATCCACCTAACTGGTCATTTGACCCTAAGTCCTTAATAGACGAATGTTGATCAGAACTGTTCTGGCCATTGCAGTGTTCAAGAAACGCCTTAGAGTTTCCTGCACTATCCTGAAACGAAAAGGAATAATTATTATCATCTTTGGATTCATTACCTTTCACTTAGATCTTATTTTCATTATAAACAAATCTGATGTCTCTGATTTTAATCACGCTTCGCTTGCTTTGTACCCAAATTCGGTAAGCCTTTGTTTCTTCCGCATAACCAACAAGAATGCCAAGAATAACTTGCAGTTGAATTTTCCCAGATTCAAACCTTTCTTTAAAGCGTAGACTTTTACTCCAATCCAGCTATTTCCACCACCAGTGCTCCACTGAAATCGCCAGTGGCATTCCGCCCATTCAAACTTTCAACCGTAACACCCGTCTCGCTATGAATGCTCATCAGTATACCCTCAAGCCCATTTTCGGACGTACTCTAAAATATCGTGATTCGTTCCTAAGCCGTACAAATCGCTTATGGAATGCCCTGCCGATCTCTGTATTTCCTGGTCGTTATAACTTGCAAACATTTAAAAACAATGTACATCGGTACCTCTCTTTTCTTCCTCCCTAAATTTCCTTTGCCCGCGCTGTGTACAATCACTTTAAGGGTACTCAAACCCTTGAGCGCGCGCTCATTATAAAAAAAAAAATCTCCCTTAGAAAAACGACGCTTGGTTTGTTCCCGGTCCACAGCTCCTCCGGTTGGTTCCCTTCTATCATTAAGCACCTAGCCATTTCCGTCAAATTCCGATTTGCTCTTTCTGTTCCGGCGTGTGTGGTACGGTTTTCTGATGGAAAATTCCACTTTCCTTCACGTAGTTTTGAAAATCTTGGCCGCAGTACGCAAGTCCATTATCAGTCCTTAATGTCTTGATTTTCCTACCGGTTTGAGTCTCTGCAAAAGCCTTAAATGTTTTAAGCGCCTGAAAAGCTCCATTTTTTCGTTTCAGAAAATAGAAAAATATCTTCCGCCAGAAATCATCTATGAACGTTATGAAAGTATTTTGCCTTTCCTAGAGACTCCGTTCGCATAGGGCCGCAAATGTCAGAGTGAATAAGCTGCAGTAATTCGGATGTCTTCTTTTCGTTGCTCTTCGGGAAAGGTGATTGAGTTTGCTTCGCTCGAATACACGTTCTGCAGGTGGTGACGTCATCGTTGAATTTGTCCGGCAGTCCGCATACTATCTTCTTTGACAACAGTTGCTTCAAGGAATTAAAGTTGACGTGTCCCTACCTTTTGTGTCAAGACAAAATTGATCCATAGGGAAAACTAGGCGTTCCAGTTGTACCACTGCTAATGTTTACCTTCTCATCATCGACTAAAAAATACAACCCGTTTCTTTTTACAGCTCTCATCATCAAGCGGTTCGTCTTATCCAATATCTTGGCTCCAACACAGTCGAAAATTACTTTATAGCCTTGATTCGTTGCCTTGCTGATCGAAATGAGGTTGTCTGTTAATTTCGGAACAAATAAGGTGTCGTAAAGTAAAACGGTTCCTTTCCGTTACGAACACGGATTCCAATTTCGGCGGTTGCAGTTCCCGTTACGTTGACTAGGTGGTTATCCGCTAGTTTCACATGACTTTGTTTACTTAGGGCGACAAATTTCCACTTCTCAGAACACATATGTGGAGTCGCCCCGCTGTCCAGACAACATATCTTGTTTTGATTTGATTCACGGGTAACATTTGCTGATTCTGATGTACACTCCTGTACCACGAAACCACATTCGCCATCGAATCCGCTCTGGGTTTGCCTGACTCTGTCACTTTTGCTCCAGCAATCCTTTGCCATGTGACCACGCTTACAGCATTTTCTACAAGTGAAAGGAAAACAGTTAGTGTCAGATTTTACCATAAAATTACTTAGCTTCTCCCTGTGTTTTTAAGGTTTAAAATATTTGGCACTGAGCACATCGTTGTTCAATGGTTCCATTTTTCTGTCGCATACTTCCAGGAGTATTGTACATACTTTTGAAACTTCAGGATATGCGCTTTGTGCATCAAATGCAGAGCGAATGTCTCAGTAGTCTTCTGACAGTCCATCAAGGAGCACTACCTCATCCAAAGTAGCCCCCAACCCTTTCAGTCTATTGGTTATAGTTTTAAACTCGCGAACATATTCTGTGATCGATTCCATCTGGTCAGCTTACGGTACTCTTCTGTCTTCCGACGTGGATCCTTTTTGTCGTAGCAGTCCGCCAGGAAATCCAAGACCTCTTTTGATGTTTTAAGGGTCGCAGCCAAGGCTTGCCTCCATTGCTATAAGCAATTCTGCACGTACGTCCAAGTCTTTGTCCTCCCACTGTGTGCCTGCTCTGTGGTATGCGGGGAAGAGTTTTGCCCTTTACATGTTGAAAAAACCTGCCAGGATGCAGTACGGCTTCCATTTGTGCTTTCCACGTTATATAGTTGTCCCCATTTAAGAGAGGTATCCTTAAATGTGAGTTCGAGGAGCTCATGACGATTATTATTTTCAATCCAGTAACAACAGCGGATAAATATTGCTTCTAAAAGATTCACTTCGGTTTGGTTCTGAGCCCATAACCTATTGCAACCAGTTGCACTTTAAAATAAAACCCGATTCCTCAGGATTAAATATATAATGTAATTTATTTAAGACTCTTCAATGAAAAAACGTCTGCTCCTTACAAAAGTGAAAAGAAGAAGGAAAATGGCATTTGACAATTGGATAAAGTAATAAAGTAGATGGTAGTTAAAATGTAGTTGAGCTGTGGAAATGAAACGTAAAATATTTGTAAGGGCTTGTGAGCATTGTATACCCAACATAAAGATTCTTGGCAAAGGTAATCGCGATCTATTAGTTTAACTGTATTTAACCAAGTTTGGAGACCAAAATCGATTAACTGGGATGCTTTTCCGGGAGATGTGTTCAAGATTTTAATATCGTGGCTAGTCCCCTGCTATTATCGGGTTTTCAAATGAGGACTTGACAACTTTTTTTTTTTAAATAAAACGCAAACCATTTGAGATATTTCAAAAAATTTATTATCGGCTTGAAGTACAATCAAAACATTTATGAATGGAACTCGACTTCGTACATATGTCCACCGCGGGCACGTTTGCAGCGGTCGATTCGTTTGGCCCAATTTTCAACGACTCGGCCACACATTTCGGCCGAAACGGGCGCTATTTCGCATTCAATGTTCGCTCTGAGCTCTTCCAAAGTCGTCTGCGTGTTGGCATAAACCAATGACTTAACGTAGCCCCACAGAAAATAGTGAAAGCGGCGTTAAATCGCACGTACGAGGCGGCCAATCTACTGGCCCATTTCTTGAGATAACACGCTCACCATACTTACTCTTCAATAAATCGATTGTAGCGTGTGCTGTGTACCTTGTGGCATCACCCTGTTGAAACCACATGTCATCCAAGTCCATATCTTCCAATTCGGTCCAAAAATAATCGGTGATCATGGCGCGATAACGCTGACCATTCACAGTAACAAGACGATCATTATCGTCGACTAAAAAATATGGCCCAATAACGCCGCCGGCATGCAAACCGCACCAAACAGTTATTTTTTGTGGATGAAGTGGTGATTCATGAAGCACATGTGGATTTTCACCCAACCATTGACGAACCCATTGAGCCAAAAATGAGCTTCGTCACTGAAGATGATTTTGCGATGAAATTCATCATCTTGGCGCATCTTCTCCAGAGCCCAATCGGAGAACGTACGTCGCTTCAAATGGTCAATCGGCTTCAATTCTTGAGTCAGCTTGATCTTGTTTGGGTGTAAACTAAGATCCTTACGCAAAATACGCCATAATGTGGTTTGAGCGATGCGAAATCCTTGAGAACGCCGTGAAATTGACTGATTTGGATCGTTTACTACGGACGCCTGAACGGCAGCGATATTTTCGACACTTCGACCACCCCGTTGTCTCACTGACACGGCAACATCACACAACAAATATGTATACTCAAATTTTTGCACTAAACTTGTTATTGCCTGTCTACTAAGGCGAGAATTACGACCGAAAATTGGGGTTAACGCTCTTAAATTTGCAGTCACCGACTCCGAATTTCGGTGGAAAATTTTTATAATTTGCAGACGTTGCTCGTTCGTATACTTTACCATGATGAAAATGTTGAGCTTACTGAATAAATTGACAGTGACAGTTTGACGATTAGTGAAAGAGTGCGTTCACAAATTAAATTCAAAGGTGTCAAGTCCCTATTGGCAAACCCTTTATTTAGGGCTCATAAAACCTATTTTTGGCATCAACGTATTTCTCTTTCGTGATGTGCGTGGCATCATGACGACGAAGTCGTAAAACGCAATTTTTTTGTCACGATTCTTTTATCCATTGCACTACTTTCATATGAATCAGAACTTTCTTAACACAGCACGACACCAAACTTTCGTAGAGGTAAATTAAGACCACAACTACTTTCTATTTGCAGCAAAAGGTACGTCTGCAGATAAATCTGACTCCAAAATAATGGACAAGCATTTCGAGCAGATTCATCGTCAAGAACTTTACAACCAGGAAAACGGGAGAAATCTGCAGAGATTACAGAATGGCAGCATTTATACTCGTAAATACGAGCTTTACAGAGCCATGTCGCGTTTTGTCATCCCCGCCAAGTCTTCAGATAACAAAATGACTGTTCAACATTGTGTCATATTATTTTACCTTCAATCATATTTTATAATCTTTTTTCTAAACTCCTAAATGTATACCGCATATGTACATTATTGTTTCCTCAATTAAAGTATTACTTTTTATCACCACTGTCATGATCTTGTAAAAAACTCACATTACCATGTAAATATTATGTATTGGCTTTCTATTCTCCTCATTATCAGGCGATAACGTTCTATACCTATTCTTGTGTAACTGCATAACCGAATATTAGCTAAGTGATCATAGTCATACGATTTGTTACTTCACTTCTCTTTTGGCCATAGTGGTGATCGGTCGGAAATTTAATTAAACTTAATAATAATAAAGATATTTATACCAGAAGTAGTCGTGATTTTTCATTTTTGCATGAAAGCTTTAATTTGAATTAAACAATTTAAAAAATATTAAATTGTCAAGACAATGACAATGAAGGATGCTGTCTGCTCCAAACAATCTCAACGACACTTTGGATTTCAAGAAAGTATATAAGCAACATATTTGGAAACTCCCGAGCCAACACCAGAGGCATAATTTTTCAAAAGACTGTGCATTGTGCAACTATCTACGAGTACATACCCTGATGATGTCAACGTCATCAGCAGAACGCAGCAATTTTTCACTGATGTGTTTGCAAATAATGAAACAGAACCGGTAAAACCGGTGGATTAAGCTGGGGAAAATGGTAAAACTAACTACGAGTATATGCTGTCAGCAAGAAGGGACGCACAATATTGAAGAATTGGACAGAAAATTGCAGACAGCTATGGCCTTCAGGTACATGCGAGTAGTTGGAGATTTTGTTAACAACCACTCTGCTATTAACTTGGATAATTACACCTCAATTAAACGAAGTGTTACACTTGCCAATTGCCGTTTCTTTGGCCTTAGAAGGCGATTGAAACTCCGGCTCGAAAAGCCTTCAATTTCGACCCGGAGGGACATTCAAATCCTTCAAATCCATGGAATACCAATGGGACCTCCTCTTTTGCTAACCAGAATGTCAAGAAACTTCCAAAATTAACAAATGAAAATTGTAAGAGCTCGCGCATTCTCGCAGGATAGCAGGATAAACTCCAAACATGCACAAATCTTAAATGAACCAACTAGCCCTATTTGAATGATGGTAACACCAACGAAGGGTATTTAACTATCAGACAAAGGGTTGTTGTGCACGTCCATCCAAACTGGGAACGCCCAGCCGAGCTCTCTATTTCCTAGTCGTTACAACTTGCAAACGTTTAAGACCAATGTACATCGGTACCGGTCTTCTCTTCCTCCCTAAGTTTCCTTCACCCACGTTGTGTGCAAACATTTTAAAGGCACACTAACCCCTTGAGCGGCGCTAATTATACAAAAAAAAATAAATAAAAAATTGTGGTTCATTTGATCGCCGTAGACAAACCCGATGATCTGCTTACGTCTGCAAATACGAGTACGAGGTGTGGAAAAACTAATGTCATAATGTGAATGCGCCATAATTTTTGCAATTGGAATCAATTGTCATTGTGCTTTGTCATTTATGTTGTAGACAGATAGGGGATTAGTGGGCCAAGAGCAATGGAGCGATACGCGATTGAACAACGCGAATTTATTGTTACTGCAGAGTGAATTTCGTCGTCGTTGAATGTCGTTATTTTTTAAGGACACCGATGGCACCACCGTTGCCGTAACTAGTAAGCGCTACATTGTTGGTTACAGTAGGACGAAGCAACCGCTCATTCAGCTCGGACAACGATGGAGATTTTACAACACCAATTTAAAGGCCGTGTGAACTGCGATTTGAACTGGCCGGCCAAATCGTTGAATCTCACGGCGCCAGAGTTCTTCCCTTGGGGCTCTTTGCCCAGTTTGGTGCATCAACTCAGGTGATTGTCATTTGACCGATATAATTTTTTCAACTTAATGTCGTCAATTTTATAGTACACCTTCAGTAAACATTTCGTGGTAACAGGGCCCAATTTTTTTAATATTTAACAAAATGGCAGCCAATTCACATTCTGACATTTACTTTTGCCTCACCTTGTTGCATTTTTCGAATAAAATCGCAAGGCGGTAAGCGTGAATGTCAGGAGAACGTTTGCATAGCATAGGAAGACCATTGCCACTTTATTGGAAAAGCAAATTGATAAGGCTGGCAATAACAATATCATGATCGATCCATAGCTAGTCGCAACAACAAACGACTACATTCAATCAAAGGGATGCAAGTTGAAGAACGGCAACCTTCAAACTCATGAATTAGCCTGATAATATTGATAATTTCTTGATGTTATTTCTTTTTTTTTTTAAAGAAAAGTATGTGTTATCTGTTGTAATTAGGAAAGACTTTGAGGCCCTATAGACCTATGCTATGTAGTACAGAATAGGTGCACTTGGTCGGTACTCCAATCGCTTCCAAAAGAAGTGAAAAAATGCAGGACTTCTCAGAGCATAGAGGTTACTCAACCACTGATTCTTGTTTGGGTTCCTGCGAACCATGAGATCTCAGGTAATGAGGTGGATCTGCTTTTAGGCATACATACTCGTAATTGCCACTAGTTTTGATGCTATAAGCGCTAATAGAACACCTATTCAAAGCGTGTTCTGCTTCTTTTGTTGAACGATGCGATTTATCATCTTATTCTAATAAAAGGATCAAGTAAGGACTACCATTGGTGAATCATTTACTTGAGTGCGCTATTTCGATAAGAATTTCACTCAAGCAGTCGATCAAATAAGGCGAAACAGGGTCTTTTTGTATTGCCTACACCAATCTCCACTTATTTACTTAGGCGACTTGTTGTTGACTTGTACCTCAACCAACATGCGTCTACAGCCAGCCCTATTATTGGGGTTGCGGCTCCTCTGCATTCTCATTTCCAGTCCTCGTCACGCAAACAACCATCTCCTAAAGAATCCGATCCTATGCTCGAAGTTATCTTCGACAAAGTGAACGATGTCAGTGATGAACTTACTGCGACTCGATCCCTCGTATGCGATATTGAACATCACATCGCAACAATAAACAGCAAAGTCGTTGACCCACCAAACTTCCCGCAGCCTTACCAGAATGTTTCCTATAATACATCGCTAATGGCTGAATTAATGGAACCTGAAGTGGATTCACACTCACCCCACAAACGAGTACAAGTCATCTGCGGACGGCTCAACCTACTGATTCTTGCGAAGTTTCTTCCAACCTGATAATAAAGACCACATCTACGTCAACACCTCCAATCGCTGCCCCACGGAGGCTTATCAATCACTTCAACTCAGCTTGGACACCTTCTGAATGGCAGCGTAGACTTGATAAGCTTGCTTCGAAAAATCAACTGGTCACTACGCTTCTTAAAAAAGGCGCCCCACCACACGCTGATGCTGATTGGATCTCGAATTTCTTCGTAAAGAAATATGGCATTACCATTAGCCACTGTAATTTACTTCCAACATCTCACCACAGAAGTAAGCGCAGTTTTAAGCTCAATATGCCGGCCAAATATACGAATGGCTATTCCATAATCCAGCCAGCAACAATTTCAACCTTGGAAAGATGCGTGTCTGCAAATGGTTGGAAAATACGACCAAGAAGCAGGATAAAGTCAAGCAGTCCATCTTACCTAAACCATCTATCAAGGTAGCAAGTAAACCCAATTTGCCAAGACCCACCTCCTCTTCTCAAAACAAACCCAGCTCTAATTGGAGGTTTAAAACTAAAATTTTTCCTAATTTTAAGCCTCCCATCCATACTCCAACTCCGTCTATTCCACCCCAAACCAAGCCCCGACGTCAACGTGTTTCTTTTGACTTAACACCTATCTTAAATCCCGCTTCCAGCTCGCCTTCTCCCTCGATTTCACGGGCCCCAGTCCCTATTTTTGATACGCCACCAAACCCAGCTAGCAACTCAATTCCCAACTTCGACCTTAAAACTGCAGCTAAGTACCCTAATTTCATTAACTCCCATACCCTAAACTCCACATCTCATCCCTCATCCAACACCATATCCATTGTAAATGAGGTCCGCCAAACGTTCTATATTCCTGGGTTACGTACGATGGTAAAGAAGGTACAAAATCAATGCCAGCAATATCGAAATAGGAGAGCTGAACCATCGGTTCCTATAATGGGGCCCCTCCCCACCGCAAGACTTAAGACGTTCACGAGACCTTTCTGATTTATTGGTATGGACTATTTTGGACCATTGATAGTGGCAGTTGGATGGCGAAGGGAAAAGCGTTGGGGGGGTGCTGATTATGTGTTTGACTATAAGAGCAATTCATATTGAAATTGCATATTCACTAACCACTGATTCTTGTATTCAAGCACTACAGAGATTCATCGCGAGAAGAGGAATGCCAACGCATATATATACAGACAATGGGACGAATTTTCGTGGTGCCAGTAGAGAGTTGCGGGTGGCAATTGATCAAATCGACAGCAAAAAACTGGTGGAAGGCATAGGTGAGGGAAAGCTTGAATGGTCATTTATTCCGCCAGGTGCTCCACATATGGGTGGTTCTTGGGAGAGGCTAGTTCGCTCTGTAAAGCAAACCCTTGAGCAAATCAATTTCAATAGAATTCTATGTGAACTGTTGAACTATTGCAGACGATGCTGGCCGAGGTGGAAAACATAATTAACTCTCGCCCTCTGACGTATGTGCCCATTAGTGCGGAAAATGAAGAAGCTCTAACCCCCAATCATTTCTTGTTGGGGTCCTCAAACGGGTCAAAGCCTATTGGGAATTTCCAAGATGGGGGTGTTATTCTGAATCAGAATTGGCTAGCCGCTGAACAATTCAGCAACTTATTTTGGAGACGATGGATTCGCGAATATTTGCCCAATCTGACAAGAAGGACTAAGTGGTTCCAGCCAACCAATCCGATTTCCGTCAACGACATTGTCATCGTGGTTGACCAAAGCAACCCCAGGAATACGTGGCCTAAGGGTCGTGTTTACTGAGTTTACACCCGTCCAGTTTCCAAGTTACCCATTTTGGATGTAGCCAGTTCCAAAGATAGTGGTAACCAGGACCAGCGTGACCAAAGCCCCAACTTACCAGGGGGAAGGAATCTGGCATCATCGGTGCTACTGTAAGGTAGATGGCGCCATACACTTTCTACATATTTTTTTTGTTTTTGTTAGTCAATTGGTCACACTGCAAATGGCACGTTTTAAATTTGCCTTTGTTGAAAATCGGCCATTTGCTTTTGAGACGAGAAATTCAACAGTCGAGCTGTTAATAAGTAAAATAAATTTCTTAAAATATTGTTAAAAAAAAAACGAATATCCTGAAAACAAATGTAAGATTTCATATATTGTATACCTATTATTGTAATAAACTTATCAAATTATTTATTTAGGAAATTTTAGCAAGTCCTAGACCGACGCTGAACGTCTGAATAAAGATTGCTCAAAATTTGCAAAAAAAAAAAAAGGATTTTATTTCGTTTCAACAGGCACTATTCACCAAGTGGTCGACTGGCGACTTATCCGATACCATATCATCAATTGAAGACAAATCTATTGAGAAGCCATCGCCGTTAGAGGTTAAATTAGATACAGCCCAAGACACATTTCTAAGTCATCCTAAGATAGACTATGTTCGAAGAATCCATCCATTAAAATTGGAAGGGAACCTAGCAGAAAACTGGAAAAGATTTCGGAAAAACTATACAATCTTCGAAATTGCCGCTGGTGTCCAGGAAAAAGGTGAGGTAGTACGAGTCAACACGTTATTAAATACGATTGGTGAAGATGCTCTTGACCTCTTTAATTCGTTCAATTTGTCTGATGATGACAAAAATAAGATCGCTCCTGTGATGAAAGCTTTCGACGAGTGAAGCTGTGGTTGTATATATAAATTGACTTATTTATCAAGTAATACTATTATTTTCATATAAATGTGATTATTAATTCGCGTTTTATCTCTAGTTAAACAGAATCATAATGGCAACTGAGACGATGATGGTGAAAATTGAGCATCGCGCTGTAATTAAATTTCTCACTAAGCAAGGAAAAAGTCAAAAAACTATTCATGAAGAGATGGTGGCTGTTTACCAGGGTTCCGCACCTTCATTATCAACTGTGTAAAAGTGGTCAAGTGAGTTCAAGAGAGGCAGAGAGAGCATTGAAGACGACCCCCGCTCCGGCGCCCCGGCTACTGCTTGTACGGGAGAAAGCATCAAAGAAGTCGAAAAACTTGTTCTTGAGGATGCCCGAATAAAGGTGAAAATGATGGCAGAGATCACCAAGCTTTCAATTGGTACCATTCACACCATTCTTTATGACCATCTTAATCTTTCAAAGGTCAGTGCAAGGTGGGTGCCACGAATGCTCACAGCGCCTCAGAAAAAAGTGAGAATCGCATGCTGTAGAGAGCTTTTGGAGATGTGTAGTGAGAACGCGGACGGTGTTATGGATCGAATTTTTACTGGGGACGAAACATGGGTCCACCACTATGACCCTGAAAGCAAACAAGAGTCCATGCAGTGGCATAAAAAAGGAACAGACCCCCGAAGAAGTTCAAAGTCACTCCGTCTGCCGGGACTCAAAGGGAATCTTGCTCATTGAGTACAAAAAAAAAGGTGAAACCATCAACGCCACATCCTACGCTTCCACTTTGCATAATTTGCGGGAGGAAATTAAAAAGAAAAGACGGGGTAAACTCGCAGCGGGTGTGTTGCTTCTTCATGACAATGCTCCTTTTCACACGGCGCGAGTTTCCAAGGCTGCTGCTCGAGATTGTGGTTTCGAAGAAATCCAACACCCACCCTATAGTCCAGACCTTGCCCCTAGTGATTATTTCCTGTTTCCGGATTTGAAAAAATGTCTTCGTGGAAAAAGATTTTCGGATGATGAAGAACTCAAGTCGGCAATAAATGGGTATTTTGCAGAGAAAGAGGAAATTTATTTTTTTGAGGGTTTAAAAAAGCTTATCTCAAGATGTAACAAATGCATTGATGTTAGGGGAGATTATATTGAAAAATAAAAACAATTCAAATTGAATTCGCATTTTCCTTCATATCGATACCGAGAATATACTGAACGCCCCTCGTATGAGCGCTTTAAATTTTTCAGCAGAAACCAATCAAATATAGAACCATTCGACAGTTTCGTGACAGATCTTAAGCTGCTAGCAAAAAACTGTGAATTTTCGTCTTTGGAGGACTCTCTAATACGCGATAGAATTGTACTAGGCATACACGATAAGAGGCTACAAGATAAGTTACTAAGTGCAGCAGATTTGAATCTAGAAAAATCTTTGGAAATATGTCGTGCAGCAGAACTCGCTCACAAACAAACGAAGGAAATCCAGTGTACAACATCTGGTTCTAGTGTAGATGGCATTCACACATCATGTTCGAAATTCGTTTAAGAAAGGTAATAATTATCATAGCAACAATAATTTTGGAAATAGCAATTATGCAAATCAAACTAATAGTTATAACAATAAATTTTCAAAATCTTTCAAATGTAGTTGTTGTAATTTGCATCATGCAAAAAATGCCTGCCCTGCTTTAGGAAAAAAATGTAATAATTGCGGTAAATTAGATCATTATGCAGTTTGTTGTAATGTGCAAAATGTGAGATGTATTAGGGATTCTGACAGTTCTGAGAGTGACGATACTCGTAACTCGTTTGTTGTTGAAAGTTTTCAATTAAATGATAACAAATATACGTGGATTGAAGAAGTAAGAGTTAAAGACAAGTTTATAAAATTCAAAATAGACACAAGCTCTCAAGTAAATATAATTCTATTAAAATATCATAATAAAATAGGAAATAAAAACGGTATAAGATCAACTTCGGTAGTATTAAAACCATATGGTAGTCCTAAAATTGTGCCTGTTGGTGAAACTGCATTAGAATGTAGATTTAAAAATAAAATATTGGTGCAAAATTTTATTATTGTAAAGAAATTAAAAATAGCAGTGGGAAAAATGAAAACTTCGTCCCTATTATAGGTTTTAAAAGTTGTTTGGATTTGGGCATAGTAAAAATAGAAAATATCAATAGTTTGAATTTAATTAAAAGGTCATATCAATCAAAGAAAGGGCTTGTGGAATCGAATAAAGAGTTGTTTGAAGGAAGGGGGGAGTTTCCTCAGAAATATAAATTTGAAATTAAAGAAAACGCGTTACCAAAGACAAACCCCCCGAGAAACATTGCGTCAAAGGTGAAACCTAAACTATTAGAGACTTTGAAAGACCTGGAGGCGAGGAAAGTAATTTCAAAAGTCACAGGTCCCAGAGAATGGATACATAACCTAGTTATCGTGGAAAAAATTAACGGCAAGAGTTACGTTAAGAGTTTGCTTAGATCCATAAGAGATTCTAAATATTTCACTGTATTAGACCAAAAGGATGGGTTTTGGCAAGTTGCTTTACACGAAGACTCGCGAAAATACTCGTATTGCTGTTTTTGGACGCCTTTCGGTGTTTTCGAGTTTAATGTGCTGCCTTTTGGTTTAAGCACAGCACCAGAAATATTTCAAAAGTTTAATTATGAGAATTACGGGCATCTGAAAGGAGTTGAAATATATATTGATGACATTTTGGTACATGGGGAGACTATTGAAGCACATGACAGGAATTTAGAAAGACTTTTGGAACGTGTGAGAAAATTAGGAATGAAATTCAATAAGGAACAAATTCAATTTAGGCAAACTTTTGTTAAATATCTAGGTCATGTTTTCAGCGAAAAAGGGATGAAACCTGATGATCAACGCATTGCGGCTGTAACGAAATTGAAAAATCCATCCTCTAAGAAAGAACTTCAAAGCTTTCTAGGTTTTGTAAACTATTTACGAAGTTTCATTCCTGAGCTCTCTGAATTAACAGCTCCATTGAGACAATTATTACGAAAAGATGTTGCGTTCGTTTGGCTGCAATGCCATACAAAGTGCGTTGAGAGTTTGAAAAATAAACTAAAAGAAATTACGTTTCTCAAACCCTTCGATTCGGCGGGAAAGCTTACAATTCAAGCCGACGCTTCACAGTATGGAATAGGATGTTGTTTATTGCAAGACAACAGACCTATTTGTTATGCTTCTAGGAGTTTGAATGATGCAGAAATAGGGTACGCACAGATAGAAAAGGAATTTCTAGCAATTTCATATGCATGCAAAAAGTTTCATAATTTTATTTACGGGAGTAAGGTCTTAGTTTATAGTGACCATAAGCCTCTTGAGGCCATAATGAAAAAGGAAATTTGTAAAATAATGTCGTCCAAATTACGCCGGACTCGTTTATTTTTATTTAATTACGATATTGAAGTGCAGTACTTACCGGGCAAGTACATGCATATTGCTGATTATTTGTCACGAAATTTTTTTGGTGACAAAAATAAAGTCGAAGAAACTAGAACTGAAATAGTATTGTCAATCTATGTAAGTGACGAAAAGCACAATTTGTTCAGATCCTATCCACGAAAAGATCCTATTCTTTCAGAATTATTAAAACTTTACCACCAAGGATGGCCCCGTTCAAAAAAGAAAGTGCCGGACAGTATCAAATCGTATTTTGAAAAAAGATTTGATATTTTTGTCGAAAATGATTTACTATTTCTACATCACAGACACAGATACGAAATGTTACTTAAACTTCACGAATCTCATTTAGGGATAACTAAAACAAAGATCAGAGCTCGTGAAATACTCTATTGGCCTGGTATGTCAGTTGACATAGAAAAACATATAAAAAATTGTTGGACTTGCGTACAGTCTCGACCTGAGAGCCATAACGAGCAAATGATTAGTCATGATATACCTGAATTACCATTCCGTAAAGTAGGGTGTGATCTTTTCGAGTGGAACGGGGACAGTTTCCTTATTGTGATTGACTATTTGTCAAAATGGATAGAGATTGGAGCCAACAAAAACAAAAACTGCTTCTGATATTTGTTTAAGTTGGACTAAAATTTTTTCTCGTTTAGGTATTCCTGCAGTTGTTATTCCGGATAATATGCCATTTAATTCCTTTAATTTGAATTTTGAAATTATAACTAGCAGTCCTCATTATCCCAAGTCAAATGGACTTGCAGAGAGAGGAGTTCAAATAGCAAAGGGCTTGTTAAAGGGATCTTCAAATGTAGAAGATTTTTATTTAGCTCTTTTAGAATACAATAATACACATGTGAAAGACTTAGACGTTTCACCAGCCCAAATTTTATTTAATAGAAGATTACGCACTAAGCTACCAATTTACGGGAACCTTTTAAAATCAAACTTAAACAACAATATTAAAAATGCTATTGTTCAAGACTTAATCCACCATAAATGTGTTGTTATATTATTACTGTTCAAGACTTAATCCACCATAAATGTGTTATTATATTATTATATTGTTCTATTCTTTATGTATTAATTGTTCACAATCAAGTTATTATTTGTTAATGTTATCTTTCGACTCACTGTATTTCTTGCGTATCAAACTCCATGGTATTATTCATTTTTTGTTAATTTGGTTCTACAACAACAATGCAACAGAAAGCAGATCGAACCATAGATCGCACCACCCATCACCTCATCATATTGTTGTTGTAATTACCACGCACAATGCATAGTGCGTGTGCATGGGTGGGTTAGATGGTGGTAAAATCGTTTTGGTTTTGACACTCGTGAATTGTACTCGCAGAAGTAATGTGGAATAAATTTGTAAAGTAATCTGAAAGTTTGAATCGCAGTTTTATTTTTCATTTGTGGTAGCGAAATTCTTTGCTTGCTTGACTCGTTTTTTTTTCTTTGATCGTTCGCTCCACAATTCGTCGAATCTGAAACAGCTATCAAATACAAACAATCACAAAATGAAAAATATTACAATAGACACGCAAGATGGCAGGATACCACTTTTAGTGTTAACGAGCAAGTTTATTGCAAAATCGAAAATAATTGGGAAATAGGCTACATAAAGGACAAACTAAGTTACCCAAGATCTTATATTGTTTTTGTTCCTTCAAAAAATAGAGAATATAGAAGAAATTCTAAATTCTTAAAAAAAAAAAAAAAATTTTTATTAATATGTTCAAAAATTAATGAATTCAAAATTGTATATCAAACTTGAGAGGGAGATGTGGCATATAAAAGAGATTAACTTACTGTATGTATATGTATATTACAAAATGTATATGTATATTACAATAAAGCGGACTCGTATTGAAGACACTGAAGTGAGCGGTTGTTTTTATCGAGACGAAAAGTCAATGGATGCCACATGGACGACTTTGGAACATAATTAATTTCACCAATATTTGCAAAACAAACTCTAAATTAGATGCACTGAAACCTGGTACGATGAATCTTACCGTAATTTACAACTACATGCACTTTCGCACAAAAAAAAAATAAAAAATTCCAGGTTAACACATACCTGAGTTTGATGGCTCCATACTGAAAATTTTAACAATCTTCAAGTTTTCAGAAAATTTTTACACACACAAAATTCTACAAACTTTCATTTAACTAGGCACTTGCTATCAGTGAGCATGTATCGCTGGTACTGATGCATTTTTCATGGTATGTGCCAACTTTTTGGCTATTCTGCACCACAGTGCGACGTTTGGAATACCGTCTACTCCCGACGACTTTTTGGTTTTCAGAGACTGAAAGATGCACAGGAGTTCATCTTTTCGCACGAACAAATGCGAGGATGCTCGTTCATTGGCAATGATAACGTTAGATGCAACCTTGTTTCACACCCATTGTTGTCAGAAATCCTTCGGATACTGTATCACCATCCCATACGCATGCAACATTATTATCAACAGTGCTCGCACTATGTTAACGATTTTACTTGAGATTCCCATCTGATATAGTTTATAGAGAAGTGAGCCGCAATCAATTGAATCGAAAGCGGCACGGCGTACAACTGTTTTTTCGGCGATATTACTCAAAGAAAAAATTTGGTCAATAGTAGTTTTTCCTAAATCCTGCTGGAAACTCCGATAATATTTTTGGATTTCTGACCCACTTTGAAAGTCTCCTGAAGTTCAAAGAGGCGAACAGTTTGGCCGAGGTGTTTAGGAAGGTTATTCTTCTGTAATTGGTTGGGTCGCTACAGTCACCCTTTTTGTGAAGCGGAAAAATTATTGCCTTTTTGAAACCATTAGGAAAAGCTGCGCCTTCGGAAAGGCAGTTGAACTCCATGATTAGTGCGTATAAAAACTTTGTTGCGCAATTTTTATAGAATTCCACAGGAACTTGGTCGGTCCCTGCAGCTTTATGTGCCTTAGCGCTTTCAATGACTTTTTGTACTTTTAGAGCTATAAAAGGTACATTCAAAGACTCGTCGTAGAAAAATGGGACGGCGTATTAAACCGGTGCTACGTTACATACGAGTGGCGTTCAACATATTCTCGGTATCGGGGTGAAGCTGTGGTTGTATATATAAATTGACTTATTTATCAAGTAATACTATTATTTTCATATAAATGTGATTATTAATTCGCGTTTTATCTCTAGTTAAACAGAATCATAATGGCAACTGAGACGATGATGGTGAAAATTGAGCATCGCGCTGTAATTAAATTTCTCACTAAGCAAGGAAAAAGTCAAAAAACTATTCATGAAGAGATGGTGGCTGTTTACCAGGGTTCCGCACCTTCATTATCAACTGTGTAAAAGTGGTCAAGTGAGTTCAAGAGAGGCAGAGAGAGCATTGAAGACGACCCCCGCTCCGGCGCCCCGGCTACTGCTTGTACGGGAGAAAGCATCAAAGAAGTCGAAAAACTTGTTCTTGAGGATGCCCGAATAAAGGTGAAAATGATGGCAGAGATCACCAAGCTTTCAATTGGTACCATTCACACCATTCTTTATGACCATCTTAATCTTTCAAAGGTCAGTGCAAGGTGGGTGCCACGAATGCTCACAGCGCCTCAGAAAAAAGTGAGAATCGCATGCTGTAGAGAACTTTTGGAGATATGTAGTGAGAACGCGGACGGTGTTATGGATCGAATTGTTACTGAAAGCAAACAAGAGTCCATGCAGTGGCATAAAAAAGGAAGAGACCCCCCGAAGAAGTTCAAAGTCACTCCGTCTGCCGGGAAGCTCATGGCCACAGTTTTTTGGGACTCAAAGGGAATCTTGCTCATTGAGTACAAAAAAAAAGGTGAAACCATCAACGCCACATCCTACGCTTCCACTTTGCATAATTTGCGGGAGGAAATTAAAAAGAAAAGACGGGGTAAACTCGCAGCGGGTGTGTTGCTTCTTCATGACAATGCTCCTGTTCACACGGGGCGAGTTTCCAAGGCTGCTGCTCGAGATTGTGGTTTCGAAGAAATCCAACACCCACCCTATAGTCCAGACCTTGCCCCTAGTGATTATTTCCTGTTTCCGGATTTGAAAAAATGTCTTCGTGGAAAAAGATTTTCGGATGATGAAGAACTCAAGTCGGCAATAAATGGGTATTTTGCAGAGAAAGAGGAAATTTATTTTTTTGAGGGTTTAAAAAAGCTTATCTCAAGATGTAACAAATGCATTGATGTTAGGGGAGATTATATTGAAAAATAAAAACAATTCAAATTGAATTCGCATTTTCCTTCATATCGATACCGAGAATATATTGAACGCCCCTCGTACATTATTGAGTAGGTGGCTAAAATGATCCTTGAGTAATGGTGCTTTTAACTATGAGGCGATTACATTTTTATGGCCGTTTATATATTTCGAATCTTTCCAGAATGCTGCCGAGGAGTTTGAGTTGCTTATTACGTCAATAATTTGAAGTTTGAATGCCGTCGTTTTTACATAGCAAATATACTTAAAGTGCTTGTTGGCTGCTCAGTACAGCGATTTAATGATGTTAGTGTTGTGCATAGCCTAAGAAACACAACTTGAATAACTCGACAGTTGTTCTCACATGTGTGTCTCCTCCTTCTTGCTCGTAATTTCATGAGTCGATCTCGGCATTCTTTGAAACGCCGTTTTATGAATTTTCATATTCAAACCACGGGTTTCGGTGGTTGCTTCTTGGCAACTTCTTGGCTCCTAGGTTTCGGGACAAGATACTGATGTTGAAGAGATATCGGCTCAGTTACGAGCGATTTCCTCTTTTAAGCAGTTTTTGAGATGCGTACCTTCCCCTCAACAAGATAGTGTTCCGAGTCAATGTTGGCCGTTGGGAACAGTCGGACATCCAGCATCTTGGAGGTGTGCCTTGTGATCGTAAAGTGATCAGCCTTGGTCTGGATAGATTCTCCCGATGAATATAAACCCGCGAGCTACGATAATATTTTGTCCAATAAGAAATAGGTCCAATAAGACTTGATTTACCGACTGTGCTGCCACTTTTTTATACTTCTGCGTGCATTCTATCGAGCTTCCTGGATGGCGCTAAAATTTACTTTATAGCTGTCTGAGGTCTTCGCCGCTACAGATAGTTTGTTAAGGAATCAAACGGTTCAAGTTCAGTTTGCTTTTTCAAATAGCATGGATTATCAAAAGTGATCGTTCGAGAGGCTGGATTCAGGCAACGATATTATGTCTTGGTTCGTGCCTGCAAATTTGGCCTACGCATATAAAGGTACATGCAGTTTGAAGCACACGACATGTTCATGAAACGATATGCTAATGACCTAATCTGCTCAATCGTCATCTAGGCTACCTCCAACCTGAGTAAATTTTCCTCCGCGAATGTGTACTCGTACACTGTATCTGGACGATAATCAGCAGTTCCGCCAAACAACTGCAGGGGTTTGCTGAACTGTGAAATGCTGTCAAGCGAAATCTAAAAGATCTTCTAACTAACCACACGATCAGACAAAACCCGGTTCATTCATTTCTATTTCTTCAATCTAAATGCAATGTTGACAAGAAATACTCAACATTTCACGCAAATAAATCATGAACGTACTCGTTCATATCTAATTGGATCCTAGTATCACGACGCATACGCCAGATTTGCATACCAAGTCCAAACGAATCATGATGAACATCTTCCTGGAGTGCGACGAATCATGGACAACAAATGTCCGTTCGTACTTGGCTTGCAACAAAGTCTGAAAATCATATCCGTTGGACACACTTCAGGCCAGCTGGTCTTTCTCACATTTCTGACAACTTTGAATTTTTCCAGAGCGTACCCGCAGTAATCAGGACAAGATCTGCATAAAAGAACCATCTACATGCCATGTCATTTTGCTCGATGAAAGGACACAAACACGAGCAATCAGAAAGTTGTCTATCACTCGTTTTGGATTGGCAAGAGATATAAGTTGTTAGTTGTGAACTTTTTGAGACAAAACTTCAAGGTGTTTAATAGCAGTTCCTATCCCCATAAATGGGTCGGTATCACATTAACGGTACAACAGCAATTAGTACGAAAGTCTTGACGTACCTAAAGAACTACACACCATCGCAGAGTGATGGCAAAAACAACGAATCGATCCGTTTGTGTACCGTATCCATTCATCATCCAACCAAGACGTGTCGAAATGTTTACTCCAATCAACTTTGGTCTACGCACCTCTTGCCATCACCATTTTCGTCATATCGACCGAGATAGGTAGGTTAGGTAAGGACCCTCAGAGAAATAATTTATACCACGACGACAGACAGAAACACGATGTGAAAGATTTCTTTGATTTGTTATGTGCGTGTGCCCGGACTCTGTTTGTCCAAGTGACAGAAGTTTGTCCAACTCGAACCAGAAGGAGGAGGACAACGCTCCACATATCCAGTTTGTCGGATGCCGATCGCAACAAATCATTTCAATTATGATACGCATTCCAGCGAGTCTTTAAGAGTGGTCCACGCGTGGATTCTGCATGAGTGATTCGCCTCAGGGGCGTGTACTGAACACCAGGCTGCAATTGACTATGACTCTGGCGGCATGGCCTATGCTCTAGGCATACATACGAGCAAATACTCATAGCTGCGGCATTGCTTTTTTGTGTCCCTGCACGAAGCTTGTAAATCTATTCATTAAAAATGATTGTCTGCTCTTTTTTGCGGGATTGAATGCGGCTATAGGGCTTGCGGCATTTGTAGAGACTTTTCTGACTGCAGTGACTTTGGTGGCTGGTAATGGCTGTGGTTACAGCCACAGCATGGAGTAAATTGGGATGCTTGCGGGTTATTTAATGCATTGAGGTGAGGGTAATTAATTCTTCCGATTAAATATCATGTCACTGGTTTTTTTTAGTTTCGTTTTACCCAGGAACAGATGGTACGTGAGGAGAAAGTAAATTGGAATACATTTGGTGTCTTGTAAGAAATTCGTCTCCTTTTTCCTTGAAAGAGCTCTTTGTATTTGAAGTTTGCCGCAAGATGTCTAAAAGCAGGATCACCTTTCCCGAAGATCAGGGTTGATGTCACTATTTGCATGTGTCCATCACTAAGCCATCATTCGAGTGCGTAGGATGTGAATCGCCTCAAAAACACAGACCCCAGATCTGAAGCCCATTTGTTTGTTTGAACATTTTTCAAATGTCCCTCACTTGACATGTTAAGCATGTTGTTTGACTGCCTGTCGTAATGTTTTAGCGTCAACTTACAACCCACGCGCAACAATTGGTTGTACGTTATAAATTATGCAGGTAAATCCTTTCCATGCCACATCCAGCAGCTACAGAGCTACGTAAATGTCACCTAAGGCAGACACTAAAACGCCTCCTCTAGTTACAGACTCAACAACATCACTTCACTATGGACCTTGCTACCGGACTGTGATCTACAATCTGGATCCATTTAATTTACGAACTCGCAAGTAATTTTCTGACACTTTCAGCTGTCCTAGGTGAATAGAATCGAAAATGATCGTTAACATGACAAAGACGTCAGTTGGACGTAATTAACCATCAGAGCTTATTTCAGAAGGGCACCGTCAGGGACAAAATCGAAATGACTAATAGCCTTACACTTCTTTTGAGTGTGTGGGCATGATTAATTGATAATTTTATATTTTCTCCTGTCATTATGCTCTTGTCACATGCAAACAGGACAGCAAAGGTGATAAACATACAAACAGAATCCATTGACAATTGACAAGTAAAAATAATTTACTTGGTAATCGAGGTCACAGTTATGAGAGTGGTGACGTACAATTTATAGCCTAACCCTTCAGATTGAAGTTCTTGGAGTGGTCAACCAACAACTGACCCTCGATCACAAATTTGCTTGTTCACCAAATTGACACATGACAACTACAACAGATGCCAAAGGGAATTCCGAAAGCCACTCTTCTTCTCCGATGCGGTGTATTTCAATTTGAAATTCCAGTTCTTCACTTGATCAGATTCCTTATTTATTGACACCACTGTATAGATACAAATAGTAACTAACTCTGACTTAAGTCCCTTGAGAGAGAATTATGTTACAAGTCGGTGCATCAATGACTTGCCTATTCCAACTGAAACCTGTTATTTCTCACGTTTTTTTCTAGATACATAGAACTACAGGTATTCGTACATCGCAAATAAATCCTCAAAGTCGATTCTCACTTTAATACTGACTGACCGACCGTTGTTTAGGCATGCAATTCGTGTCCACATTGACCAACCAATGGGTAGCATCGCCTCTGGTATCTAATCCCCCAATGTATTCAGATTATATGGTGTCTTTGGTCTACGCATCATTATGTTAACCATCTCAACTTGTAGAGATGTAGTCTACAATCCAAGTACTCGTATCTGTAGATTGA
Source organism: Volucella bombylans (assembly GCA_949129095.1). Lineage (NCBI taxonomy): Eukaryota > Metazoa > Arthropoda > Insecta > Diptera > Syrphidae > Volucella > Volucella bombylans. The sequence goes on along the minus strand of OX422141.1, from coordinate 161,447,225 downwards.
CTGAAGTGTAGTGGAACTAGCTACGAGCCTTTATAAGACACACTCGCCTTCATTTGGTCAATGGTTTGGATGTAATGAAGCGGATCATGACAGTTTCTAATGCATTTTTGTCAGCATTCCGCGAATGATGGAGCGAAGTGTTGCAAGTCTGTGTCAGTGGCATGGCGCTGCAGCCTAGCGGGTGACCAACTTGATTGATGATTGCATCAAGAAGTCTCATTATGGTGGCACAAATAATAATTCCTCCACAATTTTAGGCATTGTACAAGTATATGGTGCAATCGATGTGGATTTTCCAACGGATTTGGTTCGCTTGATCGGATGTTTTGCCGTGGTCATCTATTTGGATGCGGATCCGCATTTATTCACTGTATGACCTTAAAAAGGTTAGATACGTGTTTTTTTTTACTGTGATACCTTATATGAAGTGCGAAATTAAATGAACATAGTAAGTTCTTTTTTTGCAGTGAACAATTTTAATGGTGTGTTTGTGCCATATCGGTCTATTTATAGGGGTAACAGCGCTTATTCAATTCGGTTTTTCTCACGAAATGTTTCCTGGAAGTGGTCTTAACTAAATAGACAGCTACCTGTTCAAGATCAGAAGATTGGTAGATAAAAAAACGGAAAGTCAGACAATCGAAAAATCACAAAATAGGAAGAACACGAAGATTTCGATTGAAGGATAACACGATCGGAAAATGGTTTGATCGGTAGATGACAAATTTATAGGAACACATAATTGTATAATAGCCTTTTTGAGCTATAGTTGTTGTAGTTCCGGGGCATTTGTAACATACCAAGGGCATAGTGTTGACATCATGTTCGATTGGCATCTTAAACCGGTTGTCATCATAATATTCCAGTACTAATGTCGTCTTGTCAGTATGTAGGTGTGATTCTGGACAAAAAACTGAACTGGAATCTAAACGTAGCGGAAAGAATCAAAAAGGCACATAATGCTCTTTTTATCTGCAAAAGAACAGTAGGAAAAATTCGGGGCTTGAAACAGTGCGATATGACTCACTAATCTGGGTTACTTCAAGACCAGTATGAATCAGAACATGATACGGTCCTAATGGAGATACTGCCAGGCAATCCAATTCTGAGGGAAGAAATTTATTATCCGGCCGACTTCGACATCCCGTATGATATAATTTATCCGGTGAGGGAGGACTGGGAAAAAAATTCAATAATCAGGTCAAATGAAATTGCAATTTTGACAGATGGCTCAAAAACAGAAGACCCAGCACTAAGAGTGTCTATAAGATTACCGGACGCAAGCAGTGTCTTCCGATCAGAGGTTCTGGCTGTTCTCAGGGCGACTGAGCTAATGCAGATGAGATCGGTATCCAAAAGAGATATCGCTATCTACATCGATAGCCAGGCCGCATTCAAGGCACCTCACCTTCCAAGCGTTTAAGCCAAACAGACTCTTGGATAGCAGCAATGACAGGCATTATCTCAGCTTCAGTTGAAGAAAGCGCGACAGTTCTTTGAGGTTTTGTAGCCCACGAGATGTAGAACGTCTGGCATCCATATCGCCAGCCCAGTCTGCATCACAGAATCCAGCCATATCACATTCTTCCTTCTGATAGACAATGCCCTTGTCAATGGCGCCCTTTAGGTACCTCATCACACGTTTGACAGCTGTCCAGTGCGCCATACCTGGATTCGTACCAAATCTACTAAGCAGATTCACGGCGTAGGAGATGTCGGGACGCGTGATTTCAGCAGCAAAGAGTAAACAGCCTATTGCCTGGATGTAAGGCACATCCTTCATTTGTTGTTTTTCATTTTCGTTTTTGGGACACATATCTGAAGAGAGCTTTTGATTCAGGTCTATCGGTGTGGAGATAGGATTGCACTCATCCATGTTAAATAGTCTCAAAATATCTGAAATGTACTGAGATTGATCAATTTTTAAAAAACGACTTACTTCGCTTGATCCGGATGCCTAAAACTGATGTAGCTTCGTCCATATCTTTCATTTTGAAGTTTTTGGACAACTCATCCTTCAAATGATTCACCAGCTCAAGTGAGTTCGAAAATATCAGAACGTCATCGACATAAATGGCAATGAATAGCATCTGGTTTGCAGAATATTGAAAATATATGCATCGACATCGCTGCGTTTTAAACCCAATTTGATCAGAATATTATTAAGTTTTTCATTCCACACTCGACTGGATTGTTTGAGTCCATAAAGTGATTTACGCAGCTTACATACACGATCAGAACCATCTTCAACACAGCTTGGCTGAGTCATATAAATATCTTCCTTTAACTCAGCGTTCAAAAAAGCCGTTACAGCATCCGTCTGATGTACAAGAAGATCATGACTAGCCGCTAGTGCCTACAAGTAACGGATTCAGTCGCTCACTCATTTTCGTCGTGATAAGAAGTGCTTCAGCTCCAAAATTAAACTGTGAATTAAAGTTTATATTAATAACTAGACATAGCGATTGATAGGCCCCAAATAGCCTAGTGCGTGTGTTACCCAGTCACGATATCAGAGGTAGTGGGTTCGAACCCCGATATAATCCCCATATAATCGTTTTTTTTTTTGTTTGTTTTTTTTTTTGCTGTCTTTAATTTCCAAAACATTAAAATACTGTAAAAGTATCACGTGATGGAAAAAAAACGAGCGACCCGCTCGACAAAAAACGGGCAAAGTGGATGACGTGATGTCATCGTCGGACTATACAGCACAGACTGCTAACCCAGCCGAGGGATCAATAAAAACAGCAAAGAGGAGGAGGAAGCTAAAACGAACTCCCAGCGCTGCAAAGCGCCCTGTACTATCTGCCTCAGCGGAAAAGATACTGGTTGATGCAAATAAAGGGGCCATATTATCAACATCAGTGTCGGATGTGTGGGAGGACCGCTACATGGGAGGAACCAATAGTTTCGTCATATTGGCCAACCCAGATTCAGACGACGAAAAAGAACAAGTCGAGTCGCTGAATAGTACAATCAAAATGCTAGAGCAGCAGATAATTGACATAAAAGCCAAACAAATGGCAAGGAGAGAAAGGGAGCAGCAAAATCCCTACCAAAAACAACACGAGCAAATGGAGCAATCCAAACAACAATCGGAACAGCAACAACCACATATGATTAAGCCGCAAAGACTGCCGAAACAAAAACAGCAACCTAAGCCTCAGTTGCAACAACAACAACAACAGCAGAAACAGCTACAAAAAAAGCAGCAACAACCGCAGAAACAAAAGCAACAACAACACCAAGAACAGCAACAGCAGCAGAAACAAAAACAAAAGGTGCCACCAATCAACACCTTCAAGATGGAACTGCAAGACACAATACAGTTATGTAAGTCGGCCATAGGCAATAATTTTTTTATTAAGAGATTAAACATAGATAGGCATGCGATTCACTGCAACTCAGTGGAGCGCTATAATAAGATAAAGCAATTATTGAAGGACACGACGACGGAGTTCTTCTCCTTCACACCGAAGGGTGAAAACCTGCAAACTATGCTGCTGAAGGGGTTAGAGCCGTCTACTGACCCGGAGGAACTTCTCGCACTGCTCAAAGAGAAGGAGTGCGCCGAGTTCAAATTCGTGGGGGTTAAGCCATTCGTCACAGCTAGAGCCAAAAGGGAGAAGCGGAAGCTGCCATTCTTCCTAGTTCAGCTGACTCCCAATAGCAAATTGGATGGTCTAAGGAGCATCAAAGTCCTGGACTACCAGATTGTGTCATGGGAAAAAGTAAAGCGGAGCGACAACATTTTATAATGTGTTCGCTGCCAAAGGTTCGGGCACGCCGCGTCGAACTGCGAAATGCAGCCTCGATGCGTGAAGTGTGGAAAGAACCACAAATCTGAGGAATGCGCTCTGGGTAAGGACGGAGCGTCAGAAAAAAGTCAACTCTCTTGTGCTTTATGTAGGAACACGGGACACACCGCAAATTCCAGTACATTAAAAGAATAAATCTGGCCCGGCAGCAGAAAGTGGAAGTTAAACGTCCACCCGTGCATTCACAAACTCCAGCCGTTACTCCCCATGTTACCTACGCTCAAATGGCGGCAGGTAGGGGAAATACGGTACAGCAAGCGAAGGTTGCTTCTCAGGCCCCAGCGCCCAGAGCACCGGAACCAGTACCTGACATGCTAGCTATCTTGCTCTCTATCCAGGGGCAGATGGCTCAGCTACAACGTCATTTGACTGAACAGACCGCGCGGGTGGATCAAGTATACGCGCTGTTGCCTGGCCTAACGCACCTTTTGCCGTAATGGGTACGTACGTGGCGGAGCAGACCCTGAAGGTCCTTGCTGTGAATGTGAATTCACTGATTAGGCTCGAACGACGAGCCGCACTATTTAAGTTGCTTAAAGACCAAGCCCCTGATGTTCTTTTGGTTAGCGAAACTAAGCTTACTAAGAGACACAAAATGAGGCACAGAAGATACAAAATAGTACGGAGAAACCGACCCAACTCCATTCAGGGAGGTGGCGTTGCAATTCTCGTACGAAAAGGTATACATTTTAAAAGAGTATACAGTCGTGTAGTACGTAGGTTCCAGGTGCTGGAAGCATGCATCGTGTATATCCCCCTCCGTAGTGGAAAGCGGTTGTACATGGTGTCTGTCTATGCGCCTAAGGCTACTCAATCCTCCTTATTTATCTCAGAGCTCGGGACACTTTTTCGATTTCTGAGGCTGGAATTGGAAGAAAACTATTTTATTATCGGCGGAGATTTAAACGCCAAACATAGTGATTGGGGAAATAATACACCAAATACTAGAGGGAACCTACTATTCAATTGGTGGGGTCAGCACAGTGTGATGTATCGACTCGGGCTCAAGGCGACGGATAGTCCGTCGTTTCCCAGACACGGGTCCTATTTGGATCTTTTGCTGTTCGATTCACGAATACAACTGACATGCACTAACCAACAAACTACAAACTGTCTACGCACTTTCGTGTATGACAGTGACCATTGCGGTTTCAGCACCGAAATAACTGTTCCCAACGAAATTGCGGAATTGGATGAGTTTGTTCAAAGGCATTCCTACAATTATAGTAGGGTGCGTTGGACACACTTTACCAGAACACTGACAAGAGCACTCTCCTCGAATTCGCTCTACCCACCGTCCAACAGAAATCTGTCAAACGAGGAGATTGACAGGTATCTAAGACTAATGGACGAGACAATTAAACGAACAATGGACAGAACGATGCCTCGGTACCAACACACTGACGAAGAAGACTTATTCCACAACGCAACTATTGACGCACTGCGCCGACAGAAAAGTAGACTGCTGTCAAGACTAAAAACCTTGTACAGACAGTTTACTGACAGACATAACCCGGAGATCATAACACTGAAGTCGTCGATTAAAAACCTCCAAACATTAATAAAAGGAAACTACAGAGCATCTGTAAGTTTGTATTGGAACAATAAAATTCGGGCTGTAAACACCAGCAACCCGAATATGTTCCCGCTATTAAATAAAATATTTCCGAGAAATAATCAGAACGACCTTCCATGTCTTAAAATCGCCCGAACGACGAACAACGAACAAATACTTGTAGCAGCAGGCATAGATCAAAATGAGGCCGCTAACGATGACAGCTTCTTTGTGATCGAGGATTCGCAGTAGACGGTAGAGGCTGTAGGAGCGACTTTGCAGGAAGTGTACAAGCCGAATGAAATTATTGGCCCGAACCACGATCTAGAGAATCGAGTCCTTGTGCACAATTTCTGCCTTCGAAATGAAATTGTGAATTGGCGATTCGAGAGCTCGGGTTTCACCCAGTTCAGTGACGAGAATATGGCAAATAATGTCATCACCAACGATAGGGTACTACCCCCGTTCATTTCGAAGGAAGAGCTCCAAACGATCTTCGAATCACTTAGAAGTAAGAAATCAGTGGGAACCGATGAAATACCGAACATTGTGCTTCGACATCTCCCTCTAGAAGCGGTGAACATTTATACCATCCTGTTTAATAATGCAATGAATAATGCACATTGTCCAGCGCGTTGGAAAACGGCGGTGGTACATCCCATCCCCAAAAGGGATAAAGACACTTCCAATCCGGCGAATCTCCGCTCGATCAGTCTTCTTCCAAACATCAGTAAGGTGTTCGAGAAGGTGATCAATAGAGTCCTGACTAAGTGGGTTGAGGACAAACATATAGTTCCGGATAATCAGTTCGGTTTCAAGGCGGGGCATGATATCATTCATGCTGCGTCGAAACTGGTTTCTGATATCCAATGGAACAAAGCCAACAACCAGTGCACTGGTGCCTGCCTGATTGACTTGGAGAAAGCCTTCGATACCGTATGGTTAGAAGGACTCTTTTTCAAGCTGGACAGGTTGGGCATTAGTAAACCACTGCTGTATATTCTTTTCGATATGCTCTCCAGTAGACAGTTCATCGTGAAGAATGGCGATGTGACTTCCGCTGGAACATTTAACATTAAAAACGGTATGCAACAAGGTGCGGTAAATTCGCCGATCCTATTCAACATTTACACGAGTGATCTGATAGGTTCACTTCACCATGCCATAGCGTACGCAGACGACATAATCGCGTACAGATCAGGTCCAAAGATTGAGGTCATTAATATACTTTTGCAACGCGACTTCGACAAAATTAAGCGATATTGCGATGACTGGAAGTTGAAAAACAACTTTCAGAAGTCGGAAACCATTCTGTTTAGGACGCCTTTGTCTGGGGCCTCTAGGGACACCAGAAAGAATTGGCGAAAGTTCTCGATCGTGGGACAGCAAGGGCAGCCACTTGCTTGTCGTAATGTAGTCAGACACCTTGGGATCTGGCTAGATCAATTTCTGTATTTTAACAAACATATAGAGGTTGCTCTGGCCAGAGCCAAAGGTGCTTTTGCCCTTACAAAGAGACTGTTTTATAACAGCCAACTCGATGCGAGGGTGAAGGTGATCTGCTACATGGCCCTTGTCAGGCCCATGCTTGTATTTGGATGTCCCGTGTGGTTTAACGTGAGAGCAAGTTTATTGGAAAAGATTCGGGTGTTTGAGAGGGCTTGTCTTAGGACTTGTCTTCGCTTATACAGAACATTAGAGTCTGAGTACATAAAATTCTATCCTAATGAGGTCTTATACAATAGGGCGAACCTAATAAGAGTGGACAATTTCGTCATTAAGTTGACTCGAAGGCACGTTGCAAGAGCAATGGCCTCATCGAACAACCTGATCTCCGGGGCTTACTACCCCAATTATATGTATCACGAGAGAGTTCGCTTTGATGGCTTTATTCCTCCGGAAGCGTTCCTCTATCTAGATAGCAAAGGTCTGATCCAGGACAGATTGGCTGTGCCGCTAATCTTCCACGTCGCTCGAACAGCTGCGGACAGGCGACTCAACTACGACAGAGACGTCGCACACGGCAGTGCGGAGCGTCTCCGGTTCAGTAGGTCGGTAGGGAGTCGCGACATGAGGGATGTTGCTCGACAGCACCAACACTTTTGGTGGCTTGTTGAAGGGGAGGATGCTTCATCGTCGAACTCCTCCGGTGATATTTAGCTTCATGTGAAGCAAGGTGGGCCAGCCTAATTTGTTTTTGCCCATGGCCGGCTTACATAGTTTTAGGTAGTTTTAGGTAGATTTAAGTTAGATTTAGATTTTATATATATATATATGCATGTAGATGTAAGTAGGTTAAGATTTATTTTTAGGTAGATTGTAGGCTTTTAGTTTTAAGTTTTATATATAATTAAAAAAATGTCCGCTTACTAAGTTTTTGCTTAAAATTTATTTTCTTAGTTTTAATATGTAAAAATAGAAATAAAATTAGACTGTAAGGTTCGTCGAAAGACATAGTTTAAGTGTTAGGTTTAACTTAGAGTGCCCGCATGGGGCCAGTAAGTTAGTATAAGATAATTTTAAGTTAATTAAGCTAATTTTTAAGCATTTTTTTGTCTAGCATGTAAGAGTAATTTTAGGTGTATAAATAAAATGCATACAAACTGAAAACTGAACTGACAAGTAACGGATTGATGTGTACCTAACTACAGGTGCAAAAGTTTCCGTATAGTCGATCCCTTTCTGCTGACAAAAACCTTTTACGACCAATCTTGCCTTCCGTCGAATGGGGTTTCCTTCAGTATCAAATTTTGTTTTGAAAACCCATTTGGAACTAATAGCCTTCTTACCAGCCGGCAACTCTTCTTGCATCGCGTTCCTCCACAAATGGGCATCACAACTCGAAAGAGGTTCTTTTGAACTTCCAGGATCACTCTGAATTTGATGTGTTGCTATGAGATTATAGTTCGGTCTTGGCAGCGTTATAATTCGCTCAGAACGCCGTATCATTTTTTCATCAGCATCATCACAGTCTAAATAATCGCTTATAGTGGTTTCATGATTGGATACAGCTTCGTGTGGATTAGCTTTCAAACTAGTCGTTGGCAATTCCAGTAACACTTCATCCCCTGAATTGACAATAGTATTCTCTTCATCGTTCGAGATGTCAGCTAAGGGTGAAATAAAAGATTTAATATTGTTGTTGTCATTGGTAGTTACCTTGCTTTCAGACTCCATGAATATAACATCACGACTCGTTATTATTTTCTCCGTCAAGGGATTAAACAGTCGACAAGCTTTTGAATTTGTGCTGTATCCAAGTAGGATACACTCCACGGATTTGGCTTCCAATTTTGTACGCAAAGATACGAAGGTGTTCCAAATCTGGCTTTCGTCCTGACCAAATTTCTTCTGGTGAACAATCCTTGTTCCTACAAGGTACTCGATTCACCAAGAAAGCTACAATAATAGCGGCTTCTGCCCAGAACTTGTTATCCAAACCGGAATCCAACAGCATACAACGCACCCTTTCAATTATAGTGCGATTGATACGTTCCGCAACGCCGTTCTGTTAGGGCGTATAAACAACAGTTTTTTGGTGTAAAATACCATTTTTAGCTAGAAAACTTTGAAAAATAGTTCCAGTGTACTCAGTGTCATTGTCGGTACGGAGCACTTTGATTTTCTTTGAGCACTGATTTCCAACAAGGTTTTTGAACCTCACAAACTCGGCAAACACATCAGATTTTTGCTTCGTTGACGAATGTGACCAAAAATCTTGCACCAGAAAATGATTTATACTTCAGCGGGCCAATGACGTCAGAGTGGACTAGGTCAAGAACACTTTTTGCACGAGTTCCAGTGCCTTTAAAAGGTGCACGTGTTTGTTTAACTTTAATGCAAACAATACATTTTACATCATTCCCCGCAGAGAATTTGACACCCGATGATGAATTCATTACCTTGGTTAGGTTATTAGCACAAATATGACCTAACCTGCGATGCCATAAATTATATGTATTAGACACTGACAATGCTTATTCGTACTGCACCGACACATTCGTGTGTTCACAATTTAGACGATACAAATCGTCTATAGCACTTGCTGTTGCAATCAATTTGCTTTCATTATCATAGATATTACAAACATCATGCTCAAAAACCACTTTGTTGCCATTTTTTGTCATCTGACGAACTGAAAGGAGGTTAGCACATACTCGTAGTTCAGGTAAGTGCTCAACATTTTTTAACACGGCATTAAACTTTGTATCTTTCAATGCTAATTTCACGTCACCAGAACACTTCACAGACATTTTGTGATTATTAACTACGAGTACGATTACTTCTTTGTTTGCGAACGGCTGTTTTTTATTGTACGAGTATAATAAATTTTCCTCATTTGTCATATGAATAGTAGCTCCTGAATCGACAAACCAGTCTGAGGATCTTTTGTTGTTGACAAAGAGAGAAGCAAATAACAGTTTATCTCTCCTATTCTTGTCGTTGCTGATGTTTGATTTTTTGTTTTTATTTGGACGAGCTTTGCTAAAATGACCAACCTGCTTACACGTGTGGCAACGATATATGGTTTGAAATGCTTTCTTTTTTGTATAAAGTGCACTATCAGCACTTTTATTATCGAACTTTACGTCTTGGAGCAGTAAATTCTTCACAACGTCCACGGTAAGCTCCTTTTTGAAATTTTCCACTGCTAGAACTAGTGCCCGAAAGTCATCAGGCAGCCGTGCCAGCATCAGAGATGCTGTTAATTCGTCATCTATATTTAAGCCGGCGTTTTGTACTTTGAGTGACGTTAAAACCATAGTATTTATGTAATCCTGCATGGATTCGCAGTCGGTTAACTTAAGTTGTACCAATTGCTTAAGCAGTTCAACTTTTCGCGTTAGCCCACTGTCATCGTACGCTAAAACCAGAGCATCCCAGGCTCCTTTTGCTGTTGTACTCGTAGATATTGCAATATGTGTAAAGTTATTCGGCTCAACCGTTAAGGTTATTTCAGCCAATGCACGCTCATTCGATTTCAACTCTTTCTCTTTTGGATCTGCAGATAATCCTGATTCGATTATCTTCCAGCAATTTCTTATAACCAGGTATGACTTCGCATGTCGCTTCCATATGTCGAAATTCTCGCGACCACGCAGCTTCTCAAATGGAAATGAGATCGATGATGAAGCCATTTCTAACCAATCAGTATAATACTCGTAATCCACAAAAAAAGATGGAATCCCTTGCGATTAGTTACAAAGAATCACTTTGTTTTGAAGAAAAACATTTAAACTTTATAATCGCACATTTATTTTACTAAATTTTTAATGAAACTAAATTAATTCGCGACTTTAAAGGCCCATAACCTGTTAAGAAAAAAGGTGCAACGGAGTAGGTTATAAATTAGAATAAGTTTATTTGACGTAATTCATAAGATGAAGTATTGCAATGTTTACATAATTAATGAATGTATTCAGTGATAGTTTTTCATTCTCAACATACGAGTACATGAAATCAAAATTCAGTAAATGTAAATTCAGATATAAATTCATTAATTCATAAATTCAATCATTAACAACTCGAAAATAAAAATGAAGAAGCTGACACAAAAAATACGGGAACGATTTTTGTTGATGTTTAAGGTAGTGATTAACGAAGTAATGATTCAAGGAAGTCGTAGTTGAGTGTATATAACCAGTCTTTTACGCGTTTTAGGAATGAATTAAATCGTTAGGTTGACCTAATTGGAAAAGGTAACTTGTTAACCATTGATGGGGCTGTAACAGTGTAGAAGGGCAAAAAGTGGGTTATGCAGGCAAATGGAACATTTTACCAGTTGCATGTTGTTTGTACGAAGACTATAAAATTGATTTATTCTACTGGGAAGATTTCCACTTTGCTTAAAAAATTCTTTTAGTACTTTAAGAACCTAAAGATGTCTCATTGGTAAAATTCGCAGATTTGTAAATATTTTTTTTACTAATTCTAATTAAATATTTCTGAGTTATCAACAATGGCTTAAAAGAGCCATGTTATAAGAGCCACCCCAACTTGTAATACCATACTGCAATTTGGAGTGGACAAGGCCATAATAAATTGACTTTAACACTTTTGCAGAGCAGTGTTGCTTGATGAGGTACATTTTGGGGGTTAAAAGGAGCATATGCCTTTTAATGGTACGAATATGATCTTTCCAGTTCAAGTTTCGGTCAATTAAGGTATTTACAATTTTGCATAGCTACAAACAAATGTACTCTTTCCACAACTATGTACAGGTAAACAAAATTTTTTGCAATTGGATGCATGGAAACAAAGATTAAAACTTACCAAATCATTGATTGATAGGCTGAAGGACATTAGTTTTGTTTTTTCGCTAATAATCAACTTCTCTTCTGAAAACCAAAGTCTCAATGTTTCAAGATCTTCTCAGATCTTCGCAATACATTCGAATATTGTATCAAACTGATAAGTTAGGGCAATGTCATCTGCAAACACTGTTGACACACCTTTTAGATTGAGAGCAAACAGAGAGTTAATAAAATAACAAAATAACTTTTTTAATTTACAAAACAAGGACAGGACCAAGAACTGAACCCTGTGGAATGCCATTTCTTAAGGTACGCGATCACTAAAACACCCATTTACATTGACCTTTTGATTTCTACCCTTGAGATACGAACAAAACCATTTGTGGATAACTCCTCTAAGACCGGCATTGTATAATTTCTTCAGCAAAACGTCGTGGTCAACCAGGTCAAACGTTTTTGTCATGTCAACAAAAAGAGCCATGGTAGTTTATTTGCAGTGAACACTTTCATATAACTGGCCACATACTCTTAGGATTGCATCTTCCGCTGACATTCCACTTCTAAATCCGAATTGACAACTACTAAAAAACTCATTTCTGTCTAAGAAAGACAATATTCGCCAACTTAATTCGTGCTGTTTTTTTTTTTTCAAAATTTGAACGTTTATTTAAGAAAAACATGTACAATAGCATTATTCAAAGTATTGCTCATCTGAAGCTATGACTTTTTCCCATCTTTCTGGCAATTAGTGGATCCCATCACAAAAGAACTGCGCTGGCTTGGCAGCCAAGAATGAATCAAGCCAATTTTTGATATTCTGCTCTAATGTGAACTGTATTTCAGTGAGGGCGTTCTGCATCGACCGGAACGAATGGTAGTCAGAAAGGGCAAGGCGGGTGGGGTAAGACTTCTCATCCACTGTTTTCCAAATAGTTCCTAGCCGGAATAGCAACGTGGGGCCGAGCGTTGTCATGATGAAAAATTATTGCCTCGTGTCTGGTCGCATATTCCGAGCGTTTTTCGTCTACTGCTCTCTTCAAACGGATTAATTGTGTTCGGTAGCGTTGTCCATTGATGGTTTCACCCGGTTTTAGCAGCTTATAATACAGCACACCCATCTGATCCCACTAAATACAGAACATGGAAAACATGCAAAACCGCCTTTCGACGTCTCTCGGCTTGAGTTCATGTGGAACCCAATTGCCTTGCTTTTGAATATATCCAGTTGCTTTTAAACGTTTTGAAATGGCTGCTTTAGTGACACCCAAAGATTCTGCGAGCTCTTCTTGTGCTTGGCAACAATCTTCATAGAGTAATGCTTCTAGTTCTTCATCTTCAAACTTTTTTGGCTGCCCAGGACGTTCATCGTCTTCCAAGCCAAAATCACCACTTTTAAATCATGCAAACCACTTTTGGCACGTTCGCTCAGCTAGCGCATGTTCACCATAAACTTCCACCAAAATACGATGACTTTCGGCAGTAGTTTTCTTCATATTAAAGTAATGAAGAAGAACTTTCCGCAAAAACACTTTTTCAGGCACAAAGTTCCACATATTTGAGTGAAAAAAAATTATTGTTGTTTACGCTTCAAATGAATGACATATACTGAAATGACAGTAGCTTTCCAACGCATGTTCCAATGGAATGTGGAGTACCACACAACCATCTGTCAGAGAAAGTTCTACTATATTCGAATATGTACACCAAACATATATCTTTCTCTCGCTCGCACATAACAGTCATCTTTCTCCCACTAAATCCCTGGCATTAAGTACCCATCACATTGGCACCTTTCTTCTGCTTTATTCTTCCGGCGTGATAACATCTCCAGCTCCAATCCGATCTCTTATTTTTATTCGCGAATTCTTTTGAAATTAATTTAAGTTATTAGTTTGTCATAATAAATATTTGAAGTATTTAACTCGTTGTATTATTATTTTAACATTGTGGGGTCCCATCCCCCACATAAATGGTGACCCCGACGTGATTCGAGCGGATTAAAAAAATCGTAACCAAAAATGTCGCCGCCTAATTCGCCACCACGTGACGGAAGTACAATTCCACCAACTGAGAATGAAGTTCACGAAACTCACCCAGCTTCATCAACGCTAAACAGTCTGGAGCGCATCAACATACCTATGTTCTGGACCAAGAAACCTGAGCTCTGGTTTGCATCTTTGGAATCTCAGTTTCAGTTCCACCGCATCAGCTCTGACTTGTCCAAATTCCACAGTGTGATCAGCAAACTTGACCAAGACATTTTGTCGGTGGTAGAAGACATATTGCTTCACCCACCAGAAAGAGACAGGTACCTTTCCGTTAAACAAGCCTTACTCAACCGTTTTTCAATTTCAGAAGAACAGAAGTTTCGAAGGTTAATTTCTGGGTTGCAACTCGGCGACCGCAAACCTTCCACATTGTTAGCTGAAATGCAATCACTCAATCAAGGTAAATTAGATGATGGCACCGTCCGAATATTGTGGCTCGATTATCTACCGCAACAATTACAAGTTACCTTGGCCGCATGCAGCTCACTAGACACCGCCGCTATAGGAAAGTTAGCAGACCGTATTTGGGAAATTAGCCAATCGCCGGACATACGCGTAATGGATATTCGTCAACAAAGTGCATCCAACAACGTTTGGGAAGAGAAAGTAAACAACCTCGAACAACAAATGGCTCTGATAATGAAAGAACTCAAAGCTCTTCGAACCCGATCAAGTGTTAGGTCCCGTGCACGTTCTCGATCTATTGGAAAAGATAATAAGCACTGTTTCTACCACCAACGGTTCGGCGCCAGCGCAAAGAAGTGTTCACCGCCGTGCCAATTCAAACAACAGACGGAAAACTAGCTGTTCCATCAGCACAAGCGGCAAACGCTGATGGTATGGAGGCATCACGCCGCTTATTCTTAAACGATCGCACCACCGGACAGCGCTTCCTTGTCGACACTGGGGCTGACTTGTCTGTGATCCCACCTTCACGTCTTGACAGGTCTTCCGCATCCAACATTGATCTCTACGCAGCAAATGGTAGCCGCGTTCCAACTTACGGCCAACGATTACTAACCCTCAACCTGGGTCTAAGACGACCAATTAAGTGGATCTTCCACATTGCTGAAGTTCCATATGGCATCATCGGCGTCGATCTACTTCACCGTTACCATCTTATTGTTGACGTCAAGAAACGGAGAGTTTTAGACGAAGAGACTGGTATCCAGGTAATCGGCACCCTAGGCTCCGCATCACTTGTAGGCCTTTCGAAGCTGGATAGAGCAAGCCCATATTCGGGCATACTTCAATCTTTCCAAGAAATCCTCGACACACCCACCAAACGCACGAGTTTCAAGCACAACATAGCCCATTATATAGAGACCAAAGGACCACCAGTTCACGAAAGAGCTCGTCGCCTCCCTGCTGAGCTATTAGCCATAGCGAAAAACGAATTTCAGTACATGGTCGAACAGGGATATTGCCGCCCATCGAAGAGCCCGTGGGCTAGCCCCCTACATATGGTACGCAAGAAATCTGGTGATTGGAGACCCTGTGGTGACTATCGCCGATTAAACGCGCAAACCATTCCGGATCGCTACCCTATAGCGCACATTCTCGACTACACATCGATCACTCACGGAAAAACCATATTCACCACCATCGATTTAGTGCGCGCATACCATCAGATCCCAGTCAACCCAGCAGACATCCCAAAAACTGCAGTTATTACTCCTTTTGGTCTGTATGAGTATTTGGTTATGCCGTTTGGCCTGAGTAATGCTGCGCAAACCTTTCAAAGATTCATCCGAGAAGTACTAAGGGATCTTGACTTCGTACACGCATACTTGGACGATCTCCTTATCGCTTCGAAATCCGAAGAAGAACACAGAGAGCATCTGAAGACTGTCTTCGGACGCCTGCGGGATTACGGCCTTACCATCAATCAAGATAAATGCAGATTTGGTGCAAAAAGTGTCGAATACCTGGGATACCTGATTTCAGCTGAAGGTTCACAACCGATTCCCGAGAAAGCCAGAGCCATAGCCGAATTTAAACGACCTGAGACGCTAGCTCAACTCCGTCGTTTCCTCGGAATGGTCAATTTTTACCGACGGCATATCAAGAGCGCTGCAGACACGCAAGCAGTACTTCACACACTGCTCAAAGACGCGCGCAAGAAAGACCAAAGACCGGTGATATGGACAAAAACCACGGTAAGAGCTTTCGAGCGATGTAAGGAAGACCTAGCCAATACCGTTCTCTTAGCACACCCAGCAGCAGTCGCCGAACTTCGCCTAATCACCGATGCATCCGATAGGGCAACAGGCGCAGTACTGGAACAACGCACTGACAGCGACTGGGAACCATTAGGTTTTTTTTCCAAGAAGTTTACACCAGCAGAGACAAACTACAGTGTCTACGATAAGGAACTTACAGCTATCTACAAAGCTATCAAGTTTTTCAGACCATGGATCGAAGGCAAAAGCTTCTGCATACGAACTGATCATGTTCCTCTAATACATGCGTTCAAACAACGTTCAGACAAGGCATCACCGCGTCAAATACGGCAACTGAACTTCATTAGCGAGTATTCCACGCAAATTACATCTGTAAAAGGACCAGAAAACATCATCGCCGATACTTTCTCGAGAATAGACCAACTCTCAAACTCCGTCGACCTTACAGCCCTAGCTGAAGCGCAAATCACCGACCAGGAATTACAATGCTTGCTTAAAGACAATACCACATCGCTTAAGCTCCAAAAGTTAACCCTAGGACGACAGGGAAGAGAAATTTATTGTGACGTTTCGCAGCAAGACATCCGCCCATACGTACCGAAAACATGCCGGCAGCAAGTCTTCAACGCATTCCACAACCTCGCTCATCCCAGTGGAAAGGCTACATGCCAAATCATCTGCCGACGATACATCTGGCCTTGCATGAATAGGGACATTATCCAATGGTCGCGAAATTGCGTAGCTTGCCAACTTTCGAAAGTCGGACGTCATGTCCATACGCAACCAGCAACTTTTCTCGAACCTGACCAGCGATTCGACCATGTTCATGTGGACATAGTCGGACCACTTCCAGAAGCTGAAGGATTTCGCTATTGCCTAACAATGATCGACAGGTTCTCGAAATGGCCCGAAGCTATACCTATCCGAGATATCACCGCCAGTACGATATCGAAAACCTTCTTCACACATTGGATAGCTCGCTACGGCTGTCCTAAATGGATCACAACAGACCAAGGAACTCAGTTTGAGTCCATGCTATTTATAGCGATGACTCAACTAGTCGGATCCAAGAGGATACGCACTACAGCATTCCACCCTGCATCAAATGGGTTACTAGAAAGATGGCATAGAGTTCTGAAATCTGCAATACGTTGCCACCAAACGAAAAACTGGGTAGAAGTCCTTCCCACGGTATTACTTGGTCTACGCACATGCTACAAGGAGGACATAAAAGCATCAACCGCAGAATACTTGTACGGCACGACACTTAGGATTCCCGGTGAGTTCTTCACACACGAAGATCCGCCATCGGACCCCAACATCTTTCTGGAGGAATTTAGAACACACATGCGCAATCTAAAGCCGGCACCCGCAAGTCATCATTGTAATAAAAAAACATTTTACCATAAAGATTTATTTACTTGCAGCCACGTTTTCCTACGACGAGATGCCTCGAAGCAAGGTCTGGAGCCACCCTACTCAGGCCCACACAAAGTCCTTGACCGACCCAACGACAAAGTGTTTACAATCGATATCAATGGGAAACCATCAAATGTAACTATTGAAAGGCTGAAACCGGCACACTTAGCAAACGACAACACACAAGAAAACACCACAGAACCAGCAAGCGTATCCCAACCAGAACCAGTCGTCCGACAAGAAGAAAAAACCGAGAAACACCACTCCATCCTGCGCACATATCCAGGACCAAAAACCAAACGCCAGAAGCCAGGCAAAGAATCAAAAGCAGTAACATTTTTCGCAACCGATTTGTTATTTACTTCACAAAAGTCAACATAACCATTCTACTCGGAGGGGAGCACTGTGGAGTACCACACAACCATCTGTCAGAGAAAGTTCTACTACATTCGAATATGTACACCAAACATATATCTTTCTCTCGCTCGCACATAACAGTCATCTTTCTCCCACTAAATCCCTGGCATTAAGTACCCATCACATTGGCACCTTTCTTCTGCTTTATTCTTCCGGCGTGATAACATCTCCAGCTCCAATCCGATCTCTTATTTTTATTCGCGAATTCTTTTGAAATTAATTTAAGTTATTAGTTTGTCATAATAAATATTTGAAGTATTTAACTCGTTGTATTATTATTTTAACATTGTGGGGTCCCATCCCCCACAGGAATAATACAAGTGACGCCATCTCTTAGCAAACCGCACGAATTAAGTTATAGAACAAGAAGTTTTTCAAAGATCTTGGAAAATGTTGGAAGGAGGAAAATGGGTCTATAAATTGACATATTTTTTTGTTGCCCTTTTTAAAAAGTGGTATAACTTCAGCGGCTTGTAGGTGCCGAGGAAAACAACCACTTTCAACACTTAGATTAAACAAGTAACTCAAAACGTCTACTACATTATAACATAATTTCTTTAACAATACACTTGATATGCCATCGCTAGTGCACGAGTTTTTGTTTTTTAACGAGAATATTGTCTTACATATTTCATTTGCGGAAAATGGTTGGAAAACAAAACTGTTGGGTTGTGTGCCTTCTTCTTCTGTTGTTCTTTTAAAGCAGCTGCAGTTTAAGCAAGTTGACTTCTTATTTTATTTGCAAAATTGTTTTTTCTTTTAATCTGCTGCAAGTGATCCCCGGCTTTAAAAAGTTATTTTTGTTCGATACGTGAGGGGAAAGGATAGTACAATTTGATATGTGCTTTTGCAAAGTTTTAAGAAAAAGATCGAATGCAATTGGAGGATTAGGTTCACGATAAACTGGCTCCCAAAATTCGTATTTTAAACACTCATTTAAAAGATTGAAATCTGAGCAATATCTCTTTTTTTTTCAAATCTGGTTCCACAGTTAAATGCATTGGAGTTACAGCACGCTGTGAGTGCAATCATGCAATGGTCTGTTAATCTTAGATCATAAACAATACCATTGAATTCATAACTATTATTCTTCCCCGAGCGCATAAATATATGATCAATGCAAGTTTTAGTTGATTCGGTTATACGAGAGTAGGTTCATTAATAAGACTCTCTAGACCATATGACGCCATAAGAAACATATCATTTTCAGAATCTTTATCAGATTGATTTAAAATATCAACAATAAGTGTTTGTAAAAGGTTTTTCTCTTTACAAACACTTAGAGCATCGCTTAGTTCACCAATGAAAACTCCTTTAGGAGATGAATGTACTCGTAACTTATAAACACACTTTCATTTCATAAAGGCAAAAGACAATTTTAAGACATCGGCACTAACAAAGTTAAACTTAAAGTTATCGATTACATAACCATTTTTCACATAGACTGCTACACCTCCAGCTGAGATTTCCTCATTACAATTCCCAAAAAGTGTATATTCGGGTATGTTATACAGATCTAA
The DNA here is from genome assembly GCA_949129095.1 of Volucella bombylans. Lineage (NCBI taxonomy): Eukaryota > Metazoa > Arthropoda > Insecta > Diptera > Syrphidae > Volucella > Volucella bombylans. Next base: position 161,428,011 of record OX422141.1, on the reverse strand, counting down.
TTCATTCGCATAAATCCAACAGGTAGATTGGGTAACGACTCAAGGTGCGCTACTAAAGCTGAACTCTGATACAGTTAGGGGCTGTCACACAGTGCTCAATGAGAACCGGGTAAGACTGTGCTGGGTGCCAGGACACTGTGGTGTTAAAGGAAATGAACAATCGGACGAGCTTGGAAGAAAAGGAGGGCTACTTGACAATAGTGAGGTTGCCAATATCAAACCACCGCTATGCATAGTAAGGGGCACTATCGAGGAAAAACTTACAATGACTGCCAACCTAAGGTGGTCAAGCCTTGAAGGACATACCTTGCCTTGGATACCCGGCTCTTTGGACGCTTTTTGATAGCAAAAGATCTAGGAAGTTAATAAAACTAAACAGGGATAACCTTAGGACACATATAAGAATGCTGACGGGACACTGTCTCCTGCGGCAGCACGCAAAAAGACTCAAATTGTCAGATATGGGTATCTGCAGATTCTGTGGTGCTCTTCAAACTGTTGAGGACATAACACACATACTGTGTGAATGCGAGGCAATATCGCGTAGTCGAAGAAAATTTTTAGGGAAATACTTTTTCGAAAACCCAGAGGAAATAGACGGCATGAACTTCAAAAGCCTTCTTGGCTTTTGCAAGAGAATTGGGTGTTTCACCAGGGCGATGGTTTAGGTTTTTGCTCTTTAAATAAAAATTCAATTGGTTCAACAGGGACCGCAATGGGTCCGTTTTGGTGCCTAGTGTTTGTGTGATGGCATATCCATCATACTCCTTTTTTTTTTTTTTATAATGAGCACGCGCCCAAGGGGTTTGTTTACCCTTAAGGTGATTGTTCACAGCGCGGGTAAAGGAAATTTAGGGAGGAAGAAAAGAGAGGTACAGATATAGATATAGACATAGCGAGACGGGTGTTACGGTTGAAAGTTTGAAGGGGCGGAATGCTACTGGCGATTTCAGTGGAGCACTGGTGGTGGAAATAGCGATAAAACAAAGTGAGACAAGACAGGAGACATTACGTCGGTGTTCGAGCGTGTCAATTGATTGACTGGCATTTAATATCACCAATAAGTTTTATCGCACTGTTTTGAATCCTATCTAGCAGGTGCAGAGATGTTTCAGGAGCTGGACAATGGCTGCGTGTTTAAATTTCGCTTTAACGACAGCAGACAACATTGTGTTTCGGAAGCATCAAATTCCACTCTGTTGGTAGTTCCCCAATTGGTTATGCTGTTAATATCGGAATTTAATGAGCTTAACATACGCTGCGGCTTCCGTTCTACAGCCGAAGAGCAGGGCCGTGAGTCCGGAAACAAATATGAAAAGCAGAGAGTACTGTCATCAGCTATCAAAGGAATATATCAAAGGAATATATTGGATTATAAGTAGCAGACAAGAGATCATTAATGAAAATTAAAAAGAGTATAGGAGACAGAACAGGGCCCTGGGGCACACCGGCATCCGAAAGATAATTTCTAATCCATTGAAGAAGAGAGTCGTTGATCCCAAATACACGCATTTTCGACAAAAGAGCCTGATGCCAAACTCTGTCAAATGCCTTAGAAATATCAAGTGCAACTATCTTGCTTTCGACAGATTGATGTACGCTTTGGTTCCACTTTTCGGTGAGACATGTCATCAAATCACCAGTGGACCTGTTGCTACGAAAACCGTACTGCCGGTCATTGAGAAGTTTTCGTGTTTCGAGATATTTCATGAGCTGACGATTTATCAGTGTTTCCATGACCTTGGAAAGAAGGGACGTAAGTGCAATGGGTCTGTAGGAGGAGAGAGAAGATGATTCGCCTTTTTTAGGGACGGGCTGGACAAATGCTGTTTTCCATCTGCTCGGGAAGAGTCCTAAAGAGTAGGATTGATGAAAACGCTTACGCAGTGGTCTTGCCAGCGAGGAAAAACACCTCTTCAGAAGAAGGGGAGATATACCATCTGGACCAGCGGATTTATGTATGTTGAGATCTTCAAGTACTCTTGCTACTACACGAGTGCGAAAGTAGATTCGTCCCATTGAAGATTCGACGCACTCAAGTGTAGGCGGAGACAAAGCACAATCTGGGAGTGTTGAGCTGGCTGCTAAGTGTGCAGCTAGCAGATTGGCCTGATCCAAAGAGCAGACAGCTGGAATGTCATTGTAAATGAGCGTTGGGATGGAGGATGAGGCGGAATTTCTAATGTTTTTGACGAACGACCAAACATTTTTACTGCCTTTGGGACATTGCAGTATTTTTTGCCTCAGTTTTTGGTCGTATAGGAATTTCACACGCTTAAGAAAGGCGTTGCAGTCATTTCTGGTTCGTTTGAACTTTTTTCGGTTTTCCTCTGTCGGGTTGGTCTTGTAGGACCGAAAAAACATTTCTCTAACCCTGACGGCTTTTACCATGCCTTTTCTTTTGGTTTGATACTCTTCATCCGATGAGGAATAAAGGATTTCATTCCAAAGAGAATGGTGTTTGTAATCATATCAGCAGCGGCATCCACGTCGTTATCGAGGAAGCATAACGACCAGTTAAAATTCCTAAAGAAGCTGTTAAGACCGCTCCAGTTGACTTTCTCGTATTGCCATACGGTTCTTTTAGGAATATTTTTTCTAACTGTGTGGTCGGTGTACGAAAAATTAGCTGATATGACACAATGGTCCGACGAGTCTAGAGGGGAGAGCACATCAATGGTGTACTTATCAGGGTGAGAAGTTAAAAACAAGTCCAGGGTGTTGGCGGTATGACTATCACCGTCTGGTATTCGCGTGGGCTCACTTACAAGCTGCGTTAGATTGATCTTTAAATCGAAGATCTCAACACACTGTTCTTCGTAATTGTGTACATTGAAATCGCCCGTAATAACGATTTCAGTATGAGGATACAGGGATACAAGTCTTTGAATGGAGTCAGACAGCGCATCAAACTCGTTAAAATTTGAATTGCTGTCCAGTTTGGGGCTTCTGTAAATAAAGCAGTAGTGGATAATTTGCTTACGGAGATGGAATTTTAACCACATGAAGTTGAATTCCGGATTGGAACATGGATCACATTGTGGTGGAGTTTGGTAAGCTACATCACTACGCACATAAATGGCGAGACCGCGGTGAGAGAAGAATAATGGCACTAGTTCGTAGTCAGGTAGCTTCAGATCAGAATGATCTGAGAGGTGTGGGCGGGGATCTACCCGTGTTTCACTAAGTGCCAAAACTTGTCTGTACTCTCAGACGTGAACGTACGCAGAAAAGTGATTACTTTTTAGCCCGCGTATATTTTCTGCGTCTACCCTGAATTCCCTAGTCATAATCACAGATAAACACAGAAAATACAAACACCGACGATAGCCCTATTTAATCTAACCTAATGTCATCTTGAAGATATTTAACAGCTGAAGTACCTTGCAGCTCCTTTCGTCAGCAACATTTCTGCAGTTAATTCTCCTCAGCGCATTATTTTGTAGTTTTTGAGGCGTTGCCCCAGGCCAGTATGCCATATGTTAACTTGGATTCAATCAGGGCGTAGTATACCATTTTTAAAATTTGTGGTGTGGCCTGATGTCTAAGATGCGTCGATGCAAATGAAGCCTTCCTTAAGTCTGAGCGTATATTATCAATTTGCTTGTCCCAGATGAAATGGCTATCAATGATGAATCCTAGATATTTGCAGATTTCAACGACTTCAATTAACTCTCTGCTCAATTTAGGACAGGCATCATTTTGAAAATATACTCACACCTGCGTAGTAAGTTGTATGTGCATCATCTTGGCTTTTGCGGCATTGATCACCAAGCCGTTGTCATGACACCATTTGACTGCATTGTTAAACTCCGTTTGCATTATTCTTGTAGCAACCTCCAAAAATCTGTGACGCACCACTATCGCGGTATCGTCAGCGTAAGCAAACGGAATTCTGTTTTTAAACGAAAGAAGAAGTTTGTTTGTTTATGAAATGAAAAGAATTGGACCTAGTTTCGACCCTTGGGGAACTCCATATTTAACCAGATTTTTTTCATTGTAATTTAACTTTTAGAGCATCAAACGCTTTGCTAAAATCCATAAACATGACCAGAATATGATGGCTTTTATTTAAGCTTGCATTGACGCAGCTCACGAACTCTCCAAATACCAGTACCTTTTCTCTTCTGGAAACCGTACTGGCTTTGGTGGATGAGTGAGTGTTGTTCAATAAAATTATTAATTCTATTTGTAATGGCACTTTTCCAAAACCGGCAGGCAATATAGATACAGGTCTGTAATTGTTGATCTGATTTTTAACACCTCCCTTGTGTTAACATTTTCGGAAATTTGCCTTGCCTCAAACTTAGGTTTATAAATTTGTATGAAATGCCGGTAAAAATATCTGCGAGTTTCCGAATAGCCACAGCACGAATTCCGTTGATTAAGCTCCAAGTTTTAAGAGGGTCAGATTTAGTTTCACTGAAGTTGTTCACATTATCGGTTTACTACGGTATGTAGGAAGATGATTAAACATTGGAAGAATTTGGCGCATGACCTGCAAGTGGTTCTACTTAGTAGAGTGAAGTTGGAAAATGAAAATGAAAATAGTGTTCGCATTAGATAAGCTTATAAGCGTGTAAAGTGTAAGTACGGGAGCTAACAGCCACATATTTCATAGCTTTTATCTACCGGGCAGTGACCTTTATTATGACCACGATTTTTGGTCATGAGTAAACGAAGGTACATGGGTACGGATTAATACAATAGTTCTCTACCTACATTTGGCGAATTCAAGTTAATCGGTGTTATTCCACACTTTGATTTCTATCTCGGTTTAATACACTTATAAGCTACAGCTCACTGTGGACTTGAGCCTTTAAATAAATCTCATTAGTTACCGCGGTATATGATGAACTGTCTCGAGTTGTGGACTAGGTACAATATGGTTGAGGTTTCGTTCTATATGTTCACGGCACCTAAGGTGAGATTTTTCTCGACTGCGGTGTGTCTTCGGATAGGAATCGAAAACTGTTCGGTTTGAAGCGTTGATATTCTTTCGCTCTTCATGTCTAGGTCAACTGAGGTCGCTGATGCGCACTTTTCTGGCTATTCAATGTCGTCGTAGAATTAGCTGGTGTATCCTTCAAAATTTATAACACAAGCAAAATTATTCGAAGAATCTTACGTTCAAAAATTAAGCATACGTCTTCGCTAACGTCCATAGAGCAGGACTAGCATGATGCGGGTCTCATAGACAGATACTTGAGAAAATTGTACGAAACTTGTAACTTCATGTCCCTCAATAAGGCCATATTATGTAGATGTGTTCTTTAGACTCTCTTCGTTTCCTTTCTGATAGATGTCATCATCATTGGGGAAGCCAATTCACCTCAAAGTCTATCCAATTCATCGTTGCTGAGCGTCCTTTTTCTTTTTGCCATATAGTTGGAGTTGCCCTTGTTCACAATTAAATGCATTTTTGCTGCTTTTACCTAAGTTCCACACTTGAAAGTAAAGATGATGATGGCCGTCCTTATTTACTATAGGTGTTAGTTTGGTAAAGCTTAGATTCAGGGGTGTCGCGTAACGTAGTCTTTAGAAAACGGTGACACAGTTCAAAAGAGTTAGGGCTTAAGTTATGAAAAACTAGGACTAGTAGGGTTTCATTGTCAGATGGAGTCGAAGTAAAGGTGGTAGGTGTGTGTACCTAAAGAATTTGTTCCGAAACCTTTTACGCGTTTTTCTGACTAATCCCTGTCATAATGGCATAAATAAAGGTTTTATACGCCACAAAGTTTAATTTACCAATTCCAGAATTATTGTCCGATTTAAACTCAATTGACATTCTCTGATCGTTTTACCTTCCTTCCCCAGCCAAACAATATAATTGACAATGCATGCACCAATATCTGGGGGACTTAAAAATAAATGCCGCCTACGTGGATATTACTTCAAATTGCCTCCTTACACAGCATCGACGGGTTGGTTCTTTGTGCACCATGGTGCATACTCTGAGTCACTCAATGATTGCTCCAGCATAATCAAAGCTGCCAAGGAGGTAGACTGCTAGGCACACTTTCAGATGACAATGCAAACAGGCGGTCTCCGTCGGTAGAAGCAGTGTCATGTTAGGTGTCATGCAGTTTGTCAATCGGATATGTGCAATTAGTCAGATTAGACTTGGCGTTTTGCATAAATCAGAATAGTTTCTGCTACGTTAATGAATGCTGTAAACTACGAGTATTCATATCTGTTTTGTAGGCTTAAGGGACGTACTCGAATGGTTCCTTTATGACCAGAGGGAGTTATGATTAAAATTTGCAGTGGGTATACTTCTCTAATAGTGCAAACATTATGACATGCTTTGGGATGAGCGGTCCGATTTGGATCGACGCCATACATTTCCTTTTAGATTTTAGGCACATTTAGGCTTTCTTGCATCAACTTATTTCTTCGATTTGGGGATTATACTTTTCCAAGTTTTTGAGATTCACTTTTGTAAAACCGAAAGGATAAAAATGGATGACATTCTGGTATGCATACATACTCTCATCCGATCTCTTTATGAAGAAAGTGTCTCATCAGAAGGGTGACTTCTTAGTCAGCTTAAAGGTGCATACGAATATGTATTATATGTACGAGTATATGTGCAGTTCTAGACAGAATGCTAAGGTCTAGCCTTTGAAAGGAGGTACTTCTTGGAGTTCCGTAATCGCAGAGTGGGTGATGTGGCTGCTGCTCAAGATCTGATGATGGCCATATGCAATTTTATGAACAGGTCCATTCACTAAGTGTAATCTTAAGGTCAGAGTCACTTGGAAAGTAGTAGCTATTAGTTTTTCCCTGTACGACAAAAGCCAAGGTCTTCAGACTGCTTCGAGTGGTCCGACATCGAATGAATTCATATAGAACTACTCTACAACAAAGTCTGAGATAAGCTGCACTTCGTTTTGAATTCTTCTCGGTTGGGGTAGGATTGCCATACGCGGTTGGAAAAATGACTGGTATTTTCTCAGCATATAGTGGCTTCCTTCTCAAATGACTCGTAGAAGCTGTATTTCCCAAAGAGTGTCATTTCGCTTAAAAAAAAACACGCCTGTAGCACTGGTAGTAAGTTCGACTTCAATTCCTTCTCATTGTGCATCCTGGGAGGCTCTTTGTAGACTGTGAAGTTAAAAGTAGGAAAATGCCGAATTTTCTGCGCCCAAAAACAGGTATAATTTTGGTTGGGTGGCCTACGGATACACAATCATTGAATAAATTTCAACTTAGAAAAGACGACAGATGACTATTGGCTATGGACCACAAAAACGATTGGAGGTTTTCAAAACTTCAGAACTTGAAGGACTATTCATAAAGCACAGGTTGCATATTCAAGGAGTTTAAAGAGAGAGCAAGATAATATGGTGCGACCATCCCATTTTCCACTGTAAGACTAGGAACAGCAACAACTAGGAACTATTTGCGATACTATGGTAGATCATTAGGCACCTATAAAAGCGGGACTGCTTCTTACCCAAAAATACCCGCCAACATCAAGTTCCATCCACCCTTAGATTTATTTTATGGGTGTACGAGTAGTACGGAATAGTTCAACTATTTAGCACCTCATCAAACAACTTGGATGAGATAGAAAAGATTGATTTTTGGAGGGGGAAGGTAAGCAAATGCAACAGTGATCTCAAATATATGTCATATATGTGATTGTTTACAGAGCCTCTGCAGCAGAAATGGCAACTGTGAAAGATTTATTGAGTTTTATTTTAAAGTAATCTCATTGCAGGCACATTGAAGGCACGGAAGATCAGTTGGGATTAGCCTTCGTTTTAGAAATATTATCCAAGATGTACGTAACGACATAGATATTAAAAAGAAACTTTCAACACCAAGCTGCAATACGAGTGGGAATCGATAAGCTAGGGAGTTCTCAAGTGAGTCAAAAATTAAGGGAGGACCTTGTCACAAATCTAAAAACAGATGCAGCAAGCAGCATGTTATGAAAAAACCGCAAGTAGATGCGACAGTAGAAATGTATACATAATCATACAAATAATGATGGCACTGTGCGACGGTGCTTTATCATTGTGCAAAATCCACGTTTTCTGCCCACAATTCTGGTCTCTTTCGGCGAATTGCTTCACGCAAACGTCTCATAACGCCCAAATACTCGTAATACTCCTTATTTACTGTCTGGTCTTCTGGCAAAAATTCTTGATGCACTACACCGTTGTAATCCACTGAAAACCGTGAGCATTGCCTTCTTTTTTGACTGAAAACGACGTGGGTTTTTTGGTCTCGGCTCATTTAGTGAACGCCATTCACTTGTCTGACATCTGGATTGCGTGTCGTACTCATAAAACCACGTCTCGTCTACAGTAATGAGCCTTTTGATGAATGTGGGATCGGATTCAGCCTCGCAAATCATCTCTTTTGCGACGTCAACACGGTCTCTTTTTTTTGCATTAAATTGAGGTCTTTTGGCACCAACTTTGCTGCTACACGACAGAAACACAAATCATTAACCAAAATGTCTTGGACGGATCCATAGGCAATGTTCAAGTGCTCGGCTATCTCTCTGATGGTTAATTTGTGGTTATTGACCAACATTTCTTTTACTCCATCAATGTTTTCGTCGGTTTTCGATATCGATGGTCTGCTACTGCTTCATCATCTTCGATTGACTCACTGGTAAACGACCGTTTAGAGAATCGTTGCCGAAACACTTTTCCAACGTTCGCACATCATTAAATCCGTTTTTAACGCAAAATTTAATACAAGTTCGTTGTTGCATCCATTTCTAAAATTGTAAAAAATTGCCAACACACACAGAGATAGATGTGCTCTTGGCTACGTAACTTTTGCAAATGCCAAGCTATGACGCTAAGATTTAGAGGGAATGTCAACAACCGATTTACCAAATTAACAAAAAGAACAGTACTCAAAGCCACACGGTGCTTTTTGATCAAGGTGTTATATGAGACTATAATTCTTAATGGGTAAATATAACTGCCAAACACAAATAAACCCATATAGCCAGATAATTTTTTGTGAAGAATTAGTTGGAGCGACGGAGCGCACAAGTTTTAAGGAGAGAAAGGTTGAGCTAAATAATTGTTACGATCCCTTGTAGGAAATCTTAAATAAACGCCCAGTGTGATATTAAAAATATTTATTATATATTACCGAGAGATCTTACTACAAATACTACAACTAGGAAAGGAGTCTTACAAGAGAGGTTAACCAAATACGACTGACTGCGTGACAAGTGACAGGCTAGATATTGCAAATATCAGTACTTGATGGGTGATGACACTGTTGCCAAATCTAGGTGTTATTGGCGGATGCAGCAATAATAATATTTTAAATTAGTTCAAGAAGCCAAGATGTCTTGCAAGACAATGTCCAAAAAGAAGGAAAATACGTATTCTTGTATCATGTAGAAATTTTTGGATGTGATAAGCCCTCCACTAACTAAGCTCTCCATTATATAGTAAAGTAAGGTGCAAAACTTGTCAAATAGTTAGCATGCACACCGACTAGAGTTCTAATCGTATTTCGCACTTAGAATAGAAATCTATCACAACATTGGGAAAGATCCGGATCCAGATGTGTTGTATTAAAACGGCATTATTGCATTATTAAAGTTCGTGTTAGCCGCCGAAGAGTTAAGTCATAGACGATGAGTTGTAAAATCTGTAGTGTAAAAATAGTGAGAGACTCCTGCAAGATTATCTGCAGTCTTATGCATGCTAATTGTGCAAAATTACAACCTGCTGATGTAGATTTCATAACAAAATCAAACAAACCGTGGAGTTGCCAAATTTGTATTAAACAAAAAAGAAATGATCCGCGTAGATTATCAATGTCTTCTTCAATGTGTGCTACCAGCAGCGGGAGTGACCACAACAATGTTACTGTTGAGGCCATTCACCTCCAAGTAATAGAATTGAGTGCAACTCTCGCGACATTCGTACAAACTATACAATCCATGCAAGTGCAGCTTGTGACCTTGGAACAGTCGACGCAATTGTTAGCTGAAATGAAAAAAGAAAACGCTAAAACTTCAACTCAAGGAGACTGGAGAGAAACTTAGCAATGCTGAGTATATGATACACAGGAACTACATCGAACTGCGAGAGGTGCCCTTTTTGGAGAAAGAAAATGTGCGTGATACGGTTATCCAAATTGTCAACCAAGGTGTAGGTGTGCAGATAGCAGATGACGATGTTGTTACATGTTATAGAAGGAGGAGCAAAGGGAAACCTACTGACACTGTGGTGGTAAAACGACGAAGCAATCGGCTCAAAGACCAAATTCTAGCCGCCTCGTATGCCAAGAAGTCACCGATCGATGCGAAGAATATCTTTTCTTCATGTAAAGGTAACATTTTCATCAACGGCTGGTTATCAGGCGAATCTAAAGCATTGCTGAGGGAAGCAAAAAAGGCAAAACAAAATTTCAACTACGATTTGGTAAAATTATGATGAGACGAAAACCTGGTATGGAGATCAAATACATTAAGTGTCTTGATGATCTTAATCATTTATGATTAAGACTTAATATTTTTTATTCTTTTAATTATTATGTCACGTAACAACGAATTAATTGATCCCAGTAATATTAGTTTAAGTAATGAAACAATAGTTAATACAATCTTTCGAGCATCCTTAAAGGATTTAACCATTTTCCACATGAATATTAGAAGTATGAGAACTAATTTTGATAGCTTTTGCTCATATTTGTACAATTGTTTTCCAGTTCTACCGCATGTAATAGTGTTAAGTGAAATTTGGATTTTTAAACATGAATTAAGCAATTTCTCGATTGAGGGTTATATTCCATACGGAAAGTGTAATGAAAAGTATCCAGCCGGTGGTGTAGTAGCTTTTGTCAAAGACGATTTAACGGTCGCGAAATTCTCTACGCCTGATCTAACTAGTGCAGATTCTCTAATCATAAAACTTCAACTTGATGATATTTCTTTGGATGTTATATGCATGTACCGACTACAGTTTGTCCACAGGGATATTTTTCTAAAAGAAATTGAAGACCTTCTTAGTGGGATGAACAGTCACAATATTTGCTTTGTTGGTGATATTAATATTGACATATTGAACTTTCCTTCGAGTTGTGATAATTATACGAGTATACTCCTTTTGTGTTCCTTGGGTTTTGAATCTCTCCTTAATGAGCCAACAAGAGCAGCTGATAGTTGCAAAACATGTATTGACCATATTTTTCTCCGCACGAAAAACAATATTCTAAATGTTCGTCCGTTTGCACTTGAATGGAATATAACCGATCACTATGCTACAGGTGTATCGCTCGTAAATCTCTTGGGAAAATCATTAAACACTGATGATGAACCAAAATCGAAAAAAGTGGGTGAGTTTTCACGTGTTGATTTTCGTAAGTTGAAGGAATATTTGTCACAGGAAACATGGCATAGTGTCTATAACAATAGTTGTTCTTCAGGGTCTTTTAAGCGTATTTGTGAAGATTCTTTCTAACTATATGGCTCTGAGTAGGTGTTCAAATCCTAAACGTAGACCACAAAAAATTAAGCCATGGATGACTGACCAACTTTGCGAAAAAATTAAAGAAAAAAACAAGTTTTATATTAAAAATAAAAATAAAATGCATATGTCTTCAATAAAAAAAGTTTATCAAAGGATGCGGAAAGATATACTGCAGTACATAAATATCCAAAAAGAATCCTATTATATACATAAGTTTAACGAATGCAGATGTAATCCAAAACAGCAATGGAACATTGTTAATGATCTGCTTGGTAAAAATAATTCTGACAAAGCCATAAGATGTCTAAGATTTTCTAATAATACGACCACTACAAATGATGCAGAAATGGCTGACAATTTAAACTCGTTCTTCAGAAACATTGCCGAAAATTCCAGACCAAATTCTTGCAATATTAATGCAATAAGCGCTTCGGAATATCTTCTAGACAATGAAGTCCTTTCAATATTCTTTTTCGGTACTGTATCTGAAGATGAAGTATCTCTTGTTGTATCCAATTTAAATTTGAAAAATTAATGTGGGATTGATGGTATTAGTAGCTTAGTCGTAAAAAAAATGAGTGACCACATCATTAAGCCGTTAACTTATTTAACTAATCTCAGTTTTGAAAGTGGTATATTCCCGGCGTGTCTCAAGACCTCTATAATAGTTCCAATCCACAAAAAGGGAGACAAATGTGATCTAAATAACTATAGACCTATCTCATTGTTGTCGGTTTTTTCAAAAATCTTGGAGAAAATAATTACAAATAGAATGCTTAAGTTCCTCAATAAATTTAAAATCTTGAACAAGAATCAATTTGGATTTGTCAGAGGCAAGTCTACTGAAGATGCCATATTGTCGCTCTTAGAAGATATTCACGATGGACTCGATAAGAGTAAAAAAACTGCTGCTCTTTTTCTTGATTTAACAAAGGCATTTGATCTAGTCGATCATCAGCTCTTAATAAAAATTCTTCATAGAATTGGATTCAGAAGCAATATTAATAAATGGTTCGTCTCGTACCTTGAAAATCGTAAACAGCTTGTGCGTGTAAACGCTACTCTAAGCACGTCTTTAGATAGCCCCGTTCTTGGCGTTCCCCAAGGATCGGTCCTTGGGTCCTTGCTCTTTATTATTTATATAAACTCGATTTTTAAATTAACACTAAAGGGAAGTATTAGAGCATTTGCTGATGATTTGGTTCTCTCCTACGTCACTACTTGTGCGGACACCATAAAAACAGAAATGATAACTGACCTCTCCATACTAAAGAACTGGTTTACGCTCCACCAAATGGTTTTAAGCAGCAAATCCAAAGTAATGTCATTTTCTCTTTGTAATCAGTTGATCATCGAAGGAGTTTGTCTCCACGATTCTAACTGTAACAATGATAACTGCACAAATACTTGTATACAACTAGAATCTGTCTCAGAATTTAAGTATCTCGGTGTGACCATTGACAGCAAACTGAATTGGAAAGCCCACATTTCCGATATTAAAAAATGTTTGAATATAGCTATGAGCAAGATTTTTCACCTACGTAAATCACCCCTTCGGGTAGGGGTTAGAATATACCCGAGGTATGCATGCCTGTCGTAAGAGGCGACTAAAATGCACCCTCCGTATACCGAGCGCGAAGTGTATACCAAATATGCAATGAGTAAAACAAATGGAATTATTACCCCAGGTGGCAGACCAGCTATGCTGGAAAATCCACCCTCTACGGAGGTCGGCTCGATGGATTCTGGGGCGAGCCAATTATTGCATCTTATCAACCCGTTCGGAAAAAGTTCACGGGTTTCGAGATCTCCACCACCTAGATCTCCAAAACAAGAAAACAACAAAAGAAGTCCAACGACACCAAAAACGTCGTCTTGCGAAGAATGGACTTCAGCGAAAATAAATAGCCTGAAAGACGAAAATACCGAACTTCGTACTAGGCTAACCAAAATGGAAGCGATATGCGAAGATCTTAAAAAAGAACTGGAAAAACTGAAAACCAAGGAAAAGTCAAACAGCGACGTTATGTCTATTGAATCTGTTAAAAATATCTACGAAACAGATGAAGAAGAGCTAGGTCGAGAAACCGACTGGATCTTGCAAAAACGTCCCGGAAAAAAGCGTAAAGCTGCGTCTTCTCCCAAAATCGTCTCTCAACGTGAAGCAAAGGGAGTTGAATCGAAGAAAAATGGCAACAATAACATGAGTCCTGAAAAAATCAAAGCGGAAAAACAACGAACACCCCCGCCAATCAATGTCACTGGAATTTCAGATTACAAGAAACTCCAAAACATATTGATGACCCTGCCGAGATCGGACTATATAGTAACATCGTGCAATAATAATGTATGGAAAGTCAACGTCAAGGACGATGACAACTATCGCATTCTTTCTCGCAAGTTAAGCGTCGAAAAAATCCAATGGTGCACATACGAGAACAAGTGCGGAAAACCTATTCGTGTCGTCGCCAGAGGACTGCATCCGTCTTGCCCAAAAGAAGATATCGTAAGTGATTTAAAAAACAAGGGTTTTAAAATCATTGATGTCGTCAACATCGAAAAGCGAGAGAAACAAAAAATTGAAGGAAAGGATATGACAGTTAAACGTAGCCTTCCCCTCTTTATGCTAACCTTTGAGAACACTGAAAATACCCAAAAAATATACGATATTAAGTCAATCCTCAACATTATTGTTAAAATTGAGCCTCGACGCAAAAACTCGAAACTGATCCCGCAGTGTAAGCGATGCCAGGAATTTAACCATACGCAAGCTTACTGCCAAAAAGAGCCTCGGTGCGTAAAATGCGCAGGTAAACACCTGTCCAAAGAATGCAACGTAAGCAAAGAAACCCCTCCGACTTGTGTTAACTGCAGGGGTAAACACGTAGCAAATTTCCGTGGCTGTGAAGTAGCAAAGGAGTTGCAAAATAGACGTGACAAGTTGTTTAAGCCACAAAAAGAGAAGCCCAAAACTAAAGAAAAAACATCGGGATCTGCTCAAAATATCGTTAAAAACGCCAAGGCGAAAGTGATTGATTCCAGTGTTGAAAAGAAAGCATCGGAAAAACTTACATACGCTGAAGCTACCAAGCTAAAGGCAAAAGATTCCGGAGATCCTGCTTCCCAAGTATTTTCCGTTATTCTCGCGCAGCTTGAGCAGCAAAACAAAATCAATGAACTTATTTTAGATAAGCTAAAGAAGTTTGAAAATAGGTTCAATAAAAAACGTCCTTCGCCTAAAAAATGAAAAGGGAAAAATTAAACGTACTCACCTGGAATGCAAACGGAATCTTAGAAAAACTTTATGAACTTGAGTTATTCCTAAGGAAAAACGACACTGACGTTTGTTTGATTTCCGAAACCCACTTGAAAAATGGGTCATCTGCAAAAATTAGAGGTTTTAAAGATTACTACGCGTATCACCCTTCGGGAAACGCGAGAGGCGGATCCTCTGTATACATTAAAGAGTCTCTTGAGCACAACGAAGATATAAAAGTAGAGATCGAGTCTGTACAACTAATTGCGGTGCGCGTAAAATTGGTACGGAACTCCTTTACTATTTCAGTCATCTACTGTCCTCCACGATTTACGCCTTCAAAACATATATTTAAAAATATATTCAATTCTCTTGGATCGGCTTTTATGATTGGCGGTGATTTCAATGCCAAACACACTTTTTGGGGATCAAGATGTGTCTCCCAAAAGGGTAAAATACTCTATAAAGCATGTATGGAACACAATTGTGACTTCTATTCAACGGGCAAGCCGACTTATTGGCCAGCAGATACAACGAAAATACCCGATCTTGTCGATTTCTTCGTTGTTAATGGAATTCGTAACTCGGATATAAACGTTGATGAAAGCTTCGATCTTTCCTCCGATCATTCTCCAGTCATACTGACAATGAACGACACGTTTATTAAAAAACAAGGACCATTAAGACTAACTGGACGAAATACTAATTGGGAAGGATTCAGAAATGAGATTAATAATAACCTAGAACTAGACGTTTCACTTAAAGCAGCACTTGAACTCGAAATCGAAGTGGATTCTTTCGTTGAAATAGTCCAATGTGCTGCGTGGAACAATACACCTTGTCAACGAAAAAGCACGGCTAAACGTAACTTAAACTACCCGCCTGAGGTAAAAGATATGATAAGAGAAAAAAGAAAAGCTCGCAAAAGATGGCAAACAACTCGAGCGCCGCAGGATAAAACACGCCTAAACAGGCTCTGTAATCTGCTCAAGGAGACTCTTAAAAGTTACAGAAATTCCGATGTAAATACATATGTTCAAAACCTGACGGCAGGAAAAGAAACAAATTACTCGCTTTGGAAAGCTTTAAAATGCTTAAAAAGGCCCAAAATCCCCGCGCCACCAATCAAGGTCGGTAATAACGAATTGGCTAAGGGGGATAAGGAAAAAGCGGAGGTTTTTGCCGACTATCTTGAAGAAATTTTCAAGCCCTCCGACGGTCCAACACTGGTACCCGACACCAGTTCTTTAGAAATAGCATATAGTAATTTTGTAATGACAAATGCAACTCTTGCTGAAATTAAAACTGTAATAAGGAAATTAAAACCAAAGAAGGCTCCGGGGTATGACCTTATTACCGGAGAAGTTCTGAAAATGCTACCTCAAAAAGCACTTATAAAGCTCTTACACATTATTAACGCGGCTCTGAGGCTTGAATACGTGCCAAGTCAGTGGAAAGTTGCTGAAGTCATTATGGTACTAAAACCAGGAAAACCTCCAAACGATAAAAAATCATACAGACCCATTTCTCTTCTATCGATCCTGTCGAAAATCTTTGAGAGGATTTTGCTAAAACGTCTTCTCCCAATTATCGAAAACCAAAATCTTATTCTCAACCATCAATTTGGATTTCGGACTAAGCATTCAACAATTGATCAGGTGCATAGAATTACTGATGTAATTGAAAAATCCCTGGAAGAAAAAAAGCATGAAGGTTTGAAGTTCAAACTGCGACGAATTTTGCCATTAAAGCTTTATAATATATTGACAAGCTATTTTGAAAATAGAATTTTTCGCGTTCGATACGGAAATGATGTTTCGAAATTTAAAGATATCCTAGCCGGAGTACCGCAGGGAAGCGTACTGGGCCCACTTTTGTACCTTTTATATACAAGAGATATACCACACGTCGAGGATACTGTTCTCGCTACTTTTGCTGACGACACCGCTATCTTAGCGGTTGGAGAATCAATAGAAGACTCAACGGCGAAACTTCAGACTGCTTTAAATAAAGTCTACGAGTGGACAAAGATCTGGCGAATTACCCTTAATGAGACAAAATCTGTACATGTTGACTTCACATACAGAAAGATAAATCACTTGCCCATTTCTATAAACTCGGTGTGTATCCCCTTTGCAAACGAAGCTAAGTATTTGGGAATGACACTTGACGCGAAGCTTAAATGGAAAACGCATGTTAAAAAGAAACGAAAAGAACTAGAGGCCAAATACAAAGAAATGTACTGGCTACTTGGTAAATATTCCAACCTAAGCTTAGAAAACAAGCTGCTTCTTTATAAGCAAGTGCTAAAGCCGGTGTGGACCTATGGTATACAACTCTGGGGTTGTACTAAGAAATCAAATATAAATATAATACAAACTTTTGAAAATAAAGTGCTACGACAATTTGTGCGTGCCCCACGGTTTATAAGAAATAATGACCTGCATCGAGACCTCGGAGTTCCTTTCGTGGAAGATGAAGTCAGGAACTGCGCACGAAAACATAAAGTCCGGTTAAGCGGCCATATCAACAATACAGTCCTAGAAATCTTGGACGAACGAAACATACTACGCCGTCTTCAACGAACTAAACCGTTGGACCTTGCGCGATAAATTGAAACCGCATTAAGAAAGCGGAATATGTAGGGTCTTTCATTGGAAAGTGTCCTACCAATCGTGATTAACTTATGAAATAAAAACTGCTTGATAAGTTCTACTTAGTTGCGGTATTAAAATTACCGGCTGCTTCACAAGGGCCACTTGATGGACAACGCGTTGTCCCAACGTCCTAAAACCTGGTAAAAAAAAAAAAAAAAAAAAAAAAACCTACGTAAATTAGTGCCATCAAATCTACTGACCACTATTTACTATGCGCTTGTCAACTCTCGTTTACAATATGGTATTTCGTGTTGGGGCAATGCCTATGCTAAAAACCTACAACCTATTATCACCGTCCAAAAGAAGATAGTTCGAGTAATGATGTTTAAATCCAAATGGGAGCCATCATTTCCATTGTTCCAATCTCTCAATATATTGCCACTCAGACACCTATTTGTTTATAAAGTGCTGAGAATGTTTTATTTGTGAGGCGGTTACTTGAACCGCAGAAGAGGTTATACCTTAACATATACTTTTAGGCAACCGTCTGCAGTCACAGTTCCAAGAGTGAACAAAGAGAACTACAGACGATTTGCAACCATTATAGCACCCTTCATATGCAACAGACTTCCCCTAGATATGTGCAATATTGTCCAAAGCAAATTTAGATTCCTTAAGAACTTAAGAAACTGGCTACTTTCCAGATCAAGCGTAGAAGAACTAATGCAGGTCATTTCTTAATCTTTATATGTGTTTCATTACAATTCGTACGTATTCATCTTTTTGCCCCCAAATTGTTTCCTTTCTTCTCATACTGTTTACCTTTCATTGCATGTAACGAAAATTTCTTCTTTCTCTTGTCGCGGCTTTCATGAAATTGATTAATATATTCAATAAATAATACACTTACCACTGGTATTCCAAATACCACCTAGTGTTCAAAAGGCACCATTTCAATACGTTCATAAAGTATATTAACTGCAAAATTCATGCTTAAAATTCTAGAAAACTATCTTAATACCTGTGAATGTACCTTTTAAATTATTGGTTCTAAGAATAATTAATTGTAAAATAATGAATTTGTAAATTTGAAATGGATTAAATAAATTATCTTATATTATCTTATCTAAACTCGATACACTGTGAGGAGCCTTAGCATTCTCATCATGCTCCATGCTTCAGATTTCCATAATTTAGCTTAAATTAGGTTGAAAAGGTGTATGGACCCTCATACAACACTGCCACCAAAAAGAGGCCTGTGTTCCTGGAGAACATTGATTGAAACATCAAAAGGAAGAGCTTTGATACTAGGAACCCAATTTCCTAACAGAATCTGGGTAGCTCCAGATTAGTTCATGAATTATTATATATTGGGCGGTACCACATGAAATGTCCGATTTTATAGTAAAAATTTAGAAGCGAATATTAGCTTTGTTCAGTGAGGAAAAACTAGAACAGTACAGATTTGTGAAAAACGTCAAATCAAATGAGAACAGAAAAGTACATCACATCTGATTTTGACATTTTTCCCAATTTCTGTTCCGAACAGTCTCACTGAACACAGAGCAGAACAGATTCGGACAGAAATTTTTCTCACTGAACAGGAAAGCTTGTTCAGTCTCACTGAACAAAGCTATTATTTTTCCGTAAAGTTTTATTCAATCAAAATAGGATCCGTTGGCATCTATGATATTCTTTCAACGTGATACAAGGTCAAATATTAATTTTTCGTAGAAGTGCTGGCTTTTTGGGGCAGCTTTTATGACCTCTGCTCGGTTCCGGAAGACCTTCTGTCGGCAAAATGATTCCAGATTCCGGAAAAGATGGTAATCCATAATTCCTAAAAAAAAAAATAACGGTACTTGTAACGAACCCTAAAATACTTACACGTCAAGCACACGGGTTACATTGACACCAAAGTCCCCAAACCAAACGACACCCAGTCGTTCATAGACCTCGACAGAGGATAGACGTGTGATTTTTTCGTGTTCGGCTTCACAGTGTGAAAGACAAAAAACAAAAAAAAAGCAAAAAAAAGGAGTATACTTTTACTCAATAATTTATCGAGTGTTCGGTAGCCTAAGTGGCAAAAACCCGGGCGACAAATCTCGAGGTTGTGGGTTCGCTTCCCAGCCCCTGCGAACGGGTTCTTCTTATTTAATTTATCAGACAGACAATTTTAATAAGAGAAATTAAAGTGTTCGCAAAAACAAAAAACAAAATAACGTGATGGATGGTGGAGAGCGCTCCGCTCTTCCCATAACGGAAGTGGAAAAAGGCAAATATAGTGTTGCCGGTGCCGTGGCGAAAGCCGTTAAAAGGAGGAGGAGTTTGAAAACTCCTCCTATTCTTACAAAAAAGAGAACAAATGACGCTTTAACGGCTGATGAGGTCAATTACGAGGGGGGCAATAACAACTTTGCCTCTCTAGCGGCATCCGAATCGGAGGTTGAGGATGAGCAAATATTAAACAACATCACCAGCAGCATACAAAGGCTGGAAAAGGAAATGCTTGCTATTAAGCAACGGCAAATAGCACGAAGGCAGAGGGAGCAATTGGAAGTATCGAGCTCCCAAAAACAAATCCAGCAGCAGCAGAAACAACAACTGCAGCAAAAAAAACAGCAGCAGCAGAAACAACAGCAGCAGCAGACACAGCAACAGCTGCAAAAACAAAAGCTGAAACCACAGCAGCAGAAAAAAAAGCAACAGCAGCACCAACAAGAACAACAACAGCAACAACAACAACAACAGCAGCATCAGAAGAAGAAGGAGAAGGTACCTCCTATTAATACCTATAAATTAGAGGTGAGTGCAACCAAGGACCTGTGTAAGTTGGTCATTGGTAACAATTTTAACATTAAAAGATTGGGGAACGATCGTCATGCCATCCACTGTAATACAGTGGAGGGCTATGCGAAAGTGAAAGAGCTCCTGAAGGAAACGACAACGGAGCACTTCTCATTCACACCAAAGTGTGAAAAGCGGCAATCGATGCTGTTGAAGGGGTTGGAACCGTCTTCCGATCCTGAGGAGATCCTAGCACTGCTCAAAGAGAAGGAGTGCGAAGGACTCAAGTTTGTGGGGGTAAAGCCATTTACCACAGCCAGAGCTAGGCGGGAGAAATGGAGTCTGCCGTTCTTCTTGGTGCAGCTCAGTCCCGAAAGCCGTCTGGATAGTCTAAGGAGTATCAATGTCCTAGACTACCAGGTGGTTCACTGGGAAGAATTAAAAAGGAGCGAAGGCGTTATACTCGTACAATGCGTATAACGAAATATTTGCGAAATTGTGAAATTGGAGGAGTTTGTCCACAGATATTCTTACAAATACAGTAAGACCCGATGGACACGCTTCTCCGCAACCTTGACAAGAGCGCTCTCCTCGAACACGCTCCACCCACCGTCCAATAGGAATTTGTCAAACGAGGAGATCGACAATTACCTAAAACAAATGGACGAGACAATTAAGCAATCCTACTATTGACGCACTGCACCGACAGAAAAGTAGACTTCTGACAAGACTTAAAAACTTGTACAGACAGTTAACTGACCGTCAAGACCCGGAGACTAGGACACTGAAGTCGTCGATTAAAAATATTCAAACGCTAATAAAAGAGAATTACAGAATTTCTATAAGTTTGCCCTGGAACAACAAGGTTCGGGCTGTAAACACCAGCAACCCGAATATGTTTCCGCAAATAAATAAACTATTTCGGAGAAAAAATCAAAACGACCTTCAGTGTCTTAAAATAGCCCGGACAACAGACAACGAACGGTTACTGACAATAGCAGGCATTGATCCAAATGAGGCCGCTGATGACGACTTTTTTGTGATCGAAGATCCACAGGAGAAGGTTGAGGCCATAGGGGCGACTTTCCAGGAAGTATACAAGGCCATTGATAACATTGGCCCTAATTACGACCTGGACAGTCGCGTCTTGGTGCACGACTTCTGCATTCGAATTGAAATAGGGAACTGGCGATCCGAGGGCTCTGGTTTCACCCGGTTTAGCGACGAAAATATGGCAAATAATGTCATTGCCAGAGAGGGTGACCTACCCCCATTCATTTCGAAGGAAGAACTTCATGAGATCTTCGACACAATCAGGGCTAAGAAATCGGTCGGGACCGATGGTGTTCCGAACATCGTGCTTCGACATCTTCCTCTAGAAGCGGTGGACATTTACACCACCCTGTTTAATAATGCAATGAATAATGCACATTATCCAGCGCATTGGAAAACGGCGGTGGTTCAACCTATCCCCAAAAAGGGGAAGGATATATCCAATCCGGCGAATCTCCGGTCAATAAGTCTCCTTCCGAATATCAGTAAGGTTTTTGAAAAGGTAATCAATAGAGCTCTGTCTAGGTGGGTTGAAGACAAACATATAGTTCCGGATAATCAATTCGGTTTTAAGGCGGGACATGATATCTCACATGCCGCGTCTAAACTGGTGTCCGATATCCAATGGAACAAAGGCAAGAAACAGTGCACTGGTGCCTGCCTTGTTGACTTGGAGAAGGCCTTCGACACCGTATGGTTAGAGGGTCTTTTCTATAAGCTGACTAGGCTGGGGATCAGTAAACCACTCTTGTACATTCTCTATAATATGCTAACCAACAGACAGTTCATCGTGAAAAATGGCGATGTGACTTCTGTTGGAATATTTCAAATTAAAAATGGTCTTCAGCAAGGCGCGGTCAATTCGCCGATCCTATTTAACATTTATACAAGCGACTTGATAGGTTCACTTCCCCATACTATTTTGGCAAAAATGTAGATGCTGCTCTGGCCAGAGCCAAAGGTGCTTTTGCCCTTACAAAGAGACTGTTTTATAGCAGCCAACTCGATGCGAGGGTAAAGGTAATCTGCTACATGGCCCTTATTAGGCCCATGCTGGTATTTGGTTGTCCCGTGTGGTTCAACGTGAGAGCAAGCTTAATGGAAAAGATTCGGGTGTTTGAGAGGGCTTGTCTTAGGGCTTGTCTTCGCTTGTACAGAACACCAGAGTCGGAGTACAAGAAATTTTATCCTAATGAGGTCCTTTACAACAGGGCGAACCTAATACGAGTGGACAACTTCGTAATTAAGCTGACTCGAAGGCACATTTCAAGAGCAATGACCTCGACGAATAACCTGATATCTGGGGCTTACTACCCCAATTACCTTTACCACGAGAGTGTGCGCTCTAACGGCTTCGTTCCACCGAAAGCATTCCTCTACATGGATCAGATAGGGTTGATCCAGGATAGATCAGCGGTGCCGTTAATCTTCCATGTCGCTCGGACAGCTGGGGACAGGCGACTCAACTACAACAGAGACGTCGCACACGGCAGTGTGGATCGCCTCAGGTTCAGTAGGGCGGTGGGGAATCGCGATAAGAGGGATGTCGTTCGGCAGCACCAGCATTTCTGGTGGTTGAATGGTGGAGAAGATGCTTCGTCGTCGTTTCCGTCAATTACGGACCAGCCTTACTAACGAGGCAGAGCTGACCAATCTCTTTTATCTTGTAAATAGCGATGGCCAGCTTACATAGGTTTAGGTTAGCATCTAAGAAACATATACATATGTCAGTATATACAAAGGTGTATACTGACATATGTATATGATTGTGTATACTGTCTATGTGTGTTTATGTGTGTTTTGTGTATTTAGGTTAAGTAGAGTAAGGTTTATTTTAAGTTAGATATTAAGTTTTTATAAAAAAATAAAAAAAGTCCATATGCTAAGTTTTTTCTTAACAAATATTTTTTCTTAGCCTTAAGTATACAATATAAATAATTCTAAATAAAATGTAAGTAAAGTCGAAAGGCATAGATATAAGTATTTAGAGTAGCTTAGAGTGCCTGTGTGGGGCCAGTAAGTTAGTATAAGACTGTTAAGTAATTGTAAGCTAGCATTTAAGCATTTGTTAGTATGTAAGAGTTAATTAGTAAGAAAATAAAATGCATTGAAAACTAAAAACTAAAAACCAAACGACACCGGATGCAGACCCAAGCGAGTTTCGTGGGAAACTTGTACCAAAAGAAAATACGCAAACGTCAGCGTCTATGACGAATTTGCTTCTAATGCAAAAACCCCTTTTTGCAACAAGTGTCAAGTAACATAAGTTAATTTTAAGAAGATATAAAATTTAGTAATCAGACAACTCTCAACGAATAAAGTAAATTTTCATAGTTCTATTATTTTTGTTGTATTTTTATTTTTCCATCTTTTTTTAAAAAGTGAATCGTGGTAACGAATCTTATAACTCACGTACCACTTTATTTTATAAAAAAAGAGAATTTAACGTTGTGGCACAGATGTTCACAGGAGAACTTCTTATTTCCGGCTGAGCGAAAGTCGTGTGGTACAACCCAATATTTCCTTTAAAGATTCAAGGAAGCTTTTCCTAAGAATTTTCGTTTGTTTCGCGATACTCCCTCATATTCGTTTTCGTTCTTCCCAGTCGGAGAAATCCTTTTATTATCCTCATGTGTAGCATATTTAGAATCAAAGTTCGCGTAGTCGAAACCGCCCTCGACGTCCAAGAATGTGCAGCGGGCTATGCTCTTTCTATGTCGTAGACCAGTTTATAAAGTGCTGGGTTTGCTAAAGTTCTTCTGGGGGTAGTTCACCCTTTGGATAGTGATTTTTGTATCCTTTCAATAGTGTGGAATGTAATCAAAAAAGTTCTACTTCCCTCTTGGATTTTCTTAGTTCTATGTTGTACGTTGAGAGAGACTTTCTGCAGTTCTCCCAGTTACTTTTTCCTTTGGCCTTATTGAGTTTCTTTCTTGACATTTTTTAAAGGTTTTCTAGTTTGTTGTTCCACCAGGATAATCTTTTCGTACAGGAATTCATCTTCGGAGGACAGCATTCGTGTTAGTTACACCCATCGAGTTCCTCTGATATATATGCTGGGAATATCTGAACAAATCGACCGTTTTTTTGGTTTCCCAAGAGAATTTTTTATCAAGTCCTTTAACACGAAGATAATATGTCCATGGTCTGACTTGTAGTCCTCTTGCAAAACCCTCCAATCCTGAATAAAATCAGAGGAGATATTCTTTCTCTTGTTTGCAATCACAATATTATTGGTTTGTAAGAATTCTGGGAGCAACTCACTTTTCATGTTTGCGTCTGTGCTGTCCCACACCGTATTGTAGGTGATTGCTTGGTACTCAATGATTAAAGCCTTCCTGGGGGCTTTGCAATTCTCCAATAGTCTCTTGACGGCGTCAGGTGATGAGTCCTCCGAATCGCCTGTAACGTAGTTCGGGACAATAACTAACTCTGTTCTGTTACTATTTAGATCCGCTACCACTAAAAATTACTGCTGTATGCAGTAATGCATTAGGTCTGGCGGTATTTTTACCATCGATTATCTGTGTGTTTTTATTATTGAGGCCATGTAAACGCCCCACTATTTTGGTGATACCACCAGCAAACCTCCTGTTAAGCTCCGCGGTTGCTCTTCATCATACTTGTATGAATTTGTTTAACCAGTTCCTCAGTACTTGTGTTCGCAGCCTTTAGCTGGCCAAAGTGGTAACTGACCCTGCAGATTTTTTGTTCATTCTCGTTTTCAATAGGCTTATGTTTCTTTGGGGCAGCGTCTTTATCATATAACTCTAAGCTGCATCTTCCGCTTTTTAAGGTATACTGGCCTCTTTTGCTTGTGAAAACTTTATAACAGCTTCCTCCATTGTACGATATATAATATTTACTTTTTAGAGGTTCGTCGGTCCGCTGCACCAAGAGTGCAGTGAAATGAGGCCGCGTGTCCATTGGGAATCCACCTTGGATTAAGCATTTTAAAGAGTCTCCTCTCTTCGGCCTGCTGTATTCGACAAACCCCGGGCAGGGATATGACTGTAATCAGCAACCTATTAACAGTGGCCAGCATGAAAAAGCAGGCAAGTGTGTAGGTACTGCACAGAGACCACGAAGGCTGCTGTGTTGATCTCATTACTTGCCTCTAGCCGCCAGCACCTTGAACATAAGTATATGACTGTGGTGGTGCAGTGCGCACATGCTGACAAGTTTATAACTAACAACTTTATCTCTATTCCAATGTACCGTCTATCATGGTCTATTGAAGAGAGCTATAATGAATTGCTCTCAACGTCGTAGAAAATTCATTTTATTGAATCGAAGTCATTTCGTCATATCCTGTATTGGATTTCATTTGACTGCTCCCAGAGTTCCAAAATCTTAAGCGAACGAAGGAGCAAAATAAGATAGCACAGGAGTCTGATATTATGATCATTCAGTTTGGATCCAACCCCTGAACATGGAGTAAATCAATTTAGCAGATTTGAAGTAATTCAAAAGAAAATTGAATTATTGAAGAAATTAAAGAAGAAAAAGCTTCCAAGTTATGCCATCCATAGCAATAGAGATGGCGACCAAATCTTCAATATTATAACGATAAGGCAATGTTGGCAAGGTTAGGTTAGGTCAAAAGAGGGTTGTAATGAAATGAACATGAAATCACACAAACACTAGGCACCAGAACGGTCCCATCGCGGTCCCTGTTGAACCAGTTGAATTTTTATTCCAAGGGAGAAAAACCTAAACAATCTCCCTCGTGAAACATACAATTTCTTCACAAAAGCCAAGAAGGCCTTTGTAATTCGTGCGGTCTATTTCCGAAAAAGCTTTTCCCTAAATTTGTACGCGATAATACATCGCATTCACACAATGTGTGTGTTATAACTTCAAAAGCTTGCGGAATCTGCGGATATCAGTATCTGAAAATTTGAGTCTCTTTGCATGCTGCCGCAGAAGACTGTATTATACTGTCAGGATTATTATTACTATCCGAAGCTTATCCCTGTTTAATTTTTTTTTAACTCCCTAAATGTTTTTCCGTTAAAAACTGGCCAGAGGGCCTTGGATATCCTATGGCCTTCAAGACTTGACCACCTTAGGTTGGCAGTTTTTATGATTTTTTCCTCGATAGTGTCCCTTACTATGCAAAGGGGTGGTTTGAAGTTAGCAACCTCGCCATTATCGAGTAGCCCTTCCCTTCTTGCAAGCTCATCCGCTTGTGAATTTCGCTCTATACCGCAGTGTCTTGTCACCCAACACAGGTGTATGTAGATCGTGATATCTCTTCTGTATACCGATGTCATCTGCATTAGCTCACCCGCCCTGAGAACAGTCAGAACCTCTCATTGGAAGACACTGCTTGCGTCCTGTAGTCTTATAGGCACTCTTAGTTCTGGGTCTTCTGAGAAGCTACCAGAACCTGTTCCTTCCTCTGTTTTCGAGCAATTTGTCAAAATTGCAATTTCTTTGGACCTTATTATTGCATTTTTTTTTGCCAGTCCTCCCTCTCCGGATATATTATTATACATCATACGGAATGTCGAAGTCAACCAAATAAGGTTGTTCGAATTGGATTGCCTGGCAGTAACTCCGCTAGGACCGTGCCGTGTCGAAAACTACTGCTCTTGAAGTGACCCAAATTAGTGTGTCGTATGGCATTGTTTCCAGCAAGCTTTTTGATATGTAAATCAAGCGGTGCAATGATAGTGAAACAAACCTCGACATCACTAACACCTAGCTTCTGACCTAGAAAGGTGCTGTTTGAAGAGTATCTTGTTCCAAGCACTCGAACTGAACAGATGCCGATGTAATGATCTTCGTTTTTGTCATATTAAACCGCATTCTTACAAAGACCAGCGAAAAGGAAGTACAATAGGTTCACAAAGTTCAAGATGAGAGTAGAATACTGTCACATGCAAACACAAGTTGCATAAGGTTCAATAGTTTTTTGTTTGTTTCCTTTCTATAAACAATCTCAAGAGCTACAACTATCAATATTGAACTATCTCTAATTAAGTGGTTTTATTCACCGTTTAACTTATTCGAAATTGCAATGGCTCTACAATCTAATTGACTGTTGCCAAATGATCAACGTCTAATAGACTGCTTTGTCCACGAAAGTTGTTGTCTACCAGGTAAACCTTTAGTTGTTACTCACTGCCGGAGGGTTCTCACGAATAACTGCAGTAGTTAGATAATTTGACGCGATACCCTACACCATTACCTACCATCATAGACTTTTACATACTCAGAGTAGTGCTTTGCATGTTGCTACCATGATTGGATGCGGTTAACATTGCTGCACGACTTTCGCTACACGAAGTCTCTGGTCGAGATCTGGTGGAATCCTTTATAGAAATGCAGTGGTATGAGAGCACATCTGTGGATCTAACAAGTGATTGTTTCAATCGTGACATTATTTTCGCGCTAAAGTAACAGCTGTAAGCCAATCGATCTATTTACAGTCATTTATCCGGCAATTAAGGCTGTGAAAATGACAGATGTTTGTTGTTTTTTTTTTTGAGACGATTGATACCATTTTGGTGCTGGATACATGGTCGCACAATGGACGAATGAAAAAGCCGATACATTCACTAATTACCAGTTAATTGCGAGAATCCAATGTTGCTGCTATCGATGATTAGTCAATGAACATATCCAGCAATCAATCTTCCAGCTGTCGCAGTTTCTTTGGCTAAATGACAACGGATGGAACGGCTGATCTTTAGTTGTGAATTCATGGCAAAAATTATGGCTTGTGGATTGATCGCGCATATATATATACATCCGCCAGGCATCGGTTCACTTGTTCGGTATTGGACCAAATAGAAACTGAAGTGGCTTGTCAGTAAACAGAATAAATGCCATGAGAACCGCGCCAGTAAGAGCTCCAATAATATGATTTTGAGACGAAGAATAAGAAAGGTGTAGAGTTAATATAATTGAAATGTGGATCTCTTAAAGGAGGCGAAAGTTACTATACTCTTGGAACACCAAAGAATTCGGAGGGCGATCACATTTTATTCTTTTCAGCCTAAGAGTCTTAGTTGGTAACAAATGTGCCTTGTCCGTTGAATCAATAGAAAGACGTATGAAAAACGAGTTCCCTCATGATAGTACGTACTTACATATGCCTTGGAGTTAGACAGTTCAACTAGATCTGTTTTTGCATGATGTAAACATCTTCTAAAATTTACTGGCCGAATGATGGTATCACAAGTGCACCGAATGCTCCTAAGATGGAGAATACTCGTCAAAATTGTTGGAATAAATGGCGAATTTACTCTCCGCTACTGACCTTATACGCAGCAGCAAGCCTCATAGTCATTTTGCACATTCTAAGAGTTTGGCAGGGATGACGTTGTATAGCTCGTGTTTATAAAGGTTGTTTTTTTAGAGGTTTGGTTTTTAAACTGGCAACACTGTTCCTTCAGATTGTCAATTTGACAGTTCAAAGTTGATTTGGGGTTAGTACGTTTTGCCATTTTATGATAAATAGATTAAAGCCAGAACCATGGTTCGGTTCGTCAAACTTATCGTGCGCTACGTCCATTTTACGGTCGACATAATCGTCCATCTGAGCAAGTTATTCGGAACACGATGAATCGTTTTCGCACCACGTACACGACGACAAACAGAAGAAACAGACGAACAGAAGAAGCTATTGCCGTTGTGGAGCGCAGTGTTGAGGAGAATCCGAATGAGTCGATTCGCCATCCTGTACAGCAATTGGAGCCATGCCCATCCACTTTGTGGAAGATTTTACGGAAAGATCTTGGCTTAAAAGCTTATAAGATACAGCTTGTGCAAGAATTGAAACCGCGTGATAATTATACGCGTCCTAGGTTCAGCGAACAGCCCGAAAACATGACTCAGCTGGATCCTCATTTTCAACGCAAAATTTTGTTCTCCGATGAGGCCTATTTTTAGTGTAAACAAGCAAAATTGCCGGATTTGGAGTGCCTTTGTCGAGGAGCCTTTACAACCATTAAAACTTACTGTTTGGTGTGCTTTACGGGCTGGTGGAATTATCGGGCCATATTTCTTTAAGGACGATGCTGGCCAGAATGTTACCGTCAATGGAGAACGGTATAGAAAAATGATGATTTCTGACTTCTACGTTCCTCAGTTGAATGGTATAGACGTGACAGAGCTTTGGTTTCAACAAGATGGCGCAACATGCCACACGGTGCGCTACAGCATCAATTTATTGCCGGAAACATTTGCTGAGCGCATAATTTCGTGTAATGGACCTGTGAACTGGTCTTCACGGTCCTGTGATCTCACAACTTTAGATTACTTTCTTTGGGGATATGTGAAGTCACTACTCTATGCCGATAAGCTAGAGACGTTGGAGGATTTGGAAATCAATCTGTCAAATCCGCTTTTAAAAATCTTTTCCTTAAATGTCAAGAAATAAGCTGTCCACAGGGTCCTCCAACGAGCCCAGAGGGACTCGGAGTGAAAAGGTAAAAAAAAAAAAATTCCAGAGTGTTAGTGCCATGACTATCAATGTCAGGTATTGGCTTATGCTCATTTACAACCTGGGTTCACTTAAGTCTGCAGGAGTATTTTATCTATGTGCTCAGCACCGCCTACAATTTTCCAGCTCATTTCTACAGCCCTCGTCTTGGCTCCTTGAGTTCTCCATTCTCCATTTTCTCCTCTCTTTCTTCTCTCAGTATAACACTGCCGACTTCGCAGTAACACTGCTGATTTCCAAGGATGAAAAGAAACATAGCACCTTCCTATAAGGATCGCATTTCTGACTGATGAAGTCCGCTAAAATAACGAAGAAAACGTGCTGAGCTGGACGTACTCACGAATTATCGGTCAGTACAGCCAGTAACTGCAGAGTTAAGCCGATCTTTGAATGTCTAGGAGGGACTTCTACGAGTAGGTCTATTTTCATTACTAATAGTTATTGATGTCACTCTTGTTAGTTTAGTTAGTTTTAAATGCATTTTATTTACTTAATCATTAACTCTTACATACTAACAAAAAATGCTTAAATGCTAGCTTAAAATTAC
The DNA here is from genome assembly GCA_949129095.1 of Volucella bombylans. NCBI lineage: Eukaryota > Metazoa > Arthropoda > Insecta > Diptera > Syrphidae > Volucella > Volucella bombylans. The sequence goes on along the minus strand of OX422141.1, from coordinate 161,397,851 downwards.
TTAACAATCTTATACTAACTTACTGGCCCCCCACAGGCGCTCTAAGCTACTCTAAATTCTTATAACTATGTCTTTCGACTTTATTTACATTTTGCTTAGAACTATTTATTTTGAATACTTAAGGCTAAGAAAAAATATTTTTTAAGAAAAACTTAGCATATGGACATAATTTTTTATTTTTTATTAAAACTTAGTATCTAACTTAAAATAAACCTTAGCCTACCTAACCTAAATGCACAATACACACATAAACACACATAGACATTATACACAATCATATAAATATATCTGTATACACCTTTGTATACACTGATATATGTATATGTTTCTTAAATGCTAACCTAAACCTATGTAAGCTGGCCACCGCTATTTACAGAGCAACTAAATTGGTCTGCTCTGCCTCATTAGTAAGGCTGGTCCGTAATTGACGGAAACAACGACGAAGCATCTTCTCCATCATTCAACCACCAGAAATGCTGGTGCTGCCAAACGACATCACTCTTATCGCAATTCCCCACCGCCCTACTGAACCTGAGTCGATCCACACTGCCATGTGCGACGTCTCTGTTGTAGTTGAGTCGCCTGTCCCCAGCTGTCCGAGCGACATGGAAGATTAACGGGACCGCTAATATATCCTGGATCAACCCTATCTGATTTAGGTACAGGAATGTTTCCGGTGGAACGAAGCCGTCAGAGCGCACATTCTCATGGTAAAGGTAATTGGGGTAGTAAGCCCCAGATATCAGGTTATTCGTCGAGGTCATTGCTCTTGCAATGTGCCTTCGAGTCAGCTTAATTACGAAGTTGTCCACTCGTATTAGGTTCGCCCTGTTGTAAAGGAGCTCATAAGGATAAAATTTCTTGTACTCTGACTCTGGTGTTCTGTACAAGCGAAGGCAAGCCCTCTCAAACACCCGAATCTTTTCCATTAAGCTTGATCGTACATTGAACCACACGGGACACCCAAATACCAGCATGGGCCTGATAAGGGCCATGTAGCAGATTACCTTTACCCTCGCATCGAGTTGGCTGCTATAAAACAGTCTCTTTGTGAGGGCAAAAGCGCCTTTAGTCCTGGCCAGAGCAGCATCTACATTTTTGCCAAAATACAGAAACTGATCTAGCCAGATGCCAAGGTATCTGACTACATTTCGACAGGCAAGGGGAGGCCCGTGTTGTCCAATGATCGAGAACTTACGCCAATTTTTTCTAGTATCCCTAGAGGCTCCAGACAACGGCGTCCTAAAGAGAATGGTTTCCGACTTCTGAAAGTTGATTTTCAACTTCCAGTCATCGCAAAATCGTCTTATCTTATCGAAGTCACGCTGCAAGAGAGTATTAATAACCTCGATTTTTGGACCTGTTCTGTGCGCTACCAAATCGTCTGCGTACGCAATAGTATGGGGAAGTGAACCTATCAAGTCGCTTGCAAAAATGTTGAATAGGATCGGCGAATTGACCGCGCCTTGCTGAAGACCATTTTTAATTTGAAATATTCCAACAGAAGTCACATCGCCATTTTTCACGATGAACTGTCTGTTGGTTAGCATATTATAGAGAATGTACAAGAGTGGTTTACTGATCCCCAGCCTAGTCAGCTTATAGAAAAGACCCTCTAACCATACGGTGTCGAAGGCCTTCTCCAAGTCAACAAGGCAGGCACCAGTGCACTGTTTCTTACCTTTGTTCCATTGGATATCAGAAACCAGTTTAGACGTGGCATGTGAGATATCATGTCCCGCCTTAAAACCGAATTGATTATGCGGAACTATATGTTTGTCCTCAACCCACCTAGACAGAGCTCTATTTACTACCTTTTCAAAAACCCTACTGATATTCGGAAGGAGACTTATCGACCGAAGATTCGCCGGATTGGATATATCCTTCCCCTTTTTGGGGATAGGTTGAACCACCGCCGTTTTCCAATGCGCTGGATAATGTGCATTATTCATTGCATTATTAAACAGGGTGGTGTAAATGTCCACCGCTTCTAGAGGAAGACGTCGAAGCACGATGTTCGGAATACCATCGGTCCCCACCGATTTCTTAGCCCTGATTGTGTCGAAGATCTCATGGAGTCCTGCCCTCGAAATGAACGGGGGTAGGCCACCCTCTCTGGCAATGACGTTATTTGCCATATTTTCGTCGCTAAACCGGGTGAAACCAGAGCCCTCAGATCGCCAGTTCCCTATTTCATTTCGAATGTAGAAGTCGTGCACCAAGACGCGACTGTCCAGGTCATAATTAGGGCAAATGGTGTCAGTGACCTTGTATACTTCCTGGAAAGTCGCCCCAATGCCTCAACCTTCTCCTGCGGATCCTAGATCACAAAGAAGTCGTCATCATCAGCGGCCTCATTTGGATCAATACCTGCTATTGTCAGTAACCGTTCGTTGTCTGTTGTCCGGGCTATTTTAAGACACTGAAGGTCGTTTTGATTTTTTCTCCGAAATAGTTTATTTATTTGCGGAAACATATTCGGGTTGCTGGTGTTTATAGCCCGAACCTTGTTGTTCCAGGGCAAACTTATAGAAATTGTGTAATTCTCTTTTCTTAGCGTTTGAATATTTTTAATCGACGACTTCAGTGTCCTAGTCTCCGGGTCTTGACGGTCAGTTAACTGTCTGTACAAGTTTTTAAGTCTTGTCAGAAGTCTACTTTTCTGTCGGTGCAGTGCGTCAATAGTAGGATTGCTTAATTGTCTCGTCCATTTGTTTTAGGTAATTGTCGATCTCCTCGTTTGACAAATTCCTATTGGACGGTGGGTGGAGCGTGTTCGAGGAGAGCGCTCTTGCCAAGGTTGCGGAGAAGCGTGTCCATCGAGTTTTACTGTAGTTGTAAGAATATCTTTGGACAAACTCCTCCAATTCCGCAATTTCGTTAGGAACTGTAATTTCGGTGCTATAACCGCAATGGTCACTGTCGTACACAAATGTGCGCAGACCGTTTAGCGTTTGTAAATTCGTACCTGTCAGTCGTATACGTTCATCGTACAGCAGTAGATCCAAATAAGACCCGCCTCTGGGAAACGATGGATTATCTGTCGCTTTAAGACCGAGTCTGTACATGACCTCGAGCTGACCCCACCAATCGAGTAGTAGGTTCCCTCTAGTATTTGGCAAATTATTTCCCCAATCTCTATGTCTAGCGTTGAAATCCCTGCCGATTATAAAATAATTCTCCCCCGATTCCAGCCTCAGAAGTCGAAAAAGCGTGTCGAGCTCTGTAATGAATAGGGTGGATTGTGAAGTATCAGGTGCATAAACAGAGGCCAAGTACAGCCGCTTTCCACTACGGAGCGGAATGTAAACGACGACTGCCTCCAACACCCGGAACCTGCGCAACACACCCTTGTACACTCTGTGAAATTTTATACCTTCTTTAATGAAGATCGCGACACCGCTTCCACGTTTGGATCTGGGCCGGTTTCTTCTTCTAACGATATAATTATTGTACTCCAGTTTGTGCTTATCGGTTAGCTTGGTTTCGCTAGCGAAAAGCACATCCGGAGTTGGGTCTTGTAGCAATTTAAACATTGCGGCTCTTCGTTCGATCCTAATCAGTGAATTAACATTCACCGCAAGGACCTTCAAAGTTTGCTCCACCATGTGCGTACCCATTACGGCATGTGTTGCGTTAAGCCCGGCAGCAGCGCGTAGATCTGGTCCACCCGCTTGGCCTGTTCTTGCACCTGCTTTTGCAGCTGAGCCATTTGCCCTTGGATTGCGAGCAAGATGGCTAGCATGTTAGGTGCAGCTTCCGTTGTTCTCGGCATTGGCGCCTGAGAAGCAACAGTCGCTTGCTGTACCGTAGTCCCCCTACCTGACGCCATTTGGGCGTAGGAAATTTGGGACGTGACGGCTGGTGTTTGGAATCTAACAGGTGAACGTTTGACCTCCACCTTCTGCTGCTGAGCCATTTTTGCTTCTTTTATGTCGGCGAACTTAGGACAACCCCGATAGTTTGCGGTGTGTCCCACGTTCCCACATAACACGCACGAGAGCTGCGTCCTATCGGATGCTCCGTCAACACCCAGAGCACACTCCTCGGAACTGTGGTTCTTTGCGCACTTCACGCATCGAGGCTGCATTTGGCAGTTCGACGCGGCATGCCCGAACCTCTGGCAGCGAACGCATTGTATAACGCCTTCGCTCCTTTTTAATGTTTTCCCAGTGAACCACCTGGTAGTCTAGGACATTGATACTCCTTAGACTATCCAGACGACTTTCGGGACTGAGCTGCACCAAGAAGAATGGCAGACTCCGTTTCCCCCGCCTAGCTCTGGCTGTGGTAAATGGCTTTACCCCCACAAACTTGAGTCCTTCGCACTCCTTCTCTTTGAGCAGTGCTAGGATCTCCTCAGAATCAGAAGACGGTTCCAACCCCTTCAGCAGCATCGATTGCCGCTTTTCACACTTCGGTGTGAATGAGTAATGTTCCGTCGTCGTTTCCTTTAGGGGCTCTTTAACTTTCGCGTAGCCCTCCACTGTATTACAGTGGATGGCATGGCGATCGTTCCCCAATCTCTTAATATTGTAATTATTACCAATGACCAACTTACACAGGTCCTTGGTAGCATTTACCTCTAATTTAAAGGTGTTGGTAGGAGGCACCTTCTCCTTCTTCTTTTGCTGCTGCTGTTGCTGTTGTTTCTGCTGCTGCTGTTGTTTCTGTGGCTGCTGTTTTTGTTGTTTCTGCTGCTGCAGTTTTGTCTGCTGCAGTGGTTGTTTCTGCTGCTGCTGTTTTTGTTGTTGATGCAGTTGTTGTTGCTGCTTTTGTTGCTTTTTTTGTTGGGCGCTTTCTACCTGTGCTTGCTCCCTCTGCCTGCATGCTTTTCAATGCTGCTGCTAATGTCTTTAATCATTTCATCCTCATCTTCCGATTCGGATGACGCTAGGGAAGCAAAGTTATTATTGCCCCCTTCATAATGATCATCATCTTCCGTTAGCACATTCACTCTTTTTTTCGTTAGATTAGGAGGGGTTCTCAAACTCCTCCTCCTTTTAATTGCTTTCGCAACGTCACCGGCAACACCATTGTTGCCTTTTCCAACTCCCGTTATGGGAAGAGCGGAGCGCTCTCCACCATCCTTCACGTTATTTGATTTATTGTTTTTGTTTTTTTTTTATCACAATTTGAGTAGAAAACGAGAAAAAAAAGAAAAAAAGAAAAGAAAACAGAAGTTCCAAAGTTTGACTAGGATCGAACCCGTAACCCGTATCCCACGTTTCGATGGCCGACGCCGTTAGTCACTGAGATACCGAGGGGATTGATTTTATTGCAACTAATTGTCTTTAAATGGCACTGGATCACAATTTACTTATGTAAAAGCCGAACACGTCAACACGTCTGTCCACTGTCGAGGTCTATGAACGACTGATGTCACTCTTGTCTCAAGTATTCCCTGACCACCGATACTAGCAGTTCAGCATATCGAGCAACGAATTGCCTCCCACGAGGAGAAGCACAACTAGATTACTAATGCCAAACTGGCTGAACGCAGAAGTCGAATTCCCGCACACTCCATAGTAAGGATGACAGAGGGTAATTGCCCACATTGATGGACCACAGATTTACAAGAACTGTGCTGCAGGAGTAGGAAGAATTTTAACTGTGTCAAACTATGTACTATTATAGGTCATACCTTGACTGGGAGAGAACCCTTGAGATTACGGAAAGTTCTGTCTAAAATTCCAATAATTTTGATGGTTTCTGGACTGACTTCAAGGAAGAATCCTTGGATCTCATTCTGTACGCTCACACCTTCCTCAAATCTATAATACTTTGCCAATCAAAATCTTTACGCCTATAGATCAATTCGGACAAGTTTAATAGAAAGTTTGCACTTTGGAACAGCACAAGTCACCAGGACCCCAAGTTGTTATTCGCTTTGAAAGCCTGTAGAACCCGTGTAAGAGAGCTGTAAGCCCAAGGTGGGGCCAGCAACCCAAAATCATGCACTGTCATCATATCACGGTGGTGAGACCAATTCTCACTTATGGCATAGCCCTTCAGTGGCATAATGAACCTCTCTAATGGCTAGAAGAGGTTGGACATCCTGCAGATTGCAACTAACTCTGCCATCAGCTTGAGAGACACATAGCAATGGAAATATTAAAGTTGATCAATCACATGCCTTTAGAAAGGAAGGAACGAAGACAACGCAATGCCTTCATCAATATGTCAATTTCCCTCTTCATAAATGACTCTAAGACAGCCTTCTCTGAGGACCTCTGCATGCATAAGTCCTTCAATATAACCACATAATGTACAGTCTTCATCCTGAGGAGAACAGATATTTCTAAACAGGACGGATCTCCCAAAAATATAATTATGGGTCACTGTGTCATTAGAAGACACACGCAGCGGTCGAGTATTACTCACAAAGATTTTTGTAGGACAGAAGAATCTGTGTCGAATTTGCTTTGCATCGGAATGCTATCTCTCTGTAGGTAGTTACTACTTCCAAGATGTAAGTCTCTCCTATATGAAGATAACCAATCTTGACAGATCTATTAAGCAGTCTCTTTGGTTCCAGGAACAACTCAAGCATCGTCCTTCCTTGTGCACCGATACAGTTTTATTGTTGTGTGTTAATCAGTTTAGACACATACGAGTACTGTTAAGAAGTAATAGTTCGTTCTATATTCTATTGATCAGTTTCCTTCAGCTTATTTCCATTGTCTGTGCTGCACTCAGGTGTCTCAAGTAAACAGTGAAAATATTTTTACAAAATTTATATCTAATACCTGAATAACAATTTCATGTGTACACGCTTTCATAAAATCCATAACTAACATCTTTCTTGAACCCTTGAGCTATTTAAATGCTGTCACAGTGTGGTTTCGGCTTTTGCGTGCGTTAGCCAACAAAGGAATCGAAACTGCTAGAGGGTGTGTGTCATTAATTTGAAAATGAATATTTATGTCTTTTGCCAGAGTTTGACTCAGATTCCGTCGACCTAGATATGTTTTCCCCTTGCAGCTTTACGAGTATCTAAAGTTGAAACGGTATACTCTCACACGCAACGAAACCAAAATCACGCCTCTGAACTGCCCCACTCGGCTTAGGTAACGATATCAAATGATCTTGGCTGTCTCAAATCTATGGAACTGAGTCTGCTTGTAAAGTGAATGGAAATTTAAAGGCCTGACACTGGTTTGACGCATGGTGACACCATATAGCTGCTACAGAAATGGCGTTAGTTACACCTTACCACGGACTTGAATTGATATCGGTTTGATTTGTGGTAGCAGAATGAAATATTTTACTTCAGTGCGTTGCTTGTTGCTAAAAGGAATAATCAACAATAAAACGAAATCTAGATTTCATCCTTCAATCATATCCTGGCAGGTTATCTGCTAAAACTGATAAGTAACACGGCAGCGATTTGAATGTATCTTTCTTACACTTACTCGTACGTTAGCCGATAAATTTTTGCAACCATCAGACGTGATAACCGTATATTTACGTATCTATGCTAGTCAGACGAACAACTTTCTAAATTCATGGAAGCCTCGTATGTATATCTCTCAACGGAGATGATTATACTCGTAGCTCATCCTCGATTCAGACTCGTCCAGATGTGATCACTGCATCTATCCAATTAAGAAGTATGTGACATGCGTTTGGGAGCTTTGCATAATTGATTGCAATGCTATCCCCCGCACAAATTATTTTCAGCCAATTTTATAAATTACGAATGAGGACTGATGAGTGCCAAACATAGCTTCTTCTAAAGAAGTGTGCCACTAAGTTGCCGTGCAGAAAGAGAAAAATGACGCAAAACTCAAAGAAGAGTAGAAGACTAAGGAACATCTAAAACGACAACTCTAATCCCAACCCTTACTATGAAAGGACTTAAGCACCTTGAGTTAAACAATCACACCTACAACAGTAGGCGGAGGTCTTCAGCTTAATAGTACCACAACCGAGTCCATCAAGGATTCATAAAAAAGATTAAAACTACCGTTGAGATATTGGAAGATGGATAGTTGACCACGTAAGTAGTAGTTTAAGGGCCGTGAATTAATTATGAAACCTTGGCTTAGGCTGTAAGGGTTGTCTTATGTCTAGAGACTGTAGAGACACGATAAGGTACCCAAATGATCTATTCGGTGTGAAAAGTAAAAGTATATAGAGCGAAGTTAATACTGGGTCATGCGGCGTTACTTTTCGAACAAGGGAATGCTTCTTCCGTCGAAAGGGCGTGAAGAGAACACTCACATCCTATGTGTGGCATACAAGGTAGAAAGATGCAAATTTGGCTTCGATGGATTTGATTCAAGGCTACTTTTGTCGGATAACCCGGATTGTTAGAAGTGAGGATCTCACTATGCAGGCAAAAAAGTAAAAGTTGTTTCGGTAGTGGCTCACCGCTAAGGCGGTGGTCAGTTTTGATTTCCGTCATGTAAGGCTTAATACTGACCATATTTCCACTGCGTATATGAGCATAAAACTCGCAGCTAGTCGTTTATTTTGCACTGGGCCTCCGATATTACTCATCAGCCTTGCAAGTGCTACCGGTTTCGATGATTTTTCTCATACCTGCTCTGGATGATGCTTAGAACTAGCCGACTGTCAATCACAACTCCGAGGTACTTGAGAAACGTTTGAGAAATAATTTTACGCTGTATGCAGGGGCTTTAAGGCACTTTGATAAGCCTTACCCCATACATCGTGATTAAGTCGTTCGCAAAGGTGCTTGGCGCTTACTAGACTTAATCGCTTCGTTTTGTCGGGTTCTCGCTCTTTCAGAACTTTTCATTTGTTTGCATACATACTAATCTAAGTTCCGCGATTTCGGGGGTCCACCTGTATACAGGTGGTCGGTGTTTTCCCCTTCCCAGCCTAGACATTGACGCATTACATGGATTGAATATTAACCACAATAGGTTACGAGTAGGTTAGGTTAGGTAAGAGTGGCTGTTGGAAATACCAACCCACTTAGGCCTATTGGCCCATTGTGATGCCACGTGGATCTATGATCCTCTTACTACTGGAACCAGTTTGAGCTTTTAATAAAGCGTAGGAGACTGTTAACGTCTATTTTTTCTAGATCGTTTAGGTCGTTGTAGAAGAAAGCTCCTAGGTGAAGCTTCCTTCTCTGAGAGAGAGCTGGGCATGTGCAGAGTAAGTGGGGGATTGTCTCCTCCTCTTCCTCGTCCATGCAGCTTCTACAGAAATCGTTAGTAAAAGCGCCAAGCCTTCTTGCGTGCTTGCCTATGAGGCAGTGTCCGGTAATGACACCTATTATGGCGCTGAGATGTTTCCTATCTAAAGGGATCAGACACTTAGATCGACTCAGATCCAGCCTTGGCCAGATCTGTTTGGTTGCTAGACATGTTTGTCCAGCAGTCCACCTAAGGTCCGTTCTTTTATTGGCATCTAGCTTTAATGTTAGTTTGCACGTAGCGATTGGTATACCTATACTACCTTTAGTATAGTAGGATAGGTAGAGTGGTTCCAATTTTGGCGAGTTCATCGGCTCTGCAGTTCCCTGGAATGTCTCTGTGGCCCGGCACCCAACAGAGGTGAATGTTGAACTGCTCTGCCATCTCCATGAGAGATGATCGGCATTCAAGGGCAGTTTTAGAACACAATGAGACCGAGTCCAGGGACTTGATGGCGGCCTGACTATCCGAAAATATGCGGATATCCTTTGCAGATATCACGTTTTTCTTCAGCCAGGACAGAGCTTCTTTAATCGCCAAAATTTCCGCCTGGAACACGCTACAGTGATTTGGAAGGCGGAAAGAGAGGCTTAGATTTAGCTTATCTGAGAAAACACCGCCACCAACTCCGCTGTCGGTTTTATATCCATATGTGTAGAGATGGATTGACTTGTCCTCCATGAAAGCATCCTCCTCCCAGAATGATCTAGAGGGGAAGCTTACATGGAAGTTTTTGTCAAACCAAAGTTCAGGTATGGTGTAATCGGTGTTCTCTGTGAGGATTCCTAATGTATTAAGAATGTTGGCGTGGCCAAATGAATTATTTGTCCACTGTTTAGTCGCTTTAAGGCGAATAGCTGAAGTCGCAGCTACTTGCTTGCTAAAAATGTCGAGGGGTGTCAAGTGAAGCAGAATATCTAATGCCGCAGAGGAGGTAGACCGCAAGGCTCCGCTTGTGCATAGACATGCTGTTCTTTGGACTCTGATTAGTTTAATGCGGTTGACTGCATTTTCCAAGGCCGTCCACCAGACAACCACCCCGTAAGTAAGTATCGGTCTTATGACCGAGATGTATAGCCAGTGGGTTATGCGAGGTTGAAGGCCCCATTTGTTCCCAATGGCTTTTTTGCAAGAGAATAAAGCTATTGTAGCTTTATTGACTCTTTCTTGAATGTTAGGTTTCCAGTTTAGTTTCCTGTCAAAAATGAGACCCAGATATTTTGTTGTATCGGAGAAAACTAAACTGGTACCGTTTATTGAAGGAGGGTCTATGATTGGAATTTTATATTTCCTAGAAAAGAGGACAAGATCAGTTTTATGGGGGTTTATTCCCAATCCACAGCGATCTGCCCAGCGGGTTAATCTGTTGAGATTTACTTGGAGGAGTTCTTTAATGGTATTTAGATGTTTTCCTGAGACGGCTATGGCAACGTCATCCGCATAGGCAATCACTCTGCTACCACCGGCTTCCAGGTATATCAGTAGTTCATTAACTACTAAGTTCCAGAGAAGGGGAGAGAGGACACCGCCTTGCAGCGTACCTCTACTGACATATCTTTTAGCAGTAGTCTCACCAAGTTTGGAGTTGATTATCCTGCTTTTTAGCATTAGACTGATCAGCTCCCCAAGTGAACCTGCAGAGTTGACAACGCAGTCGTGATTGCGGATGTGTTGATGTAGTTAAAGGCGCCCTCTATGTCTAGCAAACCAACCATTGTGTACTCCTTATATTGTAGGAATCGTTCGATGTGGCTAGTCAGAGAGTGCAAAGCCGTTTCCACCGACTTTCCATTACAGTAGGCATGTTGAGCCGTAGACAGAAGTCTTGGATCAACTTTAGCTCGAATATGGATATCAATTAGTCGTTCTAAAGTTTTCAGAAGGAATGATGATAGACTTATAGGTCTGAGGTCCTTTGGGACTACGTGAGAACATTTTCCAGCTTTGGGAATGAATACTACATTGACTTCTCTCCATAACAGTGGAATGTGGATAAGTTCTACATAGCTCCTCATAATATTTTCTAGCATAGGCAAAAGGACCTCTGCATCTCGGCAGGTATTATAACGTCCGGACCAGCAGACTTGTATGGTTTGAAGCCATGCAGCGCCCAGAGCAGTTTGTCTCTCGTAATCAGACCATGAATTTTGGTCACGGTTGCAGTAGGCCTGCTTGGGCTGCTACTGGCCGCGAGTTGGGAGCTACCTGGAAAGTGGGTGTCCAGAAGCAGGTTGAGTGATTCATCACTTGAGGTTGACCAGGAGCCATCGGTTTTTTTTTTCAAACAGCTAGGCATCATAGGATTTGTAGAGAGGATTTTTCTTAGCCTCGATGCCTCAGAGGTTTCTGTGATTTTGTCACAGAATGACCTCCAGGATTGTCGCTTTGCCTTCCTCAATCAGTTTTCCGGTAATTCCGGAAAGCTGGTTGGCAGGGGGGAGCATCACTCTGGCTGAATTGGATGTATCTGTGGTCTGAAAAGGAGTATTCAGACGATACCATCCAGTTCGTTAGCTTATGAGTGATGCTGTCGGTGATAAGAGTAATATCTAGAACTTCCTGTCGGTTTATAGTTATAAAAGTAATCTCATTGTAAATTAAGAGGTTAGTACTTAAAATTTAGTCAAAAAGTGACTCACTTCTATCATTGATATCGGTACTGCCCCATACCGTGTGATGTGCGTTCGCATCGCAGCCGATTATGAGGCCAGTTTTTTGCCTTCCAGCTTCCAGTACCACCCTTTCTAGGTTATCACCAAGGAGAGAGTCCACTCGGTTATGGTCAAGGTAAACCGATGCCAGCCAGTAGGAACCTTTGGCAGTCTATCAATACTATTATGCATACGCCTAAAAGACTTGCCTGCAAACCCGACTGGTTCATATGGGTGCAGTTTCGAGAATCGTAAGCCCTCCATCGGTTTGCACCTTCAAGTCAACTTCAGAGTTATTCCAGCAACATCCTGGATATTCATCACCTATTAATCGATACGACAGTGTCTACACCAACAATTTTAAAAGGCCGAAGCCTAAATTCGGCTTCGAATGATTAAATCCGTTTGCTACAGGAGGCAGTTTAACTTTTCTATCTCATCTGCTACCAGTTCGTGTATGTTATAGTACAACAAATTCATGTGAATGTGCCAAAGACCCATAAAGTGTCTCTGTCTGAGTCACAATGCCCTAGAGGAAGTTTAGCATCCACTATCAGTTGGTTCTTAAAACGGAGGTTCGGTTTTCCTTGTTGTCTAGAACCAAGGTTTTCTTGACTAACTGAAGTATTATTATCCGTCCACTCTCCTTGCATACGGATTCAAAGAGTTTTCTTTCGTAAGCGTGCAATACATCCTTTTTCCTATCGTCCAGCACTCTTTACAGTACTGCAAAACTAGCAGGATCACTATTTTATGGAGCATACATTTCGTCCTCCGAGTTATGGGCTTTGATTCCATTTATTTGGCTTAGCCGGGGTAATAGCGGTTTGCTAGGGTAAATCTTTGTAACCACCAGAACGTCACTCATAAAGTTTATGTTAGCTACGAGATAGGTAAACTCTTTAACTACGTAAAGTTGTAACTGTAGTTCGTTTAAGCGATGGACGGATGACACCTTGTGTATCGACTGTGGGAGCGGCCGAGGATGTCGATGTAATCTGGGTATCCTAATAGTTGGACCGATTTGTTGAATAAAGTGTTTTCCACGTCAACAACTCCCCTGGGTACTGTCAATTACAGCACAACCTATCTCCTCGCCGAAGTTTTAATTAGATATTTTCCAGCGTTATGGGCTATAGTTGAAATCATTTTGGAAAAAACTCAAGTTCCGCCAATGCCCAATACAGCTCAAAAAATTTAATGCCGTCATATGCGGTTTTAAAGTCAGTATGTGTTGAGTTTCGACTGATCGGTTGTCTTTCCTAGAAATTTTCTGAGTGTGAAAATTTGATCTATAACCGATCTGCCAGGTCGGAAGGACTTCAAACATTTACGTAATGTTTTGCAAAATTGTGTAGCCAACATTAAACACGGATATGCCTCTGAATTACCTGCAAGACATCGGTCATTCTTTTTCCTGCTAATAGTTAATGATTCGGTGCACGTATCCTATCAAATTTCACTAGCGTGCAGCTAGTGTTTTTCAGAGGGAGAGAAGATTGGGTTGTTTACTAGAATTTTGGTTTTAATTTTAATTTTAAAGGGGACCGGAGCCTCTATTTTTTATGGACTAAGAAACTTGAAAAAAAAAGACTTAAAAGTTAGGAACCAAGGGAATGGTGTAAGGGATATAGTTTGGGACGAGGAGTGCTCAGGTTGGAATAAAGTCGGGGAGTAGACGAGTTGCACTTACGTGAGAAAGTTGTACATTGGCATTTGCCGATATTAAGTTCTAGGCAATTTTTATTCTAGAAGTAGGGTGGAGTCATGTGGAGAACAAATAGCTTTAAAATATTTTATGTCGTCAGCGCAAAGAAAGCAGAAGGGGAGTGTTTAATGATAGTAAGAATGTAAAAAAGGGGACCAATATGGCTGCCTTGTGGAACCCCAGAGGAGGCCAGGAAAAGAACTGACAGGGCGGATCTAAACCGAAAGCTGTAATATCGGTTTACCGAGTAAGAAGATATCCATTTTAATAAAAAAGATTCAAAGCCCAGACCAGTCAATTTAAAGAAGATGAGATGCCTTATCAAAAGCTTTAGTGAAATCGGTTGCGATAACATCGATTACTCTGCAATTTTCTAAGGCTGCGAGAGCAAAAGACACAGAAAACCATATTGTATAGGTAAAATGAAAGACTAGCACTTGAAGCTTCAGGTTTCGTATAAAATCCGTTCAAATATGAGAGAGTTTAGCAGTGGGACGATAATTGATAACTTCATTCTTTGATCCTTTCCTGTGTATCGAGATAAGAAAAGGGGTCTTCCATTATTGGGGAAATTCTCCCTGTGTAGGAGATAGATGAAAATGGGGAGGGAAAGGTTGGAAGTGCATTTTTTATGAAAAACGGAGGGGAGACGTCGAAGTCGGTGTACTTCTTGCCAAATCACTCTCTCAACATATGTTCAAATAAACTTGCAATTCCCTGTGCATAAACGGCAAGTTTCGTTCCGAAAAAAGAGGTCGTTCCAATCCATTTCCACAACTTTCAAAAGGTTTAAATTTTATCTAGCGGCCCATGATCTGAAAAGATTGAAGTAGTGTTTTTGGAGGTGATGATAGAGCTCAATTTAACAGGAACTATAGATAAATCCTTTGCTTTTATTTGATGATTTGATCGACCTAAAACTGAACCTGGTCATAAGGTACAAGTTGACAAGCTGACTTAAGCGCACAACATACCCCGTTTTCAATATTCCTTCCTTTAAAGTCTAAATATGCCTTTCTAATGAAGGGCGGACTGTATTTATGTGCAATCTTTGTCTAAAAATTTAAACGATTTCTCCAAACTATCCTATATCTATAAGGTGACCAGATGAAAACTCTAAGTTGCCTCCAAAGCTCTTTAGGATGGATATAATATTGTCCCACCTCTACTTTTAGCATAATACGTCAGTAACTACCGAGGACATTTCTAGATTAAGCTGTTCCTTAAGCAAAGCGCTCGTTTTTACTCTCAGTTCAGGAACTGATAAAACTTGTTATGTTGAAAAAACCTGCTTAATCTCAGCCTTAGCAACGTTATCAGTAATTGCTCTACCCTATTAGACGAGCACTAGGAAGAAAAACCTCTATAAATGTTGCAAGCGTGATCAACACGACCTGTCTTATCGAAGACCGAATTGGTGAAACTACGCGAGTGATTAAGTCCTGCCTTTTCATTCCCAAACATCTTGGTAGGAAGGTAAAAGGGATTAGACATTGGCAGACGTAAACTAGCTTCTCTATGCTACAAAACCCAGACTCGAATTACCACCACATTGCTAAAAAAAAACAAACGAGGCTCTACTCAAATATGCCGTCTAAAATCCATCAATGTGATGATGGAACCTCCAACCAACGCTCCCAGTAACTCGAAGGAGAGCATTTCGGCAACCGTAGCTGGTGCTCGATGACCGCGCCATAATATTCTCTCTGTAATCCTTACCTCCCTTACCACGAAGGGTGCTGGTTGGTACGAGGCGTTCTGAAACTATTAGGCTGTCTATAGGTAGATCAGATCTCAGTACAATTTATTAAGACTGTCATCGCTAATCTTGGTGACATTGACGAGGTGCTACGCTACAGGTTTACAACAGAGATAGTATCCCTCAGCTTTAATGCTGAGTTAATCAAAGATGATTCCGAAGATCTTGGGTTTTCAAAACCGTCAATTGCTGGAAGCTTCTCTTAAAAAATGTTGGTGCTAAGCACTCGGTAGAAAGACAGTGGTCATGCATCGGTCTATCTTGCATTCCTTTCGTTTGAACAAGGAATTTAGGCATTAATTTTGGTGTTTGAAATAATCAAGAATTCTTCATCAGACACCCTCCCGCAGGCTAGCCCATCGAGTCTGCGAAGTCAATACACTTTTCTCCAAACACCACACCAACTGAAAGGTGGCCGCGAGCTGAGGGCACCAAACTACAACATCTTTTACCTGTCATGAATAGACAACCAGATCAGAACTTAACTTCTATTTCTGCTTCACAGGAACACTGCTGACCTCCAAGGACGGCAAAAAGGCAGATTCGCATCCAAATACCAGACGTATGTGATCATGAAACAAGGAACTTTAAAAAGCTGATTGATCAGGTCGTTCGCAATCAGAAAAAAATTGTGTCAATCTTTAAATATGTAATATCTTGTAGTTTGTAGACAAGCATTTCTCTTTTAATTCGATATACAACAAGAGAGTGTTGGATGAACGGTCATACTTTGACCATTGATACATACAGTTTAGCATACCGGACAAATGATTTAAAAATGAGAAGTAAGTGAAGCCCAGTTTAATTTCTATAAAAGGCTCATCAGCAGAAGTGAATTTTCGAGACTACGACAAATTATGTCCAAATTTATACGAATTTTGAGCAGATTGAACAGGGTTTTGCTGAAGAATCAATGGATTTGCTTATGAGCACTCACTTTAAGAAAATCTACACACCTACATGTTCTGGGTGAAGATTAAATTAGCTTCCAATGCGCGGAACTATCATAAAAAAATCTTTTCAGAATGCTAAAGACATCTCGATACGCATTGTTTATAGTCTTTGATGTACATTTCATATTCAAAACCTTCCATATTCTCCCGAAGAATCACAGACCCATCACCCTGTCACCCGGGAAGTTAAAGGCCCTCGGCATTGTGAGCATTCCTTATCTTTCAAGGAGTATACAATTCGGACATTCATTGATATTGAAGAAGTTTTTAACTTCATTAGTATCTTCTCGATCTACTTCTACTTCAGAATACTTCAGCAGAGTAATAAATACAACCTTCCGTGACTGTTCTACAAGAAAGACACTAAGGCATTTGACAGAGTTTGGCATCCGGCTCTGTTGTCGAAAATTGCGTGCATTTGGGATCGATGACTCTCTTCCTCAATGGATTAGAAACTACCTTTCGGAACGTTCAATTCAAGCTGTCTTGGATGGTTTTCAGTCTGATATTCATAAAATAAATGCTGATGTGCCCCAGGGCTCCGTTTTGTCTCCGACACTCTTTTTAATTTTCATTAACGATCTCTTGTCTGCTACTTCTAATCCAATATATTCCTTTGCTGACGACATTACTCTCTGATTTTCATATTCGTTCCCGGACTCACTCCTCTTCGGCTGAAGAACGGGAACGGCAGCGTATGTTAAGCTCATTAAATTCCGATATCAACAGCATAACCAATTGGGGAACTACCAACAGAGTCGAATTTAATGCTACCAAAACCCAATGCTGTCTGCTGTCGTTAAAGCAAAATTTAAACACGCAGACATTATCCATGAATTGCAGTTGCATGGTTGAAACCGAAAAACTCTCCATTCTCGGTATGTGTGCCAATGACAACTTACGTTGGATGTCACCAGAAATGATGCGAAATGTCTATGTTTCCGCAAGCGATGTAAGGAATACTTCACCGCCTCTGATCTGGCCTCAATTTATAAGGCATTTACCTACCAGAAATTGGAGTACAATGCCCACATCTGATCGGGTGCTCCCAAAACACCTTTGCACCTACTAGATAGGATTCAAAACCGCGCGATAAAACTCATAGGTGATACTAATATCACTCAAACAATGGACACCCTCGAACACCGACGCAATGTCTTGTGCCTCACCATGTTTTATCACTATTTCTACCATCAGTGTTTCATAGAAATCGCCGGTAGCATTCCGCTCCTTCAAACTTTCCGCCGTAACATCCATCTTGCTATGAATGCTAATCAGAACACCCTCAAGAAAACTTTTCGACGTACTTTGAAATATCGTGATTCGTTCTTAAACCGTACAACTCGCTTATGGAATGCTCTGCCCAGCTCTTTATTCCCTCCTCATTATAACCTTCAAACATTTAAAACCAGCTTTCACCGGTACCTCTTTTTCCATCCTCCCTGCACTATGTATAACCATTTTAAGGACCCTTAAATCCCTTGAGCGCGAAAATTATAAAAACAAAAAAAAAAAAAAAAAACTACATAGAGGAACTTCAGGGGATGTCCATATGGAACCTTGTAACCAATGGGCTGCTTACCAAATTAGAGAGCAGGGAATGTGGTGTGTTAGCTTGTGCAGAGAAAGTCACTCTTTATATGTCGGGCAAACAGTAAGAAACTATTTCTCATTCTCCAGTATACATCAGACATACTTTCTTCTTTGACCGTAGCTGTGAGCTTTCCGTAAATCTGGCTTAAACGGAATCGGTGCTCTCCGTGAGAAGAATCAAGAAATTCTGCATTGTCACACCCATGCTATTCGTAAATACGTTTGATTTATGAAGGAGTGCCAGATACATACACCCTCATCCTGGATAGCAAATTGAGGTTGAAAAAAATGTTGCTCATACTCATACAAGAGGGTTGTAGGTTCAGTCGTTCATAGACCTCCACGGAGATTAGAAGTGATTTTTGTTTCGGCGGAAGTGCGGAAAAATAAGAAGCATTCTTTTAGCCAGTAAATTTTCAAGTGCTCGGTGGCCGAGGTGGTAAAGACCTGGGCAACAACATACCTGGTGTGACGCTCCCGAGGCCTGGGTTCGATTCCCATCGGGAGACAAACTATCTTTAGTTCTAATTTTTATTAAATAATAAGTGAAGTGAAAAAAACAAAAACAAAAAAAAAATCAATTGATGGATTGTGGAGAGCGGTCCGCTATGCCAATAGCGGGATCTGCGGAGATACCAGGCGAGGCTTCGAGTGGTTCGTGCCAAACGCCAAAGGCAAAGAGGAAGCTAAAGCCAACCTCTAACTCCGCGTCCCACCCTGCCAACGTCCACTGAAAAGCTTGGTGGATTGAGGGTATTATACAATTTCGCTTCATTAGCAGCAAGCGAATCGGACGATGAAGAGGAGGAAATCTTGTCCATAAGTAGCAGCATCAAAATGCTGCAGCAGAGGGTACAGGCCATAAAATAACAGCAAATGGTCAGAAGGAAGAGGGAAAAGAGCATGAGCTATCCCTACAACAACAGCAGTCGCAGCTTGCTCAAAAGCAGTCGCAACAAAAAGTCAACAGTCAACACAAGTGCTACAACAACAAAAAGCAAAACAAAAGAAACAACAACAACAAGAGCAGCCACAAAAACGGCAACAGCTAAAACAGCAGCAGCAGCAACAACAAAAACAACAACAACAGCAACAGCAGCAGACGAAGAAGAAGGAGAAGTTGCCTCCTATCAACAACTATAAATTGGAGGTAAATGCAACCAAGGACCTGTGTAAGTTGGTCATTGGAAGTAATTTTAATATTAAGCGATTGGGGAACGATCGTCATGCCATCCACTGTAATACAGTGGAGGGCTACGCGCAAGTGAAAGAGCTCCTAAAGGAAACGACGACGGAGCACTACTCATACACACCGAAGTGTGAAAAGCGGCAATCGATGCTGCTGAAGGGGTTGGAACCGTCTTCTGATCCTGAGGAGATCCTAGCACTGCTCAAAGAGAAGGAGTGCGAAGGACTCAAGTTTGTGGGGGTAAAGCCATTTACCACAGCCAGAGCTAGGCGGGAGAAACGGAGTCTGCCGTTCTTCTTGGTGCAGCTCAGTCCCGAAAGCCGTCTGGATAGTCTAAGGAGTATCAATGTCCTAGACTACCAGGTGGTTCACTGGGAAAAATTAAAAAAGGAGCGAAGGCGTTATACAATGCGTATAACGAAATATTTGCGAAATTGTGAAATTGGAGGAGTTTGTCCACAGATATTCTTACAAATACAGTAAGACCCGATGGACACGCTTCTCCGCAACCTTGACAAGAGCGCTCTCCTCGAACACGCTCCACCCACCCTCCAATAGGAATTTGTCAAACGAGGAGATCGACAATTACCTAAAACAAATGGACGAGACAATTAAACAAACTATGGACACTACAATACCGCGGTATCGACGTACAACTAACGAAGACCTGTTCCGCAATCCTACTATTGACGCACTGCACCGACAGAAAAGTAGAATTCTGACAAGACTTAAAAACTTGTACAGTCAGTTAACTGACCGACAAGACCCCTAGATTAGGACACTGAAGTCGTCGATTAAAAATATTCAAACGCTGATAAAAGAGAATTACAGAATTTCTGTAAGTTTGTATTGGAACAACAAGGTTCGGGCTGTAAACACCAGCAACCTGAATATGTTTCCGCAAATAAATAAACTGTTTCGGAGAAAAAAACAAAACGACCTTCAGTGTCTTAAAATAGCCCGGACAACAGACAACGAACGGTTACTGACAATAGCAGGTATTGATCCAAATGAGGCCGCTGATGATGACGACTTCTTTGCGATCGAGGATCCGCAAGAGAAGGTTGAGACCATAGGGGCTTCCAAGAAGTATACAAGGCCTTTTATATCATTGGCCCTAATTATGACCTGGACACCCGCGTCTTGGTGCACAACTGCTACATTCGAAATGAAATAGAGAATTGGCGATCCAACGGCTCTGGTTTCACCCGGTTTAGCGACGAAAATATGGCAAATAATGTCATTGCCAGAGAGGGTGGCCTACCCCCATTCATTTCGAAGGAAGGACTCCCTGAGATCTTCGATACAATCTGAGTTAGGAAATCAGTGGGGACCGATGGTATTCCGAACATCGTGCTTCGACATCTTCCTCTAGAAGCGGTGGATATTTACACCACCCTGTTTAATAATGCAATGAATAATGCACATTATCCAGCGCATTGGAAAACGGCGGTGGTTCAACCTATCCCCAAAAAGGGAAAGGATATATCCAATCCGGCGAATCTCCGGTCGATAAGTCTCCTTCCGAATATCAGTAAGGTTTTTGAAAAAGTAATCAATAGAGCTCGGTCTAGGTGGGTTCCTAGGTGGGACATGATTTCTCACATGCCGCGTCTAAACTGGTGTCCAATATCCGAATATACTGGTGCCTGCCTTGTTGACTTGGAGAAGGCCTTCGACACCATGTGATTAGAGGGTCTTTTCTATAAGCTGACTAGGCTAGGGATCAGTAAACCACTCTTATACATTCTGTATAATATGCTAACCAACAAACACTTCATCATGAAAAACGGTGATGCGACTTCTGTTGGAATATTTCAAATTAAAAATGGTCTTCAGCAAGGCGCGGTCAATTCGCCGATCCTTTTCAACATTTATACAAGCGACTTGATAGGTTCACTTCCCCATACTATTGCGTACGCAGATTTGGTAGCGTACAGAACAGGTCCGAAAATCGAGGTCATTAACACCCTCTTGCAGCGTGACTTCGATATGATAAGACGATTTTGCGATGACTGGAAGTTGAAAATCAACTTTCAGAAGTCGGAAACCATTCTCTTTAGGACGCCGTTGTCTGGAGCCTCTAGGGATACCAGAAAAAATTGGAGAAAGTTCTCGATTATTGGACAACACGGACAGCCTCTTGCCTGTCGAAATGTAGTCAGATACCTTGGAATCTGGCTAGATCACTTTCTGTATTTTGGCAAAAATGTAGATGCTGCTCTGGCCAGAGCTAAAGGCGCTTTTTCCCTTACAAAGGAAGGAAAAGATTCGGGTGTTTGAGAGGGCTTGCCTTCGCTTGTACAGAACACCAGAGTCGGAGTACAAAAAATTTTATCCTAATGAGGTCCTTTACAATAGGGCGAACCTAATACGAGTGGACAATTTCGTAATTAAGCTGACTCGAAGGCACATTGCAAGAGCAATGACCTCGACGAATAACCTAATATCTGGGGCTTACTACCCCAATTACCTTTACCACGAGAGTGTGCGATCTGACGGCTTCGTTCCACCTGAAGCATTCCTCTACCTAGATCAGAAAGGGTTGATCCAGGATATATTAGCGGTCCCGTTAATCTTCCATGTCGCTCGGACAGTTGGTGACAGGCGACTCAACTACAACAGAGACGTCGCACTTGGCAGTGTGGATCGACTCAGGTTCAATAGGGCGGTGGGGAATTGCGATAAGAGTGATGTCGTTCGGCAGCACCAGCATTTCTGGTGGTTGAATGATGGAGAAGATGCTTCGTCGTCGTTTCCGTCAATTACGGACCAGCCTTACTAACGAGGCAGAGCTGACCAATCTCTTTTATCTTGTAAATAGCGATGGCCAGCTTACATAGGTTTAGGTTAGCATCTAAGAAATATATACATATATTAGTATATACAAAGGTGTACACTACTATATGTATATAATTGTGTACAATGTCTATGTGTGCGTAAGTGTGTTTTGTGTATGTAGGTTAAGTAGAGTAAGGTTTATTTTAAGTTAGATATTAAGTTTTTATAAAAAAACAAAAAAAAGTCCATATGCTAAGATTTTTCTTAACGAATATTTTTCCTTAGCCTTAAGTATACAATATAAATAATTCTAAATAAAATGTAAGTAAAGTCGAAAGGCATAGATATAAGTATTTGGAGTAGCTTAGAGTGCCTGTGTGGGGCCACTAAATTAGTATAAGATTGTTAAGTAATTTTAAGCTAGCATTTAAGCATTTTTTGTTAGTATATAAGAGTTAGTGATTAAGAAAATAAAATGCAATTAAAACTGAAACTGAATTGAACTGGGTTGTAGGTTCAAGATGGGATCCAGAACCCAGAGTCATGAACTGGGACTACAACGCATGTGCGAAGCCAATTCTCGCTTATGGCGTAGGTGGTTGGGGTTCTGCACTGTATTATCGGACTAACATCAATATGTCAGCCTACCTTTATTAGCATCAATGGCGCTATAATCTAAATACAGAACATGCCAGTCTATTCACACTGAATTTTGCCCTCGTCCATCAACCCGCCTTCAATTAATTGAAATCGATTTCTACCACCAGAACCCAGAAGGGAACGAATGAAGACGATACAGACCCATTCTCAGTAAGTTCATTTCTATCTTTACACACGGCTCTCAAACGACTGAAGACGTTGGCGGAGGTCGTCTCTTACATAGCACTTACTGTTTTTCATTAGCAGCCCTTGATGCTGGAGTCGGTGCCAGCCATACCAGCATTCTCGGAAAACTGCGCAGCAACTACAAGGAATTATGAATTTAAAAAAAATAAAATTTTGATAAAACTCATGCGTCAAACCAGAGTATCTGAAATAAATGAAAAATCTCTGCGGGCATACGTTCCCACATTTGTCTTCTCAGCTCAAATTATCTTTGCACTCACGTTTTCCATGTCTAGGGTCAATCTCCTTAAATCTGTAAAGTGGTCAAATCTTGTCCATCACTTATGTTGGCTTATGACTTGCTTAGGTAACGACTGTCTGCCTCGTTCCATTCACCAGATACAAATACGAGTATATGCACAATAATTGCCATATAACTCATCCGATGTCGGACCATGTGCAGATAGATATTTGTACCTCCAGCATTCTGTGGTCATGTAATGAATAGATCTCATCGATCTGTAGAGTGAAGTGTTGAAGTGATTTTCAGCACCAATGGTTGTTTACTCAAATTACAGTCATTATGCCGCGGGCACCATTCGATGCGTGTCTGATGTCAATGTTGACATCTAATTGCGGTTCAGTGCAAAGTGTGTAATCGGAACATGACGCTCTGTTACCAGAAGGTATTCTGGAAAATTGTAGGCATCTTGAAGTTTCTATGGATACATCTCTTTCGATAACGAAACGAAATGTCAACTTCCTCTGTAGACACCCAAGCAACTTATACTGAACCCAAGCGAACTAGAAATGTAACGGCTTCCCACTTGGCAGTGTATGTGGGCATGCATATTTCCACTAGAAGTTGTCGCCTCCGAAAGTATATTGACCCCATTGTAATTGAGTATAACCTCCTGCAGCCAACACTAAAATCATTTCCATTCTTGTGGCAGACAAATTACTTGTATCTCTGAGAAACAAGAGACTTCTTTGTAAATGTCGCACCACTCTTTTCCTGCCACAGATATCATCATTCTTTGCGAAAGATACAAAACTGCACGCACGCGCCAACTGTTGCTACGTACGGTTACAACGTACTCGAGACCACTGTCGTTACTTACTCGTAAGCCTGATAAAAATCAGTGAGTTGAGTCTCTGTTGCTCTGGTCGCCGCAAAACATCAACAGATCTTCTGGCGATAACGCGCCTGGTCAAGATTTCTAACAACACTGGCGAAATGAGATACGTATCTGAACTTGTTGCAGTGTTGTCATCGCTTTGCTGTTGGAGATGTTTTCAAGATAAATCGATCTTAGACAAACTTACATCAGTGGTTTGGTGCTGCCCAGTTACCAGCAAGGACTTTTCCAGATCTAGATCACAAGATAAGGGACAGAGTTTACATGGCTACGTGAACACTACCTACATGACAAGAATTCCTATCTTAAGTTTGATTAAGAAGAAGGTCAGGGGTTTGTTTGACATCAAATAAGAAAACGGCTTCCGGCATTGCGATACCAAAAGAACGCCTAAAATTTCAATAGAAATTTATTTCACCCAGTTTGTCCGCCTACTCCATTGGGAAAGTGGTTAAGGGAATTTCCGGGTTTCTTGCTTTTACACTTCAAGAAGGTAGGCTGTTGGATAGCAATACTGTTGTTTGTGATGAGGTCGCCCTCACCCAAGACCTGCTGGGACTTGTTGAGGATAGTGGCTTTAGACAATCTGCTTAGAGTAGTTTTCTTTCGTACACTTGACATTCCATACGCTGACAGCTTTTTTCATAGAGCAGATACGCGATGGTATAATATGCAATTTTTAGTTCGAAGAGTAAGCCTTGACTGGAAAACCGAAGGGAGCCTCCAAAATTTCTATTTCAAAGTGAATCGCAATCGTTCTTATTGAATGGCCAAGTTCTGAAACCATGCCAGCGTTGGTTAGTTAGCTGAACTTCATTTGTGTTGAGAATATAGTTATGCGTAATATATGGGGACATAAGTGGCTTCAACCAGTCCTTGTCTGTTAACTCTTTCTTTTCTGTCAGAACAGAGTACTTAGACATAGAACTTGTTCATTGTACTAGTTGTAAGAGCCTTTTAATAAAATTTCTCCGTCTTTCGGCGAAGGATGAGTAAGCGCTTCAGTGATAAAATGCCCATATCAACACCGAACACCTGTAGCTTGATGCGAGCGAAGGCCAGACGTTCACAGAGCTAATGCTCGGCGATGTCGTCATCACGTTCACAGCAAACGTCGCATGATGTTGAATTAGTAATGCTCAGCGCAAATCAGTGGTGCTTAACAAAAGTGTAGTGCCCCGTCATGACGCCAGTAAGCAGCATACAGTCTTTCCTATTAAGAGAGAGCAGTAAGACCGCTAACCTCTTAGAGATGACGGGAAGCATTCGTTTGGTCTGCCAGCAATCTGGAGAGCCATGCTATCTCTAGTTACGCTCACATGAGACCCAAATATCAAATATGGGTCCTGGAAAACTCTCCTCTGAGCCTTACCTAGCAAGTTCATCGGCGATTTCATTTCCCGTGATCTCATTCTGACCTGAAACCCAGACAAGACTAAGTGCATCTTGCCTGTAGCAACAGATGCAAATGCTTAGCCCCCTCTACCGGCTGGCTCTTTACAATATAGTTCGTTGTCATTAGGATGCCATATGGTTCCGTGTGGAAGACAGGGGTAAATTTTCCTAACGAGAAGTAAAATATTTCGTTGTCGTCCTCCAGAATGACACCATCTAATCCTAGATGCATTCCTTTTCTGACTCAGATTCAGGTCGAAATCAGTTTTGGGCACAGCGAAAGCCGATATCGTATTTTTTCGGCAACAGGGGTTCTGGTGTCATTGCAACAGACCAGAGTCATAAGGCAGTCAGCGCGCAAGGGCATCAAAGCTCCAATGCGTTTTGTACCCAAGACTTTCCTCTTTAAACGAAAGATGGCTTTGAGAGTGCAGCTCATACAGTCCAGACAGACTGTTCTTTGGAGTCTGATGGAAGCAGCAATGACATATTTTCGAAAGAGCTTGCTCCACCAGACAAACGACGATCCTTTGCGTCGGCATAGGCCTTATCATAGGCATGTAGATCCAAAGGATCCTGCTCAATGACAGGCCCTATGTCTTGCTGAGAGTAGCTTTGCATCACCAGAAGGCCGATAGCGCATTAGAGGCATTCGACGTAACATTTTTACTCCATAGAAGTTTGCTATCCAGGATGACTTCCAAATACTCGTACTTACATTCTTTGGAGAATTAGATGGTGATGCGTTTAAGGAGTCGATGAGTCGGACGAGTCGGCTTCCTCGTTCTCGTAAAGTGAACAACCTCAGTTTTAAGAGGAACGTCCAATTCTAGTGCACCAATTATGGTTGACGTCTACGATCCAACAGACAGTACAGTTACGTCATCCGCGTATGCTTGCACATAGACGTCAGTACTATTGAGAGCGTTGAGCAGTGAGTCAACCAACATGCACCATTGTGATTGAGACAGTATGTTGCCTTACGGGGAGCCCCTATTTACCGCTGTCATCAAATATTGGCCACATTCTGCATCCGCAATCAGTGTCCTTATTCACCAGCATTACTTTGATCTACAAAACTAGTGATTCGTCTACGTCCTGTTGTCTGGCCGTCGAAAGTTGTGTTGCCGAAAGCCCTATCAATTTCGATAAGAATGCCCAGCGCGTCTTCCTTCTTGTCGAGCGCGCCTTCAATTCTGCTTACTAGATTTTGAAGGCTACTCCCACTGTTCGTGAGGGTTTCGATATGCACGCCAATGTCAGACTAGCAGTGAAGATTACCTTCAGAGTTACGAGCAGTTGATCTATGTATGTGTAGCTTCTTGTAAAATAACGACGGTGCCATGAGATTTGAAGCCATCATAGGAAGCTACAGCATATTTGATGGCCTCATTGTCACCACAACCGATGAGATATACTCGTACATACCAGCTACGGCGTGTTTCGTCGTTACTTTTTTGAGCCGACCTGTGAGAGCTCGCGTTGTCGTGGTGGAGAGGTCGAAGACTGCTGGCAAACAGAAGGTGGTGTATCATTCTGAATTGGCCATTCTACATTGGTTTAATGACACGGTGACGACATATCCGGTTTTCCGAAGAAATAGGCGAACATTTCCTTCGAAGTGCTACGTGCGTGAACAACTTTTGTTGGATTTGGCTCGTCTTGAAAAACCCGTACAGTCAAATACTGTATAGTTTTGGACTCATGTGCATAGATCCGTGATTTGTGGCCTGTCACGATTTTATAGTCGTCTTTTGGAGCACCGCGATCGAATTTTTTCAACATTTCCTTGGAGCAATCGACAAGAGTCTTTTTTCGAGCGATTGCCAAATTATGAGGTGTCCAACGCGAAGAAATCTTTTTGACGGCTAAATGTTATATGTATGCGAGTGGAACTAATACCAAAGCATGCCTCAATTTCATGATACATAGAGTAACTCTCATGACGATCTTGCGATATCAGTTCTCGCACAGCATCGATTTTGGACGTCACTTACGAAATACGTCGTGGAAGTAACGACGACCACCATTGAATTCGGCAAATTTGCGAAAGACGTTGGCGCAGGACGGTGCTTCATCACCAAAAGTCGAAGCGAGTTGATCGGTACACTGTTCATGAGTTTGTGGCTGAGATGAATTCTTCAAGTCGCTGTAGCACTCATACATATGCCAAAACATTCTGAGCACGTGTACCATTAAAAACGTCAAACTTTACGATGCTGATGTCAGATTTGACTCATCTGCCCGGTAGTGCACATCTGCCAACATCTCCATTTCAACACCCCAGGACTGGTCAGGAAAATCTTTATCGGCATCAGTTTCCAACACATTGAAGTAGTTCACATAAGAAATATGCTATGCTGACTCTTGACAGCAGTCCCATGAATCCATCCGTTGGACATAGTCCGTCTGAGGGTTAGTCAATTCCAACGAAGTATTGTAGTTCTCTCCTTCTCCAACACTCGCGTCTATAGAAAGTCAAGTGTAGATGGATAGGACCACCATTGATGTGTGGACATATGTAGATTAAAGCACTAAGCATCGCCATCGATTCTAATCGTACAAAACCCAATTACCTTCAGTTAGTTATTCGATGAAAGTCTTAAAAAATTGTTTCGATTGCAAACTAGCCATCGATTAGCTTTTTAATTCTTTGGTTGACGGGTAAACCATTTGGAGACTGCCAAGTTGATTTGCGCCCATTTTGGTTGTGTTGCAGAAGCTAAGCTCGTTGACTGCTTATGAATCATAAATATCAGGCGACCTATGTGCTTATCGTAATTGTAGTAAAGTGTCTTAGTCACTTGGGAAATCTGAGAAGACTATTTGCACTGCTATTTGGCTGGTAAAACCAATTACCAAGTGATAATTGCTACTTCTACGCCAAATGCAAATACCAAGAACTAAAATATAGTTCCCAAAGCAATTTCCAATTCAAAAAGTGTAATCTAATCCTTTCCATCTCTGGTGGGACCTCCTCTAACGACCAGCAATCAGTGGCTGTAATTCAACTCCATTAGATTGTATACTTCGTAAATAAGTTGAACTGCGAAAAATTACTTATGCTTCATAACTGCTACATAGCATGAAGCCACAGGAGGCTCCTTGCAACTCCATCAGATTATAGCATTCGAGTTACTAGTACATATCCCGGTATCCGTACAAATGTGCTATTATGGCAAAATGTGAAATACAGACACTTTGTCGGTACAAACTGTCCGCAATTTAATTTCCCCACGGGATATGATTACCGATTTGGCTTGCCAGTTAATTCATCCGCACTGCTGTTCGGATTAATTAAATCCAGTAAGTGGGCTTTGATAATTTAAATTGTGCTTAAGAAATTGGAAATTGCTTTCAAATTGAGTTGATTACAATTTCTATTCAGTTAATTAATAATCGGATTTATACGGTATTATAACGGAATTTGGCTATAAGGAAAATTGAAATTTTAATTTAAACATTAAAAGTTGTTGTGGACGGATGGAGGTTGTTTCCAGTAGATTCTGAAAATAGATGAAACTAGTGCGCATATTACTTGATCGTAATAACTTCTAAGTTGGTCTTTTCAGATTGCCTGACAGGAAGGTTTTAGCTTTCAGTCTAGTGTCGTAAAGGGTTTTCCAATAGGGACATGACAACTTTGAATTTAATTTGTGAACGCACTCTTTCACTAATCATCAAACTGTCACTCGCAATTTATTCAGTAAACTCAACATTTTCATCATGGCAAAGTACACGAACGAGCAACGTCTGCAAATTATAAAAATTTTCTACCGAAATTCGGAGTCGGTGACTGCAACTTTAAGAGCGTTAACTCCAATTTTCGGTGGTAATTCTCGCCCTAGTAGACAGGCAATAACAAGTTTAGTGCAAAAATGTGAGTCTACATATTCGTTGTGTGATGTTGCAGTGTCAGTGAGACAGCGGGTTGGTCGAAGTGTCGAAAATATCGCTGTCGTTCAGGCGTCTGTAGCAAACGATTCAAATCAGTCAATTCCAAGGCGTTCTCAAGAATTGGGCATCACTCAGACCACATTATGGCGTATTTTGCGTAAGGATCTTGGTTTACACCCATACAAGATCAAGCTGACTCAAGAATTGAAGCCGATGGACCATTTGAAGCGACGTACGTTCTCCGATTGGGTTCTGTAGAAGATGCGCCAAGATAATGAATTTCATCGCAAAATCATCTTCAGCGACGAAGCTCATTTTCGGCTCAATGGGTTCGTCAATAAGCAAAATATGCGTTATTGGTGGGGCGAAAATCTACATGTGCTTCATGAATCACCACTTCATTCACAAAAAATAATGGTTTGGAGCGGTTTGCATGCCGGCGGTGTTATTGGGCCATATTTTTTCGTCGACGATAGCGATCACCGATTATTTTTGGCCCGAATTGGAAGATATGGAATTGTACGACATGTGGTGGTTTCAACAGGATGATGCCACAAGCCACACAGCACACGCTATAATCGATTTATTGAAGAGTAAGTATGGTGAGCGTGTTATCTCAAGACATGGGCCAGTCGATTGGCCGTCTCCTTCGTGCGATTTAACGCCGCTTGACTATTTTCTGTGGAGCTACGTTAAGTCATTGGTTTATGCCAATACGCCAACGAGGTTGGAAGAGCTCAGAGCCAACATTGAACGCGAATAGCGGCCGTTTCGGCCGAAATGTGTGGCCGCGTAGTTGAAAATTGGGCCAAACGAATCGACCGCTGCAAACGTGCCCGCGGTGGACATATGTACGAAGTCGAGTTCCATTCATAAATGTTTTGATTGTACTTCAAGCCGATAATAAAGTTTTTGAAATATCTCAAATGGTTTGCGTTTTATTTAAAAAAAAAAAATTGTCAAGTCCTTATTGGAAAACCCTATACATACTATCACAATATCCTAGTGGCATATTGAAGCTGTTGGAATAAGTAATGACTTGGAGCTTTGCGTTCTTTGCTAAGGAACCTAGAAAAATTTGTCATAGAAGCTTTCGACAGAAGTATTCCCAGTGGTACTCGTATCAATCTCCACAAAGTCGGTTCTAAGAATCAAGGCAGAAGCTGTTGGTGAAAGTGCAAGACCTACTAATCTGAATTTCATGATCCAATTATGAATTTCATGATCTTTGCAAGAGCTTAGCCAATGTCGGCAAGTTGTCCACACAGAAAATTTTGAGAATGTTAAGACATTTGCATCCCCAAAGTGTCACTAGCCACGGGTGACACTATTGCGCAATTAAGCCGTTTGTTGTAGGAAGAAGCTCTGAAGACTTTTCAAGCTCTTATCCAAACAGAAAACCTGGAATCGTGTAAGAAAATTGTCGTACCAATATAACAGTTCTAGAAGTTCAAGTCAAGTGCCATATATACCCAGGCGCATCCTCGTTTTCTAGCTATGAGCAATGTCAAAACGTTGATTATTCGCCGGGAAGAAATCATCAAAATACAGGAACAGTTCATCTACTTATATTTTTAGGCGTTCGAAATTCAAAGTTCTTCAAGATAGATCGAACGTCATCTGTCAGCTCCAGAAATCTCCACTCAAGCTGATGTGTCAGCTTTGGAAACTTTCGCAGGCCAGAAGACATCATAAAAACATCAAGGCCTACTTTTTTCTAATGAGAAGACGGTATTTGCCTCTCCTCTTCTGCTCGTAGAGCTCATGAGCAGCTCTAATCCTTCTATCCTGCACCGCTTTGTATGCATCTTGTTTAGCCGCATATGCTTGCCGGCACTCGTCGTTAAACCAGGGATTTCTTTGTGGTGGCTGAGTGAATCTCAGCACATCAGAAGCGACATCTTCGATACCTGATGTTGGCGGCCTTAAGAGATTAAGGGAGTCTTGAACTGAAACGGATTTGGCGATCTCTTGCGATTGTAGCCGTCCGTAGTAGCTTGCTTTTACGATGTTCGAGATATTCGCAGTCGTACCGTGGCTACCACAATGTAGCATCCGAATCGATATTGGCTGCTCGAAACGTATGGACATCCACAATACTGGAGAAGTTTCTTGCGTTGATCGCAATGCAGTGCAAGTGGTTTCATCCCGCCGCAAAGACAATTAGCCTGAATCCGTTATCGGAGGTGGTGTCGTTCAGGCTCTTGCTTTCGACAGTATTACGAAAGATGCCCTCTCTTCCTAGCTTTGCATTAAAATCAACGAGGACAATTTTTATGTCATAGCTAGGGCACTGTTCGTAGGTCTTGTCTTGTCTTGTCTTGACAAATCTAACCGTAATATTAGTTGTTGTGAGGCGCTCGTTAACATGTCGGAAACTGAAGACCTCTTGCCTAGATCTACCTCTAACAACGAATTCGCATCCAAATAGGCGCTGGTTAAAAGCAGCATCAATAAGAATCGCCGTAGTAGATGTAGCAGTTTTTCATCTTCTTTTTGTCTGGCGAACCCCTTTGCATTTTGTCGATGTCGATGGTAATATCTGCTTTGCAGTAGTCCAGGGCCCCCGCTATTTGGCTGCACGTGGCCTATTAATGGACTAAAGTTGAATGTCCTTGTTTCGTTTACAGCAATTGTGAACCGTAGAACCGTCCATATTCGGATTTCCTAAATTAGCTTTATTTTCTTTGGCCGAGAAATTATCCCGGCGGCACAACCCCAAACCTTTTCATTACTTTGCAAAAGACTGAGAAATTCCAGTCAAAGGAACTTAGAAGGAGCACAATGAAGTTTATCTAAGATTCTATTGTTCACAGAAAAATATGTAGCTACTCTGCACTCAGATAGCCACGCAGCCGTTAAAGGTGTGAACTCCGTCGTAATACAGAGGACATCTAATCCAAGTACAATTCATTTAACCTATGCTGGGTACCAGCACACATACAATAGATATCACAGCCATTCCATGGATTAAAGAAATCGCAAGGAAGCAGACAACAATATAGATCTTCTAGGCTCTCGCGTTTATGAGTATTTCGTTTGGTACCATGCAAAAATTGAATGCACCTTTATTACTGGGAACTGTGCCACTGATATTCATGCGAAATAACTCGGGGTACTGACAAACCGCTACAAGTGAACCTGCAGGGACAAAGACGAAGTTCAGTAGTCCGTCAACTGCTATGTGACTGCCATTCTCCTAATGAAAAAAGAAAGAGAACTGCAGGTAGTTACTTGTTTATCGAGCAGAATTGAGCAAAAACCTTCTGAAATTGATGTCCTTATCTTAAGCCAAAAATGGGCACAGAAGACCTAAATGGTAATCTAACTGAGATGATCTACCCTCATAGCCACTGAATCACAAACTGCAAGTTAATCTACGTTCAATGACGGCATCCTCTATTCTTGAAATTCGAGGGCGATGCGGCATTGAGCTGGAAGACATTTTTATCCTAACTAGCTTCCATTTGTCAGTGCTGATCCTGAGGTCAAGCACCAGTTGAATCTTCAACACTTCACTCAGTGGTGCTTTTGAAAACAAATCTCTTGTTATTTCCATATTTTTGATGTCTCATAGAGCTCTTAAAAATCATTGTCTGCTCCTTCTTTGTCTGGAACCATAGACTTTGATTTGGTGTCATTCAGTTATGACTTGACTTCGCCACAATGATTCATTGTTTTTTTTCTTTCCATCATTGCACACGGTAACTACTAAGAAACCATTCGGATACAGACGCTCCTTGAGATCTGAGGAGGTTCCTTCTGAGTCCCCTCCACAGCAACAAATTAGTTGAAGAACACGATATGCCTAAGTAAGAATGAGGCTTTTACGCGAAGCAATGTACATACTCGTACATATCTCAGAAATCGGCGACTATGACTATGACGACGGCGAGTACTTATCTCAAAAACCGATGCAAGAACATTTTCGAAAATCCCTCACCATTTTGATAAATATAAAAAAGAATTTATTTTCTGTTTTTTGTGTTTTTTTTTTTAAATTTGGCTTCGCAACAAATGATTAACACTGATAAGCGTACCATGTTCACTTTCTGTATCAGCAGTGTTTACGCCTTTTGGAAATAGTTCATAATCCACACCAGAAGCATCTCTCTCGGTACGGATTGTTTTGTAAAGTGAATGTACTCCAAACCATAACCACACCCAGATACCTGCGAAACATGTCTTAAGTTCCATGACAAAGACTCAAAAAATTAGTGAAGCTTACCTAGGATGAAAGAAATTCCTAACCAAACAGGAAAGGGGGGACCATACATCGTTAGATTCGCTATCATTCCGATTGTGATTATCAGAAATTTAATAACCAAGATAGTTCCGTTGTGAATTAACCATGGCAAAAGCATTAAATGCATACGCTGGAAATGAACTCAAATGTGGTTTAAGTCAAAGGGATTATGTACCAACAGACAAACCTTAATGGTTCCCAAGATCAGCAAAACAGATGCAGCCAAATCCAGAAGGGCAAAACCCAGCTGTACAGAAACAAGTACCGAGATTCCTGTGAAATATACATAATTCAAGAACGAATACCGTGTCAGATATTTTCTTCTATCTCACCGAATGCAATGCTGGGTTCAAAATGTCTGTCCGATGGTGATAACGTGAGAATCATTGTCATGACTCCAGTCAAGCAAGAAATAACCACGATACTGGAGATTGTTTCAATTAGAGAAAATGCAAAGCTGATCCAACCAATGGACAATCCAGCGGTTGATAGCTTCATGCCACAAAAGCTTCTTAAAGTGCAGCACATTGCGCATCCAATGATACTTCCTTAAGAACGAGAGAGAATTTTTCAAATTTGTAATGCGGCACCGTACCGAACTAAAACGTCCGAAGTCTACAGATCGACTAAATCCAACTGCGACATTGCAAAGTTCTGTTCAGTGATTTGTAGGAGTATGTATGAATGTATTGACTGGCAGCAGAAACAGCGGAAACATCTCTACGCTGAAGATATCGAAATTCAAATTCCCCATCAAGTTCCTTCATTCACGATAGTGGCAAGTCATACAGCTATTTTCGAACCAACGAATACGGTGTGTAAATCCGATTGCGTCATTATTATTACCCTTAACATTGGGACCTCTGTCGGGATGGAACTGGACCATTTTCAATGGAAGAGTACATTTTTGAATTAGTTCTTACCAGATATCGTTTGTCGTTCATCCACTTGAGGTTCAAGTGGTTCTAAGTCGCACATTTAGCAGTCTAGACCGCATCGATTTGTTCGTGCGGCGGTTTCTATTTATCCATAAGTGTTTTAGTATTTTGTTTATTTCTGCTATTTTTTTGTAGTTTCTTATTTTTCATGAGGAAAACGATAAGTACAGTGAGTAAGTGCCTTCTATACTTTCTTATGATTTAAATTTCGTCTGGCAATGCAATTGAATTTTTTTTTTATTTGTGAATTGGAATTTCTGCTCTTTTCAACGGTTTAGTTGGACAAAATTGTTCAAGTAAACGAATACGAAACGAACTTCATATCAGGGCTGCCAGATTGAGAGATTTTCCTCGTCCGTTTTCCGGAATTTTCTAACCCTAAAGGGACAAAAGACAAACCGGCACGTTTACCATGCGCGATTAGATTTTTTATTCGCTCTTACAATTTCTCACAAAAAGTAATGTTGAAGGCAGGTAACATACCGTCATTCCATGCACTTCAAAGATGTTGCTTCTAGGAAAAGTTTCCGAGTATTCATTAGTTCGTTCGAGCCGAATTGTTCCGTAAAGAAAATCTTTCGGCTAACTCCGTTGAAGGCTGGACATTCGCATAAGATGTGTTCAGCTATTTTGTCTTCTTCAGACAAAGATGGTACTCCAGAGAGTCGACTAGATTCATTTTGTTGAGGTGATATCTTAAGCCGTGATGTTCTGTGAGGTAACTTACTAAGTTTTTGATATCGTGCCAACTTAGATTTAGAGATCTATTGGCATTTTTGTTGGAGGGCAGGATGTCTCGTTTGGCCTGTCTTAAACCAGTGCTATTCCCCCAATATGAGATGCATCTCGAATGCTTCCAGCTATTAATAGCTAAATTGACTGCTGACTTAGGAGTGCAACAGAAGGGTTCAGGTCCATTAAAGGGAGTTTCTGAGCCATTTCTGGCCATTTCGTCGGCTTTTTCATTATCATCAAACCTCTTATGACCAGAAACCCACCACAGTTTGGTTTTGTTCATGGAGCTTAGTTTTTTGAGGGTTTTGAAGCAGTACATGACTGCTTTGGAGCCAATGGTGTGCGAGCTAAGGGCATTTAAAGTTGCTGGACTGTCCGCGAATATATGGATGTTTGCGCATTTGTTACCAGAGTTGTATGAAAGTTGAATGGCGTGGAGTTCTGCTGGAATAGACTGGGACTTTTCCCATTTCTAGGGTTATATTTAGGTTGGGTCCGTGTATTTCAGCTCGCACTCCCGATTACATTTTAGAACCATCCGTATACCACTTTATGCCATTATGGCTGTTTGGTTTGTTATTGCTAACCCATTCTCTAACCTATTCCCAAGTCTGTCAAGCTTTCATAGTTCCGGTATTTCGGAGAGTAGGGTCCTTAGGTCCGGGTGTTCGCTAACACTTAACTCTTTAATTTGTACCAGACTTGCTGTGATGCGCAATGCCACTTTGTTTATATTCAAGTGTAGGGGCGTTAGTCCTATTATTGCTTCTATCGCAGCTGTAGGGCAGGTCCAGTACTCTATTTTGCTTTAAAATGGCGGTCTTTTGCGTGACTTTAGTCCACCATAGTATAGAAGCATACGTTATGATGGGCCTGAATATCATTGTATAGATTCCGTGAGTGATCTATGGAGAGATCCCCCATGTGTTGCCATACATGCGACGGCAGGCCCATAAAGCGTTGGTTGCTTTAGTTATTTTGTTGTTTAAGTGAGAGTTCCAGTTGAGTCTTGTAGGACTATTCCCAGACATTTGTCTCGTCGGTGTACTCAACGATTGTGTGGTTAAGTGAAACTATGTTTCTTCTTTTAGAGAAACGAACTATGACAGCCTTATTTGGGTTAATGGTCTCTGGTGCACAAGTTTAGGACTGTCTTAGGGGCGTTTTGCATACGTGCAGTGGCTTCGTTAGTCTCTTTGCTCCTAATGATGATGACTGAGTCATCGGGATATCCAATTGTGTTGTAGCCTAAGTTGCACAGGAGGGGCGATAATACGCCTCTCAAATTATCTCTTTTGCGACGTTATCTTTTTTGCATGAAATTGAGGTCTTTTGGCACTAACTTTGCTGCTACACGACGGAAACCCAAATCATTAACCAAAATGTCTTGGACGGATCCATAGGCAATGTTCAAGTCCTCCGCTATCTCTCTGATGATTAATTTGCTGTTATTGACCAACATTTCTTTAAGACTAATAGTGACTTTTGATTGAATGTCTGAGCCAAGTGAAGCGTTAGGTTGGCGTTAGTCAGTTCCTGGCTTTGAAAGACACGAAGAACGCTTTTGTCAAAAAATATCAACCCATGAGGTCACAGAAGAGGTCACTTGCGGAAATCTTTAGCGTGGTAAACTCCAATAATTTTTCCGTTCAAGTTTTCTATCTCATATAAACATTTCGCGACCGTTTACACTATCTTTCATCTTACGAGTATAAGCTTTGGACACAACTTTGAATGTACATGCCTTGACGCACTACTTGACATACAATTTTTATTAAAGGATCTAGCTGAGCTACGCACATTGGGGATGTGCCAGTCGATTGGTGAACGGAGGTACCTATATAAGGCCTATTGAGTTTCTGAAAGATGCTTATCCCAGTGCTTTTGATCTTCCCCGAGATACATCCTGATGCCAGCCAATATAGACTGATTTACTCTTGCATCTTGGAGTGCATTCATATTTGGGAAGAAAGAGCTGAAAATCTTTGGATTCAAATTGTTGACCGTTGTCACTGTGAGTGAATTCCGACACACCGAGCTGGTGACACCCGAGAAAGTGCATCCGGTAAGACATTTCCAATGCTGGATGTCGAAAGAGAATGCTTGAAATTTCAGCGACCAACGAGCCAACCTTCCACTTAAATCCTTCAGTCCCATTATCCATTTATGGCTTGCATGATCAGTCACAATTTTAAAAGGTTAAAGTTTCACATAGGAACGAAACTTTTTGACTGTTTTCACATAGCATAGCATTCTTGCTCGGTTACATTATATTTCCGCTGACATTCATTCAGTTTTTCAGCTAAGAATGCGATGGGTTTTCATTATTTTCATCGTCATTCTGATACAAGACACCTCCTATGCCGTAATTAGATGAATCACACTGGATAATAAAGTGTTTTGTAAGATCAGGATTAGACAAGAGTAGACCAGAAATAAGAGCAGTTTTTTAAAGCTTCAAAGGACTTAATGTCATCGGGAGTCACCAGAAATGTTTTATTTTTCTCAAGTGTGTCTGGCAATTGCAGCGAAATTTCGGATAAATCTACGGTACCAACCACATAGGGAAAGAAATGATAGTACTTGTTTCACCTATCTAGTTTTCTATGACCCTCTCCGACAATATGACCTAAATACTTTAATTCTTTAAAGCAAAAGCAGGATTTTTCCATATCGATTTTTAAGTTTGCCACACGAAAACACTCCGAAACTTTCTATAAAAAGTCTACTTGGCTAATAAAATCCTTGGAAATGACTAAATATACAAAAATTTGTTCCCTAAGTGCACTGGGGATCACTGTGTCCATTAACCCGCACATCCTTTGATCAACCGAAAATGCATGGCGATAAATTGATAAAGCGATCTTCCTGGCACAGTGGAGGCCGTTTTTTCCCTGGACTCTTTCTCTAGGGGAATTTGCTAAAACGCGTCCTTAAGATCCATACTACTAAAAGTCTCAGAAAATTGAAATAAAGGGCACTTGCGGACTTGTGTACCGGTGCGTTGTCTTGGTGGAAGAGAACGTTTTTCCTCGCCAAATGCGGTCGTTTTTTGCTTCCAATCGGACTCGAATCGATCCAACAGCTCTGCATAACAGGCGCCCGTGATCGTTTTACCCTTTTCAAGCTAATCGATGTGAATGACTCCGCGCGCATCTTAAAAACTGTCGACATGACCTGGTTGGTCAACAGACCCACCTTGTTCTTCTTCGACTTCAATTTACCAGTCTCGACTGTTACTTGGTCTCTGGTTTGTTGTGATGAACAGTGGTCATAGCTAGGCGTATTAGGCAAAGCCCCCATTCAGTGGGTATGAATACACTGCTAATGGCTCAGCATGTGTTAAGTTTTTTGGAAAATGGGATAGAGGGAGAAAGAAAGATGTTTGGCTGACATCCAACATTTAATACGGAGACTAAATTTTTAGTGAAAGTTGGCTTGTTGTTGTAGTCAACTACTAATCTTACTTGATTTTCGTTAATTGAAAAAAAATTGATGTCTTGCAGGCGAGGTTGGGATTCGAACACCGCCCCTTCCGATTTGGAAGCCAGTCCACTACCACTTGAGCTTTTTGTGAAAGCTAGTTGCACTGCACTCGACATAGCATTAGCGTACACGAAAATACCCTCATCGGTTACCAGCCCCATATATTGCCGAAAGTTTCTTAGTAATGCCAAAAAGCTGACAGCGACTTGGAGGTTTTCGTCCAAAGAAGTTTGGTGATGCATATAGGCATCAGATGAGTCAGACCACTCAACTTTCTGTTTTTCTACAGTTTTGAGATGACCTTTCTAGGGCACCAATCGTCGATCACATCTGAGGCTGCGTGCACTATAAAGCTACCATTGGCTAGGAAGTACAGCTACATCATTTGCATTTGCCTGAGCATAGACTTCTGAACTATGTATTAACATGCGCCATAGCATTGGAGACAGGACGCCGCCTTGCGGTCAACCACTGTCTACCACTCCATTACATATTGGTCACGAGCGTTGCTTTTATCCCCAAAACTAGTGATTCGCCTATGCCGTGTTGTGTGGCCGAGTTACACATGCCGTCATAAGTTACGCTGTCGAAAGCTCTCTCAATGTCGATGACAATGGCTATGGCGTACTCCTTCTTATCAGATGCACCTTCAATTCTGCTCTCCTCTCACAGTCGCGGAAAATCTTCCGCCTGTGTGTACATGCATTCTGCCACTGCAAGTCCATGCTCCATGGTCGTCTATACGAACGAAGTCAGACTGTTCGGTCTTGGCGAGCGTGTAGTTATCTCTTCCATTCGCCAGCAAATTTTTCAATGTTTAGCATGTTAAACACGTCTGAGTAGAACTCAGTTCATTAAATAGTTTGAGGCCGCTCTTTTATACTTCCTTCTCTTCTAAGTAATGGAGAGCTTGCTGTTGATACGAGCAAGCCGCATTAATCTTCTTAAAACATGCCTTACTTGCATGTCCATTTATACAGACAGAAACAATAGAATCTCTCTTTCGTTTCTTCGTTAATGATAGGCCTTAATCTCAACTTTAGGTCACACATCAATTACGTTCCGGATTGACTAAGTTTGAAAGGAGAAAACACCACGAGCAGATTGCTATTATTCCGAGTTAATCCTTGAACCCTTGTGTTTGTCCGCCGTCTAGATGTCTTTGAATACCAGGCCTTATCGAGGAATTAGGATCTATGTTTTCAAATTTGTAAGTGTGGCCGCCACAACGAGACAGTGCTTACAGAAGGCAATGGATTAAAACAGCGAATTCCGTCAAATTTCGAGTTCAAAGGAGCAGTACATCAAAGCCAAGATTTCAGGTTTTATTACCGGGAACCTTACGTCACTTGTTCCACTAAAGATTGTCCTGCTTAAGAGTGATCTCCAGTCTAGAATTGAACGAGTTGTGACGTTTCAATTCCATTATGTCATGAGAAAAGTCCTTAAAACCGTAAAAGGTTCATTACTCATTCTCATTCCTTCTCTTTCAATTTCGAATCCATTACCCAGTCCAAGAACTCGAGATGGATGATTAGGAATAATTGATTATCACAGAACTAATCCTGTGCCAACAAACTTGGACCAGTGTTTCAATTTACATACCAGATAACCTGAATCGAAATTCAACCTAATGGCGCGTGATGATTGAATGTGCGCTCATTTTGATTCCGCAGTTCTGGAATACCATTATTGATGATTTACGGGTGTGCACCAAGTCAGATTATTAATTTCCTAGAACAGATCTGCGTAGAAGCTATGCAAATCGTGTCCACTCCTTCTGGCTGATGGTATTGAGTCCAGTGGAAAATTTATAACATACTTGCATGCTTCGTCTAAGTTCTCATGCATGTTGGCAGGAAGCCAGTTGCACGGTTAAGTTCTTCGAAGTGCTTCTTGATCATAAATTATTTTCTGAGTTTTAGACGTCTTGAGCATACACCAGTAGAAGCCTTGAATTGGGGAAGGATTTTATCGAAGAGCTGTGGAACTCATCGTTTGATAGTGATCAGTAAGGTGGAGTCGCGCACTACTTATTGTATTTGCAATTTGAATGCCTGTATGCTTTTGTCCTGTTCTCTATTGTTTGCTCATCTTTTGTCAATGTAAAGAAATGTTAGACCTTCCACTGTGTCTTGTATTAGATCTCCGATCTCGAGTATGTTTCTGTTTCCGCTACTAAATGCTTTTTTCGGCTTCGAGGCGAGTGGTTAGTTTGGTTTTCTCATCTTCTCATTTCCCAAACCCCGTTGTGCTTCATTTAAGATACAAGTGTGCAGTGTACAGCGGCTAAAAGATTTCCAAAATATGAAGGTATTACATGACGCTGTCGTAAGGATACTGACCTAACGACTAGCTACAATTGTTATCCAAACAAAAGGTCTAGAATCATGTCATCATGTTTAATTGATAGCCAAAAACTCGTAAACAAAGTATGCCTTCATACCCGATGCTTTCGTTTCTGTTTTAGGGCTGTTTTTGCCGTCCCGGTAGAAGATCATTGTAAGCGTCTGCAGTGCAAAAAAAGGAATGTCTGATAGGATGACTGTATGGGGTGGCCCTTAAAAAAAACTCAAGCCAAAAATAGTCCAAAAGTAATACATAACATATTACGTAGCGCAAATGTCAGATCTTTCAAAAGAGTCCAGCAGAGAAAAGACTAATAGGCACCAAGGCACTGAAGCCAGGATGACGCGATGGGGGTCCTGAATATCTATTCAATAGAAAATTAAAAGACGATCATTTAGAACCTCTTGACAGGTTGACAGGTTGTCGGGTACGTTGTGATCTTCTAAGTCCTGGGCTCTAGTTGAGCTCAGGGTCAGCAGCGTTACTGCTTGTTGGAATGCTGTTGTTGTTTTCTGGAGCATCTCTTGTTTCTGTCAATTCGGGGGTGTCAAGCTGGGGTTCATATGAGGAATTTCGTACTTGTTCGATCATTAGGCGATGATAAAGGTTGAGGTTGAGTTAATTGATTATCCAAAATTTGGTGATTGTTCTGGTCGCGTAAGTGATGGTTAGATGATATTGATTGTTGGCATTAAAATGTGTCTGGGTTTTAGCTGATTCTGGTGGTTCCATCGCATTTAAGAGTGTACATCGTCCTCCCCAATGTATTTACTACAGTAGCTTCTTTCCATTTTGGACCACTACAATAGTTTCTAGCTAGAACGTGCTGTCCGATAGCAAAACGAGGCTTTTGGGTTAACATTTCAGGTTTATAGCTGTTTGAAGCTTGTTTCAAAAAAGAAAGCAAATTCCGGTGCTGC
This sequence comes from Volucella bombylans, assembly GCA_949129095.1. Classification (NCBI taxonomy): domain Eukaryota; kingdom Metazoa; phylum Arthropoda; class Insecta; order Diptera; family Syrphidae; genus Volucella; species Volucella bombylans. The sequence continues at coordinate 161,356,114 of OX422141.1, read as the reverse complement.
CTACCACATAAAATTTCGGAGGGGGACTTGGTGGTAATGGGGTTAGGTGTATGTACTAAGGCATATTGACAGGGCATCTTCTGTGTTGCTTTTTATTGATGTTTTAAATGTTCTTACAAAGCATTCGGCTTCTCCATTGGAGGCAGGGTAAAATGGGGCAGAGGTAATGTGGTCTATATCGTTCGATAAACAAAATCGCTGAAATTCTTTTGCCGTAAACTGCGCGCCGTTATCAGATACAATAGTTTTCGGTAATCCCTCGATTGAAAAAATACTTTCTAAGCTTCTGATAGCTGTAGACGTGGTAATTGAATTCATTTTGATAACAAAGGGAAATTTCGAAAAAGCATTTATGCATATGAACCAATAACTTTTAAGGTAAGGACCGGCAAAATCAATGTGCACTCGTTCCCAAGGTCTTTGTGGCTGCGGCCATGGATTAAAATGTCGTATGGGGAGCGAAGAAATTTGCTGACAATTTGTACATGTGACTATTTTAGACTCAATGCTCTTGTCGATATTCGGCCACCAACAATAGCGCTGAGCTAAGATTTGATTTTGTAGCTACGAGTACACGAGTAAAGTCAGTTTGCAGCAAAATTACATCGTTTTCTATACTTAAGGAAAGCCTGCGGCTGAATAAAGGTGCGATATCTTTTTCGTTATAATTACGAGGATTGTCTGAAGACTTTCGTCAATAAAAGCTAGTGAGTGCTAGTTGTGTATCTTTTGACAGTCATTTGAGTGAGTCGATGTGAGTGTCTTTTTGAAAATTAAAAAAATTAAGTATCGAGCTGTTATTAATTTCTGGTTTTTGAAAGGCAATACGCCTACGCAAATCAAAAATGAGTCTGACTCTGTGTATGGGGACTCTGCACCATCATTTACCACAGTGAAATTTTGGGCAGCTGAATTTAAACGTGGCCGTTAGAGCTTGGGAGATGATGAACGTTCGGGACGTCCAAAAACTGCAACCACTGACGATAGCGTTGCTAAAGTTCACCAAATGGTGTTAGACGATCGCCGAATTAAAGTGAGAGTGATAGTAGAGGTTATGAAAATGTCCAAAGAACGTGTTTCTTACATATTAAATCAAGTTTTAGGCATGAGAAGGCTGTCCGCGCGTTGGGTGCCGCCAAAAAAAAAAACCTGTTTCATCAAGACAACGCGCCGTATCACACCCCAGCGGTTGCCATGACGAAAATCTATGAATTACGGTTTGAACTGCTTGACCATCCGCCTTATTCACCAGATCTAGCCCCAAGCGACTTATTTTTGTTCCCTCATCTAAACACTGCGCTCGGAGGACAGAGATTTTCGTCAAATGGAGGAGGCAATCACCTTCGTGAACAATTATTTTGCAGATAAAAATACCAAGCACTATTTGGACGGGTTAGAGAGATGGGAGCATCGCTGGGAGAAGTGTGTAGAGTTACAAGGAGACTATGTAGAAAAATAAAAAAAAAATTTAGAAAATATGTCTTGTATCATTGTTCGGTCGGAAACTTTTCACACAACTCTCGTAAGTTTGTTTGGCCATCCTTGCAGAATTACCTTTTACGCATATCAGAATAGGGTTATGTTTAACTTGGTTTAATTTGGTGTGGCCTAACGCTTCCATTTATTTCGCTTACTGCAAGCTTAAACTAACTTAAAAACTAGGACTTAAAAAACTAACAAAAGTTAAGGGTTAGGAAGTGAGCGAATGGTGGAGGAGATCAAGTTTAAGATGAGAAGTGCTCAGGTCAAAATCAAAAGGGGTTGATTAGCATGCGGGAGATTGGTTCGTTAGAGCCACAAGAGGTGCGGTGGGTTGGGATATAGAAGAGACGAGGACAGCGTAAATTACGAGGGTTAGTGTTGAAGGAAATAGAATTGTAAAGCGAAGCGCAGTCAACAGAACCGGAGAGCAATCGATGAATGACATTCTCAGCTACGTCTCTGCGTTTTTCGAGGGTATGCAGGTTAAGAAGTTTGAGGCGGTCACGATAGGGAGGTAAGATAAAGGGGTCATCCTAGGGTAGTCCTCGAAGGGCAAATCGAAGGAAATGACGTTGAATGTTCTCGATTCGGGATATACGAATTCGCTGAAAGGGGGACCATTCTTGGCTGGAATATTCAAGCAGGGGCCGGACAAATGTAATGTAAAGTGATCTTGTCACATAAGGGTTGCAAAATTCTTTAGATCAACGTTTGATAAAATTGAGTGATGAGTTGGCTTTAAGGATTATCTCACCAATATGCGAACGGAAGTTTAACTCCCTATCGCATAAAATACCAAGGTCGTGAAGGAACTAAACCTGGGGTACAGGTTGGCCATGCAGAAAATAAGGTCGAGAGGAGTATTGATTGGACTTACGAGGCAAAGTCATAGATTGGCATTTGGAGACATTAGGCTCAAGGCAATTTTTTAGACACCAAGTGGAAAACCTCTCGAAGTCCTCTTGAAGGAGAATATAGTCTTGGGGTGAAGGAATAGTTTTGGAGAACTTAGTGTCATCGGCGTAAATGGATACGGAGCAATGTTTGATAATCTTCTCAAGATCGTTTATAGTTAAAATAAAAAAGAGGGGACCTAGATGGCTGCCTTATGGGACACCAGAAGTGGCTAAAAACGGGGTTGGGAAGGCTCACCTAAAGCGAACGCTATATAGTAACGGTTCTCCAGATAAGAAGATATCCATTTTAACAATATGGGGTGAAAACCGAGGGAAGACAATTTGAAAAGGATCAGTTGATGTGATATTTTATCGAAGGCCTTAGAGAAATCTGAAGCAATAACGTAAATTTCGTGCCATTCTAGAGTCGAAAGCGGAAATTATCCGAATTCAACTAAGTTTGTAGTAATTGATCTACCTTTTAGAAATCCGTGCTGACTGGGTGATAGAAAAAACTTTCGAATATTTTAGGTATGTGAGAGAGCTTAGCAATGGGACGGTAGTTGGTTACTTCATTCTTTGATCCCTTTTTATGAACCGGGGTTATGAAAGCGGTCTTCCAAACTTGGGGGAAATCCCCTTGTGTGAGGGACAAACAAAGGGAAGGAAAGTGGGTGCGAAAGATTGGAGGTACATTTTTTGAGAAATATTGCTGGGCCCATCTGGCCCGGGAAAAAATTCATCACTGAGATTTTGTAACTTTTTATAACCCGTGGGATCAAAAGGTTGAGAGAGAGAGAGAGGCCAATGGAGAAATTGGGAATGCACTTGAAATATATGGCGTCGGGTACGAAGAGGTTGTCTGCAAATGACTTCAAAAAAGTTTGCAAAATAGTTGGCAATAATATGTGGATCGGTCGATGATATATTATCGAACGTGAGAGATGGGGGATAGCCGTCTGATTTTCTTTTGTAGTTTGCGAATTGATAAAATGTCTTAAGATCGTTGATAAGGTTGGTCAGCGCTGTGTCGAGAATGCGCTGATAGAGGCAGTTATAGAGCTGGGTGAATTGGAGGTAGGTTGCAAGATAGTTAGAATAGTCATAATAAGAATTGGTGCGAAGAAAAACTGTCCACAATTTGTTTCTTCTGCTTCGTAAAGAGTGAAGTCTTCTGTTGTACCATGGAGGGGAAATATATGATGTTTATTGCTGTGAAAAGGGGACGTAGAAAAAAATGGAATTAAAGATTTCACTGTAGAAAATGGAGACAGCATCAGATAAGGATAGGTTGGTAAAATCAAAAGAACATTTGCTAAGAAGGGTATTGACTTTGCGAAAATTAGCTTTATGGATGTTGTATCAAGAGATAGTAGGGGAAGAAGTGGACTGAAATGGAAAAATGAGAGAAGAAGAGGACGATGAAAGTTGTCGAAAGTTGATAGGGTAAAGGGACAAAGTGTTACTGTCCAGTTAATGGTATCGCTGGTGAAAAGAAAGTCTAGTTGCCTACCGATGGAATTAGGGACGCCACTTACTTGGTATATGCTTGTGTCAGTTATGCTGTCAATGAATAGATATTCCTTGGATGAACTGGCATTTGGCGCGGTAAAAAATAAGTGATCATCCGATATAATCCAACTCAACAGGGGCAGATTAAAGTCACCAAAGATAAGGATATCGTCGATGGAATCACTTAGGTTAATTAGTTGGTCAATTGCTTTAATAGCAAGGATGTAGGATTCGATAGGTTGAGCTGGGAGAATGTAGCAACACATAACGTATAGGGACCTATTGGGAAGTGTTATTTTAATTGAAACAAAGTCAAGTTTAATAGAAGAAGAGGTAGGGATGAGAGAAGAGTTGAGGTTATTGTGAATAGCAAGTAGGACACCTCTACATGGAGAGTCAACCTTAGGGATGGAAGAATCATTAAACCTAGGGAGAGATTGATCGTCATCTCGGAAAATATAATACGAAGATGGGAATAGCTCCTGGCACTTTATGTCGGTGATCAGAATGGTTTCTGTAAGAGCATAGACGTCAAAAGAGAGACCGTGTATTTTAGAGTGCAAGCCTCTTACGTTTTGGTAGTAAAATGTAAGAGGTAGTTTGTTGCGTGGAGGAGTAGGGGTGTGTAGATGAGATGCAGGCAAAGAAGGCAAATTAGGAACGAAAAACTGTATCTTTTAGAGTGTACATACCTGCGGAAAGCAGCGAGGTCATCCGTAACCTTTTGGGGAAGTGTGTCGAAGATTTGATGGTCCCTGTTGTAAAATTTCTTGAGACCAGTTTGTCTACGACAGAGCAGATGGTCACACCAAAACCCAGAGCAAATGGTCACACCAATACCCAGAGCAAGCGCCACATCATAATCAAGCAAGGAGAAACCCAACAACAAAATCTCCGACGATGGATAATACCATCGTTCGAATAGCGGTGGTTGCGACCGAGAAATACAGCAGTGCACATATGTACGATCTCTTGAACAACGACATCTCCGAAGATTCAAAATATCATCGTTCGAATAGCGGTGGTTGCGACCGAGAAATAGAGCAGTGCGCATACCATCCCTTTGTCAACAGGAGCAGTGGCTGTGGAAAATATCGTCATGTGAGTGGCGGTTGTTGCGACCGAAAAACAAGGATTTTTTCATCGACCACTGCCTATATAATCAAGGTGACATCAAAGAGTGGGTTCAGTTTTTTGGGCATACATCAACCAGTGCGGATCATTTTTGTAGTTGAGTTTTAATAAATACAGTCCACTTCGAAATAAATAAAATAATTTAAGCCGTTCAATCGTTGCGTTTTATTTTTGAGCTCTCCAACTGTTATCGAACAAGTTATATCAGTAGGAAGGCCTTCTTGTTTAATGGAGATGATGACACTTGTTTTGGTTTTGTGTGTTTTGCTACCGTCATTGTGTAGAGTATAGGAAATTCTTCCAAAGTTGATTGAAATTCCGTATTTAACTGTAAAAAAAATTCATTATCAAAGTCGGGATCAGACCCTGCAGGAAGACGGGACAATGCATCGGCATTGGCGTTTTGTCGAGTATACTTATAGCGAATACTATATTTGTAGCCCATAAGTATCAATACCTATAGCAGTAGACGATTAGGGGTCATTACTGGTAAATCTTTGTTTGAATTGAAAATATTGCAGTTAAGGGCTTGTGGTCAGTATAGAGAATAAACAAAAACAACAGATAAAGCCTCTTTTTCTAATTGGCTATATCTGCGTTGGTGAATGTCTAAAGTATTTGATGTATGCGCAATAGGACGTTCAGACCCGCTCGGGAAAATAATGCGAAATAACAACACCTATGCCGTAAGCGGAAGCATACGTAGCCAACATGATGGGGTAATCATCATTAAAATGAGCCAAATTAGTTGTATTAATTATTTTGTGCTTCAAAGCTTGAACAGCTTGCTCTTGTGGCTGTTGCCATTCAAATTGTATATTCTTCCTAAGTAATTTATTTAAGGGGGCGCAAATTTCCGCAAAATTATTGTAAATTTTTTTATTATAATAATTTACCTTTCCAATGAATGCTTCCACTTGTTTTAGGTCCTTAGGTCTCGGTAATTTTTTTTATAGCTGCAACACCATCAACAGATGGACGAATACCAGATGCATTTACTATAACATGTCCCAAATAAGTAACTTCAGGTTGCATAAAGGTACATTTTCTCCGTTTACATCGAAGTCCACTTGCCTGAAGGCTCCTCTTCATTTCTTCCTGTGATGATTATGTCGTCAAGATAGTTTACGACATGGTCTACTCTGGAAAGAATTTGTTCTAATAATCTTTGAAATATCGCAGGGGCTGAGGCGATACCAAAGGGCAATTGTGGGTACTAGTAGAGACCTAAGACTGTACTTACAACAGGCAATTGATTTGCTTGATCATCGAGGACCACCTGTAAATAAGCATCTGATAAATCTATTTTTGAAAATTTGTTACCACCTTACAGTTTATAAAAAAGCTCTTCAGCCGTAGGGATTGGGCGTTGATCTATAGCAAATTGAAGTCTCCGACTATACGAATTCCTCCATAGCGTTTCGATGCAATAACAATCAGCGCAGCCCATTGACTGAGTTTATTTGGCTTCGGCCTTAAACACTTCCATTTGAGAGAATGGTAATGAACGTGGCTTATACAATTTTGGCTTGGCGTCTGGTTTCAATTGTAGACTTGCCTTGACGTTATAACAAGTGGCTAAAGAAGATTCGAAAATTAAGTTATAAAGGGTCCGCCATCTAACTTTTTTTTTTCAACTAGTGCTTATTTCGTGAATGGTAACACTTAGCTTATGTCTGATTTGACAGATAATTAGCTTTATCCTTCCGCTGAACGAATATGGTTGGGTATTTTTTTTTTTTTTCGTCAAAGCTGAAGAATGTTTTTAGTGACGGCATTGAGAGGTGGGCAGAAATGTTGTCTAATGAAGGAAATTACATTGACGAATAAATCTTTGCATTTGGTGCAAATTAATAAACATTAATCAGACATTGCTCCCTGGCTGTGGTAGCAGGGTGTTTCCGTCTTTTGCAGACAGTTAATAGAATCTGAAACCTAAAACACAATACCAAATCTGAGAAGTGACTGTAAAATACGTTTGTTTACATTTAAGATATAAAATAACTCGATCAGGCGTTTTTTTTATATTTTTTGTCTGTGTGTATATTTACACTTAGTACTGTTATTCGCTTTGTTTGTGCTTTTTTTTTATTTAATGCACTGTTCGTTGGGAACGTAAGGCATACATATCTGATATAAATTATTTGTTGTTGCTCCATTGTAAGAATTTGCGGTTACATCAGTCTTGGGCAGTTGGTTAATCTCCGTTCAGTGCCTTGCCAATGTTGTTTTTATTATCTACATATGTATTTATGTATGGAAGTGTTTCTTAAGTTTATATTCTCGTATTTGTATTAACATATGTATGCCTACAACTTGTAGTATAAAAAAATGACTGTACAAACTTAGGATGACCGTGTGCGTATTCGAACATTGAAGAAGTTGTTTGAAAGCACCCTGCAGCCTTTCCTACTGCAAGACTCACAGGAAAACTACTCGTAGCTGACCTCTTAGAAACGTCGGAAAGCCTGCAGAACTATGCCATCTGTAGCTATCCTCATATAAAACTCCATCTATGGATGGAAGCTCTAACCAAGGACAGAGGAAGTCTTCACGCAGGTTCAAGTTCTGAAACATAGTCCTCTTCCTTGCCATTCATCACCGATCTTATTGTGACCTGAGGCTCAGACAAGACTCAGCGAATTAATCGTTTTGACTACGTTCAGTGAACTCTTGCATTCTCGAACTAGCTTGAAAGTCATAAGAGGGTTCAACACTGCAGATACAAATGCGTGGCCTCCTCCACCGATTCTTCATAATAGTAGGTATAATAGCTTCAAGTCATAGTCAGCTTAATCTGAGGAAAACGATGCCGGATGACCATGTTTCAGTCCAATTAGTAGATGGCTCGATATTCATCTTCACGGTTGGATTAATGATGGAGAAAGGGACTGCGCTGTGTGCAAATATTTTAAGTGTTTGTAGCCTTTTGAGTATGCTAAAATCTTCCTCAAGCTACTAAATCTACTATGCTCATGTTGCCTTCTACACTACAATAGTGTCTTCCAGCCAAACCAGCGGGTACAATTACAATATCGCATGAGAGCACTACCATATTTACTTACAACCAGACTGCCATAAAGGCCGAAATGAAATCAACTCTAATCAAACATTGTCAGAAGAAATTAAAGCACTTTGCGCTTAGTATAATGTCAAGCTCTGCTGCTTAACTGGTCACAAGGGAGTGGAACACAATGACCACGCAGGCGTAAGTAAGGTCATTTACATGTGGACCAAAACACCAAATATCTACCCTGCAGTCTGAACCCGCACGAAAAGAAGGCCATACAAATCAAAGCCAATGAGACATGGAAGAACCTTTTCGCCTCTGGAACGTCAAGACAACTATGATCAGAACAACAAATCCAAGTCCAGGAAGATTCCCTTGAAAGACCAGCAAAACTGACAGCGCTAGTCATATTACTCACAGGCCATACTTCTCTAAGAGCGCACGCAATGAAGATGAACTTTAACGAAGACGGCCTCTGCAGAGGCCTTGAAAACCAACTGGAGGATATTCTTCACTTTTAATGTCACTGTTTCAGCTTAAGCAATTTGTGGCAGAGCTATCTTCAACTTTTGGGAGTAATATCCGCGAATGCAACAAAATGGCTAAGATCCATTAAAGGAGCGAAAATTAGGTCCAAACGTCAATCAAAACAAGACGGCAAGTGGAGCCATTAAGTAGATAAGGCAGATAAATTTCGGGCCCTACTGACCTCACAGAAACAACTTAGGGGAACATATTCGTATATGACCTAACCTGACATTGCGAGTGAATAGCTGTAATATTGACCTGAGTGCATCAAAACCCTACCGCAAGCTTGCCACATACGGTATGTACATCAAAACATCTACGTGAATGAAGTTAACAACTGGCGGCCTGGTAAAGCGATTTTTTTGATTAAGACAATGCTTAGTTGGTAAGAGACAGGGTAGTCATATCACAACGTACTCTAAGCTGTGGGTCGAAGAACATATATAGCATTTTACGCCTGGATCACAGCTTCAGTGATAGTAGCGCATATAAGAGTTATTCAATGGTCAAGTTATTCCTTCTACTCTACTATACTAAGACCCTACAAATCTCAAAGGACAACTACATAGGTTCTCTATTATGTTAGAAGTGAATGAAGGGATAACAAAGGCATTGAAGACATATTTACTGCTCCTGCAGGCCCCGGAAATCTTTACGGCGTCGGCCAATATGTGCGTCGTTATTCCGGCAATAGCATGTCGAATGTTGGCCTGGCTTGTTAGGTCTTTAGGACCTGATGTAGGCCCAGAGAAAATAATCGAGTAGTGTAAAATCGCGGCCGCCAATTGATGAACGTTTGCCGTGAGATGACCCGGTCGTCAAATTTCTACTTCACAACTTTGAGCGCTGCGTCGCTTGCGTGGCATGTAGCGCCGCCCTGTTGGAACCACAGGTCGGATGTATCGATGTTGTAGAGCTCTGATCACAGCAAGTCGGTTAATATCGCTCTATACCTGAGACCATTGACAGTAACGGTGTCTTTTTCCTCATTTTGAAAGAAATACGGTTCGATGATGCGGCCGTGCCATAAGCCGCACCTTTGTGGATGCATTGATGCTTGGCCGAACACTTGCGGATTGTGTTCACTCCAATAATGGCAATTTTGCTTTTTGACATTGCCGCTGAGCTAAAAATGAGCCTCGTCCGAGAAAATGACCAAAATGGCCAAAATCCGGATCTCCGGCAAAAATTTCCAGCGCCCACGGAATTTCCAACATTTCCACTCACGACGTTGTTTATGGTTGTCCGGCTTCAATTCTGGCGTCAGCATAATCTTATACGGATGTAGGCCTAAATCCAACCGCAAAAAAAGCCGGGTTGACACTCTGGCGATGCCGAATTCAGGTGATCGGTGCCGAATTGACATTTCGGGGTCTTCTTCGTTACAGACCGCTACGGCAGCCATTTCATTTCACACCAATCTCTGTCTGGTTGATGGTTTAGGATCCAAAAGATTGTACTCACGCTCAAACTTTTCCACGGCGCGACGAATTGCCTGCACACTGAAGCCATCAGGACGACCAACCTCACGACGAAATTCATGTTGCGTATTTACAACTGAGACAGAATTTCGATATTTTTTAATAATTTCCACACGATGCATGATGAAATGGCAAACCCTACTGAATATTTTGACAGCTTAATGTCATTGGTAATTTTGACAGTTGCAGAAACATAACAATTGGAAAAACTAGCATTGCTGTCCGCTCACCCTGTATATGATCTTAAGCGAGTTTAATCCAAACACAAATGTCGGCAGATAGCTTGCGGAAGGGCACGAAACGACTCCGACTTAAATATTTATTTATTGATTGCCGCTACAACCGACACATGTACTACAAAACCTATAACGAATTCGAGTGTGAGCATGGTTGAGAGCCAATTATGAAGCTTAGTTGACTCCAAGCATACTACTCCCATTATTCATCAGAGCTCAAATCTATAGTCTCAAAGTTCACCATATCCGGAAACATAATATGCCCACCTATTCACACATCCGATCCATGTATCCGCATAAAAAGGAATACGCATGCGCAAACAGTTCTCAATTCATAGCAATGTAAATGCGTAGTCTGTCCCATGTTTAGCGGCAACCGGTTACCTGTTGGTCGGACATGTTTTGCACCTGAAGAACTCTAATTTGATTTAACTGCTCCTCATCCATGGTCAGAGACTTCGATGTGTGTGTATCTATGTCATGAGTGTATGTCGTACCCCAGCAAAGCCTGTCATGCTGTTCATTACAATGTGACATCGCGTTTGTGACTGGCCCCGTCCCTAGAGAAGATGACAACGTCGAAGAAATATCACACCAGACGTTATGAATAGAGATTTTTTAGATCGCGCCGCTAAAAGACATGATAAAGCAAGTGACTTTCAATCGAAATACGAGTATTCATCGGATTGCATTTGAAATATTCAACTGAGTGCTGGGAGTTATTTTTCCCAGATTGCAATCTGTTTCTACTATCCAGCACGATAGACAGTGTCAAGTAATACGAGTATATGATATTATCCGAACTCCATTGGGATATAACACGTTACATCCGATCGACCAAATGCGGTTTATGAGATATCAGAACATGTATTTCAGAGAAGATACTGGAAGGACTTTTAGTTCCGATGTACTTGTTGTGCCTTTAAGAAAAATCGAAAGCAATCAATTGAGAGAAAAAAGGGAGAATTAAATGAATCTATAAATATGCATATTATGCCCTTCATTTAGTAAGCTGGATGGCTATCTCTGATTTATATCCTTACGTGAGACCAATATCAATTTCAACCTTTTGCGATCATAATGTAAATAAGTCAAAATTTCTTTATAAAAGCGAAGGCGTCACAAAATGTGAAACGTAGAAAATTATTCGTAATATGGAACACTTGAAATTGTTTCATCTGTCATTGAATGAAGCTATTGCTTGATACTAGCACGTTTCACATTTCCGTTACGCTAATAATAGCTGGTTATTAAGAGTTGTTTGAAGGGCTGTCATGTCGTTGCTTATTATAGAGCTGTTATTAGCGAGAAAGGTTGTTTCGAACTCGGCAATGTATTGTGTTGATAGAAAAGCTTGCACGACGTTTAAAAGCAATAGACTTTGTACACTCCGACATTAACAATTCTGAGGTTATTCCCGGTGTGCATTTAACTTTCGTTTTAACGTCTTCGTACATATCGCGTATGATTCGTATACGAGTATGTATACGTCTCAGGTACATTTTGAGATCTGAACGTCGTCCATATAAGATCGTCGGCAACTCTGTCGAACACTTTTTCCGAGGTGATGACGATGATATGCTGATCTTACGAAGCGTCGCAATGCTTCCTTATCATAACCCATATGCTTTAAATTGCGTCATACCATTTGTCGATCTTTACTTTACTTTTGATGGTGTCTTAAGAACCGGGCGATCCAGGGCCTCAACCAACATGCCTCTCCAGGCAGTAGCTGCCTCTAGTTACGCTCACCAAGCTTTTTGAGTTCTCTTTCCAACTACGTGCGCCACCTTATAGCGTCTTACTCGTATATAGGGTCTTCCTATAATGGGACGGAATCGAAGGTTCTTCTAGCTGGAGTTTAGCTTTTATTGGCCTCCAGATCCATTTTTGCTGCTCCTGCCGCCGTGCTCACAAAAGCCCCACTTACATCTCACTGGTTTCTTTCGATTTTGCCAACGTTAGATCATTTTCTTCAGCTTTCAAGAGCTTGGCGGTTAAACTGCTGAAGAATTGTTTGAATAAATTGTTTCACGGTCTTCGTCTGGATTGAATAGTTTTACTGACAGCGGTAGAATAATACGCAGAAGTGGTATTTCCAAATTTTTACCATGGATTGGGTCTCAAATATGATGCTACGGTTGCCTTTGCAGTCTTCAATTCGGGTTTTCTTACCTGTCGCGTCGTTTCCGAAACTCATTTATATTTATGAGTATAGCGGCATCTCTCGAACTCTTCAACTTTGCGATTTTCAAATTTTCTCTTATTCATTCGGAGTAGTGTGCTTTCGAAGTTTTTTCCATTAGGCAGTTCTCAATACGACCTTTGTCCTCGCATGCAGTCTTGCGCCATACACCTCCTATTTGACTAAAATGACATTCTGCCATTCATCGTCGAAGCATCGGTTTCTTATTTATGGTTGCTTTGTCAAAACTAGCATATCAGAGGTGACATTTCTGATGGCTTGTGGCAATGCAACTGGTCCTCTGCATCTGTTGTTGTTGAAGCGATATCAAGAGAGAGGTTGTGGGTTCGCAATTTGCAAAGGCTGTTGCGATTGTAGCCACCCGCGCGGTACTGCTTTCGATATCCGCATTCGCTCTTTGGTTACTCCTAGGTAGTGGTCTCACGTCATTCTTGGGTACACCTTGGGTAGCACAGTCTTTTTCCATGCCCACATATAGAGCGGATATTAGTGAATCGCTGGTTTGTTCGTCAAATATCATCTTTTGCTTGCTGTTTACAGCACAGATGGGTTTGGGGCTTACCGATGCAGTAAGAAATTAACCCTATTCCTTTTAAATCTGCCCGAAGAACAGCATTTCCTTCCTTCAAAGTTCAAGGCTCATCAAAGTCGCACCAAAATCTACCTCTTCTTGATTGCGTTGGCACTAGCAATATTCCAAGTTTCGTGTTCCATTGCCAATTTTTGGTACGTTTACGATCTTATCAAGGAGATCACGGTCATGGCGACTCCTTTTTTATTTTGTTCCGTTCCGTAGTAAGAAATTTTTTATGCTCTTGGCTGCAAGTTGAAGTAGCAAGCCTGGTTTCCGTCACTTTGTCAATTGGTTTCTTGAAATGCGATCAATTGAATCTGTAACACATTTTCTAGTTCGAAACTTTAGCCAGTCATTGTGTCGATTTTCCAGCTTGCAAAATACGCTACCTACATATTTCTAAAAAACATCATATTGCTCGTCGCTGGAAATCGTCGAGATCTGACACGAATATTTCTACTCTTCCCGGGATCAGTTCTTCCCTGTGCAAAAGCGAGATAGCGTATAGCGTATTTATACACGTTCGCTTGCTTGATCACTTCCGATCACGCATAAAGACTTTGACTTGTCGCGTTAGATGTCGATGCGTTTGGGGCCCATCTTATGTCCTAAAATACCCGCATACGATTTTACTTTACTTAGTAAGCAGGGGAACGGACTACGACAACATCTTGTAAGTCGTTGCAACTGAGGTATCTTTAGCAAATTTAGGGTCGCTGAAGTAGAAATCGAACTGAAACACCTCTTCGAAGAGAGTTTTCGTTAAATCTTTCGAGAAGTTGTAGTCAGGGAGAGAAGAGAAGTAACAACGGTGCCAGCAAACCGCCGAAGTCGTTGGAAATGACTCTTTGGGTTTCAGCCAACCACTTGTATGCAATAATACGAGTATCTGGAGTACAACAAGCGCATGCATATAAATAAAAGACCTTTTAGACGATGCTGCAAACAAGGGGCTTGTATCTATCTTCTCCTTGATGTTAGATGTTACATATGTATATGAGAACGAATGCCAGTAAGGTGATGTCTCTTATTTGATACGTTTTATCCACCGATCGACGGGGTTTTTTTGTATAGACCATTTCCATTTAGGTTGCAGAAAGCAGGATTGGTAACTTACGTTGAGCTTTATGTACCTCAATAAGATAGAGCTGTCAAATAGTAAATTGGTGAACGCAACTCAACAAGTGATCTCTGATGTAATCCTTTGACCAATCTATTTGCAGCTGACATTGAACTTTTACAATCCAAAGGTGAAAATGAAGTCATTTAATCACACATATTCAAGGCATTGACCTCAGGGGCCTTGTTAAAAAAAAATCCGCATGATTAGTACCCACACGGGTATATTTCGGATTACAAATGCCGGACCCTGAACCCCGAGTCACACACACTCATTTGTGGAAGCCACATCATGCCAACGGTAACTAGGTAATTAGTGCAAAAGTCTTCAATTAGTGGTCAAACGACGCGTTAAAATGAATAGCCACAAGGACGCACTGTTATCGGCAGCAGCCGTCCATCATTTTAACGAGATCGTGTCGAAATGTTTTACCCAATCAACTTGGAGCTATCCGTACGTTCCAGCTGACGTTGTCTTTTCCATTATACGATGCAGAGGAGGAGGTAGAAAAACTGTCGTTATGATAATTCATACAACGATGATGGACAGACAGACGATTGAACAGATTTCGTTGATTTGTAATGTGCGTGTGCAAGACCCGGCTTTGGTTTGGTTTTTTTTTTTTTTTTTTTTTTTTTTTCAAATGAGATCCCCGTTCAGCAGGAGGTGGACACGCGTATCTAGCATATCTAACGTCAACGGCAACAAATCATTTCAAATTTTATATGAACTCAGGGAAGCCTGTGTTGAGCGGAGAGCGTGTGCGTTTATATTAAGTTGGCCGGATAATGAATACTGGACATGAGCGTGACCACATTGGTACGACGGTATCTGCTGCAGACTTAGATCCTGAATCGGTTTTTGTGCCTCTTTGGAGAGCTTGTAAATCTATTCATTAAAAATAATTGCCAACCTTTTTTTTGTGGAATTGCATGGTTTTTGTATAGCAGATATACAAGTGGTATTTGTGGCGGCGCGGCGTTTATGTTTGCGGCGATGATCAGGGCAAAAAGTCAATTGGGAGGCTTACGGCTAATTGAATGGAATGGGGTGAGTGCAATTAATTAATAAATTTTGATTGAAGCTACCGTTTATTAATTATGCAATCATCTCAGCATTTTCCGACTCAACAACTCTTTACACTGGTCAGCGTATTATGAGCTACTCGTGGATTTGGAATGAGTGAGCTTTAAATTCAACATTGCGAATAAAAAGTCAAATAAGAAAACAGTGCTGTAACTATGACTGTCCATTGTGCCATCGTCATCGTGGACAACGGACTTCGAACGTGCAATCCAACAACTAGACTCCCCAAGACCACTATAAAATATGTAACACAGCCATCCAGGAACTGCAGTGGGATGGATCGCAGTTTCACCGGTGGTCAAGTATTTTTTGAAAACGCAAATGTCGACATTGAAGCCACTGCCCATCAACAACTTCTTCTCTCACTTCCATATTGTGAAGCCGGGAAGCCTAGCATTCTTAACTGAAAGTAGCCTTCCGAACACCTGCGGAACGATGTTAGCTTCTTGTTGCTCGGGGGTGCTCGCACAAGCGCACTTATTCTTCTTCATGACGGCGGGAGAAGAATAGATGCGGATCAATAGCTCTAGGAGTTTCAGCTTTCCCTTTAGGGTCACTTTGATATATTCGGAGTCCAGGTCCAAGGGCAGCCCTAGAGTTGTATCAGAACCCTGAAGTAGAGATGACGTCGCGAGGCATTTGGTTAGGCTAACGGCGTCTTTCATAAACGCAGCCAATCTACTTGCAACGGACAGTTTAGATTTTGCACAGAGGACCTTGCTCTCCAGGTCGGGGGTTCTGCGTAGGGGTAACTTCGGATGAAGAAGACCACAGTCATGATTTCAGACTGGGTGAGAAATTAGGAAAGGTTTCTGGGTGAGCTGAGAGCAATAATGGGGCCCTCAGCACTCTATGATTTTCTGACACATTAGTGCCTTTTCAGGAGGTCTGGGGCTAGACAATTCTGTTTTCAGTTAAGCAGCAGGAGATGTTTTTGGTAAGAACGTAGTACATATTAGGAGACTGACCGGCTACTATGTTCTGTTTCCATCAGTCCAGTTGCGCCTGGAGTTCAACTGTCTTAGGCTGGTAGTATGAAGATGGCCTTGTTTGTGCCTACTTACTTACTTAGGCTGCGCAACAGTCTGGTGCGGACCTGGGCCTCAGCCAATAAACCCCTCCAATTAGCGCGGTTTTTGGGTAGCTGCTTCCTGTTGCACACTCAAAGTTGAATGAGGTCTCCTTCCACTTGCGCGTCCCACCTAAGGCGAGTCTTTGCGATTCTGCGGGCTGGAGCGTCGCTGTTCGTCGATGTCGCTGTACAGCTCGTAGAGTTCATCGTTGAATCGTCTCCTCCAGAACCCGTCAACGCACACGGGATGGTGTTGGCTTGTGAGTTTTGTACAATTCTTTCAAGTCTGGTGTTAAAAAAGTCACAGTGACAGTGCGTCGCCTTGCCTAAATCATTTTTTAACATCAAAAGACTCGGTTAGTTCGTTATCGACCTTGATGCAGCGGCGAGCTTTCTCCATCATCATCCTGCACAAGTGGACGGGTTTGGCGGTGATGCCAAAACTAGACATGACCCTGCATACTGCATACCTCGTCTCTGTAGATGATGTCATAGGCGGGTTTAAAATCGATAAAAAGGTGGTGAGTATCGAACTGCCCTTCTTGGCTTTTCTCCAGGATCTGCCGTAGTGAGAGTATTTGGTCAATTGACGACTTGCCGGGCCTAAAACCGCACTGATAGGGTATAGTTAGATGCTTGATAAATGGTTTTAGGCGTTCCCATAATACGGCAGACAAGATCTTATGTTTAGGAGACTGACACCTATATAGTTGGCGCAGTTTAGAGACTCTACTTCTTTGTGAACCGGGCAAACGATGCTGAGGTTCCATTCATAAGGCCCACATTCATCCAACCAAATCTAATCTAATGCTGCCTTATATAGTTCGGTGGGTAGGCCGTCCGCCCCGGCAGCCTTGTTCGACTTCAGTTTAGATATTGCTATCCTCACTTCATTTTGGTGGGGTGGACTGAATTCTTGACTTGCACCGTCAATATTGAATGGTTCGCTCTGCCTCACAGTGGAATTTGTGTCGTCTTCGGCATTTAGCAGTCTGCAGAAATGGTTTTTCAATATCCTCAGCACCGACTGTGACACTACTACAATGTTTCCCTGTTCATGTCTACAGATTTCCGTTCTGGTCTTATTACCCTGACACGTTCTTTTTACCTTTTGGTAAAACTCGATCACGCGCTTCTCATGCTCTTTCTTTTTTCTCCGGAGAAACCGATGCTCTTCCCTTCTCTTTTGCTCGTAGAGCTCACGAGCCGCTCTCATCATTTTGTGCAGCGCTGCTTTGTAGGCATGTTGTTTTGGTGCATGGACTTGCCGGCGCACTTCCGACATCTAAAATACTTGAGGAGTGCCTTACGTCGATCGCAATCTGGTTGGCAGTTTGCTGATCTTGTGTCTGTCATGTTCCCTTGTGAATATTGATATGGGGAAACTGCGTTCTTGCTATATTAACGTTACGTCTGGCAGTGAAATCGATTGGCCTAAGTCCGTTTCCAGACGTGGTGTCGTGTAGGTTATATCTTCCGATTGTGCTACCAAATATGTCCTCATATTTAATTTTGGCATTAAAGTCGATTTTAAGGTCATACATTGGACATTGCTGGTAGATGTTGTCGAAGAGCTCGTAGAGACTTTCGTTGTTAGCATAGTCCTTTTCCTCTGTTGGGGCATAAGCGCATATAAGGATGATGTTAGCAAATTTACCTTTGAATCGGATTGTTATAAGGCGTTCACTCACTTGTCGAAAGCTCAAGACTTCTTGCCTAAGTTTGCCGCTTACAACAATTTCGCATCCAAATAGACGCTGCTTGCGTTCCCTATTCCCAGTCATCGTAGTAAGCATCACAGTTTTTCATCTTTCTTTTGCCCGGCGCATACCACAGCACTTCCTAGATGGCGGTAATATCTGCTTATAGCAGTCTATAGCCTTCGCTAATTGTTCGGCCCCTGCCCAATTATCAAGGCTTCGCCCATCAATGACGTTGTCTAATAAAAAGCGGGGGCAGAGCAGAGTACTGGTCTTATAGTAAACATCTTCAGATGACGCTACCGAAGGTTACTACGATTTGATCAATCACAAGTTGCCGGTCATAGGTCTTGTTGGCGACTGGACCACCGTTATTCCCTACCAGGACTTAAATCACGGTACCATGGGAGTCAGGAGCCCCCCGGATCACGGTCCGGGCCTGACTTGAAGAGGTAGGCCCCCTTGTGAAAGCGTCATGGTGGCTGTGGTTTAAACCCAAAGCCGCGGGAAGTGTCTACCTTTGATTGAGCCAATGTAGAGTTGCAATAAGTCCTGGGTGCTGCGACCCTAAGAGCAGTAAGAGGTTTTAGGTCGGCCTCGATTCATACCAAGAGTGGAATTTGTACCGGCAACACAGTTCAGAGTTGATATCTCAGGAAGGCGTCATGTATGGGCATCCCGTAAACATAAGTCTACATGACAGGTGGTTTACGTTAAAAATCAGACACTATGTTCAAAGTCCGAACATTCCACATGCAGATCTCCAAGTCGTTGTCCTTTGTTCGTTTTGTAGGGTCGTCAACAGTGAATAAGTCCTTAAACGAGGCTATTGGTCGCTCCGTAACAATTCTGTTTTTACGTGGTTGGGTAGTTAACTCCACGCACAACCCCCAAACTGGACAGCCAGGCCCTTTTTGGGACCCCTAGGACTAAAGGGGCCGGACCAAATTCAGGAGCCAATAACCCGCTTCGGAGATGTTAGTGCTGCTGTTGGCCCTTATCAAGGGCTTATACACTACCAAGTAAATATTTTCCAACATTCTGACTTAGTGTTGGAGATCCCTATAGACCTGGTATTCAAGTACATTGAAGCAGCTCATATAAAGATAACATTTGTTCGACCGAACTGGAACTGTGGATCTCCAGTCGAGGTAGTAGGCATCCAGCAGTCACTACGTGGAGGTGAGTAGTAAGAATTGATGTGAGAACGCTTGTGTTCTTATGTAATCGCATTTACCATCCTTTAAATGGAATCTTTCAGTCTTTCGAAGGAAGATGAGTAAGAACTTCAGTGATAAAATGTCTGCAGTACCAGCACCCGCCACATCAACACCGAATACCTGCAGCCTGATGCGAATGTAAGCCGGACATTCACAGAGGTAGTGCTCCGTGGTGTCGTCATCACTTCCACACCAATCATCGCAGGATTTTGTATCACTTGTACCGAACACATTTAATTGCAAAACAGCAAAAGCATAGTGCACCGTCATGACGCCAGTAAGCAACCTGCAATCTTTCCTGTTGAGGGTCAGGCCGCTGACCTGCCTTTGTGTTACAGTACACTGCGTTTGCCTTTGGCTCCTTTACATTTCCCTCTCCTTATACACACTTATTATTGAAAATTTATATCAGCCAGTTAGTTTCATGAGCAGAGCCTGGTGCAAAAATCCGGTTTATGTTAAAGAACCAAGCCCGGTTCTGATAATATCACACCACACACCAAATGTCGGAGTGAGCAGTTCTTAGAGGCGTCTTTGCGAATTGTTGGAACATGGTTTTACTTAGTTGCTCTGATTGGCACTGATTTCCAAACCACTTTCAGAAGAGTCCTTTTCCTTTGCAGTTTGTACGTCGCTTTTACTAACAAAAGAATTTGTCCGCAAGCTCTCAATGCAACTAGGGTTGCGGAAATGATGGATGCCTTTGTGGCAGATAGCTCATAAATTGATCTCATTTCCGTTGACCACACGGTGATAAATAAAAGAAATTAATAACAATTACTCGTAATTGCAGGAATCCACTTGTGCCATTTCAATCAGTCTATAAATATTTAGTAAACGCATCTGGCAATCAATCTTTTCTCCATTCATCTTGGTCTCTTTAGCTGAATGCTGTTGATCTTTATCAGAGAATTAGTTAGCCATTGTTGACACTTAAACGGTACACAGCTATGTTGTCCGGTTTTTCCACTATCTGAGGTCTAACCAGGGGAAAAAAATTGAAGCAGATAATTGCAATCTTTTGAACGAATCGTTCAAAGGAATCGTCTTTGTCCGGAGGCTAAGTGTCTGCGATTAAAAAATCCATCAATCAATTTAGTCACAATTGACATCAATAATTTTCTTCTCTCGAGCCCTGTATATTTTTTTTTTAATTTATTAACTCCTGGATGTGGTACTCGTATTAACTTCAGTCCATTCTTAAAGTGCTAAACTGGAATTATGAGTGTAAATTGAACAGATTGATTGTCGTTGATTGGAGTGGACATTTCCGGTTCTTGAATCCATTTGATGGATTGCTAACACACTCAAAACTGCATAAATTGCCGATGAATTGAACCGTTTTTGTAAGATATCTCTTGTCGAGAGTAAGGTTAAATGGCGCCATCGCTAGCATAACTCATTTTCTAAGAGGCAATGATTGACTACATTCTGATTCCTTGTGCGCAAACCTACGAGTATCTCGTGAAGTCAAAAAGGATATTCACATAGAAATGATTGAAATTGTTGGATTCGAAAAAGCCATTTTAAACATAGCAAAGGACAGATTCTAAAAGGTACCGAGGTGAGAGATCGAACTAAATTCTGCAGATGTCCTGAGTCGAGGTGAAGCTGCTATGAAATCAATAGATTCATGTACTCTAGGTGGTGAGCGTAATTGTGATAGTTCAACAGTGCTCGGCAGTAGTTGAAGCACGGATACTGAAATCCGAAATAGAGATAGGAGCTCGGAATATCCATAAAAACTTCGTCTGTGCTCAGAACAAAACAAAATGTAGAGAACGCTGTTCAGAGCCCTTAACTGGAGTGCCCTCCTAGTAAAATATCCTACAGGCTATGTATGGAAACCATAATGACTATAGAAAGGCTGTTCAAAGTTGTCAACAGCGACAAATTAGCCCTGTGTGCCACTCCACTGGATCAATGGTATAACATTTTATCTCATGCTCGAAACTTATTTTCGAGGTAACCGGATCTTAAGTGGTTTACAACTATCACCGGACCTGCAAGTGAGCTAGGTAATACAATCTGCCATAGCTGGTATCTGGCATCGGCTCTGGTGACGCATGAAGCAGGTTGATATTGTTGCGGTAAATTTTTCTCGCAACAAGTTTGGCTCTCTTTTCCTTGTAAGTCCTTTCGGGTCCTCTTCCCGTTAAGTGGGAACACCGAGCTCTGGCGGAGGTGGAGGGCAACCATGAACCCATCAGCCAGTGGCCCACCAACCCCAGACCTCGGAAAAAAAAACCCACATAGGTCTCACGGACGGGAACGAGGAGGTTCGGTCGGTGAAGCCCTATAGATAGTAGTGAGGCTCAAAATGAACTAGGAGCCCAAGGTGCGACAGCAAGTCCACCAGGAACAAGGTTGTAGGAGCCCATATATAGACGGGAGACTCGCGACGGGCTGCATCAGACAGGATGTCTGAAAGTCGCCGACAGGTAGGGACGGACGGTCCTTTCAAGCCAGATACGGGTGAGGAAAGGCGATAACTGGAACTCACACCCCAACGAAAGCCAAGAAATACAGAGGCTTAAGGAACACCCAATCCTGCAACTGACGATCTCTTTCATAGTAACAACCCAACGAGGAAGCTACAGGGGAGCAACAGTGGTGTGCAGGCGGACAGCCAACACAATCGAACACACCCCAGCGACGTATCAACTTTAAAAGTCAAGTGCGATGGGTGAAGGGATGACGACCCCTTTTAAGCCAGCACGCCACCGATGGAGCACCGAAAGAGCAGTAGAGACGCATAGGCGGACGGCAAAATAATAAGACAGCCTCCAACGAGGGAACATACAAACATACATATAAATGGAATGCAAAGCTCAAGGATGGATTTTTCAGGACCTGAAACTGGATTAGGAATGCCTGCGCCGGCTGTTAGGGGTTACATTGGCAATTGGGTCTCTTATAAGTACGACTTTCGTTGTTGTAAGTAGACCAAACGTGGCTGTTGGGAAGATCAACCACTTAGGCTTATTGGCCTATTGAGATGCCAAGTGGATCTGTGATCCTCTTACTCATGGAACCAATATGAGCTTACGAGGAAGGGTCTATATTCTTAATACTCGTAATTGTAGAAGAAAGCTCCTAAGTGAAGTTTTCTTCTCTGGAAGAGAGCTGGACATATTCAGATTAGGTGGAGGATTGCCTTCTCTTCCTTCTTTTCCTCCTCGTCCATGCAGCTTCTACAGAAATCGTTTGTAAAAGCGCCAAGCCCACTTGCATGCTTGCCTATAAGACAGTTTCCAGTGATGACACCTATGACGGCGCTGAGATGTTTCCTATTTAGAAGGATCAGACTCTTAGAGCGATTCAGATCCAGCTTTGGCCAGATCTCTGTCGTCGCTATACATGTTAGGCCAACAATCCACTTAAGGTCTGTTCTGCGTTAATATTAATTTGCATATAGCGATAGATATACCTATGCTACCCTTTTCCGGTAGAATAGGTAGAGTGGTTCCAATTTTGGCGAGTTCGTCGGTCCTACAATTCACTGGAATGTTTATGTGGCCCGGCACCCAACAAAGGTGAAGATTGAACTGCTCTGCCATCTTCGTAAGAGATGATCGGCATTCAAGGGCAGTTTTAGAATCTAATGATGCTGAGGCCATTGATAGCGGCCTGACTATCCGATCCATCTGTATAGAGATGGATTGACTTGTCCTCCATGAAGGCATCTTCCTCCCAGAAGGATGCAGAGGCGAAGCTTATATGGAAGCTTTTGTCAAAACAAAGTACAGGTATGGTGTAATCGATGGCCTCTGTGAGGATTCCTAATGTATTAAGAATGGTAGCCTGGCCAAATGAATTATTTGAGTAGCTGCAGGGGAGAAAGGACAGCGCCTTGCGGTGTACCTCTTTTAGCAGAAGCCCCACCCAGTTTGTAGTTGATTGTTCTGCTATTTAGCATAAGACTGATCAACTCCCCAACTGTTGACGTTAGTAAACCGCTATGTTTAACTAATATACATACAAGTTCTAAGCTTACCTTTGCCTCTTGTATAGAGCGGAACGTATACATCTGTCGCAAGTGCACGAACTACGCTTTCCACTATCAGTTGTTAATGGATTCTGCGATAAGTGCTGCGTTTTTGGAAAGATGCAGAGTAAATGCCGCCGAAGCCTTTTTTGAGTGATGGAGATTAATCTGGAGAAACAGTATCATTGCTACAATTTACCAGAGTAGCTTCCACCATGGTGCTGTTCCGATTTTGAACACGTGCCCAAAAGATCAGCTTCTTCCTTTGATCGAATAGGATCTCTTTTTAATTTTTAATTTACTCGAAACCGAACCGAGTCATGCCTTTAGTCTGCGCCAGGGGGTTAAGGAATTCCTTATTGATCACCATCAACGCGCGTCTATTAGGGCTCCTTAGTTCTTCCAGTTTCGCTACTTTCCAGTCATGAGTCGAAAGGGTCGGGTTACTGAGCATGATTATCTCCTGAATGCTCTCTGGGGAGGAGGGTTCGGCTGGGACTCAGGTGCGGCTTCTAGGCCAAGAAGGGATATCCTCCTTAGGCACGACTTCTAGTTTTGCATCTGGCCAAATCTCTCCTAATCCACCTAATCCATGGCTTTGGTAAAAAGATCAAGAGATCTTTGATTGGCACATGCGATAAGCTTGACATTGCCCTGGTGTCAGCCAGCGTCGCTTGTAATGGGAGATGGTCCAGGATTTTCTCGCATGATGGCCAAGAACTTGCGCGAAAGCTTTAACTTAACCAACTACCACAGTTCAGGTATTATCGATCCGTCGGTCTGGTTTCTGTCGATTACCGCAGTCTTTATTGCGTCTTTTAGGACTTTACTTATAAGACCTCGGAGATGTGCTGTTGGATGGCCCAGGGATTTTGGTGTTGTAAGTTTTGGGCCTCTAGGGAACCGGCCCGTTTTTTTTCCAACGATCTGTGGCGCTTGGAGGAGTCTTTTTGCGTTTTGGGAGCAGTGGGTAATCCATCTTTTAGGATGTTGTTAGCCCATTCAATATTGCTCTTTATGTCAGCACTTCTCTCAACCACCGAAATGGATCCGAAAGTTTTGATAAAGCATTTCGGCGTCTTATGTAAAGCCCGTTAGATGGAGCTTGCCGATGTGGCTGAGCTCCTGATTCCTCCTTAGGGGGAGGAGTTTTAGTAGCAGCGACAACTACGTATCCTGGCACAAACTTGCTGCTGCTAGAGGTGGAGGACTATGGCTTGCCACAGACTTATCACTCCTTGAAAATTTAGTTTTAAGCTCGTTGCATTTGCCTTTAGAGGATGCTATTGTCCCTCGGTAGGAAAGACCTTACTTTTATTGGCAACTTTACAGGTCACTGCTTTTGGAGTATGCTAGGCATAAGTCACACCACATGCTGCGACGTGTGCTATGGTAGTGATGATGAGACTCCGGAGAACTTTCTCTGGTCGATGATTGTGTTAAGCTGGATGTATTTGGCGCTAACGTGGTCGATGCTTGTAGTGAAGTGGTCACTTTATTACTAAATGCCCCACTTTAAGGGTAATTGATGTTGAATTGGTAGAGAGCATTCACCAATTGCCACATATATCCACAACCCCAAATACCTAAATCAGGTAAAATCAGCAGTGTTTTTGCAATCTGAACTGAATTCCTAACCATGCATCGCTCCGCAAAAGGCGGAGGCTTCCGATAGTTTTGGTGTGATAATCTTTAAAGCAGTCCCATCAGAGGTGCGGCTATTACGACGTGCAAACTTAAAAATTTCAAACAATTTGTAGCTCAATAACGATACCAACAAATCAATTTTCCACCTCTCGTGCAACAATACCAGTGAATGAGATCACGTTCTGTACAAATTGAAAGAAATCGACGGCGTATGACTTTAAAATCAATCAAAATCCCAAGAATTCTGCTCTATCCCAGTGACACATTCAATACACAAAACCGCATTCATTTAACGTTTCAATTCTAGGACCCCAAGCGCACCCTCAATATCTACTAATCTGACTCATTGCTCACTCAACGTCAACCATACATATCGCTCCTGTCTGTCTGTTTGCATTGTCATCCATTCAGCATAGTAAATGTCCACCTTTTTTGACGTCCCGATTTTTCTTGGCCGGACATTATGACACTGTTCACTAACCGCCTGTCAAGTACCATTTAACGCGACAAACATAATTTAAATGTGCGCAGGCGGCAGTCATTTCAGGCTACTTTTCTATGTTCCATGTGCTTGTTGACAATAGAATCGTTAAGATTTTTTGAAAGGGGGCACAGGTGTGCCTTAAAGAGCTCAAAATGGTAATGACATGGTCTTCAGTTGATGGGGTTTAGTGCCTGATCTCTGCAGGAATTTAATAAAAATTGTCATTTTCCAAACGGAGATCCAGTTTTATTCGGATGTGTGAATGCTTCCCGTAGGCTTGTACAATTTCTTACTCCCGAATATTATCAGTATGTACCAGCGCCGTGGGTTACTAATTTCATTTGCAGAAATCTAGTACACCTGGAGGAAATACCGTTGATTTCTTGATAATTGCGAATTATTGCCATAATTTGTATGACTACTCCATGCATCCTGTTGACTGCTTTGTTGCCGTGGGTATCTGGTGAAACGAATGCACCATACTCTGTAGAGGCTAAAAATGTCTTATTCAAAGTGCGTAATTCTTTGAGGGATTACAAATATGAAAATGCAGTAAGTCTTTCTACGGAGTTTTATTCTGAATGCTATGCATTCTGGAAAACAGAGCACAGATTCCATGCGAAACCTTTGCAAGCCCTACTAGTGACATAGAGTCTATGCTTCTCTTATTTGCGCTGTATGTCAATGTTGTAACAGACAGTGGGATGATAAAAATTGTTGTTACTTCGTGGCCCATGCATTTACATACTTACTTAGGCGGCGCTACAGTCCGGGGTCGACCTGGGCCTCAACAAATAAGCAATTAGTGCGGTCTTTGGCTAACAGCCTCCAGTTGCACACTCCAAGTTGGTTGAAGTCCCCTTCCGCTTGCATGCGCTACCTAAAGCGACTCTTTCCTCTACTGCGTTTTCCCTCAGGATTAGAGTCGAAGATCCTGCGGGCTGGAGAGTTGGTGCTCATTCTTTCTACATGTCCCAGCCATCTCAAACTCACAATCCGCAGTTCTTTGACCAGGTCTATGTCTAGGAGACTGATACCTTTATAGTTGGCGCAATTTAGAGAATCTCCTTTCTTATAAACCGGGTAAACGACACTGAGGTTCCATTCATCAGACACACATTCATCCGAATAAATCTTAGATGACTACCAAGTCATCTAATGCTGCTTTATACAGTTTGGCGGGTAGGCTGTCCGGCCCGGTAGCCTTTTTCAACTTCAATTTAGATATTGCTATCCTCACTTCATTTTGGTCGGGTATATGGAATTCTTGACTTGCACCGTCAATTTGAAAAAACGAAATTTGTGTCGTCTTCGCCGTTTAGCAGTCTGCAGAAATGGTTTTTCTATATCCTTAGCAGCGACTGTGACTCTGCTACAATGTATCCTTGTTCATGTCTACAGATTTCCGTTCTTACCCTGACACGTTCTTTTTACCTTTTAGTACAACTTCCGAACATTATTCCTGGAGTAGCACATCTCTACTTCCTCGATCACCGGCTTCTCATGCTCTTTCTTTTTTCTCCGTAGAAACCAATGTTCTCCTCTTTTGTTCGTAGAGCTCACGAGCCGCTCTGTGCAGCGCCGTTTTGTAGGCATGTTATTATATCAGTCAACTAGGAATCCCCTACGAGGAATCATCCTTATATTAAGAAGATCGGTGTTAATCAAACGTGTCAAGTGTTTCCTCATCCATTTTGGACAATGTCCAAGCCTTCTCGCTATAAGGCAAAACTGGGATGATAAGTGTCTTGTACGAATACAGTTTGTGCTTACGAGAGAGGGTTCTGTTACTTAATTGCCTCCTGAGCTCAAAGAAATAACGATTGGCAAGAGCAATTCCGTGTCCAGTTTCCGTTGCCGATAACGTTGCTGCTTGTAATTGCGGAGCCAAGATAGAAAAAGGCTTTAACTATCTGAAAGTTATAACTGCCAATGGTGACATTCAGGTCAAACCGTCGGTGGTGTCCGTCTTTTGCTGAGATGATGATAAGTACCTTATTTTGACCTAGCTTACCGTTGGATGCATTTTGGTCCCTTCGTCCAATCACATCAATGTCATCAGCATAACTGTGCAGACTTAAAAAAGATCTTGCCTCTTTTTTGGCCAATGTGTTGTGCACGGTTTTTTCTGGAGCGATGTTAAAAAAATTACATGTCAGCGCGTTGCTTTCCCTAAATCCTTTCTTGGCATTGAAGGTCTCGGTTAAGTATTGATAAAATAATGAGAATTCGCCATAGTTTTGCTGCACAACCTGCCTATGTTTAAGCGATATTTAGGCGACTCATTCTTCTATAGTGGATGCAGTAAAAAGATTCTCTTTTCTCGTGGATCGGACAAACCATGTTGCTATTCCATGCATTGGTCGTGATATCCTCTTCGTTCTTGTCCAGGGTAAATTGTTCATTCTTCCTGATAATGGAATTTTGACAATCATTCTCGGTATACAGCCTACAGTCTTCCATATTTTCATCACTGACTGAGATTCTACTGCGAGTTGTCCAAGTTCATCTTTGAAGGCTTCCATTATGGCTTTGTATCCCTGGCATATTCGTTCTATTCTTTGATGAAATTTTCGACTTCAGTTCCGCAGGAACAAATCACTATTTCCTAGATCACATGCTTCTGGTGTTCTTGCATTTTTTCTGAGAAGCAGGGCCAGTGTGGTTATAGGCATCTTTATTGATTTCAAAGATGCTTTTGATAACTTGAACTGGCAGAAAATAGTAAGCAGGTTGCAGGAATTAGGCTGTCGGGAAATTGGGCTTTGGGGAAGCTACTTTTCCGAGAGAAAAGCGAGTGTGGTAAGTACGCACGAGAGCGTCTCAACTAATGTTGAGAGAGGTTGCCAGGGGTCCATCTGTGGTCCTTCTATTTGGAACCTGATGATGTATCCACTCTTGCGGCGACTAAACGAGCTCTGTGGGTGCTGCGCCTACGCAAATGACCTGCTCCTCTTATTTAAAGGGCCCAAATCGAGGTATTAGGAGAAAGAGCTCTAGCAGTCGTTGCTGAATGGGGATAAAGCGTTGGGGTAAGTGTGTCGCAGGATAAGACTGCTTCAATGAAGCTCAAGGGCAAATTGAATACAAGACGTCGGGGTCCTGCGATACGTTTGAACGGCGCGTGACTGAGGTCACATATCTGGGCATAACGATGGGCGAGTGTATGAATTTCATGCCTCACCTGGTTCGAAGCAGACAACTCATGCTGAGTGCTGTAGGCCAGGCAAGGCGCATTTTGCGACCTGACTGGGGACTCAACAGGGGTTTTGTCCGTATCATATACGATGGCCTTTTTGTTGCCTGTCCAACATATGGAGCATCGGTATGGTACTACAGGGTTATGACTCTGGATGGTCGAAAGCGGATTTTGACTTGCCAAAGAGTCGCCTTGCTTGTGTGTTTACTTGTGTGCCACACTGACTCCACAGAGGGAATGCATGTGTTGCTAGGAGTTCCACCTCTGGATCTGTAAGTGATGTGTCGTGGTATTACTTTCAAGATCAGAAAAGGTCTCCCTCTAAACGGGAGAGATTGGGTGTCCCCGGAAGAAGTGGATGGCCTATCCCTGAAGCAGCGTAAAACCTTGCTACACGCATGTGTTTTATCTAGATGTGATGCTAGCGAAAATGGCAGGGTTACTTACGGCTTCCTAAGGGATGTGCTAACCATGAGAATATTTCCTGAACGGAATTGTAACCTCAGCCTGCGCTTTTTGTTGACCGGGCATTGCTCTCTTAATGCATTCTTGCATAAGAGGGGGCTTGCGCGCTGCTCATGTGGAGCCACTTATGAGGACTGGCTTCATGTCCTATGTGAGTGTCCCAATTACGCTGACATTAGGAACTTGCAGGCTACGGGCATCACCTTTAATGGTGAGGCCTACGATGTCAGTGGTATTATCACTGACCGTACAGTTCGAAACAGCCCTTAGTTTTGCAAAAGAGGTATTTAATAGAAGACGCAGTAGGCAGCTAGCGGGTAGATTATAGGAATTTCAAATTGTTGAAAGGCCGCCAGTCCTAGGCAGTAAGGTGCCCAACTGGAAGTAACCGCAAGGTTGCGAAGCTTGACCGGAAGCTATATTCTGGTACCATGGGAGGTCAGGAGCCCCCGGAACTATGGTTCCGGCCTGACCTAGGAGTTGGTCCCCTTGCGGGAGTATCGTGGTGGCTGTAGGTTTTTACCCTAAATCGCGGGGAGAGTAGACCGAATGGAGCTTGGACATATCATAGCTTAGCGTATGTTGTAGTGTGCTACGACCTGTGCTCAACCATGGAATTGCTATGGAACCATCTGGTTTGCTCGATGTGCAGTTGCATTGCAACCGGGTGCCATGACCCACAGAATGGGGTAGGTATTAGATAGGCCTTGACCCTTCACCAAAGGAAAGTTCGTGCCTTACACACGACTTCGAATCTGGTACTGGTGGTCGTACTTGTACTACCCGCACAGTTTTGATATCTTGTGCGAAGACGCACCGTAGGCTTAAGCCTTCACGGCAGGTACCTACGTAAAACACAAGAGACATCTGTCATAGCTGGGGCACTGAGCCTATGTTCGGTGTAGGGGGTCATAGAATTCATCGTTGATGGTTTCACCATTATACTCTGTAGGGACATGTATACATATCAGGTTCGTAATTCTTTTTTTGTAGCTGACGACG
This sequence comes from Volucella bombylans, assembly GCA_949129095.1. NCBI lineage: Eukaryota > Metazoa > Arthropoda > Insecta > Diptera > Syrphidae > Volucella > Volucella bombylans. Next base: position 161,326,072 of record OX422141.1, on the reverse strand, counting down.
TATAGATCGAAATGAAGTTACCCTCAACCTGGAGGGCCAGGTCCTTAATAAAATCCCTGGACAAAGAGTTTTCCTAAACAGTCTGGTACCAGTAGCCTAGTTGAGTTTATCAGAGAATCCATTGGTCTCTACTCTGGGTCTCGACCGCAAACATGGCGCTCCTTTTGGACTCCGAATACGAATCGAAGTAGCTCTAAAGAGATTTGTGTGTAGCTTTGTAGCTAAAATTGTACGTAATTCCGTCGCCGTCGTCCTGATGAAGGAGAAGTGGCCTAGTGCAAACACTCCACCTCCTCGCTGGACTGCATCTGCCAACGACATCACACAGGGATTACGTACTTTACCTACAGTCAAAGGTTCATCAGTGGAGATTAGAGTAGGAGTTGGTGAACAGAGGCTTAAGCATCGCCGCTTGTATTTTCATAAAAGTCTTAACTGTGATTAAAACCAGGGGTTGTTCTACTAACCGGTACCATTGAAGAATGTAGCCCTACAACACCGAAAACTACATTAAAAAGAAGACTCGCAGCTAGTATAACATACTTTCATATGGCGTCATCCTGAAACTGTGGTGCGAAGTTGCTGTATTTACTGTTTGGAACATAATAATTGTTAAGATGGTGTGCTTTACAATGGCCTTGGCTTATCGACTCGAGCTCTATGTTTGGACTGTTCTGAATTCAGGATTTTATTGCTTTAATAATGGCTTTGGACAAGTGGTAAATGGATAACATCTGACATTATATCGGTCTACTTCCTCGGTGTCACAATACTCTCCTCATCTGCCATGCCCACACCCGGAAGACCCTGCTAAATGTATTATGAGAAACCAGAACGATATGTTCGATATTAGGAAATGAAATGTCTCTTCAGAATTTTGAAGTCCAGCCCAACATATTCATCAATAATACTGATCGAAAGATCGATGTAATCGTTAGAACTACTTAGAGTCAGCTTGTCTGACAATAGACAGGCCGTCCGTGACGTAAATAGTGCTCTTATCACCAGTTTTCCACCCTCAAGTCAATGCCAAAGTGGCTGGAGCATAACGTATGGTTTGTAGCACATCAAGACAGAGGGTGCTCAAATTGAGACTTTTTTTTTGAAAACTGGCGATTTCCTTTAGGGCTGTTGAACTTAGAACTCGATATGCGTTTCGATATCTATAAGAATCTCTTAGCTTTCTTTCTGTCTTTAGCACACTTAACACTGAATAGATTACAACTGACCACTATCGCCCAGGCGTATCAAATGCAGCGGTCACGTTTACCTAATCAATCAATTTGAAAAATACGGCCAATCAAATTTATTGCAAAACCAGCTAAACACCAATAGCCTGAGAAATGATTGGGCTGCATATTTCCATCTCCGCACCTAATGAGCGTTGCAAGTGCCACAATTTATCCAACATGGATAGATTCAGAACACATACATCTAAATATTTGTGCGTAACCTGTCAATCATTCCTAGCTTCCACTGCACTTGAAAAAAAAAAAAACAAAAACAAAGACCCCGCCAAATTTGTAGCAATCTCAATTAAGCCTAACGAAGTGGAAAGCCCCACAAGGGTAACACATAGACAACATCATGAAATGGATTACAGTGTGTCTGGAAAGACCAGCAATTGCCACTGTTCATGTCCTTAAATCGATGTAAATCTTGATTTCCTTATTCGCGAAATCGAAGTGAACATTTGGACGGCATAGGTGTCACCAATCTAGTCAGTCACTCCATCTGTGAATGTAGATTAGCTATAACAATATGATTGACGAAATTTATGGACACATTGTCCTACCCTATCGCGCCATCTATGAGCGGTATTTCTTGATCTGTACTCACCAATTGGCCCCGAACTGGAGCATTGGATGAGAAAATATTGTAACTGCCTTACTGATTGCCACCGGGGAGTATTCAATTCATAGAGAAAGATTGGATAAACTCGGGTAGAAGTAACACTCTTCCCCATGGAGTCACTAGTGTGCGCCATGTAAGATGTCCCAATGGAGGAAATTTACGGGGCTCCCACATAAATGTCCAGTTCGAATGCGATAAATTTCATGGATAGATATCCTCAGGGTATGTTACTCGTAATGAAGTTGTTTTCATGTACGAAGATGTGGGGCAGTCATATTCTCTAGAAAGCTACGATGGAGACTGCTGAACTGTGGTCTCCTGTAGGTGGTCATCGTGTAGGGGGTAATAATATTGTGAAGTAGATGGTCGTCTGCACAAAAACGAATAGTAATTGCGTGAGAATGAGACTTGTGCACGACGTTGTCCGATCCTCAGAGAAACTATAAATCGTAGAATTTTATGACTTTTTCTGTGCATGTGGGTACTGACAATCAGTGCACAGCAGTAAGGCGTAATATCCTTTATGTAGGATGAACTCGCATTCGTGTATTTTGCATTTGAATGGAGTGCGTTTGGCCATATGTATCTTTTAACATTTGACGTCCAATTTAGGCTCAGGCTGCCCTTAATTTCAGCACTTTCGATGACAAAAATTACGCCGAGTTTTAAAAATCTACGTGCCTGATAAAAACAGTCCCGTAACATCCCACAAAATTTTGGCATGCCTCTCACGATGAACCAAAGTCATGCAATAGCAGTGGCATTGGAGAGTTCCATTCTATAAATGCAAGTGTAACACGAAAAGTGTAACGGTCTGGAATATTTTCACAGTATCTTTCTTCCAGCCCTTAGCAGTGTCGTTCACAACCATATTGATTCTATGTTACATTAGGTTAGAGTGGTCATCATTTGAGATGCACTTAGAGCTCTTGCAAGAAAGCGTGGGAAGTCCATATCTTGGCCACATCTGTAATCATTTAAATTTCCTGACAAATCTGCCAATTTCGGTGATCTTCATAGACCGGAGATCATTTAGAGCTCGGAAGTCATTCAGTCTGATGTGTTCTATGATTATATTTGTGATTTTAGCGGTATCGGCTCTTCTAAGGCTGGTTAGCTCTTTTGATCATTTGGGATCGACTACGGAGCATACATGCATACATCTTGGGCTGTTATGAGCTTGTCATTCTGTTATCTGCTTAGCATAGGACATTGGTGGATTCATGTTGGCAAGCTGCCTGCTATTTGTTTCTAAGCATAAAAGTCTATCCAATTCGATTTTATGGTGTTTACAGTGATGTAAACTGCAATAGATTAAGACTGAGCCAAGCTGCAATTTGATGAACAGCTAAGACTTCAGCTTGAAGGACTCTTCAGTGTTGAGATTCACTGAAGGTGTATGCGGAGGCCAAAGTCTTCGGTTCTTTTCTTCTGTAAAAATTGAGATGGCCCTACTAAAAATGTCCTCACGAATTCCCTAATCGTTCTTAATTTTAGTCATATGATTGAAGTAGGAGGGCGAATATACTCTCCAAATGATATATTTAAAGCTTTCACACTTGGAAGAAACAAATGAGCGCTTTATAGCTTCAATCAACGAGCTGAAGTCTGAAAACATACAGCTAAAGGCAAAAGTGGATTTATTGGAGAATAGACTAAATTGGCAACAACAAAAACTTCTCAGCAATTGCATAGAAATTGTTGGAGTCCCAAATGTCACGGATGAAAATGCAACAGAGAAAGCTAAACAGATCTTTCGAAATGCCTTTCAAATTGACATTCCCGACGGCAAAATCGAAAAATGCTCAGTGAAGAAAGTGCGAAACAAAGGAGAAAAGAGTACCTCTTCGTCTTCACGAAATCCCATAATCTGTGTCAGATTCACTGACCATTCTATCAAGGAGCGAATAATGACCGAAAAGAAGAAAAAGAAAAAAAACACTCAACGCAAACATGTTTGGAAGCGGTAGCGGTAACAATAGGAGTGATGACAGCAGCAGCAGTACTAGCAAGAGCACCAGCATTTTTATAAATGAGGCGCTTACGAACTACACACGGGCTCTCTACATGCAAACAAAAGAAGTAAGAAAGCAGAAAAACTATAAATTTGCGTGGTTTAAAGATAATCAGATTCTTGTTAGGAAGGTCGAGGGTGGAAAGGTAATTTCTTTAAGAAAATTGATTTCGTACAACTGAAAACAAATCTTTTTTATGAGTTTTGGGATGAAGTTTACGCAGAAAGTGATGTCTCAGCATCGTATTCACTATTTTTGAATTGTCTTAAAAAGCACATAGAGGACTGTACTTACACTGTGCCTTTAAAGATATCTTGCAAAAGACTTAAACCTTGGATTACAAGTCGTCTTATTAAAAAAGTTCAGGCAAAAAACAAGTTAAGAAACAAATGTTCCAAAAACCCCAATAACTTTAGATTGAGTGATCGATATAAAAATTTATGTTCTCGACTTAAAAAAGAAATTCGTAAGAGCCGTGATGATTACTGTAAAAATCGATTCTTTTTTGCTAAAGGTAGTTTAAAGAGTGAATGGAACGTTGTTAATAGTATATTAAAAAAGTCTTCGTGTACTTGTAGACCTACAACAATTCGAATTAATGACTGTGACATTTCTGATCAACTCGGTGTTGCTAATGCATTCAACAATTACTTTTTTTCAATAGCCAACAATCCATCTTCACAGATAGGTCAACAATTTGGTTCTTCTTATGGTAGCTGTGATGAGAATTTTCAAATTAATAGTTTTTCGTTCGAGCTAATATCTGCTTTTGAACTTGTAAAAGTTATTGGGACACTTAACGGTTCTAATGCTAGCGGTTATGACGGTATCTCCAATATACGAGTACTTTTGAAACGTATAGGATGTTCCATAGTAGATGTACTAGCAGTCATTTTTAATCTTAGCATATTTTCTGGAGTTTTTCCTAGTGCTCTCAAATGTGCAGACGTAGTTCCGCTTTATAAAAAAGGCTCAGCAGATGATGTAAGTAACTATAGACCTATTTCACTTCTTCCTGTTTTTAGTAAACTCTTCGAAAAAGTTATTAAAACAAGAATTTTATCGTTTTTAAACAAGAATAATTTTTTCAGTAATGTGCAGTATGGCTTTCAGCAGGGAAAATCAACTGAAGACGCCCTACTTCTACTCTACATTTTTGTTCCAGTGTTTTCTCTAACCTTGATGCAAAAAAGCTCATTTCAGGTCTATTTGTAAGGAGCGATGTAAAAATTTTAAATTTGGGAGTACCTCAAGGCTCTGTATTGGGACCTATTATGTTCCTCATATATATTAATTCACTCTTTGACCTCGATTTTAAAGGTACACTTACTGCTTTCGCAGATAATGTGGGCTGCTCCTACGGTTCAGATAGTGCTTTAAACTTGGTTTCTGATATTAACTGGGATCTAAGCATTTTAAGGATCTGGTTCGCTGAACATTGATTGAAAATTAGTTCAAAAACTAAATTAATGTTTTTTAACCTATCGAACGCAACCGACATTAATGCGGAGTTTTACATTCATTCCATGGATTGCCAAAAATTCAAACTTGTACGCTCATGTGTACCAGCTTCCTCTCCTCTTACCTTTAACAATAGTCTACATTGCAATAATGAGTGTTTTTTAATCGAGAACGTAGAAGAGTTTAAGTACTTGGGACTCACTATTGACTCTAAAATGTCATTCGCAAATCATACGCAGTTCCACTCTCCGACATTTTTTCTACCTTAAAAGTGTTTGCTCTGACAAATTATTAAGAATTATTTACTATGGAATTTTTCATTCGAAGCTCCAATATGGAATTGCCTGCTGGGGCGGGGCATATAAGAATAAAATTCAACCTCTTTTAAATTTGCAAAAAAATGTTTTGAAAAAAATTTGTCGAAAACACCGTCGACATCCCAATTTTCCTTTGTTCCGTGTTACGAAAATACTTCCCGTCCGTCATTTGTATTGTTTTAAGGTATTAAAAGCATTCTTTAACAGATCGGGGAATCGAAACTTGAGATTAATTTCTGATTATAATTTACGAAGTAATTTTTCTAACGTTGTATCTGTACCTTTTTTCCGTACCACCGTCTTTTGTAACTTTTATTTGGTTTCATCGTGCCGCCTTTTTAATAAACTACCTCAATCGATCAGATCAGAGACCGTTCCTGGAAAGTTTGTGAAATGCGTCAAACTGTGGCTCTTACAATTAAATTACAATAATTTAGAAGCCATTCTTTCTGACATTCTGGTATAACTTTCTTCCTTTTGTTCTTCCTTTTTTTTCTACAATTTATATTGAAGATTCATATTGAATTATAATTTTTAAATATATTCATATTATTTTTATTGTATATAAATATGTATATTAATATTTAAGGGTTACCCCACCAAATTATCAAAAAATATTAATCAAGCCTATTGAAGTGGCATTTGACACTATTTTAGTACGTATAGTATATAAAATACAAAATGTCATTAAACTATTTCTAAAAATCTGATTTAAATAATGTAAATTGTGTATTTTAATTTATTTGAAATAAAAATCTAAATCTAAATCTAAATATGACGGTTACTGATTTCTATTGCCGAGTGTCTCTCAGTCTAAAGGCGGAGTTAGTGGCAAGCCCGCATACCAAAAATAGCTGCAGGTACCAAATGAAGTAGAATTAAGATGGCGCCTGCTGTTATAGCTTCGGTGAGGCTTATGCATGCAATATCCTGCGGTTTTCTAGCAAATTCCTCATTTTCCCATGCGGTCTGCCAGACGACTACGTTATAAGTCAGAATTCGTGTAACGACTGGGGTCTGATGTCAGAGCAGAGCTCTTGCACGAGCAGAGGGAATCGCGACATTTCTACAATACTTTATTGTGCAATATATTCTCTTCTTCACTACAGTTGGCTGTCCCGGATGAGCAACATCCCTGGCCATTTAGCTTGGGTGTGAGTTCTTTTTTGGATTAACGCGACACAAGCTTGATCCAGCTGCAGACGGGTTACTTATGTTTAATTCATGAAAATTAGTTTTGAGAAAACATTACCGTTGCTGCAAGTTGTCCCGATACTGCTTGAGAGAGAATGTTGAGTTCGGTCTCAACCAATTTTCCTTTTTGTCAGGCGTGTTAAGACTTAGATAGCCTTTTGCCATCAACGCTACAGTCCTTTATAAGATAACTTGGATCTGGGATCTTTCAAGAGCATGAGGTGTGAAAACTTCATTTACCTCGGTCCATTGTGTAAAATGATCTTAAGAATGAATAACAGAAGGGCAGGGTATCTCTGGCGTTCTGAAAAGCATTTTGTAATTAACAACAGCATACACAAGCAGGTCCTAGCGCCTTTTGCGATACGAAGCTGCAAAATTCTTATTTTAGCTTATTTCGCTGGTCATGTCTCAGTTGATGAGAAGATGGTAAGATTTCCAGCGTAATGGGTTGCTGGAGTGAAACAAATAATTGTGCGAAAGCAGATCTGAGGATTCTTCCTTGAAGTCAACCAAGTACCATCCGGATTACCATAGTTTATTGTTTAGTTTTGTAGACTTTATTCGGCTCAGACTTTGGTGAATTCAGCAGCGGAGCTGTGGTGTTGATGTGTTAGACGTCATTTTCATAAAGCAGGAGATAAAAGACTCATTTGCACATATCGGTAAACAGATATGCACGCATTCAGCGACGTCAACATGTTTCATAGAAGTATAGACAAAAAGCCATCCCTTTAACAAATCGAATTAAATCTGCAATCAATGTCATGTTCAATAGTATTGCCTTACTACGAATGCCTGAGCTACACAAGCCGTCATATGTCGCATGAGTAGCCCCTATGTCAATAAAAATGTCTTACGTGTACCCTTTCTTCTGGCGTTGGAATAAGATAAGTCCTTCAGCCATAGGTTTCTGAAGAGTCATCGGCCCATTTGGATAAAGATTTATATTATTGTATGAAGCCTTTTTCTTATGTGCTTATCTCCGACGAGTGCACACTGCTCGTGTGTTTTGAGAAAAAAAAAACAGTGGCGGTATCCCAACTCTCCCGCTCCCGGTCATCGTAATGTTACTTCCACTTTGTCACTACTGTTGTTGTATTTGTCATACGAGACGGGCAATGACTAAGTGCATGCAACAACCGACGGATAGGGTGAGTGTGAATTTTGTTGGTGAACTATTTCATAAACCAACGTCAGAATTTTCACTTCGCAGCCTTACTTAGCATCGTGGGTGTTTGTGTTTGTTTGTGGTTATGACTCGGAAATCCAGGGTTGATGTAGCTAACATACGCGGGCTAAAACGTAGTCACTTGCCTGCGTACGTCCTAGTACATAGTGAAACACAGGTACATCCCCGCCCATAATTATCAGATCACTCAGATCTGAAGTTATCTAGCTACCGACTAGCGCCATTATTCTTTTCTCATCGCGGTCTCACCATTTACATGTACGTGCGTAGTGATGTACGAGTAGCTTACCAAACTCTACCACAATGTGATCCATGTTCCAATCCGGAATTCAACTTCATGTGGTTAAAATTCCATCTCCGTAAGCAAGTGATCCACTATTGCTTTATTTACAGAAACCCCAAACTGGACAGCAATTCGACCTTTAACGAGTTTGATCCGTTGTCTGACTTCATACAAAGAATTGTATCCCTGTATCCTCATATTGAAATTGTGATTGTGGGCGATCTCAATATACACAATTCTGGGTGGCTTCGATATTCTGTACAGAAAACACCCGAAGGACGGTGTGTTGAGAACTTCGCTGTGGAAAACAACTCGACACAGCCTGAAAATGAGCCCACGCGAATACCAGACTTTCATAGTCATATCGCCAACACCCTGGAAATGTTTCTAACTCTAGGTCCGTCGGACCATTATGTCATATCAGCGAATTTCTTATACACGATCCACACAGTTAGAGAAAAGATTCCTAAAAGATCCATATGACAATACGAGAAAACCAATTGGAGCGGACTTAACACATTCTTTAGGAAATTTAACTGATCGTTCTGCTTCCTCGATAGCGACGTGGATGCTGCTACTATTTTCTTGGGAATGAGATCTTTTAGCCCTAATTGGATGGAGAATATCAAACCAAAAGAATAGGCGTGGTACGACTCGAGCTGTAAAGAGGCTGTCAGGGTTAGAGAAATGTTTTTCGGTCCTTCAAGACCTAACCTGCAGAGAAAAACCGAAAAAAGTTCAAATGATCGAGGAACGACAGCAACTCCTTGCATACGACTTCTTAATGCGACGAAAAACTGAGGAGGAAAATACTACAATGTCCCAAAGTTTCGTTCGTCAAAAAGATTATAAATTCTTCTAATGCAATTCGCTCCCGGACTCATGTCCTTATTCTTTGCCTGTAGAACAAGACTGACAGTATATGCTAAGCACATTAAATTCCGATATTAGCAACTTGACTGATTGGGCAACTATCAACAGAGAGGAATTTAATGCTTCCAAAATACAATGCGTGCTGACTGCTGTGGTTAAAGCGAAATGGAAACACCATGAATGGCATCCATGAATGAAACTTGCATCGTCGAAACCGATAGACTTTCCATTCTCGATAGGCGCGCAAAAGACAACCTACGTTGGAATGATCAGATGCTCGATGTTGCAAAACATTTTTGCGAAATATCTATGTTTCCCCAAGCGATGTAAGAAATATTCCACCTCCCCTGATCTGGCCTCAATATATAAGGCATTCATCCGCCCAAAATTGGAGTGCAATAACCACATCTGGCCAGGTGAGCCTAAAACATCTCTGCACATACTAGATAAGATTCATGATCATGCGACAAAACTTATAGGTGATGCTAATATTACACAATCAGTTAACACCCTTGAACACTTCCGTAATATCGCCTACCTCACCTTGCTCTATCGTTATTTTCACCACCAGTGCTCCATTTAAATCGCCAGTAGCATTCCGCCCCAAACCTTCAACCGTAACATCCGTCTCGCTATGAATGCTCATCAGTATACCTTCAAGCCCACTTTCGGACGTACTCTGAAATATAGTGATTCGTTACTAAGCCGTTCAACTCGCTTATGGAATGCCCTGCTAAACTCACTATTTCCTGGTCGTTATAACTTGCAAACATTTAAGACCAATGTACATCGGTTTCTCTCTTTTTTTCCTTCCAAATTTTCCTTCGTCCAAGCTGTGTGTAAACATTTATAAAAACCTCTTGAGTTCGCACTGATTATAAAGAAAAAGGGCCGCATAGCCAGAATTTCTAACAACCCATTGGTCAGGACGTAAAAACGTGGAAGTTGCGAGTTTCCTTGGTTAGATCTTTGATAAGCCCTAATTCGACCGCAACTGAAGAGATCAGGAGTAATTTGTCGCAATTGTGTTAGCGCCTGACTTTACTGATTCATTTCACTTGTCAGCCGTCTTTGCCTATTTTTGCTCAGAATCTTCAACTTTCAAACAGGAAATAGCTGCAATAGCTGTTCGTAAAGAATCGTTAATACCATTCCCATCCTTATTTAGAAAATTGTTGAGATGCTATAGATACTAAGGATGAAGGATTCATATATTTTATTCGCGTCGACAAAACAACTGTTGAGGTTTACCACATACTGCTACCACAACTATTTAGAATTATTCTTGAAGCAAATAGCTTCCCGAGCTTTGTTTCTGTCAGGATGACAACTTCATCTCATCGTAATAAATTTCATTTAGCCGCGGATTTGTGCTGTTTAAGCAGAGTTTTCACCTCATCTGCAGCGTCTTATTTAAAACTGTCAGTGGCAATTGTAAAATGAGTTTCAAGCTAGACCCTATGCTGGATATAACTGTCTCATCGTTTGCCTGCCAAGTAGACTCTTTTCCAGTAGGGTGCAAAGCGATCGTTCTACGGTTTGGAAGTAAGATCAGTGATATCTGATTCAAGCATTCAAACCATTGAAGAATATATCTCACTATTTGAAGAGGCAACTGCTCAGCACTGAAATCATCTCGAATCCCTGCGTTTCTCATTCCATCACAGCTTCTAATCTGAACGAAAAAGCCTTGCTTTGGTATTTTATATTGGCGGTCATTACTCGGGTGTCATGGCCATATTTGAGATGAACACCAAGTTGAATACCGATAACTTAGCTCATCATTAGGCTCAGCCTTTCTGGCAATAGATCAATTGAGTTGTATCGAAATTGACCAACTTGACTAATTTGGTGATCTAGCTCAGGATTGTTCACTTTGTCACTCAAACTTTCTCCACATTTTCAAGGCCACTCGCCTATTAGAGTGCCCTTTACAGGTATTCTACGTGTGACCATCATTTTTGATTTCATTGTTACGAATTTTTCTGGTACACACTGACGTTTGGTCAATGATGCTCAAGTCATCAGCAAAAAATGGTTGGCCTATCTTTAAGAATTCATGCAGGATGCTTTTTACGAACACAATTCAGAAACTAGATCCATGTGACAGTGTGAGGTGTATAACATCCAATATTGTGTTACGCTGACCACTATGATTTAGGGGCCACACTCCATTGTACTACACAATGACTCAGATGTTTGACTGCGTTAGCGTGCAATCAAAACATAACAATTTTTCGATGGACATCACCAGTATCCACGCGCTGGCGTGACTCTAAAATGGCACTTACTCTGTCGACGACCAAAGGCACATGCCCGACAAATTATATCTTGGTCAGTAAATCTTGTAACGACAGCTAACTCTCCTCAAATAGTAAAGGTGAACTCATAAATCATTTGGATTTGGATCTAGATACTTGGCTTTAGTTGATAAGATCGGTAAACTCGTATCCTTGGCAGGAAAGTATCAACAAACTCGGTTTCGCCTACTGAATTCCGGTGGAATCGATGGTCTTTTATTAAATGAAGGAATACAGTCAAGAATGTCATATCTGCCGGACTATTTCTCGTTCCGAATGCCTGCAAATTCGCATTCAATCAATATTTCAACTAAAACATTCAATTTTCTCTCCAGAGTACACATACCTCAAACAAAGGCGAGCTGTCAATCATTTTATTGTACAATGTTGCAGAAAAGTACCCACCAACCGAAGTATGGGTATACCCGTATCTATTATACCTACTCACAGCTAACAGATCGTTATGTACGAATGCATTCATAAATTAATAAAAGACAATTTCTTTTTGTTATTAATTTTGGATTTGTTATACAAAACTCTAGGCACTCCATCAATCTTACTTGCCTTGTCGGGTGATAGTGGCCTTCACTTCATGTTGTTAGATTTCGTGTAAGGGGCACCTACCTCATTATGGTGAGCTGCCTTAATGAGTTGGCTCATTAGGCTTGATACCAAGATGAATAGTCACAGGGATTCCTGTGATTCGCCTCTGGCTAATTAAGCAATTTTAGTAATTCATAATTGTAACCGTTGTCTAACCCTAACTAGTAAATGATGATTGGAAACGCAATTAAGTCCACCTTATTGCGGATAAACGTACAAATCAATAGCTCATCGACCGCTTTCGGCAGCAGACAAAAGCTCTTTTGTCTGAATGTGGAGGACTTTCAAAAGTAGCAAAAACTTTGAACTTGGGATCTGCACTTGAGATGTTGGAAACCTGAACAGATCAGTCACAGCAAGATTCTCTTGGCTACCAAAGAGCGTGTTTTTTTTTAGAGATTTGGTTTTTAAACTGGCAACACTGTTTCTACAGATTGTCAATTTAACAGTTTAAAGTTGATTTATGGTTAGCACGTTTTGTCATTTGACGATAAACGCCAGAACAATGCGTGCAAATTCTGTAAACTTATTTTGAAAACCATGGTTCGGTTCACCAAACTTATCGTGCGCTACGTCCATTTTACGCTCGACATAATCGTCCATCTGAGAAAGTTATGCGAAACACGATGAATCGTGGATAGTACGCATCCCTAAATATGAAAAATAGTGCGAACAGAACAAGTTATTGCCGTTGTGGAGCGCAGTTTTGAGGAGAATTCGAATGAGTGTACAGCGATTGGATGCCTATATTATGCCCATCCACTTTGTTTAAGATTTTACGGAATGATCTTGGCTTCAAAGCTTATAATATCCAGCTTGTGCAAGAGTTGAAACCGCGTGATCATTATACGCGTCGTAGGTTAGGTGAATGGGCCGAAAACATGATTCAGTTTGATCCTCATTTTCAACGCAAAAAATTTGTTTCTCTGATGAAGCCCATTTTTGATTAAATGGATACGTAAAAAAGAAAAATTGTTGAATTTGGAGTGGAGAAAACCCAGAACCCTTTGCCAAGACGCCCTTACAACCATGAAAACTCACTGTTTGTTGTGCTTTATGGGCTGGTGGAATCATCGGCCTATATTTCTTTAAGGACAATGCCGGACGTTCCTCAGTTGAATGACTTTGACGTGACGGAGCTTTGGTTTGAATAATATGGCGCAACATGCTATACGGCGCGCGACACCATCAATTTATTGCTGGAAACACTTGCTGAGCGCATAATTTAGCGGAATGGACCTGTGAACTGGCCTTCACGATCCTGTGACCTCACACCTTTAGATTACTTTCTTTGGAGTTATGTGAAGTCACTAGTCTATGTCGATAAACCAGAGACGTTGGACGATTTGGAGGTCAACAATCGCCGTGTTATTGCTGATAAACGTCCCCCGTTGCTCAATAAAGTTATCGAAAATTGGACTTCACGATTTCGCTTCATTCGAACTAGATGTGGTGCACATATGCCCGATGTTATATTTAAGCACTAATGGCATACAATTATCTTTTAAACAAATATATCAGAGACATTAACATTAACTCCAAGTATTTTGTTTCATATTGAATTTGTATAACTCTAAAAAAAACACCCTTTACAATTATCAAACAAACAGTTGCACTTGCAAACAAACTCCTTGTTTGACCTAAAAAGGCAATTTGGTAATAAAGCGTCAAGAAATATGAAGCAGACTAAACAAACATATCAGACCCTAAGCGTATCAGTCCTGCTCTGCATGGACGTTAGCGAAGACGAATGAAGATATCGTTGGTCGTTTTCAAAGCGAGCTTCTTCGAGTTGTTTTGGGTCTTATGTGTGGATAGGTTTTGGAGGAGACATTAGGTCTACGAACTATGCACCGACATTGAAAAATGTGCATCATTCTCCCGAAATGACTTGGATATGTAGAGCGAATGACGATGATGTGCGTAAAGGCTAAATTCCTCATAAAACAACGAGCAATTCCCTAAATATGATGGAAAATCATCCTTGGCGATGTTACTACCAAGTTGGGAAGAAGGCCATCTTTGGTTGTTGGTTCACATTTTACAATTGTAAATTTGCTTAGCAATTTGTAGCCACCGACCACAATAACACGAAGGCGAATATCAACAAATGTCAACATCGACGCAAGGCATCGTCTCCCTCTGGCCTATGTATCAAAATCCAAACGAGGTCAGCAGTTATCCCACTTTCACCAAATTGATCATGGCTGATTAAAGAAAAGGAGAAAGGGTGCATTTGTTTTCTAAGGCGATTACTTCGTACACACATGGCTAATGGGGGAGCATTAATTGTATCACATTTATGAAACACAATACATGTAAGCCTACACACACATCTCCTAAAAGTAAAAATGTTAATTTAAAAAATTCAAAGTCAAGTAAAGGGTCCGCCATATAACGTTTTTTTTTTTCAACTAGTGCTTATTTCGTGAATGGTAACACTTAGCTCATGTCTGATTTGACAGATAATTAGTTTTATCCTTCCGCTGAACGAATATGATTATGTATATGCTTGAACAACGCTGGGAAATATTGCGACATTACTTTGAAAATCATGGTAATGTTGCAGAATGTGTGCGAAAATTGCGTACGGATTTCGGAAGAAGAGAAGCACCGTCAGCTCCGTATGTTCGTTATCTTGTGAAAAAGTGAAAGAAACTGGCATCCTCATCGATAAACCAAAGCATGAGAAGCCAAAAACAGTGCGTACACCCGAGAATATTGCTGCTGTGGCAGAAAGTGTGCGTGAAGCGCCATCAACATCAATTCACCGTCGTTCTCAACAATTGAACATTTCGGAGACATCATTGAGACGAATTTTGCATAAAGACCTTGGTATGACGCCATACAAAGTCCAATTGGTTCAGGAGTTGAAGCCAACTGACCATCCAATGCGTTTTCGCTGCGCTAAGTGGGCCTGCGATCGACTTAGAGAAGATGCCGATTTTGCCAAAAAAAATCATCTTTTCAGATGAAGCTCATTTTGATCTTGGCGGGTATGTAAACAAGCAAAATTGTCGCATTTGGGGCACAGAAAACCCGCACGCATACATTGAAAAGCCGCTACACCCAAAACGAGTCACTGTTTGGTGCGGATTTTGGTCCAGAGGCATAATTGTGCCATTTTTCTTCGAAAATGAGCAAGGAGTGGCCGTTACAGTCAATGGCGATCGTTATCGGGCCATGTTGAACGAATTTTTGTTCACAAAAATTGAAGAGGAGGATATTGGCAACATTTGGTTTCAACAGGACGGCGCTACGTGCCACACAGCCGAAGCTACACTCGATGTTTTGCGCCCTGTTTTTGAAGATCGCATTATCAGCCGCAGAGCTGATGTCGTTTGGCCACCTCGGAGCTGCGATTTGACACCGTTGGACTATTATTTGTGGGGTGCCGTAAAAGATAAGTGTTACGCCGACAAGCCAGAGACAATTGACGCTTTAAAGGACAATATTCGTGAAGCCATTGGTGAAATACAGCTGCACACAATCGATAATGTGCTTAAAAATTGGACCGGTCGTGTAGGCTACTGCATGGCCAGCCGAGGCAGCCATTTGAATGAAATTATTTTCCATTATTAACCGGAAGGATAAAACTAATTATCTGTCAAATCAGACATGAGCTACGAGTAAGTGTTACCATTCACGAAATAAGCACTAGTTGAAAAAAAAAACGTTAGATGGCGGACACTTTACATTTGGTCATTGGAATTCTTATGTAAAATCATGAAACTGTATTAGTTTTACAGTAGCAACTAAAAGCGAGGTTTCACGGGAAGTATACATATATCAGCAACTAGAAGAATGTCGATCTTGCCCGTGGTGCTAAATGAATGATCTGCAAGAGGTAGGTTGTCAAGATAGGTCCAGCTTTTTGTTTGCAACTGGTGCGCTGGCAGCATTGATGTTAGTGGATTAAGGACATGTGCCTTGGCCCCGAATGAAAATGTTGACCTCGTCAATGAAAAGATTGCAAGTTATACTTCGTAGTTCGATACACTAGTAGAAGACTGAATTAGATCTGTAATTTGTGCTGAAGTCTTTTCCTTTTTTAATTTAAGAAGCTGCGCGACATTTTCGTTGACAAAAGTTGCTTCTGAGCCTGGGTCAGTAAGTGCCCTTAGAATATGCTGGTTACCGTTGGGTGCAAAAACTTTTACTAATGCGGTCGCTAATAAAGCCTTGGTATGTACTGTATTAGCTATCGAACAATATATTTGGTTTTGAGGTCTGTATCCACATTGCGAAGTATCGGTCGAGTTTTGTACATTTCTCGCTCGGATAAGGAGAGTGTTAATGCTGCAATGACGATGAGTGCGTATTGCATTTTGATTTGTATTGGGAACATATGTAGGTACTCGGGTTTTGATAGAGTTGATTTCCAACGATTTGATTTGTCGAAGTGGTGCTATTTTTCTCCGCTTTGGTATTATGGAAAGTAGAGTGTTGACAATGGTAACTTTGTACGATTTGGTGTGCAACTTGTTGAGTTTTTTGCGACTCATAGTGCAGCAATGTGTGATGTTGTTGCAACTTCCGGGGGAGGAAAATTATTCCGCGTTTAAAAAAAATTTAAATAATTTAAAAGAAGAAGGGTGCCGGCCTACCGACAACCAAAAAACCCAAAACACAAAACAAAAACACAAGGGAAAAAAACCGCAACCACACGGATGGTGGTTGGTAATCGAATGAAGAAGAACGCGTAAAACCGAAAACAAGCTCAAAAGGGGATCGCGAGAAAACCGGAATTGCAACCAGCAGCTGGCTCCAAGCTGCGACAAGGGGGAAACTGAATGTAAACAATGTATAATTGGACGCCACCCAATTTTTATGCGAAATTGGGAAAACAAAATCGAAATAAAACAAATGAATTTTTCCCAGATGGGGAATTAATGCGTGTGTATTTTTGTAAAAAGAAAGTGGGATGACAAAGGCCGTATGTGGTCCAGAGCAAATCACAATCGTGGGACACCAAAGGGGTTGCCCACCTCAAGGTTTAGCAAACAAACTATTACGTTAGATTTGATTCCGTACGATCACAAACGGGGTGACTCGCCAGGGGGTAACGGGGTCGCGAACGCTTTAGAAGTAACCGCTAAAGGGTTACGGGGTTTGCAACGAGAACGGGAAAGACCCTTACGGGACTCTATAACTTACAAATAACCCCAACTGGGGTAAATCACACAAATGAAAAGATATCAAAAAATTAAGAGGGGCACTTATCTGTTTTCCAGCCTACTTGGGGTCGCTCCTATCTGTTTGTTGGGGTTGGTGAGGGGAGTGGGTACTTCCCGCCACTGTCACTCTCGTCGTAGGTTTCGTCCGTTGGCTTCTTGTCGGTCGGGCTTCCGTCTTCCTTTATAGTTCGGTTTTTTTTTCCGTTGTTCGTTCGTGGTGTAGTTTTCCCTTAGTTTTCCTCCTTGTTGGTTTCTTTATGTTTGCTCGTTCGTCTTGTGGTTTTCCTTTAGATTTTTTTTTGTTGGTTTCTTTTGTTCGTTCGTTGGGTAGTTGTAATTTCTTTCTCTGTTTTAGTTATTTTTTTTTTCGGCTGTCTCGTTACTTTCCTTTTTTCTTTTTGGGGTACTCTCCGCTATGACGGCTAGATATTGATTGCCTAGCAGCGCATTTCGGCTAGTTGCCTCTCACGCACACACACACTCATGCATGGTTCCACTAATTCAGCTGTCAGAACAAAGGGACTAACTTCCAGAGCTCTGACAGCCTCCCTATGAAACCACCCAATCACACCAGTCGATGTTTTGTCGTGTTCGTTCTGTCTGTCGAGTGACTGCTTGGGTCCATATTACACCCTCGGACCCGGAACACTTTTGGGTAACAATTAAGGTTAGCTCAAATGGTGACCGCCAAGTAGGAAGAAAACTTTTATACAATGGATTCTACTGCGGGGCCCGTAAGTCTCCTTGCAGACACGAATGAGTGGAACGGATCGTGGGGAATCGTGAGCTTTCTTTCACAATTATTGTTTTGTTTGAATTTGGGGTCTTGGGGGGTTTTACAAATGTATGCCGCTGGAAGCAAACAATCTCGAGTTTAGGGTGGGCTCTCGGCCATTGCTGGGGTGTCAACGTCTTCGGGCATCACGGGGGGAGCAGACCGTCCGTCCGCTAGAGTCTCCAGGCCGTCCGCCTGACTCTATCCGGGGTACCTATATGGTCATCTCTGGAGCGGTAGGTCGGGGAGGGAACTGGATCCAAGGGATCTAGTAAATCGCACCTGTGCCGTGGCATCCAGAGCATGACGGGAAGAAAAGAACGGGGACGAAACAAGAAAAGGCAGGAGGGCAGAGGGGTGAAACAGGACCAAAGGGAATGGAGGATTTTTGGGGCGTGATTTGCACGTAACAATGTTTTAGGTTGCATTTAGAACAACGATTAGTGTTACTACAATTCGATGTGTGATGGTCCAAACCAAGCCAATTAGATCAAATTGAATGTAGTTTGGTTGTCTCTATGCGGGTTTTGATGTTCATCCTTAAAAATTGCTTGCAGTGGTGTAAACTGTGTGCGGCTTTGCTGAGCCTATAGTGAAATATAGTGGGGAAGTAAAGCTTCCACGCCATCACCACCGGAAACAGACACAGGTTTGTAGATTTTGCGACAGGACGTAATATAACTATAACCAGCGCACTGTTTCTACACCTTGATATCCATAAAGGGAACTGTCTGGCTTGATTATATTGCGATCGACGAAAGGCACTCATCCAGTGTTTTGGATGTCCGAACGTTCCCAGCAGCTAACATCGACTCGTACCAATATCTTCTGGAAGCCAACATACGGATGCGGATATACGTAATAGCTTAAAAATTATATCACTCTTGTGATATTAAAAAAAAAATAAAATTATATCACTCTTGTGATAAAAACACAACTTTTATTCAATTATATCTTCGCGTCTTCGAGTCCTTTTTTGGACTTCACGTCTCCGAATCTTTCTTAAGACTAACTTACTTATTCCTATTTCTGTTCACCAAACTTCGTAATCAATCCGAATCAGAGGGATTCGGTTATTGGTCTTTTCCATAAACAATTTTTAATGACCCAGTTCTAAATAGACGTTGGGTAAGGGATATTGCACTTATGTATGCAATCGTGTTTATTTGGGGCATGCATGGTCATTGATTCAGGCACTTGATCGATGACCATTTGGTTGGATGTTTCGTAAGCGGTTATTATAATTGCTTCGATTTTGGGTGGAATGCAATTAGAGAAAAAGTATGTAATTAAATTGTGAAATATGTGACATGCTAATTTGACAAATATATGACATGCGCAAGATGAGTGCGCATTAAATAATTGTGGGTGCGGGGTGAGCAGTGGTAACTATAACACTTAAAACCAGCGAGTTCAACATCGAAGAGACCGCCTTTTCGGATCGAGTTTCCCCTAATCTTTTAAGGAGTCCTATGTCGCCCATATCGAATGTAGAAGACCGGTGGCATCACTGCCAAAGAGCAATCAGAGAGGCCGTTTCTGATGTGCTGGGTTTCAACCCTCCCCAATAAAGAAACTCATGGTTTTATGTGGAATGCAGGCGGGCAAACCTAACAGCAGATGTTTGGATCTCTCCTGCGGAAAAAACCGAGATGTTGGCGAATTCTAAGATGATCCGCTGGTCTAGTTGCTCATCTGGTGACTGCGCTTGTACCACCATCGCTCGTAATGCTCGTTCCTCGTTCATCCGTACATGCCCAAAAATGATCCACTCGAAGTGTGTATCCTGGCCTGTCAGTCCGTTCTGGTGCTTCCTGATGTTTCCCTTGATAACATCTGCCCATACTTGAGCTCCAAGTAAAAGCTCTACCTTCGCTGGTTTGTTGTATCCAGGGTCCGCCAGCGGCATTCCTTCGAAGTCGAATGCCTGCCCTTGTGGTAGATCTAGATAAAAAAAAATTTCTTTATTTTGTTGACTGTAAACTTTAATATAACCGCTCTGGTTGAACAACAAAAACTAAGTGACTCTCGTCACACACAATTTCTGTACAATGCAGCTGCACGTCGCACGGATGTCAGTCACAGGTTCCGTTATCATCGTCTCGTCAGATGATTGTCGAATAGTCGAATGGTATCGGCTCTCATCCTTTATGGT
The DNA here is from genome assembly GCA_949129095.1 of Volucella bombylans. Classification (NCBI taxonomy): domain Eukaryota; kingdom Metazoa; phylum Arthropoda; class Insecta; order Diptera; family Syrphidae; genus Volucella; species Volucella bombylans. Next base: position 161,305,873 of record OX422141.1, on the reverse strand, counting down.
GTCCTTCTTCGCGCCTCGTGAAGCGGTTTATTCGACTGCCTGTCGCCGGTGGCAATGGTTTTGCCTGCAATTTGGTTTGCTCTATGTTGGTGGTTTATGGTGGTTTATGGTTTATGGATTCTAGACAGACAACGATACCATTGTAGAAATCATGCGAAAATTCGCACTTGCACTTTTCGGGTAATTTTCGATCCCGCTTGCATCATTGGAGACGTTTCAACACTGAATTGTATGGACTGTACAGCGAAGACGACCTCATCAGAAAAGTTCGGATAATCCAGCTTAGATGGTTAAATTCCATTCAGTGGAGATTCTTTTATCTGAAAGTATATTTCTGTAGCCACAAAACATAATCGCTAAAGTCGACTTATCTAGTCTACATATTTTGTAAATTTTTTTTAGCTTTCTATCCTTACAAATGTGGCCACAATTTCAAAAAAACGAAACAGCTTTAGCTGAGATTAAGGAAAAACAACCAAACTAAAAAAAAAAAACAAAATTCATTATCTAGAGTTGACTTAAGATAATTTTTTTGTAGGATTTACAACAAGGTATAAAGACTTAAATTGACTTTAGCTGTTCTTCCACATTAAATTTAAACAATTATTACATTTTCTTGTTGAGGAAAAATAGCTGAACTTGAGTTTAGCTTGTTTTTGTTTTGTTAATTTTTTAAAAAGGGGATAGCGGCTAAACTTCAGTTTAGTGGTTATTCTCAAACAAGGAATGAGTAAAAAGACTTTCCTATCTGCAGTTTAGCAGACTAATATTCCAAAATTAAATTGTCATGCACGAAAAACCTACAGTGGCGAGAAAAACTGAATACATGTCGCAAGTGAATGAAATAAAATGCAAAATTTTTATGTTTTGTTTCATTTTAGCTTTATAAACTATATTTACTATATTTAGTCTTAATCCTAAAATGTAAATTTACTTTTAAGTCAATAAAAAAAATAAAAATCTCCTTCAGAGATAACTGTAAAACTGTTAATCCTGACGAAGCTTTGTTTCTTTGTTTTTGTCTTGTATTAGGTCTGGATTGAAGGTGAATATTTCTAAGCTTAGTTTTATATAATTTTAGCATAAAAAATGTTTTTTTTTTTTGTAAAGAAAAAAGTAAAAATGAGGAAAATTTCAGCAAATACAGAAAACAGCATAATAATTCTACTTGATGAAGGACTTTCTTCACGACAAATAGCCAAAAGAATACAGGTGAGCCAACGCACTGTACTTTTGGTGAAAAAGAAGAAGAAATATGCAGTCCAGTATTGTCAATCCAGGACGACTGTTGATGCCTCGGACCACATAAATAAAATGCCACGTTGTATTTTTAATTCTCGTGATTATTTTATTTTCCTATATAAAAAAGATTATATGATGTGTACAATATTTTTAGATTTAAGTTACTTACACTTGTGTTCGTCCAACCTCTCACAAACGGCACCAACATAAAAAGAAAGTAAAATGCTGGATAAAGAATTTTGACGTTTTGAGGAAGGGAGATCACTAGTGCTTTCAAAGTTATCGATATCGTGTTATCGTGGTTTCAGTCGAAGTATAACGTTGAGGATCGTTCACATCAGTTTATAAAGATTAAAGCTCCACAACAACGACCAAAACTTTTGACTGACACTGATGCGCTTAATGGAGCATTTGATGAGGCGAAGAGAGTGCAAGACACCAAAGGCGGCGGCGAAAGTGGACAGCTAGAAGAGCCTTACGTAAGATTGACTTTGAGGCAACTGTTAAGCAAAAAAGTCAGCGCTTTCCGACGAAAATGTTAGAGCTCGCCTTAAGTTCTCCAAAGAACATAAGAACTGGAGCTATGATGATTGGAAACGAGTTATTTGATCCGATGAGACAAAAATCAATAGATTCCAGTCAGATGGCAAGGAGTATTATTGGCATCGACCAAATGAAAGTCTCCAAAAGTACCAGGTGAAAGAAACCATGAAGCATGGAGATGGAAGCTTAATGGTGTAGGTATGTTTCATCTGGTGTAATGTCGGTCCGCTGGTAAAAATCGAAGGGATAATGAGAAAGGAAAAATACCCTGATATTCTGCAACAAAATTTACCAGGATTCGTGGAGGAAGCAGCTTATCCTGTCGAGGAAGTTATATTCCATCAAGACTGAGACCCGAAACATACGGCTAGAATTGTCCAGAGCTGGATTGGAGAGCAGCCATTTCACACAATTAAGTGGCCAGCACAGAGTCCGGATTTAAATCCGATTGAAAATCTCTGGGCGATTCTAAAAAAAAAAAACGGCTTGCGGCCTAAGATAGCCACCCAAAGATGAACGCCAATCTATGGGAGGGAATACAAGAACAGTGGGCAAATATTCCGCACGGAAATATTGAAGCACTGGTGTAAAGCATGCCAAAAAGAATAAGAAATGTAACTAAAAACAAAGGACTATGGATCAAGTATTAAATAGCACCAGAAAAAGGTAAATAAAAATAACTTAAGGGGTTACATACCTTCTCAACTTTAAAAAAATACATTTTTTTTTTTTCGTTAGCAGCTGTCTAATGACTCAATTCAGGTAGAAAAATATTTTGTCGTTCATTCCACTGTGGTTTCTTAGAGAGTACAGTATTGAAATTGTGATCCTCGTGATAGGTGCCCGAAGTCAGCGGAATGTGCATCCGAAGAAAAAAAAACCTCCAACAAGACCAGATCAAATGGAAAGCGAAACAGCTTACACGAGTGCAGCGGCGAAAAAAATCGGTGCTAAAATTATTGAAGTGTCGTTCGATCCGACATTTTCGTATTGTATTCTGCAGTTTGCTACTGTTTTCCTCGGGATCGCCGAATGTGTTGTTTGTAGGAAGTGCGATGGTGATATTAAATTCTTGAAATCAAACATCCGTGGACTTGGATTTAAATTAAAGGTTTTTTGCACAAAATGTGACGAAAATATAAATTCAATACCTTCGACGCCGGTAGTAAATATGGCTTATGAAATTAATAGGCGCTTTGCGTTTGCCATGCGTCTCCTTGGAAAAGGCCTAAGAGCGATGAAACTTTTCTGCGGCATCATGGATCTACCATCATGTATCGCGCAAAAATCTTTCGATGCTGTTATGGACAATATTGCGGAAGCTTCGACAGCCGTTGCTGTTGCATCAATGAAAGCCGCTGCTCAAGAGGAACTGCAAAATAGTCGTCAATGTGAGAAATTGCAATTATCCAATAACGCAATCATAGTATCCGGAGACGGTACATGGATGAAGAGAGGAATTTCTTCGCTGTTTGGTGTTGCAACTATCATCGGGCATTTTACAGGAAAAGTTATTGACTATCTGGTGAAGTCTGCGTATTGCAAGGAATGTAAGAGCCATGAAAAAATAAAGGGATCAGCAGAATATGAAGCGTGGTTCAATAATCACGAAGAGAATTGAAATCATAATGGTAGCTCTGGTAAAATGGAATGTGATGCTGTTGTAGAAATTTTCAAGAGATCAGAAGAGCTGCATGGTGTAGTATATGAGTATTACGTCGGAGATGGAGATTCAAAAACATTCTCAGCAATTCAGAAGAGTAAACCGTATGATGATCTAGAAGTGAAAAAAAAAAAGAATGCATTGGCCATGTGCAAAAACGCATGGGTACCAGACTTCGCCAAGTCGTAGCCGCCAATAAAAAACCAAAATCCGCAAACAAGGATCCTGAAGCATCCACCTCAAAGCACGAAAGTCTCAGTGGCCGTGGGAAATTGACTGTAAAATTAATAGATGAGCTGACAATTTATTATGGATTAGCTATCAGAAATAACATTGAATCTGTGGAAGATATGAAGAAAGCCATTTGGGCTACTTTCTATCATAAAATATCTACAGACGAAAAACCTGAGCACTCTTTCTGCCCTCCAGGCAACGATAGTTGGTGTGATTGGCAGAGGGCCTTAGCTGAAGGCTCATTAGATAGTTATTGTCATAAATCTCCGTTACCTGAGGTTGTTCAAAATGCTATCAGACCTATCTACGAAGCATTGAGTGACGATAATTTATTAGATAGATGCATGGGTGGATTTACTCAAAACACTAATGAGAGCCTCAATGCGAAGATTTGGATAATTGCCCCTAAAACTTCACCTGGCAGCAATAAAATCGTCAACATAGCAAGTAGCATTGCAACGGCTACATTCAATGATGGGGCAGAATCATATCTGCGCATTTTAAAATTACGTGGGGTTACGATTGGCAACGAAGCTTATCGTTACAGCATTGATGAGGATGCTAATCGACTCAAACTTGCTCAGATCCAGACAATGGAGGCAACAAAAGATGCCAGAACATCCCGACGATTGAGTAAACGGGTAGAAACATCGAATACGACAGAGAAGGAAGGTTTCCAATATGCAGCTGGAATGGCATATTAAGCGTAAGTTGATAAGAAAATTAAATTTCCCTGAAATTTCGACGCGCAAAACTTTAACCGTGTTTTTCTCGAAACACGTTTTTCCAACCTTGTCGCTGTGATATCTCGAACAGTTTTTAATATTTTTTGATGCTTCCTTTTTTAAAATGTTCAAAAAACAATTCTCTATAGTCTGTCGAGCCATTTTTTTTAACGATAGAAGGGCAAAATTTTGGCGCAAAAACTCATGTTTTTGTAAAACCGCCATAATTTCTGTAAAAAAAAAAAAATGGCTCGATAGACTATAACGACAATATTACTTTACAAGATGCATTTGGTTTTTTTCAGATCCATTGAGTTCCGGTGAAGATATCACAGCGACAGTGAGACGCCGTTTCTTGGAGACCTAATTATTAAATTAAAAAAAAAGGCACTATTAATAAAAAAAATAAATCTATGGACTGTATTTTAGAGTTTAAGAATAAATAAACTATATGCACTTTACTTTTTTTATTTATCTTTATGGGAACCCTATTAAAAAAAATGCTGAAATTTCACTATTTTTCCGCGCTGAGAAGGTATGTAACCCCTTAAGAAACGTGCTAAATTGAGTAAATGATGGTTTCTCTCACATTTTCGTTTTTTACAATTACCTCTGAAGGAGATTTTTATTTTTCTTATTGGCTTAAAAGTAAACCAACATTTTAGGATTAAGAATAAATATAGTTTATACAGCTAAAATGAAACAAAACATAAAAATTTTTCATTTTATTTCACACACTTGCAACATGTATTCATTTTTGCTCGGCACTGTAAATTGATTTTAGTTATTTTTCCCCGTCAGTTATTCAGTTTATTACACAATTTTCCCCGCTCTAAGGGTTAAAGTTATTCGATTGCCGGGCTGCCGGCAAAACCGAAAAAAAAAACAGAAAAAAACGCAAACCAATTGAATAAAAACAAAAAACCGATCCACACTGTCGGTGGTTGGGATCCGTGTGACGATCCTGAGGGGAAACTGGTAATGGCAGCAATATCGTTTGCTGAACCAAGTGGCTGCTCAGCTGGGCTGGGTTCAGGGAAAAAGATATTTTTAAATGTTAAATAGATAAACTACCAATGCCTCAATAGGAAAAAAAGGATGTTAGGCGCCATGCACTTTTTGCTCCGAGTGGAAGTGCAAAACCATCTACTACTAATACGTCGGACGAAATAAACCAATATCCCGGGAGAAAAAAAAAAAAACTATAAATTTTTTCCTTGTCACTTTATAATGAAACGCTTTATTTGCGGAATGGAGGTAAGACAAAGTATGGCAGTAGCCGTTAAGCGGCAACGACAACAGTAAATCTAATGGCGGTACTGAAGGTGCCACTCAAATGACTGAACTGAAGGATTCGCCCGGGGTAAATAACACTACTTATCTGGTTAATTGATACTGTTATGCTCCTGTCCTGCCCGTCCTGATTTCGTCCGTATTTCCTCCTCGTTTTGGTATATCTTCAAGTCCTTGTTCTTTTTCCTTTCCTTTATCTTTATCCCTTTTTTTTGTTTTAATTAATTTTCTTAACCTTTTTTTGTTGTTTTAAACTCTTGTTTTTTTTTTGTCTTAAACTTTTGATGGTCAACCAAGAAGTGATTAACCCTATCCCGATGATATTAGCTCGATATTAGGTCTCACACATACACTCTTTCATACATCCGTTCATACGGATGCAACGGTCCAATTTTGGCCTTTGTGTGCAACGCTCCGCAAATTTGCTGAAGTATGCCACCGTGCATTAGATTTCCGTTGCCTTCACTCTCTGATACACACACATTCGTGCTTCTTTCTTATTTCCCCAAATCTGGGGAAATTTCCTCCAAGATTGGGATTTCCCTTTGGCCCGAGCTAATATTTCCCTTTGCGATCATTCCTTGGGGTTGCATTCAGTCTGAATGCAACACCAGTCCTTCCCAAAAGATAAAAAAAGGAAAAAGGTAATTTGCCAACAATATATGGCCTACTCGTGTTTCTACATCATAATCATTACCCGTTTCTGATAATGATCGGGTGGCGTACATTGAGGGCGAAACACGGAACTAATCACAAGACGGGTGCTGTCCAATGAAACTAAATATAAATAAAGACATCCCGGCGAATCCTCTTGTCAAGAATTAATTTAATGTGGGCCGCGCAACTAGGGGTCCATTCTTTACAACACTTTTTGTTACAATTTTATTTTGTTCTGTTTTGTATTTAAGGTTGTGACCGTCCGTCACAAAATAGATTATCTGTGGTAGTCCGCCTGGTCCTATGGCTTTGTGTATTTATTGTACTCAGAGGGTTCCAGACCGTCCATCTGGCTCTAGACGTACCGCGTTGGGCTTAAGGTGACCGCCCGTCACTCCACCGAGACTCCCGTCTCTTCGTCTCGTGGATGTATTGGTTGTCCCCTCCGACAAGTATAAAAGCAGAAGGACAGAGCTCAAGAGCCCACCAATTCTTCCCGCTAATATACTTCTCCAAGGAGACAACGGACATAAAATGAACGGGTGGGGCAAAAGCGGATCGGGCAGGAGAGACAGTGATGGAGCGGAAATGCCTTCTAAGGCTAAGGGATCTACCCGATAGGAGAGACAACACAACACAAGGGCAAGAGCCGACGACTATGTGAATGGCTCTTGTTCACTACAACGTTGGACGCTGGTCTCGCGCCTTCCTCCAAATGGTTGCTTCAATGGACCGTCCGTCCTACCTGCTGTGGTTGATCCTTCAAGATACTAGGAGGGTGCACCAATGGCTGATGGACCCATGGCTGCCCACCACCCTTCTAGGATTTTGAAGAACCAACGGAAAAGAATGTGGATAATTGAGACCGAAGGGAAAGGGAGAGAGTAGAACTTGTTGTGGTAAATTTTACCGCAACAAGTTCGTGAAAATGCAACCTCGAGTTTGTGTGTTCTTCCGTAACAAAAGTTAAAAAAAATGTGTTTCTTAAATACTCGTATAACTAAAGTATTAGTTCTGTCAGTAAAATTGTAAAAAGTTAGTTTTTGCGAAAAAAAAAATAATTTTGAACTAAGAAAGAGTAAAATTATCTTTATTTTACTTTTTGTAACAACGTGATCGGAGTTTCGAATCGCCCAATATAGCCGTTTGTAATTTCACGCGTTTGTCCGAAAACTTAAACTGCTCTCCTGATTTGAAAAATTAGTAAAGTAGATTTACAGATGAGTTGGTCTCCCCTATTTGAAATAAATCAGCAGAGATTTTGCCCTCTCCTGGAGGCCGTATTGGAATTTAGCTTAGTTCGAGTATTTCTGTCTACAAATCTTGTTGGTCGTGTGGACAATCTTCTTCTCCTTCTGCCTGACAGTCCTCACTTTAATATTTCTTAAATGCGACTTTAATGTTTAATGTTTCCATCCTCATCTCCGCGTGATTTTGTTCGGTATTTGTTTTCGAAAAGTTCTTTCCAGTTTTTGGTAGAACTTCCGAAGATAATTTCTGAAGATGAATCTTAACCTCAGCTGGGTATTTTTCCCCAGATATTCCAACCAGTCCTGTCATAGAGCTCCTGGGCACCTTTCGTCGTTCCTTACCGATCACCTTGGTCCCAAAAAGGAAGTGACATGATTCGATTTTGCTTTCAATATAAATTACGAGTATTTTCATGTATATCTGCTGTAATAAATTAGAATTGTTAATTTCAAGTTGACTTTTTTCTATTTATATAGATTTAATGAGCCAACCTTGTCTAATAACATGTTTTATGAGGACTTGGAAAATTTATTGCCAGGTGAAACAAATGATACTATCCTTTTGGGTGATGTCAATTTAGACATCTTACATAATCCTACTTTTGTAGATAAATATTTATTTCTTTTAGGTTAGGTTAGGTAAGAGTGGCTGTTGGAAATACCAACCCACTTAGGCCTATTGGACCATTGTGATGCCACGTGGATCTATGATCTTCTTACTACTGGAACCAGTTTGAGCTTATAATAAAGCGTAGGAGACTGCTAACGTCTATTTTTTCTAGATCGTTTAGGTCGTTGTAGAAGAAAGCTCCTAGATGAAGCTTCTTTCTCTGGGAGAGAGCTGGGCATTTGCAGAGTAGGTGGGGGATTGTCGCCTGCTCTTCCTCGTCCATGCAGCTTCTGCAGAAATTATTAGTAAAAGCGCCAAGCCTTCTTGCGTGCTTGCCTATGAGGCAGTGTCCAGTAATGACACCTATTATGGCGCTGAGATGTTTCCTATCTAAAAGGATCAGACACTTAGAGCGACCCAGATCCAGCCTTGGCCAGATCTGTTTGGTCGCTAGACATGTTTGTCCAGCAGTCCACCTAAGATCCGTTCTTTTATTGGCATCTAGCTTTAGTGTTAGTTTTCACGTAGGGATTGGTATACCTATACTACCTTTGTTCGGTAGGATAGGTAGAGTGGTTCCAATTTTGGCGAGTTCATCGGCTCTGCAGTTCCCTGGAATGTCTCTGTGGCCCGGCACCCAACAAAGGTGAATGTTGAACTGCTCTGCCATCTCCATGAGAGATGATCGGCATTCAAGGGCGGTTTTAGAATATAATGAGACCGAGTCCAGGGACTTGATGGCGGCCTGACTATCCGAAAATATGCGGATATCCTTTGCAGATATCACGTTTTTCTTCAGCCAGGACAGAGCTTCTTTAATCGCCAAAATTTCCGCCTGGAACACGCTACAGTGATTTGGAAGGCGGAAAGAGAGGCTTAGATTTAGCTTATCTGAGAAAACACCGCCACCAACTCCGCCATCAGTTTTAGATCAATCTGTGTAGAGATGGATTGACTTGTCCTCCATGAAAGCATCTTCCTCCCAGAATGATCTAGAGGGGAAGCTTACATGGAAGTTTTTGTCAAACCAAAGTCCAGGTATGGTGTAATCGATGTTCTCTGTGAGGATTCCTAATGTATTAAGAATGTTGGCGTGGTCAAATGAATTATTTGTCCACTGTTTAGTCGCTTTAAGGCGAATAGCTGCAGTCGCAGCTACTTGCTTGCTAAAAATAACGAGGGGTGTCAAGTGAAGCAGAATATCTAATGCCGCAGAGGGGGTAGACCGCAAAGCTCCGCTTGTGCATAGACATACTGTTCTTTGGACTCTGCTTAATTTAATGCGGTTAACTGCATTTTCCAAGGCCGTCCACCAGACAACCACCCCGTAAGTGAGTATCGGTCTTATGACCGAGATGTATAGCCAGTGGGTTATGCGAGGTTGAAGGCCCCATTTGTTCCCAATGGCTTTTTTGCAAGAGAATAAAGCTATTGTAGCTTTATTGACTCTTTCTTGAATGTTAGGTTTCCAGTTTAGTTTCCTGTCAAAAATGAGACCCAGATATTTTGCTGTATCGGAGAAAGCTAAACTGGTACCGTTTATTGAAGGAGGGTCTATGATTGGAATTTTATATTTCCTAGAAAAGAGGACAAGATCAGTTTTATGGGGTTTATTCCCAATCCACAGCGATCTGCCCAGCAGGTTAATCTGTTAAGATTTACTTGGAGGAGTTCTTTAATGGTATTTAAATGTTTTCCTGAGACGGCTATGGCAACGTCATCCGCATAGGCAATCACTCTGCTACCACCCGCTTCCAGGTATATCAGTAGTTCGTTAACCACTAAGTTCCAGAGAAGGGGGGAGAGGACACCGCCTTGCGGCGTACCCCTACTGACATATCTTTTAGCAGAAGTCTCACCCAGTTTGGAGTTGATTATCCTGCTTGTTAGCATTAGATTAATCAGCTCCCCAAGTGAGCCGTCTACCTGCAGAGTTGACAGCGCAGTCGTGATTGCGGATGTGTTGACGTTGTTAAAGGCGCCCTCTATGTCTAGGAAAGCAACCATTGTGTACTCCTTATATTGTAGGGATCGTTCGATGTGGCTAGTCAGAGAGTGCAAAGCCGTTTCCATCGACGTTCCTTTACAGTAGGCATGTTGAGCCGTAGACAGAAGTCTTGGATCAACTTTAGCTCGAATATGGATATCAATCAGTCGTTCTAAAGTTTTCAGAAGAAATGATGATAGACTTATAGGTCTGAGGTCCTTTGGGACTACATGAGAACATTTTCCAGTTTTGGGAATGAATACTACATTGACTTCTCTCCATAACAGTGGAATGTGGATAAGTTCTACACAGCCCTTCATAATATTTTCCAATACTGGTAGAATAATATCTGAGGACCTCTGTAGCTCGGCAGGTATAATACCGTCCGGACCAGCAGACTTGTATGGTTTGAAGCCATGCAGCGCCCAGAGCAGTTTGTCTCTGGTAATCAGACCATGAATTTTGGTCACGGTTGCAGTAGGCCTGTTTGAGCTGTTACTGACCGCGAGTTGGGAGCTACCTGGAAAGTGGGTGTCCAGAAGCAGAAGAGCCATCGGTTTTTTTTAAACAGCCGGGCATCATAGGATTTATGGAGAGGATTTTTTTGACAGTTTTTGACAGTATTCCTCTGTATTTTGACCAATCAGTTTTCCGGTAGTTCCGGAAAGCTGGTTGGCTGGAGGGAGCATCCCTCAGACTGAATTGGATGTATCTATGGTCTGAAAAGGAGTGCACATCTAAAGATGTGCCGAAGAGCTCATCTTCTATCTCTGATCGTGAAGGACCTCTAATTGCTTCGTCATCGGTTTCCGTTTCTGACAGTGTATCAGAAGAGGAGACTGACGGCTTGATAGTCACCTCGGACAGAGTGGAGTCGTCGCTATCCAATTTTGGAAAGGATATCGACGCTTTATTTCTTTTATCTTCTATTGGATTTCAATCATGCATAAATAGATCTACTCGCCTTTCATCTAAAACTTGTATTGCTAGTATCCGATCACTGTATGACGTGTCTTAGCCTAAAATCTTCTTGTCCTTCTATCGTGAAGCCATTGTTGTCCAATTGTTCCTGTGTTAAAACTGACTTTGTTACTCTTAATAATCTTCTTCGTTAAACTTAAACCGTGGATATCATGTGAATTACTTAAGAAAATCAAAGAAAAAAATAATTTGTTCAAAAAAAAGAAGAAACATCCCAATAACAATAATGTAAATTCTGCTTACAAACAATTATGCAAAGATATTTTAAAACAAGTTTCTTCGTGCAAAAACAATTACTATATGAGCAAATTTCGTGAGGTTAAAGGTGAATCAAGAAAAGAATGGGATCTAATAAGAGGCATATTAAATAAATCTGTTCAGAAAGACCGAATTTATAGTTTGAAAGAAGATAATATTTTTATACCCGACAACAAGATCTTATCAGAAAAATTCAATAGTTTCTTTTATTCTGTTGGTGCAAAGGTAGTCTCTGATAGTTCCGATTTATGCTGTGATTGTAACTGTTTAGTTGATGAAGTGTCATGTTCTCAAAGTTTCTTCTTTAATCCCATATCGTCATTTGAACTATATAAAATTATCTTGTCTCTTAAAAACTCTAACTCACAAATAACTGAGAGTTTTTTAAATAACTTTATAAAAAAAAAATAGCTTTTAATATCTGTGATATTTTATGTTTCATTTTCAATAAAAGCGTTGCATGTGGTGTTTTTCCTGATTGTTTAAAAGTCGCTGAAGTTATTCCTTTGTTCAGGAAAGGAGATAATAACTTAATTAATAATTACAGGCCTATTTCCTTACTTTCAATATTTCATAATTGGCTTTCATTGGTAAATTTCATAACTGGCTTCATTCATATCTATCGAATTGATCTCAAAGAGTGAAAATTGATGAGGTGTTAAGTTTTCATAGAACTGTATCTATAGGTGTTCCACAGGGTTTCGTACTAGGTCCGTTATTGTTTTTAATCTTTATTAATTCTCTCTTTGGGCAAAACTATCATAGTAAACTTACAGCTTTTGCTGATGATGTGCATGTGCTTTTACTAGTGCTTCTGTTTTGAAACTTTTCTCAGATATCAATCATGACCTTGAAGTTCTTAGTCATTGGTTCAATATCCACAAAATGATCATAAGTGACAAAACCAAAATTATCTTTTTTAGTCCTAATGGTAAAAAAGTAGACTATGGATCTATCTCTTTTCACTGTGGGAACTGCCCGAGATTTATACATGGTGCGGCTATTTGCAGCTCAAATAACAATACTCAGACTTTTTTCGATCAACTTTCGTGTTCGAACAAATGTTTTTGTATTGATCAGGTAAGAGAATTTAAGTACATATCTTGGTGTTACTCTGGACTGGATGATGAATTGGTCTGCCCACTCGAATGCACTCAAAAAATATCTTCTGTCAACTACTAGGCAATTCTATTTTTTAAAATCCTATTGCTCACAGGATCTTCTAAAGAGCAATTATTATGGCTTAATACATTCAAAGCTCGAATATAGCTTAGTTGTTTGGGGTGGCACGCATTACAACAAAATCTTCCCTTTTCTTGTGTCTCAAAAACATTAGACTTATCTGCTGAAAAAATCGACGATATGACAGCTTTTCGTTATTTAAAATTCTCAATATTCTACCCTTGAAACATTTATTTTGTTGTAAAGTTTTAAAAATAATTTTTGAGAGATCGGGTTACTCATTAAATAAGATCAATTCTAATTACCGACTTAGAGTAAATGAACAAAATCTTGTGCTAGTTCCTTACCACAATCTGCAAATATTTTTTCAATTTTTTTCCTCAATTGCTCCAAGACTTTTTAATAAATTACCCTATAGCATACGATGTACTCGAAATGAGTCCATTTTCCTCAAGAAAGTCAAATCATGGCTTTTAGAGTTCAATTATAAAGATATTCTTGACCTGCTTCGTGTTTTGTTTTAGTAACAATCTTAATTTACATTTGTGTCATAAAGTTTTTAATGACCCCACACATTCTGTTTATTTTTTTTTGTTCAATTTTTTGTTTTTTCTACCTGTTTTCGCCTCTAGTTCCTTATGAACTATAGATTACAGATTCTTTTCTTTTTATTGATATTGATTGATTGTTATATGTACGTATAAATAAATAAATAAATAAATAAATAAAAAATGAAAAATAAAATAAATGCAAGTTAGTTTTAACTAGCTACCCCCATGGATCGGCCGTTTTCTTCTGCAAACAAAAATAAATTTTAAATAATGAGTTCAAGCATCATAAAAGTCGACAGAGTTAAGTAAAGTGATGATGACAAGAGAACATTATGTTGTCAGTACGTAATTTAGTTAATCGCAACTAGATATCACACACGCAGCCAATTAAATCCACGGCGTAATGGCCGTAATTTGTGTATCTTGCTGATGTTAACTGAAATTATGAAGTTTTCGACTTTGCTGCATCAATCCACACTTTAATTTGCAGTTAATTTAAATTAATTAATAAAAGAAACTGCAGATGGCCATCTTATGGTAGGCCTGCAACTGAGAAATGGATTTGTAATTGATGGCACATTAATTAAAAACTGTTGAGCATTATGGGATTGTAGTTTTTAAATTTTCAAAAGTAATGGAATCTGTGTACAAAGGACGTAAAGTATTTTTTCCAAAGAAAATAATTTAAACTTTTCATGGAAATTTTTTAACTTCTGGCAAAAATAGTAGAATTTTGCTTTACTCAACGACTTTGTAAGAATTTTCTCCTGCGTCGGTACATAACTATACATAAACTGAGTCGAAAAGACATACCTTAAACTTCTCTCCAATGAAGTGTTATCGGATGTCCTCATGTGGAATTGACGATTATTAACCAGTTTTAGAGCACTCTGGTTATCCATAAAGAATGCTGCATTAAGTTGCTCCTTCACGACCTTAGATGCAGGAACAGAAAAACGCAAGCACTTGTAGGTCGCCGAGCGTAGTTTTAAGAATCAATGTTAAAGTTATTTTAAAGAGTAGTATACCATAAGTTGTAGTCCCCTTTATTAAAAATACGTTTTACTGCGTTCACATGCCCTACGAACGGATTATCAACATGTTTTGATACAACTCCTAAGGCATAAGGAATGTCTGGCTTTGTTGCAACTGCCAAATTTATTGCAGAATCTCGGAAAGGAGACTTGCCAACATGAATGCTTGAAGATTCAAATTTCGATGCTTTCGCAAGTGAGTACACAGAATGACAGCCTGACATGTTGAACATCTGCAGCAATCTCCCGAATAGCTGAATTAGTTGAGATGAATTGAACCATCACTTCTGTGATTGATTTGAAGTCCCAGATAAAATTCTACCTCAGACATCCTTAACATGGAAAAATGTTTGCAAGTATTTGATGGATCGTAAGTCTCTCATCGCTTTCTGCAATAAGTCCGTAAGCTGTTCTTTACCTGACTGATGGGAGAAAAGACAGGAGTCCGCTGAATTGTTGCAACAGCTTTATGAACTTTAAGTTCCAACAGATGTAGGCCTGTTTCAGCTCACAAAGGATTTTATTCGACTCACATACACGTCCGCTGCAGCCATCATAACCTTCAGGTTGCGACATGTATACATATTTTCCTTCAACTGACCATTAAGAAAAACTGTCTTGATGTCAAAATGCTTCGAAACGAGATTCTATGCAACAGAGATCGCAATATTGGCTCTGACAGATTCGAATCGGGCAACTGGCTGAAGGGCTCCCTGTAGTCCGTTTCTTCCCTCTGAATGAATCGTCACACCACAAGGCGGGGTTTGTACCAGTGATCCTGTAACAACTTTGCCATAAAAACTCACTGCTTGCCAATCACTTTTCTGTTATCTGTAAGGATATATTGATTCTATCGCTTCACGATATGCCCTGGTCTCGAAACATTTGTTTATAAATGCGTACTCTTATAAATTACTTGTTAGGACGCTGGTCGCTGCATCTGTATTTTTTTTTTGTAACTACAAAGTCGATCTAGATAGTACACTGTTTTATCCAACTTTCCATCATCCGTGTGATCTCCTGCATTTGGAGGTACCTTTGCTCATCTGACTCGAGCTTAGTACATTGGTCATGCCCTTTCGAGACTATGATGGATAACAATGTCTGGCTTCGCAACACCATGTTCCATTAATGATCTTATTTCTGTATCAAGATTGCTGGGTACTGAAATGATAGAAGTATTAGACTCATTTTTAGAAACGTTCAAAATAAATCCGGAAGGGGTTTTCCCTTTTTCAGGACTTTGGAGGCACCTATTGATTGATAAGCGCTGCTGCTGTCCAGATTCTTTGTGTGCAACATGTTACGCTCATCATGCCCATTTTGTTCGGGATTTTTGATATGGAACACTGGTTTGATTGCGTATGCTGTCCTGCCTCAATATAGCCGCTAAATCCTTGTTTTGAATTCCAGCCCGTTATCACCGAGCTGCAATGATTGAAGTATAGAAGACACTCCACTTTTTTCTTCCATAAAATAGACAAGAAAACGTCTTTGAACAGAACGAAGTACTTTGATCCACCTACCGATAGTTTCTGCTTGGGACCACATAAATCGATATGAAATCGTTCACCTGCTGATTTAGCCCTGGACCCACTACTCCTAAAAGGCTACCTGCACTGCTTTCCAGAGACACAAGCATCACAGAAAAATTATTTGTTCTCCACAAACTGAATACTTCGTTCTTTAAGCAAAGAGTCTCGCCTTTCATCACCACATTTGCTCTTCTGATCGCACCATCTGCACCTTCTTGGCCATTTCCAGCACTATCATCCTCATAATTTTTCAGTAGACGAAGCATCCTCTTTGTAGGGTCTACGAAATCGTACTGCCACTGCCAAAATGCGATGATCTGAGAATATTTCACACTTTTCTCCATTAGACACCATTGCCGTTCCTGAAGAGAATAAATCCATCTATAGGTTTGGGACAAAATAAACATTTTCTAGGCATTTTCCCAGCCATTCCTTTTGTCTGATTGCAAAAACATTGACGCTACCTATCCCAACAGCAAAAATCTTTTTCCCGATCCCAATAACAACAGGCTTTGGTAGTTCGACTGGCACCTGAGTCAAGTATCCAGTCGTCGATTGTCACATCATTGGTATCGGCAAGCAAAGGTGTTTTCCACAAAGGCATCGAAGTTTCTCGTTTGAGAAAAGTTTCCAATGTCCAGTTTCTTGTGCATTGGAATATCGTCCTCCAAGATCCTTTCAAACGAATAAAACTTTTGCTGTAGCACATGAACACTTGCTTCCGATTTTTGGTCATAAACGGCGGCCAATTTAGTCCAAATATCTTTTGAGTCCGTTCAATTCAGAATGTGGGAAAGTGGTTGTAGTCCTTCGGTTGTATCAATGATCTTTCACGCTCTCAGGACAGGACAGGACCGGAAAGCCTCTCTGCCTCTGCATAAACCAACTCATTTACACGATATCTTATACTATATCGTTTGTTTTGTCCACAAAAAGGAGAAGGAGAAAGTTTTAGGCCGGCTAAGGACACAATTCACAAATTTTAACACTAACGCAGATCCTAAAAGATTCACATCGATTCCCTTGAAGGCTGCAAGTGACGGCAACTGAAGAAACAAACTATAAGGATCTGTGAGTATACTCGTATCTAGTTGTGACATACTCGTATCTGCCATATTCGTGAAATTGGGCATAGAGTTGATGGAGAACACTCGCTGCTCCGTAATGATCGAATGATGAATAGAAGTAGCGAAAATGGGTTTACATGTGCATAACCGAGTAATTTAATTTTTTTTAATTTTGGTGGGGGCGAACGCCCCCATTTATTCGGCTTAATACAAGCTATAACTTACAAATTAAACTTAAACTAAAACTTAAAACTAAGGTTGGTTAGAGTGGTGAAGGAGAACGGATTTGAGATAGGGAGTGGTGCGGTGGAAATCAAAGACGGTAGGGTTTGAGTTGATTTGACGTAGCATACGGGAGATTGGTTCGTTCGCGCCATAGGAGGTGTGGTGGGTTGGTAGATAGAAGAGTCGAGGGGTACGTAGATTATGAGGGTTAGTGTTGAGGAAAATGGAGTTGTGAAGGGACGCGCATTCAACGTGACCTGAAAGGAGTCGATGAATGAAGAGAAAGTCTGCTGCATCTCTGCGATCTTCGAGGGTGTTTAAGTTGATAAGGTTGAGACGATTTTGATAGGGGCAGATTAAAAGGATCGTCCCAGGGCATACCTCGAAGAGCAAATCGAAGAAAACGACGCTGAATGCTTTCAATTCTCGAGATATGAACACGATGATATGGGGACCATACTTGACTGGCGTACTCTAGGAGGGGGCGAACGAAGGTAATATAGAGGGACCTGGTCACGTATGTGTTGGTGAATTCTTTGGACCACCGTTTTACAAAACCTAGTGCAGAGTTGGCTTTGAGGATTATCTCATCCATATGTAAACGGAAGTTGAGCTCGCTATCACACAAAATGCCGAGGTCACGAAGAGATTGTACGGAGGAGATAGGTCGGTTATGGAGAAGATAGAGTCGGGGAGGAGATTGGTTCCGCTTATGTGAGTAGGTGATGGATTGGCATTTGGCGATGTTAAGTTCCAAAGAATTTTTGAGGCACCAGATCGAAAAACTATCAAGATCTTGTTGAAGGAGGAAAGAGTCATGGGGAGAGGAAATGGTTTTGAAAAGGGAGACAGACGAGTGTTTGATGGTCATATCGAGATCATTTATGGTTAATATAAAAAGAAGGGGACCGAGATGGCTGCCTTGTGGAACTCCAGAGGTGGCCAAAAATGGAGCGGAGTGGGCTGACCTAAAACGAACACTGTAAAAACGGTTTTTGAGGTAAGAGGATATCCATTTCAACAGTATGGGTTCAAAGCCGAGGGCAGACAATTTAAAGATGATTAAGATGATGATAAAGACTTTATCGAAGGCTTTGCTAAAATCGGTTGCAACTACATCGACTTCATTGCCATTTTCTAGGGCAGAGACGGCAAAGGATACGAATTCAACGAGATTTGTGGTGGTTGACCTACCCTTTAGGAAGCCATGTTGTCTAGGAGAAATAAGTGATTTGCATTGGAAGCTTAGAGCTTCATACAAAATACTTTCGAAGAGTTTGGGTATATGGGAGAGTTTAGCGATGGGACGATAGTTGGTTATTTCATTCTTTGATCCTTTCTTGTGGATCGGGGTTATGAAGGAGGATTTCCAAGCCTGAGGAAATTTTCCTTGTGAAAGGGATAGACGGAAGAGATTAGAAAGGGCAAGGGAAAGAGAGGAAGAACATTTTTTTAAAAATATGGCAGGGAGGCCATCTGGGCCGGGTGTGAATTCTTCATTGAGTTGGTCTAATTTATATTCGATATAAGACGGGTCAAAAATATGAGAGAGAAGTGGGCCATTGGAGAAGTTCAGTAGGTAACTAAAATAGGATGGATCTGGTACAAAGGAGTCGTTGGTGAAGGATTGTTTAAAAAAGGTGGCAAATAGGTTGGCAATGGTGAGTGGATCGGTTGATGACCTGTTGTTGAAAGAAAGGGAAGGAGGGTAACCATCGGACTTTCTTTTGTAGTTAACAAATTGGAAAAAGGACTTAGGGTGGTTTATAAGGTTGACTTGCGCATTGTTAAGGTAGCGCTGGTAAAGGGAATCGTAAAGTTCGATGAAATGAAGATAAGCACCAAGATAGTTGGAATAGTCGGTAAAGGAACTGGTACGCAGGAAAACAGCCCATAACTTATTTCTCTGATTTCGTAAGGAACGAAGCTTGCGATTATACCAGGGAGGACTAGTAGATGATGTTTTAAGGCGGGAAAACGGAACGTAAAGGGAAAAAGAATTAAATATTTCTTTATAAAAAATGGATAAGGCATCATTTATACTTAAGTTGTGAAAGTTAAAGTGGGATCTGCTGAGATATTCACTGATTTTGTGAAAGTTTGCTTTATGAAAGTCGTGGGATGAGAGAGTTGTGGGGGGAGTGGACTGGAATGAAGAGTTATGAAAAAATGAAAGTAGAAGGGGGGGATGGTAGTTATCGATTGTTGAGAGAGATAGGGGACAAAGTGAGACTGAGGAGTTAATTGGATCTGTTGTGAAAATAAGGTCTAATTGCCTGCCCATATAATTGGATATACCACTGACTTGGCATAGACTTGAGTCTGTTAAGCGATCTAAGAAGAGACATTCCTTAGCTGAGGTGGCATTTGAAGCGATGAAAAACGATTGATCATCTGATGGAGTCCACTGTAGCTGAGGAAGATTAAAGTCGCCGAAAATAAGGATATCATCAATAGGGTCTGACAGGTCAATTAAATGATCGATCGCATCAATAACAAATTGGTAAGATTCGATAGGTTGAGCTGGTAGGATGTAGCAACATATAACGTAAAGAGACTTGAGAGGCAGTGATATTTTTATTGCGACAAAGTCGGCTTTAGAGGATGAAGAAATTGTAATGTGAGAAGAGTTAAGGCTGTTGTCCATCGCCAGTAGGACGCCTCGACAGGGGGGATCTTTTATTATGCGGGTCGTCGCGGAAAACATTAAAAGTAGGAGGGAACAATTCCTGGTTCTTTATGTCGGGAATCAAATTGGTTTCGGTCAAGGCGTAGATATCAAAGGGAAGAGCATGCGATTGACGGAGGACAGCATTGGTTTTAGAGCGAAGACCCCTTACATTCTGGTAGTAAAATGTAAGAGGGATGTTGTGGGGTGGAGGTGTGAGGCAGGATGGTTTAAGCGCTGGCAAGGGAGGCACGTTATGGACGAAAAAATTTGTCGTGGTCGGCTCGGCTTCGCTGTAGGTGTGATACTCGTTTAGAGTGAACATAGTTGCCGAATGCAGCGAGGTCGTCTGCTACTTTCTGAGGGGACATGTTGAAAATCTCGTGGTACCTGACATAAAGGTTCCTGAGACTGATAGGGTCGGTAGGGAGGCCTTCCTGCTGGATGGAAACCATTACGCTGGTTTTGGTTTTCCCTTCGTAGCAGACCGAGTCCGATTTGTCATGTAGATAGGCAAGAAAGAGACGAATGTTTTCATATATCTTTCTTTCTCTGAGCCTAGAGAGAGCGTATCGACTTTCTGTAGTGCCATTGGTTTGCTGTGTTTGGGTTTGGGTTTGGTGGTGTATCAAAAATAGGGACTGGGGCCCGTGAAACCGAGGGAGAAGGCGAGCTGGAAGCGGGATTTAAGATAGGTGTTAAGTCAAAAGAGACACGTTGACGTCGGGGCTTGGTTTGGGGTGGAATAGACGGAGTTGGAGTATGGGTAGGAGGCTTAAAATTAGGAAAAATTTTAGTTTTAAAGCTCCAATTGGAGCTGGGTTTGTTTTGAGAAGAGGAGGTGGGTCTTGGCAAATTGGGTTTACTTGCTACCTTTATAGATGGTTTAGGTAAAACGGACTGCTTGACTTTATCCTGCTTCTTGGTCGTATTTTCCAACCATTTGCAGATACGCATCTTTCCAAGGTTGAAATTGTTGCTGGCTAGATTATGGAATAGCCATTCGTATTTGGCCGGCATATTGAGCTTGAGGCTGCGCTTACTTCTGTGGTGAGATGTTGGAATTAAATTACAGTGGCTAATGGTAATGCCATATTTCTTTACGAAGAAATTCGAGATCCAATCAGCATCAGCGTGTGGTGGGGCGCCTTTTATAAGAAGCGTACTGACCAGTTGATTTTTCGAAGCAAGCTTATCAAGTCTACGCTGCCATTCAGAAGGTGTCCAAGTTGAGTTGAAGTGATTGATAAGCCTCCGTGGGGCAGCGATTGGAGGTGTTGACGTAGATGTGGTCTTTATTATCAGGTTGGAAGAAACTTCGCAAGAATCAGTAGGTTGAGCCGTCCGCAGATGACTTGTACTCGTTTGTGGGGTGAGTGTGAATCCACTTCAGGTTCCATTAATTCAGCCATTAGCGATGTATTATAGGGAACATTCTGGTAAGGCTGCGGGCAGTTTGGTGGGTCAACGATTTTGCTGTTTATTGTTGCGATGTGATGTTCAATATCGCATACGAGGGATCGAGTCGCAGTAAGTTCATCACTGACATCGTTCACTCTGTCGAAGATAACTTCGAGCATAGGATCGGATTCTTTAGGAGATGGTTGTTTGCGTGACGAGGACTGGAAATGAATGTCAATGTCATCAGGCAGAGAGCTTATCAACTCGCAAGTTTTTTGGTTGCATATAACTTGCGTAGAACACATGGCTTTGATGTCACTTAATACTTTATCCAGGTGACCTAAGGGAGTTTCTTCATTCCTGGATCTCCCAGAGTCTAACTCGATTAGACCAGCAATTTGTTTATCCATATGCCTTACTTTGGATTTTATTAGTTCGGCTGAGGTCTGCACTGAGTTCCGTAACTCTTCAGCACTTTTAACACTGCTTTCGATGACCGAAATTTTGTCCGTGATCTTTTTCGCGAGTGCGTCTTGGTAGGAGTCATTGGAATCGCTTAGGCATTTTATTGCCAAAAGAACATGCGAGAGTGAGATACACTTGCACTCATCACAGAAGAAAAGGAGGTTATCAGAGAATTCCTTGATAAACACCGTATTTCTTTTGTTTAACCCGACACAAACGGCATGAAAGGCTTTCCCACAGATGCCCTTGCAAGCTACCCAGTCAGCACTGCAGTCATCGATTACACAATTGGCAATTCCGCAAGACATATTTAATTTAGTTGAGTAGGTCAGTGAGGGTATAAATATTAGGTCGAATTATTGTTTTTATTTATTTATTTATTTATTTTTTTTGTATTGCTTGGTTGCAATTTTATATAGTTAGGGGCTTTGCACTGAAAAAATTGCACAACAAAAAAAAAAAAATTCGAGAATTCAAGCACTGGGTTTAAGAAAATTAATTAAAGGGAGAACAAGAAAAACACGTCTGTCTGGTTTGAGATACTGACTGAAAGTCGATGCTATCCACAAGAACAGATGTAGAATGGAAACAATGTCTTAGTAGTCAGCTGTAATTCTGATGGGTCGCTCATCATCAAAAATCAAAGGAAAAGTTACACCTGTAAATCGCTGTTTCTTTTGCCAAAGAATGCAAATGAGTTATATGGCCTAATTATGAAACTTAAAGGAGACTCTACGAGCATATAATAACCTCATCATCACAGACCTCCTCTATGGCGCAGAAGCATAGACGTAAGTGAAGGCAGGAGAAGATATCCTTGGTCAGATTCAGTTTTAAAGATATAGCAGCGAATTCTATGTAACTGGGCACAAAAATTCGCATAAAACGCCTCAAGTAGCTAGGACCCATACTCGCACATAGTAGAATTAATATCAATGCTTCGCACCAAATAGTCTTAGATTCAAGCACGGAGGAAGACCTCGTCTTTATTTGTGCACATGTGGCAGACGAATTCAACCATCTTGAACTGTGCAACTTTGTTCTATGTTACAAAGAACACACTCACAGAAGAGTTTTATTTTGTCGAGGCCGGGACTGTAGCATCATATAAATAAGTAAAGAGTTGGCCTGGTACAATGTCATAAAAACGTTATGGAATATTCGAGAGTCAGCGAATCCTATATGCCACTATCAACAAGTATTTAGGTAGAGACGTGCATGAGAAAGTTGATTTCTGTGCATGGGAGAGAATTACTTGGAGTACGCTACGCATTCAGAACGATGGCTGCAGTTGGACTTTAGTATATGATACAACAGCGAAAACGTAGAGAGGTTAGCCATCGGAAAAACCAGCCAGATTGAATGGAAGAGCAGTGTGACACTTCGTCAAATGGACCGTGGTGAAACGGTTGCCGGACTTCAACAAATGGACAAGCGAAAAACACGAACACTAAAACTTTTCCTTGGGGTAGCTCTGAGCGGCATATGAAAACTTTCAGAAATGCCTCCATAAATATACCATCGCTTTGTGAAAGAAGACACCAATACGCTGAGCACAAGTTGCTTATTTCATAGATAAGCGAAGCATCTAGGACAGTAAATAATAGATAATGTCACTTCATGGCGGTTACTTTCAATAATTCCATCATCAGCTTAACCATTTATCAGAACCATTTACATTTACAAAATATTCTGCAAGTAACCACGGTTGGGCCGTTAGGTAGTGGAAGGTTTAAAAACTGGAAATCTCGTATCGTTATAAACTATGAAGTGTAGTGCAGTAGTTAACCCTTAACTACCTAGCATACGTCTCACAGACCCCGGCGAATTTTTAGGCGTGAATATTATTGCGCCTGAGCTTCGTATAAACATGTTCGTTCTTGTACCTTTTCCTCGCGTCCCTCAGTGCCGCGCAATCGCTCGTCGCAGTCGGAGGTGAGCGCCTTTGTCTCTGGTAAGTAAAAAACTGTTGCCGGCGGCCTAAGAGTCCTCTGTTAGGCGGTTACGCGACTTTTTAACATTCTTGATTTTTTTTTTTTTTATTTGATAATGGCGGTGGTTGGAACAAGATCTGTCAGGTGACGAAAATATACCAAACGATGAATGCAGCGATGTTGAGGCCGATGTAGGATAGAGCACGTGTTAGAAGAAAGTTGCGAGTCAGACTCAGAATGCGGAGATACAATCGAAAATGCTCCTCTCGAACTTGATTTATCTTCGACTTTACCTGATGAGCAAGAATCATCATTTGAAGACGATATGCCTTTATCGCAACAGCGATCGAGACCCATGAAGAAGAATTATTTTTGAAAGAATGGCTTTCGTTGGTCATCTGCCCCACACTCCTTACGATCAAGAACGCTACAGCATAATACGAGTATAGTGCAGGAGAGGAAAGGTATAAAACCAGCATATCCAAATGAACTAAATGCTTCGTCTTCTGCGCTGGATATTTGGCAACAGCGTTGCCAGACGTCTTGATTTTCAGCCCAAAATTAGATGTCATGCGCGAGACAAGCTGTGTCCCGCTTTTTATTAATTTGCTCACTCATCTCGTTTAAACCCTAAGAAATGCATTAGCTATAAGCATTCACTGAATTCATCTGTATGTCTTAACTTATGCACTATTCTAGTCTCTATTTTCTTTATTCTATTCTATAACAATGCCATAATGGCAAATAAAAATAAACTAGCTTGAATGCGATTTTCCTCATCCCCATCTCCATCCTCATCACCGTACTTATGTGCATGCCCAACATGTGTTTTCTGCTAGTAATAATTAACTAATTACTTCCCTCAACTTTGCTCTTATACGGAAAAAATTTTTTTTGTATGATCTTCGAATCAACATATGTCACTTTCT
The DNA here is from genome assembly GCA_949129095.1 of Volucella bombylans. Classification (NCBI taxonomy): domain Eukaryota; kingdom Metazoa; phylum Arthropoda; class Insecta; order Diptera; family Syrphidae; genus Volucella; species Volucella bombylans. The sequence continues at coordinate 161,281,439 of OX422141.1, read as the reverse complement.
GACAAATACGCTACGGATCAAAAAACAAATATGATTCCTGAAACACATATGACATGTGTTTCAGATGTCGAGCTTCAAGCAGTTCCTCGTGCATCAACGCAACACATGTGCAGTTGGTTTCTGACAGTTCATCGAAATTTTATTTTAATAGTGACAGTCATTTTGTTAGAATTTCACATTGTGGTTATTTTTTCTTTGCAATGGAAATAGACAAATGTTTTGTCCCTTAAAAATATATTTTTGTAATTTTTCTGTTTCTTATCAAACAAGAAACTAAATATGTTCTCTCACAAATTCTATTAATTTTTCTTCCATTGTTTCACCAATTTAAATTATATATACTCGTATTTCCAAAATTGACACTCCAACTATCAAATTACCAAAAATGTACCGAATGTACTAGAGTATAAATCTACTACATGTACTGGATGCATCCAATTTAGAATTAGAGTAGGGACATCTTGCATCGACGCAAGGTGAGCAGCTTCTCTAAATTTGACGCACAGTATTTTCTGCACATGTGTTTCGAGGCGAACTACGAACAAGAAAAACCAAATGCTAGGCGAACTACAACACTGGGAGCAATAGGCAAGAAAAGGATAAGATAAAGTAATGGGTAATATCATACCATGCATTCTTCATACACTGTATACGCCATTTTTGCCTAAGATATATTCTTAACGGTTTTATAGCTTGAACGTTAGAGTGTATTATTTTGTTGTGTGTTTGCATCGGCGAAGTTCTTCTAAAGGGTCCGCCATCTAACGTTTTTTTTTTCAACTAGTACTTATTTCATGAATGGTAACACTTAGCTCATGTTTGATTTGACAGATAATTAGTTTTATCCTTCCGGTTAATAATGGAAAATAATTTCATTCAAATGGCTGTCTCGGCTGACTATGCAGTAGCCTACACGATCGGTCCAATTTTTAAGCACATTATCGATTGTGTGCAGCTGTATTTCACCAATGGCTTCACGAATATTGTCCTTCAAAGCGTCAATTGTCTCTGGCTTGTCGGCGTAACACTTATCTTTTACGGCACCCCACAAATAATAGTCCAACGAGGTGGCCAAACGACATCAGCTCTGCGGTTGATAATACGATCTTCAAAAACAGGGCGCAAAACATCGAGTGTAGCTTCGGCTGTGTGGCACGTAGCGCCATTCTGTTGAAACCAAATGTTGCCAATATCCTCCTCTTCAATTTTTGTGAACAAAAATTCGTTCAACATGGCCCGATAACGATCGCCATTGACTGTAACGGCCACTCCTTGCTCATTTTCGAAGAAGAAAAAAAAAAAAAATCACCATGCAAAATCGGCATCTTCTCTAAGTCGATCCCACTTAGCAAACCGTAGTTCAAGCATATACACAACCACATTCGTTCAGCGGAAGGATAAAACTAATTATCTGTCAAATCAGACATGAGCTAAGTGTTACCATTCACGAAATAAACGTTAGATGGCGGACCCTTTACTTCCCAACAGATCCCTGTAAGTTATGTGTTGATACATTCTCCCAGCTCAACCTACTGAATCCTACATCCTTGCTATCAAAGCAATTGACCAACTAATTGACCTAAGTGATTCCATCGACGATATCCTTATCTTTGGTGACTTTAATCTGCCCCTGCTGAGTTGGATTATATCGGATGATCACTTATTTTTTACCGCTTCAAATGCCAGTTCATCCAAGGAATGTCTTTTCATTGATAGCATAACTGACTCAAGCCTGTGCCAAGTAAGTGACGTCCCTAATTCTATCGGTAGGCAACTAGACCTTATTTTCACTAGTGATCCTATTAACTCCACAGTAACGTTGTATCCCTTTATCCTATCAACTATCGACAACTTTCACCCCCTCTTCTTCTCTCATTTTTCCATAACTCTCCACCCAAGTCCACTTCTTCCCCTACTATCTCTTGATACAACATCCATAAAGCTAATTTTCGCAAAATCAATACCCTTCTTAGCAAATGTTCTTTTGATTTTACTAACCTATCCTTATCTGATGCTATCTCCATTTTCTACAGTGAAATATTTAATTCCATTTCTCTTTACCTCCCATTTTCACGGCATAAATCATCTATTTCACCTCCATGGCACAACAGAAGACTTCGCTCTTTACGAAACAGAAAAAAACAAATTATGGGCAATTTTTCTTCGCACCAATTCTTATTATGACTACTCTAACTATCTTGGAACTTACCTGCAATTCACCCAGCTCTATAACTGCCTCTATCAGCGCATTCTCGACACAGAGCTGACCAACCTTATCAACGATCCTAAGACATTTTATCAATTCGCAAACTACAAAAGAAAATCAGACGGCTATCCCCCATCTCTCACGTTCGATAATATATCATCGACCGATCCACATATTATTGCCAACTATTTTGCAAACTTTTTTGAAGTCATTTGCAGACAACCTCTTCGTACCCGACGCCATATATTTCAAGTGCATTCCCAATTTCTCCATTGGCCTCTCTCTCTCTCTCAACCTTTTGATCCCACGGGTTATAAAAAGTTACAAAATCTCAGTGATGAATTTTTTCCCGGGCCAGATGGGCCCAGCAATATTTCTCAAAAAATGTACCTCCAATCTTTCGCACCCACTTTCCTTCCCTTTGTTTGTCCCTCACACAAGGGGATTTCCCCCAAGTTTGGAAGACCGCTTTCATAACCCCGGTTCATAAAAAGGGATCAAAGAATGAAGTAACCAACTACCGCCCCATTGCTAAGCTCTCTCACATACCTATAATATTCGAAAGTTTTTTCTATCACCCAGTCAGCACGGATTTCTAAAAGGTAGATCAATTACTACGAACTTAGTTGAATTCGTATAATTTCCGCTTTCGTCTCTAGAAAATGGCACGAAATTTACGTTATTGCTTCAGATTTCTCTAAGGCCTTCGATAAAATATCACATCAACTGATCCTTTTCAAATTGTCTTCCCTCGATTTTCACCCCATATTGTTAAAATGGATATCTTCTTATCTGGAGAACCGTTACTATATAGCGTTCGCTTTCAGTCATCCTTCTCAACCCCGTTTTTAGCCACTTCTGGTGTCCCACAAGGCAGCCATCTAGGTCCCCTCTTTTTTATTTTAACTATAAACGATCTTGAGAAGATTATCAAACATTGCTCCGTATCCATTTACGCCGATGACACTAAGTTCTCCAAAACTATTTCTTCACCCCAAGAGTATATTCTCCTTCAAGAGGACTTCGAGAGGTTTTCCACTTGGTGTCTCAAAAATTGCGTTGAGCTTATGTCTCCAAATGTAAATCTATGGCTTTGTCACGTCCAATCAATCTCCTCCCCGACTTTATTTTTTTCTGCATGGCCAACCTGTACCCCAGGTTCAGTTCCTTCACGACCTTGGTATTTTACGCGATAGAGAGTTAAACTTCCGTTCGCATATTGGTGAGGTAATCCTTAAAGCCAACTCATCGCTCGGTTTTATCGAACGTTGGTCTAAAGAATTTTGCAACCCTTATGTGACAAGGTCACTTTACATTACCCTTGTCCGGCCCCTCCTTGAATATGCCAGCCAAGTATGGTCCCCCTTGGCCGCTTCCTGCCGTCTTATTCAACCAAGAGGCAAGAAAAAGCCACATTGGTGGACATCGGCACTGGGACTGCTCAGAAACGCCTGCAGAAAACTTTTCAACGCAGCAAAAAGCACAAGAAAAGTGACCGACTGGGACTCATATAAAGAATCCCTCAAATTATACAAAAAAGAACTGAGGAAGGCAAAGCGACAATCCTGGAGGCCATTCTGCGACAAAATTACAGAAACCTCTGAGGCATCGCTGCTAAGAAAAATCCTCTCCACAAATCCTATGATGCCCAGCTGTTTGAAAAAAACCGATGGCTCTTGGACAACCTCAAGTGATGAATCACTCAACTTGCTTCTGGACACCCACTTTCCAGGTAGCTCCCAACTCGCGGCCAGTAGCAGCCCAAACAGGCCTACTGCAACCGTGACCAAAATTCATGGTCTGATTACGAGAGACAAACTGCTCTAGGCGCTGCATGGCTTCAAACCATACAAGTCTGCTGGCCCGGACGTTATAATACCTGCCGAGCTGCAGAGGTCCTTCTGCCTATGCTAGAAAATATTATGAGGAGCTATGTAGAACTTATCCACATTCCACTGTTATGGAGAGAAGTCAATGTAGTATTCATTCCCAAAGCCGGAAAATGTTCTCATGTTGCCCCAAAGTACCTCAGACCTATAAGTCTATCATCATTCCTTCTGAAAACTTTAGAACGACTGATTGATATCCATATTCGAGCTAAAGTTGATCCAAGACTTCTGTCTACGGCTCAACATGCCTACTGTAAAGGAAAGTCGGTGGAAACGGCTTTGCACTCTCTGACTAGCCACATCGAACGATCCCTACAATATAAGGAGTACACAATGGTTGCTTTCCTAGACATAGAGGGCGCCTTTAACAACGTCAACACATCCGCAATCACGACTGCGCTGTCAACTCTGCAGGTTCACTTGGGGAGCTGATCAGTTTAATGCTAAAAAGCAGGAAAATCAACTCCAAACTGGGTGAGACTTCTGCTAAAAGATATGTCAGTAGGGGTACGCCGCAAGGCGGTGTCCTCTCTCCCCTTCTCTGGAACTTAGTAGTTAACGAACTACTGATATACCTGGAAGCGGGTGGTAGCAGAGTGATTGCCTATGCGGATGACGTTGCCACATCCGTCTCAGGAAAATATCTAAATACCATTAAAGAACTCCTCCAAGTAAATCTCAACAGATTAACTCGCTGTGCAGATCGCTGTGGATTGGGAATAAACCCCCATAAAATTGATCTATTTCCTTTCTAGGAAATATAAAATTCCGATCATTACATCATACCTGAACTTTGGTTTGACAAAAACTTCCACGTAAGCTTCCCCTCTAGATCATTCTGGGAGGAGGATGCTTTCATGGAGGACAAGTCAATCCATCTCTACACAGATGGATTTAAAACCGATAGCGGAGTTGGTGGCGGTGTTTTCTCAGATAAGCTAAATCTAAGTCTCTCTTTCCGCCTTCCAAATCACTGTAGCGTGTTCCAGGCGGAAATCTTGGCGATTAAAGAAGCTCTGTCCTGGCTGAAGAAAAACGTGATATCTGCAAAGGATATCCGCATATTTTCGGATAGTCAGGCCGCCATCAAGTCCCTGGACTCGGTCTCATTATATTCTAAAACCGCCCTTGAATGCCGATCATCTCTTATGGAGATGGTAGAGCAGTTAAACATTCGCCTTTGTTGTGTGCCGGGCCACAGAGACATTCCAGGGAACTGCAGAGCCGATGAACTCGCCAAAATTGGAACCACTCTACCTATTCTACCGGAAAAAGGTAGTATAGGTATACCAATCGCTACGTGCAAATTAACACTAAAGCTAGATGCCAATAAAAGAACAGACCTTAGGTGGACTGCTGAGCAAAGATGTCTAGCGACCAAACAGATTTGGCCAAGACTGGATCTGAGTGGCTCTAAGTGTCTGATCTTTTTAAATAGGAAACATCACAGCGCCATAATAGGTATCATTACTGGACACTGCCTCATAGGCAAGCACGCAAGAAGGCTTGGCGCTTTTGCAAATGATTTCTGTAGAAGCTGCATGGACGAGGAATAGGAGGAGACAATCCCTCACCTACTCTGCACATGTCCAGCTCTCTCCCAGAGAAGAAAGCTTCATCTAGGAGCTTTCTTCTACAACGACCTAAACGATCTAGAAAATATAGACGTTAACAGTCTCCTACGCTTTATTAAAAGCTCAAACTGGTTCCAGTAGTAAGAAGATCACAGATCCACGTGGCATCACAATGGGCCAATAGGCCTAAGTGGGTTGGTATTTCCAACAGCCACTCTTACCTAACCTAACCCATGGTCCCCCTTTCAGCGAATTCATATATCTCGAATCGAGAACATTCAACGCGGTTTTCTTCGGTTTGCTCTTCGTGGACTACCCTGGAGTGACCCATTTATCTTACCTCCCTATCGCGACCGCCTCAAACTTCTTAACCTGAATACCCTAGAAAAACGCAGAGACGTAGCTGACATTCTCTTCATTCATCGAATACTCTCCGGTTCTGTGGACTGCGTTTCCCTTTACAATTCTATTTCCTTCAACACTAACCCTCGTCTCTTCTATATTAGAACCCACCGCACCTCTATGGCTCTAACGAACCAATCCCCCGCATGCTCCGTAAGGTCAACTCAAACCTCCCCCTTTTTGATTTTAACCTGAGCACTTCTCGTCTTAAATTTGATCTCCTCCACCATTCCCTTACTTCCTAACCCTAACTGTTGTTAGTTTTTAAGTCCTAGTTTTTAAGTTACTTGTATTAAGAGAAATAAATGGTTAGCCCCCACTAAATTAAATTAACGTTAAATTTGAAATATAAACTAATCTTGTATATTTTCCATAATTTTAAGTACTATACAAGACTAAGTCTCATTTGTTCATCCTTATTTGAATTGAATTGAAATAAGAAATGTTCACCAGTTAATTGAGATTTCAAACAAAGATATTGATTTTCCTGTGGCTTTCTTATTCTAGTTAATAATTTAATATGTTCCTAAACTGATTTTAATTAGAAACTAAAACTTAATTCACAAAATTTTACAATCGCGAATAATTTTGTTGCGGGGTCTCACAGACGTATGCTAGGTGGTAGTGTGACAATGACAGCTGCTAGGTAGTTAAGGGTTAAGTTCATCGAACACTACGTAAGATAGTATGGGTTCGTACCTCGCACAGAACCGAAAAACAGAAAAAAACATTTTTTTTCTGACATTAACACCATTTGGCGGGCAATGGTACTCGTAAACCTACATGGTGATCTTCTGCCCATGAAAAGTATTCCATTTGCCATTCGGATTCACCAAAAATCGTAGGTCTCTATTCACTGTTGACAATATGCCAAGACAAAACACAGTTAGTGGGAGATACTCGTAGTAGGATGTAATCCACCAAAGACTCAGTTGATTTCGCATCCAAGTTGTCGAACACATTTATGGTTTCGTTGTGAATGTTTGTATCTTTTGTGGAGGCCGTCTAGTTTTCAGTTGCCTTAACCTAGATTTCTATGGTGGTCCTCTTTCATACACTTTAGAAGTCACCCATATACATACGAGTATAATTCAGTTGTGTGGCTTGGTCCAATATCATTTTTAGCAGCTCCCACTTGTCTCTTTAAAATAAAGAAAGGACGTGAGAGTAATCTTGCCTAGCAGTCTCCGGAATTTCAAACATATCCTCTCACGTTGTGGCTTTTTTTTACATAAACAAACATATTGCATAGAGGTGATCATTCTTGTGTAAACGAGTATCTTTACGCAATTTAAATCGATCGACCTAGTTTCGTTTATTTGTCGACTGCAATTCTATTCAAAAAGTTATGGTGCAACGCACAAACACTCGCACATTTATTGCTCATTTTACCTTAAATCACGCCTCCTCAGGCACCATCTATCTGATAGCCCCACTACATATCTGTAACCGATGTCAAATGGTCTTGTTTGTCTCAAATTAGAGTATCCAATATACTCGCACTTGCAGCAAAGTGAATGGATATTTGGAGGCCTAATGCTCAGCTGACAAACGCTGACACATGCTGTAGCTGCTGTTGAAATGGCGCCCGTAACACTAACGATTTGGATTAATTTTAATTCAATTTGTAGTGACAGATCAAAAATACTTCTCAGCTCAAGCAATCTATGTAGCTGAAGTGAGAAAAAACGAATGTAATCTGACCCTCAGAATAGACAGTAGGAGAGTACACGTAAATATCAAACTCAGTTTGACAGATGCACTTTGAAATGCACATTCTACCAGCAACATTTGACATATGTATCATTTCAACATGACAGCCATTTAGCAACTTAGAATATCTGACATTTAACTGTTTTCGTTACTTGAGATGTCTTCATGGCATCTTCTGCTTAGTTGATGATTACATCGGCGGCAATTTGCATCTTTAATTACAGAAAAATGTATTGTTGCGTAATTATTTCTGAGAATTTGCCAAGGCGACAACTTTCTAGTTGCAATAAACATTCCGATGCAATTCCTGATGGCGGACTATGCTCAATCGATCAGCAGTTCAGGTGTCATCAACCGAATAAGCTGCTGCCTGGTACACGTGTGAAGCAATGGAAGATTTATAGTCGCGTGTCTCGCGATCTTGCGCGAAAGTACTCGTATCATATAATATGTTATTTGCGCGATCGCAAAGGCGGGGAGTCGGCGAGCTCCGACATCGCATTAGTCACTTGCGGATTTATTGTCAATTTGTTGCCCGCGGCATATATTAAAGTGGCAATGGTAAAAGTAATGGTAGTAGGGAGCACATAGCACCCTACGATAATGGGATAGGAACTCGTATCGAGAGATGCATGCATGTGAATGGCTCTTATTATTTACTGCTAATTATTTTCAATCAGAGGTAGTCAAATTGGCTTCGGTTTTCTTTCAAGTTTGTCAATTTGAAAATGTAATTCATGCATGTCCCTCAACTATGTGGCAACACTTTTCAGACAGGTCCGAATATTTCAACCAGGCTTTTCAGAAAGATATGATATCCGGGTTACATGCCAAAAGCAGAGATATAAAGTTAAGGTAAATCGAGCTTCCGTCTCCTTTGTTTGTAAAGTTTGTGAGCCGCAGACGACAGCATGAACTTGCCTGTACTAGTTGCAAAACTAAGAGTTTCGTTTTGTTGGTCGGGTGAAACCTAGATGCGATTATAGCTATTCGACGTTAAATTTTGTCTTCGGTGTTCGGAGTTGTCAGAGTTAGTCTCTTTCGCAACTTGGCAATGGTGTATATCACCAAGGACGATCTTAGAAATAATCTTTGGATTTAAACGATCTTTGGCAAAGTCTTCCTTTTTCTCTGAGGAGGCTTATGCCAGCTAATATAACCTCAGTCGCGTCAAGCTCAATACTTCTATCTAAGCCTTCTTCTGATGACAAATCTACAACCAAGTAGCTACTTTCTATAGGGGTCTTCATAATAGATGCCACATAGTCTCTAGTTTTTAATGTAAACACCTGTTTGGTAGACTTAAGTTTACGGGATGGCCATACATCCATGGGAGCAAGGATACGCCTTGCCATCGCTTACTCGATTTAGAATAATACCAAAGCAGAACTTGTATTGGAGGCACAAATTCCACCCTTGGTATTGGTTGAGGCCGACCTAAGACCTTTTACTGTTCTTGGGGTCATTATTGGGTCAAACCAAGAAGACCCTTTTCTCGACTTTGGGTTTAAACCACAGCCACCATGATGCTCCCACAAGAGCCTTACATCAACAAGTCAGGCCCGGACCGACCTCCGAGGGCTCTTGACTCCCATGGTATCATGGGTCCAACCGCCAACAAGACCTATGACCGGCAACTTGTGACTAGTCAAATAGTAGCAACCGCCGGTAGCGTCATCTGAGGATGTTTACGATAAGACCAGTACTTTGCTCTGCCCCCCCGTTTTGTTAGACAACGTGATTAATGTGATTAATATATCCGAGGCTGTTTGTAGCTTCACGTGATATGTGAAGATATATGGTCGGGCAATTACTACGACGACCCAACTAACAATTTGAAGATCCTTCAGAGGGTAATTCCAGTACCCACTGTGATGGTTTGAGCGTTGCCGTTGTCACTTAAAAGTCTTCTATCGGCATTTCCATTTTGACAGTTTGGCTAACTGCCAAATAGTTCAAATGAAACTCTCGCTAAATGTGCTTTTGACCTCGCCGTTGACTTGATTTTCTAACATCCTCGGCTAAAACATCCTAATTGTGTTTGTGTGGCTAGAAAATACATAAGTACTGACGTTTATGCTGCTATGCGTTCACTTACATAGGAACCTGTTTAGTTGTCTGTAAAATACTCATCTGATTACATTGTTTTCATACCCAAAGTAGGTAAAACCTTTCATCAGAACCTCACACATACCACTCTGTCACACGTCCTCTTAATGAACTTCAAAAGAATTCTGGAAATTCATATTAGGTGCGGCCTGATCCATAAAGGCTACCAAATTCTCAACACTCCTAAGAAATGCCACAGGCATATTCTCCTCCTGGTTACGTGGCAGAATCAAGATATCACCAATCCAGATAAATGGCATCCTGAATAGCAAATTGAAATAGAAGCACAGCATTACACAATGAAGCGAAAAAGCACTAGATGTCCTTGTGCAAAAAGGCTTTAGTGCAAATTTCTAGTCTACATCCAAAAGTCAGTCACTGAAATTACGCTAAAGTCATAAGATCAGTTCTCAGTTGTGGCATAGTCCTCTGGTGATTTTCCTTGAAAAGGGAACTAGTATCAACATGGTAGAAAAAACGGAACGCCAATAGCGATCGACCAAACTCTGCTTCATTTGTAACCATTGGCTCTTTTGGCATGCACCTTGCCAAAACTCTGCTCTAGAATGAAAGGCACTCAGCGATGGAAAGAAGTAAATGTGAAGCATCCTTGAAAATTAGTCCATTGTACGCATGAAAGCCCATTTCTACTGCATCAACGGTTGATTATGTTTATGGCTACCTGTGCTTTATAGCAGTTGTTGGTGAGCATGATCCAAAGGACAGTAGAGCTACATTAACTGCATGCATCTAATCAAGGACGATAGAACCATTGATTGCATTGTGAGTCCGTAGAAGTGGCCTCTGTCTTGTGGGAAACCACTGTTTACCCCCGCCATCACATTTTAGCCTCAGTTAGCATCCGAAATAAGAGTTAAATTCACCAACATTGCTTTTATCCATAAAACTAGTGATTCGTGTGCGTCGTGTTTTCTGGTTGAGTAACGTTCCGTCAAAAGTTGCGTTGCCGACAGCGCCTTTCATATCGATGAAAATGTAGAGTGCGCCTTCTCCAGATTTTAAAATGCACTCTCGCACGATCTTCCGCATTGGTAGAGTTTCAGAGTTTCAGTTTGGCGTTCATGAAGTTCTACCATTCTACCTATGAATAAGGTTAGACCGATAGGTTTGAAGCCCTGGTGAGCGTGTACTCATCTTTTTCGATTTTCGGTATTGCAGCTTCCTTAATAGGGAGCTATGTCTGATTTAGTTCTGGGAAGTGAGTCTCAAGTATGAGAGACAGAGTGCTTCTGCTTTTAACTCCATGTGGGTGCCATCACATATCCTGAGCGATTCAAATTTGGCTGATTTTCCTCTTTGAGGACTTTGACTATCCTACTGGTGTCCAACTCTTCCTGAATAGTTTCTTAAACACATATTATATTTGCTTCGATTTGTAAGGATTTCAGTCTACTTCGAAATTAGTCTCAAGTGACTTGTACATAATTTTACTGGTTTCCAAACGTAGTCGCGAAAAATTTCAATTCAACCAGAGGCGATCTGCAGGATCGTTTCCTAGCTGGTGGGAGCACCGCTCAGGTATGCTTACCTACAGGTTTAGTTTTGTTCTGAGTTTAGGGGAATTTTTAATCGACTTACCGAGAATATCGATTCCTCCTTTTCAAACCTAGTACCAGACTTTGAATTCATCTGTGGTCTGACATGTAAACTTCCGATAGTACTCCGATAGAAGTCGGTAATCTCCTTGGCGTACATGTTGGAGAGCGTTAAGTCGATTATTTACTGTCTTGCTCTTGCCCGGGAGCCAAAATTGTTGACAACCTGGTCAGACGATAGTACAAAGTCACTTGTCGGGCAGAAGCCCAATAAGTATTCTGAGCATTAGCATCGCTACCTAAGCAAAGCCCCATATTTCTGGAATTACAATATTTAATAGGTTCGGCTACTGCGCTCGTTGGCGGTGGTAATACTGAATAATAGGAACAATAAGCTGACACAACGACGAATTTGTGCCTTATGTATGCAGGAACTAAAGTTCGGCACATAAAGACAAGTTCTCGCACTTTCCGATCGCTCGTCATTTAGCGGTGTGACTCCTCTTAAACATCCGAAATCACTGACGCATTTACTCCACACTCACTGCTTCCTGTATGGACATTGTGTGAGGCTAATTGTGTACTAACAAATCAAACGTGATTCATATTTTTGAATTTGTTTATTTACCATACGTCTTCATATACCATTCTGAAAAACGATGTCGAAACGTATCTATTTTTATAAATCTACATAAACAGTTAATGATTTTGTCCTTATTTCATCAAGCATGCAAGTATTATGACGACTCTAATTAATTTGTTTACTTTAGTTAGATGTGATTCTAGGATATGATCAGATGCGTATGTTTGCTGGATCTACTGACCCGATTACTACGCCAAACGGCTTCTTAGTGTTGAGTCTTCTTAATATTTATACTCACTGTGTATGCACCTGCAAGAGTCCAGATATAAGGGGCCAGCACAAGACTTAACTGGAAGAAGATTTTTATATTTGCATAGAAACGATTCTGATTCTGATTCTATCTTTGAGTCCGCCCGCCATTAGGTCATCAAAAATAAGAATTTTCTTTGCAGCATAAATTCATTGTCAATGCCAGAGAGCAATCAAACTCAATGTCAAGAGTACCCTCCATCTCAAAAGCAAAGTTTTATTTTTGAATTTTTTCATAATTCCAATTTACATATTCAAAGCTTATAATTACTCAGCGTTCAAATTACAAGGCACACAGTAAATGTTCAACACAAATACATGTAAGGAAAAAACAAATAAATACGAAGGCTTGAGTGTGTCTCAAAAATGCGAAACTCGCTCCAGGCAAACATCCGCCATTGCCTTTCCATAGCACCTGTCTGAATCCAGGTAATAGCGCCAAGTGAACTTATGAACGTATAAATGTGGAGGTACGTTAGATATGTACGAGTAGATGCAAAATCTAGTTTTTTTAGCCGAAATTATTGCAATCGTGTAGGCACCACCACTGCTCATTTGAGCCTCAAATTGGGGGATCTAATCCGAGAGTGAGGTGAACACACCTGTTTCGCACTATTTTTGTGTTCCAAAAGTGAGACTTACGCCAGTGGCTGAGTATCTACAGCTTGAAGTACTCGTATCTTATTGCAATATTCGACTGCGCGTCGAACAAAAAAAAAATGGAGTTGGGTGTCGAATTGTGACCAATCGAATTACTTGCGATCAGGTGGAACAGGGTTTGCCACAATCGCACAAATAAAAATCAGTTAATTAGAGTGCAAGCAAGGAGTTATGGATACAATTCAGAGTGGGTTGGCTACGCGTAAGTCAATATTTCTTTCTAATTTTTAAACAGCTGCTACTCTGGTATTGGTGAAGAGACATATGTAGATACTTAAGGTCAACGTGACTATAACGAGGTTGATCAGCTTACTAGTAGACATGCGAATGACTCAAACTTTGTTGGTTTAGGTCGAATAAAATTTCCGATTTAGTAAGATTGACCTCTTTATACGGTCGTAACTATCCGTATAAAATGTTAGAACAATGTAAGTGATATGTATAGTCAAAATTGACGATTATCGCAGCGTTAAGTTAAACGCTTTCTCTTGGCTACATGACTATCAACGTTGTACCAATTTCCAAGTGGGTATAAATCACATAATAACTTCCTCGTGGTGCCTGCTAGATAACTATAGCCTAGCGGGTTAAATGTACCAACACATCAGACTGCCCAACCGCAGTTATAACCATAAACGAAAGCTTACAACAAGGGGTGGGTACATACTTTGTTGACCTGATCGACTGTGCTACACGTCTCAGAAGTCATAAGAAGAAAGACTTCGGGAAAAACAGCTCGGCGAACCATGAGAAATGAATGCCATTATTGATTCAAAAATAAAACGTCGCATCACTATGCCATTCCGCCTATGTTAAAGAGAAAGAAAATTATGTTTTTTAGTCGGATAAGATTGGCTCAATTGTTGACAACCCATGTCCCTGGGATGTAAGCACTTTTAATAGACATTGTGTTCCCGGCAAACTAGAGAAGAAAAATACTAGGAACTGCGACATCTATTTTCTTGGGTGGTTTTAATCGCCATTAGCGCAAATTTGGATGCAATTTTGTTATTGGAAGTTGACTTAAGGAAGAAGTCATGTTCTTTAGACATAAAAGGTGGCGCAAAATTAATCACCCTATCGGAAGATGGCATAATTTTTGCAAATGACGTCGTAGGTCAATCTTATTTGCATTTGTGCACTAGACAGCTGCAGTATATAAACAGACAAGCAATGGAGCGCTATACTCCGCAAAAGCGTGGGGTAATTGTGTCGATGTTTTTGACCAATAATCAGTCGGTGGTGTTAGCGCAGCGTGAATTTCGAAGCCGATTTCCTAATGGTGTCGCGCCAAATGGGCAAACATTCCGGCGCTTAGCTACTCGACTCGAACAGATTGGAACTACAGAAGACCATGGAGGGCGTGACCGCCACTGCACTAGTCGTACGGCCGAGAATATCGCGGCTGTGGCTGCCGATGTCGCTGAGAACGAAAGAACAACAACCAGAAGACGGGCCACGCAATTGGGCATCACCAGACGAAAACCCTACAGCAAATTAACTTTAATAAAACCTAGAGTGCGAGTAAACTCTCATCCACCATGGTAAAGGGTTTTCCAATAGGGACTTGACAACTTTGAATTTAATTTGTGAACGCACTCTTTCACTAATCATCAAACTGTCGCTGTCAATTTATTCAGTAAACTCAACATTTACATCATGGTAAAGTACACGAACGAGCAACGTCTGCAAATTATAAAAATTTTCTACCGAAATTCGGAGTCGGTTAACGTTAACTCAAATTTTCGGTCGTAATTCTCGCCCTAGTAGACAGGCAATAACAAATTTAGTGCAAAAATTTGAGTCTACATATTCGTTGTGTGATGTTGCCGTGTCAGTGAAACAACGGGTTGGTCGAAGTGTCGAAAATATCACTGCCGTTCAGGCGTCCGTAGCAAACGATCCAAATCAGTCAATTCCACGGCGTTCTCAAGAATTGGGCATCGCTCAGACCACATTATGGCGTATTTTGCGTAAGGATCTTGGTTTACACCCATACAAGATCAAGCTGACTCAAGAATTGAAGCCGATGGACCATTTGAAGCGACGTACGTTCTCCGATTGGGTTCTGGATAAGATGCGCCAAGATGATGAATTTCATCGCAAAATCATCTTCAGTGACGAAGCTCAATAAAGCAAAATATGCGTTATTGGTCGGATGAAAATCCACATGTGCTTCATGAATCACCACTTCATCCACAAAAAATAATGGTTTGGTGCGGTTTGCATGCCGGCGGCGTTATTGGGCCATATTTTTTCGTCGACGATAGCGATCACCGATTATTTTTGGCCCGAATTGGAAGATATGGACTTGGACGACATTTGGTTTCAACAGGATGATGCCACAAGCCACATATGGTACAATCGATTTGTTGAAGAGTAAGTATGGTGAGCGTATTATCTCAAGAAATGGGCCAGTCGATTGGCCGCCTCGTTCGTGCGATTTAACGCCGCTTGACTATTTTCTGTGGGGCTACGTTAAGTCATTGGTTTATGCCAACACGCCGACGACATTGGAAGAGCTCAGAGCTAACATTGAACAACATTTCGGTCGAAATGTGTGGCCGAGTCATTGGAAATTGGGACAACGAATCGAACGCTGCAAATTTTTTAATTTTGGTGGGGGCGAATGCCCCCATTTATTCGGCTTAATAAAAGCTATAACTTAAAAAATAAACTTAAACTAAAACTTAAAACTAAGGTTGGTTGGAGTGGTGAAGGAGAACAGATTTGAGGTAGGAAGTGGTGCGGTGGAAGTCAAAGACGATAGGGTTTGAGTTGATTTGACGTAACATACGGGAGATTGGTTCGTTCGCGCCATAGGAGGTGTGGTGGGTTGGTAGATAGAAGAGTCGAGGGGTACGTAGATTACGAGGGTTAGTGTTGAGGAAAATGGAGTTGTGAAGGGACGCGCATTCAACGTGACCTGAAAGGAGTCGATGAATGAAGAGAAAGTCTGCAGCATCTCTGCGATCTTCGAGGGTGTTTAAGTTGATAAGGTTGAGACGATTTTGATAGGGGGGCAGATTAAAAGGATCGTCCCAGGGCATACCTCGAAGAGCAAATCGAAGAAAACGACGCTGAATGCTTTCAATTCTCGAGATATGAACACGATGATATGGGGACCATACTTGACTGCCTGTGTGGGGCCAGTAAGTTAGTATAAGATTGTTAAGTAATTGTAAGCTAGCATTTAAACATTTTTTGTTAGTATGTAAGACTTAGTGATTAAGTAAATAAAATGCATTCAAAACTGAAAAAAAAAACTGAACCATACTTGACTGGCGTACTCTAGGAGGGGGCGAACGAAGGTAATATAGAGGGACCTGGCCACGTATGGGTTGGTGAATTCTTTGGACCACCGTTTTACAAAACCTAGTGCAGAGTTGGCTTTGAGGATTATCTCAACCATATGTAAACGGAAGTTGAGCTCGCTGTCACACAAAATGCCGAGGTCGCGAAGAGACTGTACGGAGGAGATAGGTTGATTATGGAGAAGATAGAGTCGGGGAGCAGATTGGTTCCGCTTATGTGAGAAGGTGATGGATTGGCATTTGGCGATGTTAAGTTCCAAAGAATTTTTGAGGCACCAGATCGAGAAAATATCAAGATCTTGTTGAAGGAGGAAAGAGTCATGGGGAGAGGAAATGGTTTTGAAAAATTTGGTATCGTCGGCGTAAAGGGAGACAGACGAGTGTTTGATGATCATATCGAGATCATTTATGGTTAATATAAAAAGAAGGGGACCGAGATGGCTGCCTTGTGGAACTCCAGAGGTGGCCAAAAATGGAGCGGAGTGGGCTGACCTAAAACGAACACTGTAAAAACGGTTTTTGAGGTAAGAGGATATCCATTTCAACAGTATGGGTTCAAAGCCGAGGGCAGACAATTTAAAGATGATTAAGATGATGATAAAGACTTTATCGAAGGCTTTGCTAAAATCGATTGCAACTACATCGACTTCATTGCCATTTTCTAGGGCAGAGACGGCAAAGGATACGAATTCAACGAGATTTGTGGTGGTTGACCTACCCTTTAGGAAGCCATGTTGTCTAGGAGAAGTAAGTGATTTGCATTGGAAGCTTAGAGCTTCATACAAAATACTTTCGAAGAGTTTTGGTATATGGGAGAGTTTAGCGATGGGACGATAGTTGGTTATTTCATTCTTTGATCCTTTCTTGTGGATCGGGGTTATGAAGGAGGATTTCCAAGACTCAGGAAATTCTCCTTGTGAAAGGGATAGACGGAAGAGATTAGAAAGGGCAAGGGAAAGAGACGAAGAACATTTTTTAAGAAATATGGCAGGGAGGCCATCTGGGCCGGGTGTGAATTCGTCATTGAGTTGGTGTAACTTATATTCGATATAAGACGGGTCAAAAATATGAGAGAGAAGTGGGCCATTGGAGAAGTTCAGTAGGTAACTAAAATAGGATGGATCTGGTACAAAGGAGTCGTTGGTGAAGGATTGTTTAAAAAAGGTGGCAAATAGGTTGGCAATGGTGAGTGGATCGGTTGATGACCTGTTGTTCAAAGAGAGGGAAGGAGGGTAACCATCGGACTTTCTTTTGTAGTTAACAAATTGGAAAAAGGACTTAGGGTGGTTTATAAGGTTGACTTGCGCATTGTTAAGGTAGCGCTGGTAAAGGGAATCGTAAAGTTCGATGAAATGAAGATAAGCACCAAGATAGTTGGAATAGTCGGTAAAGGAACTGGTACGCAGGAAAACAGCCCATAACTTATTTCTCTGATTTCGTAAGGAACGAAGCTTGCGATTATACCAGGGAGGACTAGTAGATGATGTTTTAAGGCGGGAAAACGGAATGTAAAGGGAAAAAGAATTAAATATTTCTTTATAAAAAATGGATAAGGCATCATTTATACTTAATCGTAGGTTGTGAAAGTTAAAGAGGGATCTGCTGAGATATTCGCTGATTTTGTGAAAGTTTGCTTTATGAAAGTCGTGGGATGAGAGAGTTGTGGGGGGAGTGGACTGGAATGAAGAGATATGAAAAAATGAAAGTAGAAGGGGGAGATGGTAGTTGTCGATTGTTGAGAGAGATAGGGGACAAAGTGAGACTGAGGAGTTAATTGGATCTGTTGTGAAAATAAGGTCTAATTGCCTGCTCATATAATTGGATATACCACTGACTTGGCATAGACTTGAGTCTGTTAAGCGGTCTAAGAAGAGACATTCCTTAGCTGAAATGGCATTTGAAGCGATGAAAAACGATTGATCATCTGATGGAGTCCACTGTAGCTGAGGAAGATTAAAGTCGCCGAAAATAAGGATATCATCAATAGGGTCTGACAGGTCAATTAAATGATCGATCGCATCAATAACAAATTGGTAAGATTCGATAGGTTGAGCTGGTAGGATGTAGCAACATATAACGTAAAGGGACTTGAGAGGCAGTGATATTTTTATTGCGACAAAGTCGGCTTTAGAAGATGAAGAGATTGTAATGGGAGAAGAGTTAAGGCTGTTGTCCATCGCCAGTAGGACGCCTCGACAGGGGGAATCTTTATTTGTGCGGGTAGGATCGTCGTCGCGGAAAACATTAAAAGTATGAGGGAACAATTCCTGGTTCTTTATGTCGGGAATCAAATTGGTTTCGGGCAAGGCGTAAATATCAAAGGGAAGAGCATGCGATTGACGTAGGACAGCATTGGTTTTAGAGCGAAGACCTCTTACATTCTGGTAGTTAAATGTAAGAGGGATGTTGTGGGGTGGAGGTGTGAGGCAGGATGGTTTAAGCGCTGGCAAGGGAGGCACGTTATGGACGAAAAAATTTGTCGTGGTCGGCTCGGTAAACGCAAACGTGTCCGCGGTGGCCATATGAACGAAGTCGAGTTCCATTCATATATATTTTGATTGTACTTCAAGCCGATAATAAAGTTTTTTGAAATATCTCAAATGGTTTGCGTTTTATTTAAAAAAAAAAGTTTTCAAGTCCTTATTGGAAAACCCTATATAACCAACGGTTACTTAATCTTAAATATGCCAAAAACAGAGTTCATAAGAACTTTAAAAGGATTAAATCTCTATCGGATTACTAATTATTTGCTCGGTTGAGAAATACATTCAACGCTTGGAAAGGTGTTTTTGGGCGTACACAAATTCCAAACGGGCTAGTATCGGTTTTCCGTAAACTATGAATTTTCTAGGCAAATCATCCGGTAATCCCAAAGATATTCTGAACATATTCGCGTCGTTTTTTCAAATTATTTATTATTTCTCCAGCCTTACTTCTTTTTATGAGGATTATTTCGGTTCCTTGCATGCTTTTACTGCCTCAAGTTCTCTGGTACTTACGAGTAGTATTAGATCCGAATTATTGTTAGCATTACAGGATTTGAAGGACAGTAAAAATAAAGATTTATTGGGTTTTTACCCGGTTGTTTTATAATTTTGTTCTGCTCCTCTTAGCTACCACCTGCTCTATATTTTCAATCAGTACTTGGCCAGTGCCGCATTTATTGTTGATTGGAAATATTCGCTTATAACATCAATTTTAAGAGTGGTAAAAAAGATCAAATTTCGAATTATAGACCAGTTTATAAATTGTCTATTATACATAAACTTTTGTATCGCCTAGTGAAGGAACGGTGGTATTCATCTTGCAGCTTTATTAGTGATTCTCATCATGCATTTTGGAAAGGTCGTTCGACTTGGTCTAACCTAGTTCAGTTTACCAATCATTGCTTAGGTTCCATTGAGAAGCGCAAGCAAGTGTACGTAGTTTGTACTGATTTCGTGAAAGCCTTTAGTAGAATTAACTTGCGTATCTTTCTAAAAAAGCTTGAGTGTTACGGACTTTTTGGCCCATTACTTTCATGGTTTAACAGATAGGAGTGTTTGGGAGAAAACAATTCGTTTCAATCGGACATTTATTTTCGGTTGAAATTAATGTAGCGTCTGGTGTCCCAGAAGGAAGCCATCTTGGGCCAATCCTTTTTCTCATTTTTATAAATGATTTGCCGAGTATGCTAAAATGTTGCCATTGTCTTTTGTATGCAGATGATATAAAATTGTTTCTGACTATTTCTAATGTCTGAGACTGTCTTCTACTCCAGAGATACGAGTATTTAGATTATTTTTTTGAATGGTGTAAAATGAACGATCTGCATCTCAATATTGACAAATGTGCCACCATGTCATATAATAGAACACAAAATAATCTAATCCCTGCCTATCGTCTTGGAAACCAATCAATTAATGTTGTAGTTGAATTTAAGGACCTTGGTGTCATTTTTGATAGTAAACTCACTTTTGATCCCCATGTTAACAAATTAATGTCAAAAGTTAACTCTGCTCTAGGATTTCTGAATAGAAATTCATCGGACTTCAAGGACCCCTATAAATTTATGTAAGCATGGTTCGTCCATATCTGGAATATTGTAGTGTTGTTTGGAACCTGTTTTAATTAATAGAATAGAAAAAGTTCAAAAAAAAACTTCTTGCTGTTTTGCATTCTCTAAATGTTTGCTTTCGGGTTTTGATTCCCTCGAAGTTTGTCGTAAAATGCATTGTGTTATGTTTGTTTTGCTATGTTTTTCCATGGACTGTGAGAATTTGCTTTCATTAATTTGTATTTATTCCCCCTGTAACGGTTCTTTTACCATTATGTAAATTAACAGACCAAGATTCTTGTATCTTGACTGTTAGTGGTATTGCTGATGGTACACCAGAACACCCAAAAGAATGAGAGAAAATTTTGCAGCTCCAAGCAGACTCACTTGGAATAATAAAAAATAAGTCTTCAACAACTGCTTGATAATCTCATGATGTTGCAAGAAATAATGCGGATTTTGAATGGAATTGTAGTCGATTTCTTGCATGTGACCAAGGTTAATGTATTCGTTCATAAAATCAATATATTGCTGTTTAAGATTAATATCCCTTGTGAATCGCCGTTCTAATGCATAGAACCGGCTCAGTGCTACTCGTATGTCAATGGACGCACCCAGCTTTGCCGGCTCCATTGTGAAAGGTAACCTTACAACAAATCTTCCCGCTGCATCCCTTTTGGTTGTTTGATCAAAAAGTTTTTCGCAGCGTAGCTCTGCTAATGTATTTTTGGATTTATCCTCTGGTAGTTTTTCAATTTCCCAAAACTTCTCTATCGCTTGCTTAAGAGACTCATCCTGTGTAAATATACCGCAAGTTGAAACTGAAGATGATGCCTTGCTGATACTACCCGTGACAATCCACCCAAGAAGGGTGTTTTGAAGTAGTGGAAGCCCTTTTCCTAGCTGAATTTGCCCAATACATAAAAGTTGATGGTAGTGTTCTGCTCCGATAAGTACGAGTATATCAATGCGGTTCGTTTTATTAAATTGTTGATCTGCCAACTTGATGTTCTTTGGTATTGGCCAAGTAGAAACATCGAACGTTTGTGAAGGTTGTGGGGATACTATTTGAGCTTCTATCCTTGTTGAAAAGTTTGTGACGTTGGAAAAGAGTTCGAAATTCGATCTGAGATGTGTTTGCCGTTTTGATTGCCCGATACCATGAATGACCATTGGGCTCTTTGTTAGTGGCATCTCCAGTTTACGCATCATTCTCTCTGTTATTATATTTACCTGCGAGCCAGAGTCCAGGATAGCACGACACTGTATAATAGCTCCACTGTTACTTATCAGCTTCACTGACACAGTGCTTAGGAAAACATAACCTTCCTTTTTATTATTGACACCTGCCGTGAGTGAAGTGCTGACTCGAGAGCCGATGCTTGATGGCAAGCGGGTTGCATGTGGACTAGTAATACAAGAAGACGTCGTAATTTGCTGACTTGTTGTCGAGTTGCTTAGGTTTGATGCATCATTACTCTTAACAGTTGATGTGTTTAATGTACTCGTACTCTTTCTGTCGGCCAATGAACCCTGAACAGTATTTTCCAAATGTAATAATGTATTATGCTGTTTCGAACATACTTTGCATCCTCGAGATGAACATTTTGACGACGTGTGTCCATCCCTCAGACAATTAATGCAGCCTTTCCATTGCTTTACAAATGCCAACCTTTGTGATGGTGTCATTTGCAAAAATTGTATGCACATTATAAGTGCACATATGTAAGTGTTATTAGGGCCAGACCATTGTTATTTGAAGTTCATCACTCCACTATATACGGAGCCAATGAGCCTGTTACGTTTTGCTGTAGATTATTATTATTATTATTTTTTTTTTAAAGAACTTAACACTCAAGTGGGTATTATTACGCTTAAAATGCTTGAACATGTGTTAAGTTTTCAGTAAAACGGGACAAAGAGAAGATAATTTATAATTATCGTACTTTAGTATATATTTTCTTCCTTTCATGATCTGTTGATGTAGCTCTATCGTAGATCTAAATAAAATAAATACTAAATAAGTCAATAAATTAATTAATAAATATCCCATATATCGATACTCGCCACCTCTTTATCGACTTTAAGGTCGCATGTGACAGAATCTATAGCGAAATGCTTGGTTAGACATCAGATTATTCAGGTTGACTCTCTGCTCTCTGCTCCGTAAAAGTCTGATGTGATGAATGTCCAAGGGCTTAGACAATATGATGAACTCTCATGTGATTTCTTTGACATCAATAAGAAAATTGTGCAAGCCAACACCAAAGACACGAGTTTCCAAAAGTCTATGCAACTACTTGTTGGGAATGAGGGCAAATCCTAGTATATAGTGTTTACCCTTATCATCCCAGACATGGTATATGGCGCAGAATCATTGACGTTTGCATCACGAATATCTTTCATCATTTAGAATGAGAATTATTCTCGTCATTTTTGGTCCCCTTGACGGGTCTCTGCGTAGAAAATATAACAGTCTAGTCTACGACCTGTACAGCTACATTGACCTGTGTAGCAGTCGCCTGAGATGGATTGGACATGTAGAGCGAGTGGATATTAACATTAAGAGTCTACGGTTTCTCCTGGGAGCGACAACGCAATAAAGAAAGATCTTGCCACGAGCACAAAAGTGATAGAGGAGCTTAATTAACTTGAGGTGGCCAAATACCGCGGTGAATGGAGATTTTTGTTGGTTGTGACCCAGGTCAAACTTGCACTGTAGTCCCATCTAGATTAAGTGAGTAAGCTTCGAAAATCATTGGATAACAGTTTTCTTGCAAAGTTATCACCACTTGTCTCGCTATGAATGCTCTGAAATATCGTGATTCGTTCCTAAGCCGTACAACTCACTTATGGAATGCCCTGCCTAGCTCTCTATTTCCTGTTCATTATAACTTACGAACATTTAAGACCAAAGAACATCGGTATTTCTTCGCTTGGGCTGTGCACAATCGTTTTAAGGGTACTCAAATCCCTTGAGCGCGCGCTAATTACAGAAAACAAAAAAAAAACGATTTAGAACTGAGTTCGAGCAATTTGACACCTTCCTATTTCCCTGATATATGTATGTATGTATGAGTATGTCAATAAACTAGGGTCAATTCAGTTGCTGTAGTTCTAGGCTTTCCTAATAAACTGTCAAATTGTCCAATCTGAGCATACCCTTTCTTGAATCGATTTCCTTTTGTGAAACGATTAAAAATCACTTACAAACGAGCTTTAATTCTTTGCGGAACACTTAAGTAAAAATTTAATGAATCTGGACAGATTGTTATTGATGATCAAATTTGTTAAGACCTCGTCATTTTGGTCTAATTCCTATTTCCTAATTCTAATCACAAAGTCAGCCATTCCAATGTATGAATTCGCTTTCAATCACTTCCTTCTAGCACACTATTTTTTATTTTTTATTTTTTTTTTTAATTTTTTCTCAACACACCACTTGTTAAGCTTTTTTATTAATATACTAATTCCAATTGAACATACCCACTAATTAGGCAGCGCTCTTGAGGTACTCCAAGGTTCAAAACCGCCATCTAGTCAATTTGCTTGCCTCCGCAGTTTCAATGTCACGCCTTAGTGTATCTCACAAGTCATTGCTCTCTTCAAATGTGATATCTCATTTCGTCGAACAATTAATTGATATCTAACAACACAACACTGACACTTCAATGTTAAATTTAAAGAAAAGATACAAACCCATCAAGACTATCAAACCAGTGCAACTATCCATAAACTGCCGGGGTCACGGATTTAACCACCAGTAGCTAATCTATCTATATACGTAACACGCAGCTGTAGGGTTTAACGGTTCTCAATTCATAAACCCGTCGCAACAATTAACCGGATTTTATCACGTATTTCCTGGACAGAATCGATATATTTACAACGCTCTGCACTGAAGTGATTCGACAATATAAACAAAAGATCCACAATGTCGGAATGTAACATCGTCACGAAACGACCACGCTAAATAAACATCACAAAAATCTGTTTATTATGATTAACCATATCGCCAACACCCGGTCGCAGTTACTTTTCAACAAGCGACAAAATTGTAAAATACTCAGTCACCGTCACATCCACAGCCATAGTCATCATCCACATCGATCGAAAGTGTTATGTTAACGCGACCACTGTTACTCACTAGACGCGGGTTAACATTGTGCGAAGAATCTCTCTGTATCTACCGCGCATGCAAGGTCGCATCTCACGCGAATTCATTGTACTCGTATCTTGAATCTTGATAGCTCAGCCACCAACAGCAGATACAACACAATTGATCCGACCAAGATCAGAGAACAGGTGGGCCGATCTTCGTTGGAGTTTATCACTTTCAGTTTAGTTCAACTCGTCGTGTGGTACGGCGCGTTTCGACTTGGTCCAATCGTGCGCTTAACTTGATCGGTTCGTTTGGTTTTTGAGTTCAAAGGCTTCTTACCGTCTCGGATTGAAGGAGAAATTGTCTCGTGGAAATCTTTATTGTGGATCGTAACGTTCCAGTCGTGGTTCATTCTGGGGCAAAAAAAAGAAGGAAAAAAACACTCATTTTCTGAGTTGAGTGAATTCGGTCGTTCAATTTCTCAATTGCATTCCATTTCGTTCAACTGAGTGAATTAGTTGCATTGAGTGAAGTGAAGTTAAGGCACAATTCATTTTGTGGATTGTGGAAAATGCCTTTGAAATAAGATCTTTGTGGATCTTGTGATCGTCATTCGGTTGTCATAAATTTTGTATCTTTCGTGAGTGCTAGATTAAACACCAACAAAAAATGGATATAACTCAATACCTTAAAGGAGATCATCGCGACTCCATATCTTCAACAAATTCGTTAGAAGTACCACCAACACCTCCAGCACGTACTCCGAAAAAAGTCTCATTTTCCGATGAGCTACCTACGAACCCTGTTGATTCAAGTTCTGTAATAGATGATACAGTGATGAGTCCCATAAGTCATGTCCTTCAAAAAGCTGCAACTTATCTAGAACAGCTTCATGGGACTCAAGATGTAGTGGAAAAAGTGGAATCTGTTGATCTTAAAACTACCATAGAACCAATTGTGATAGAAGATTCGTTGCCAGAGGAGGTCAATTCTGAAATTGAAACATCTCCACCACCAGTGATCCCCATTACAGTCGAACATAGTCCCGCAAACTTGTCTTCCGTAACTGTGGAGGATAGTCCCGCGGATTCGGCGCTTGAAATTAGGCCAGCGGCTATCAGGAAGCCCAATGGTAACTCATCGCAGATTCAAGAGATTTCAGAAGAAGAAAACCAGATTGTAGGATACCTGGATCGGTATAACGTGAACATGGATCCAAATTGTAGTTACATGGAGTTGGAGGTACGAAGGGAGAAAATTCGATGGCTTCTGATATCGGAATGTAGTTTGCTCTTGGGCGATGGGAAACATACAAGAGAAGGATTTCGCAAGCTCCTTTTGGATGAAGTGAGTTCTAATCTAAGCAATTTATAAAAAAAGTTATTTATAAGGTCTATGTCCAGTAACATCTAAAACTCTTTCACTTGGTCTTACTGATTAAGAACTAATTCTCTTTCCCCAAATTGAATTGATAACGTATGTGCATACTGAATTCTACTGGATAACGAGTTTGAGATGTAAATTTTATTGTCTTCTTGTGTCTTCGGGCAATTGAAGTATTTCGAGTCTGTTTACGGCTTTTGATATGTTAACATCCAAAACCGCATTCTAAGTCGTCGTATCACAACACAAGTTTGTTGATCAGGTCTAAAAATTATTAGCTGTATCCCAAGCAGGGGCTCAGAATTTTTTGTTGGTGAAAGTTCAAGGCTTCACCTGGAGTACTTAACCAGATTCATTGGTTCCTTGTAAATGATTGTGAGAGCGCTGTAAAAATAGCGCCGCGAAGCTTATAGGCTGACTGCAATTTCGCGCGATATGATTTGGTGTTTAGGTTGCAAATAATTATAATCGTATTTGTATCCTTCGATCGATTGTTCCCTTGAATTATCTCTAAATTCATCGACGAGTTCTTTTCTAGGTAATGTAAGCACCGGATTTTAATATACAATCATCACGAGACCTCTTATTCGATAGAGAAGGCAAACTTTCGACTGAGAAAAATAAGATGTAAGCATTTGAAGCGGCGCTACAAGGATGATCGCTTTTCGGTAGCTCAACCACCAAAGACGACGGGAGGCATGTAAGCTCTTCCCAAAGAAGAAAAAAGATCATGAGAATCGAGCGTTTGAAATCTGGAGACTTCAAGAACATTGTAGGAAGATTTAACTAAGAAGAACATTTCAGAAGAGCAGATCTGATCTCAAGTTGGGAATTCACTCGGAAAATTTGGACCTGAATACAATTCCTACAGACTGTATTATGAAGACGAAGACTAATATTTCACTGCCATGCAGAGCGGATCATTTAATTGAGACAGTGATATCCAAACTTTCCGACATAAACAACACGAAGTGCGGCAGGTGACGCCTGCTTACCAGCAGATATACAATATTTCACTGTCTCTACAAATTCATTTCTGGTTGCTGCAGTCGTAAGCAGAGAACCGCATAAGTTCGTCGTAAGCTTGATTTCACTATGAGGCAGCCGTCCTCTGGGCTTCATAATATTATCGAATTGGGTTGTCAATAACTTTAGCTCTCTTTTATTACGAAAGGCAGACAAGGGGTAATCGACTAAACCCTATCCAACAGGTATCTTCCGATATCAGACTATATGTACACCAAATTCCGTTTCGAATGCTGCTTAACTGAAAGGGAGAATTAAAGCAGAAAAACATAGTTTAGGAGGGATACGCTTTAAGCAGGGTTTCTTGCTTGAGAAATCTATCAAAATCCCTCCTGTCAGAATAATGACATAGCACGGACGTGCCCCGCCAGGAAGAACGCCTACATACCTGCCGTTCCTTGCAAGAACTCAGGTCTGGAACTCGTCAAACTTTTTAACAGTTCACTTAAGATTAATTTCGAAGAAGATTACAATTTAATATTTGAAAAACTCAGTGAAACCTGGTCAGAGTCCTCAAAAGGAAGTACTTAGAACATCTGATAGTATTGATGGTATATCTACACTCAGTCCCATTCATGAGCAATCAGATCACAATTAGCTTACAACTTACAAAAAGTTGCCAACAACCCGCTGCAGTTAGTATCTATCATCTTTTGTAGTGACGAATTAAGCTACAATATTAACTATGCTGTTGCGTTTTTTGATGACTTTCGGTCGCCTAGCAACGGTGGCATATTTTCAGAAGATCATCTGACTGCAACTCTGATAAATGAACAGAACTTTGGTTGCGGATCTTGACTGCTATGTGATGAGATGGGTGAACAGTGTAAGCTTACGTGGTGGCAATCTGTCTGAACTGTTATGTGCATTTTGGTCGAATCTCTGCTAAACGAGCACAATAGTCTATGCTCGGGTCGAGGGACTGCTTACGCAAGTAGCTCTGGGGGTTGTCGAGGATTGGTGCATTAGAAAGATGCCTTTAGTCAAACTTCTTACAACTTTTGTTACTCTTTTCGGAAAAATAAGAAAGCTGCCTGGTCTGACTCTTCTAGTTTTCATTCGTTTCTCCAGCAAACCTATGCAACAATATCCGAGTGTCATCCTCGATAAGACTAGGCATACTTCGGACCAAACATGACTCTTTTAAGACTAAACCGATTTTTCTGAAGCTTCCAAGCTGCTGTTGTCTTTCTGGCAGAGTAAAAAAGGTCTGGGCAAAGTATTGGGCTCATCACTGAAAAGGGGCCTCCTGCTGAAGTCAGTTCTTTAGTGGAATAAGGTTTTAGGCAAGTATGTCGCTGCCACTTTCACTAACCTATAAACAAAAAATGCTTTTATCTTTGTCTCTCATATGTCCATTAGATGATACCTTCTCAAAACCATCTTTCGTTTTTTAGAATTGGTTTTTGGAACAATTAGCAGTGGAATTTTAATGACTTTGACACCAGACTTCTGCTTCAGAGAGTATACGTGAGGTCGATTTTCCTTGTATACAGGCTTCAACGGGAAAAGAATGTAATTGAATCTTCACGAATGAGTCCAAACACAAAGCAAACCCTGATGAACCATTTGACCAATTCCAAGATTTTTCTAGAATTCAAGACTAATCTGAACGCAATTGGGGAGCTTTTCTGTGCCTTAGTTCACAATGGAATACCATAAATTGAGGACACGATAGGCTTGTTATGTAGGGCTTAGATGTGGACTTTCCAGAACTTAATGATGATTGAAAGTCTGCTTTCTTGTCAGTGCATCTACAGGTGGTAGACTCAAAATTGGATGAGTTCAATGTCGAATCCGAAACAGGGTGGAGATTTCAATATGTCTTAGATGCTTGCGGATACCAGCAGGCAACCTGTAGCGGTACTGAGAAGAAGGGACAACTGTGGACAAAGGGGTCAAAAAAATCCACCATCAGCGTTGGATCACATACCGTACTCAGGTAAATGTCGACCATTCAGAGAAACACGTGAAAAAGTAAAGAAAAGCTGCTTTCAACGACCAGAATACGAGTACTTTACAATAGTCGAACGGCTGACATCATCCTGGTTAAAATCAGAAGTGAACAGCGAGCAGATGTGGTCATCATCAGCAAACAATACATGAACAAGAAAGGACCAAACTGGATTGTGGAATCATTAGGAACAGCTGCTTATTGGATTTCAGATCTAAGGAAGTTCCCCATCAAAAGCCAAGGCACACAAAGAGGCTTTGTTTGGATGAATAGCGATGTACTCACGGTAATAAATATTTATCTCGCTGAAGACCTCCAGAGCCCAAGAGTGGGTGATGTCAACCACAGACTCCCGAGGAAGGTAATTACTTGAGATTGGTGCGAGACGCGGCCTTAATATAGTAAACGTAAGAAACTCACCCACATTTCATGAGACCTGGATACAAAGGAACCGTTCCGGACACCTTCGCGAAGAAATCGATATCCGCAATAATAGAGTATTGGAGAGTCATCGAAGATTATACAGGCAGCGACCAATCAATACACAATCTTCGATCTACGAGGAGACCAACGAGTTCCAAATTGGATTCCAACACGGGCTCAAGACTCAAGAAAGTGTTTAACTCTGACTTCAGGTGCTGCAGAAACAAAAGATGAAGCCACTATGCAACTCATACGGTTTGCATGTGATGTTTCGATGCCCCGAGTGAGTAGCTCCAACAGAAACAGGGTCCCAGATACCTGTTGCTGAGATGCACAGTCACCAGGGGAAGGAGAAGACACGCTGAGCCTATGGAAGATATTCTATTGTAATTCAGAAACAAAAGATCCGGGCTCAGGAGGGCCATCAATACGAACAAAAAACAGAAGTGGGAGGATCAGTGCCGATACGTCAATAGTGACCTATGAGGACTATACAGTACAGGGACCGATTCTGGGGCCTGGCCTATGGAACATCTCATACGATGGCAGGTATGCAGCTGATATCGCCACAATGATTACTGAAAAAAAAATCATGGATAAATGAAGACGGTCCTAGCTTAGGTACAGAAAAAATTGAGGTAGGCCTTCTGACCAAGAAGGGCATGCCGACCATCGTTAACTTCCAAATCGGGCCGAAACAAGGAAGCAGTGAAATACTTCGGACTGACTATTAATACAAAATTCAATTTCTGGCAGCAGATAAAGTCTGTATCGGAACGAGCGTCGAAGGTCTCAATATCACTAAATAGACTGATGAAAAACTTAGGGCGACCTACGTCCAGCAAACGAAGGCTACTAATGTCAATCACACACGTCATTCTTCTACATGGCTGTGAGATCTGGGCAGATGCACTCCGATAAGAAAAGTACAGGAAGCACATGGCAGCAGTGCACAGACGCATACCTAACAAGGTGTCGGAACATTGTAGTCGCAGGATTGGCTTTTATCAACCTCCTAGCGGAAGAAAGTAAGTACAAGTACGTCTACGACAAAAAGGCTGAAATTGGAGTGAAAGCGACAATCGAAGAGGCAAAGGGGCTCACGAAACGGCAGTGGCAAGAGCGCTTGTACTCGGAAAGCAGAGCACCATGGACTGCGAAACTGATCGAGGAAATGACTAAATGGAATGGACGGAAGCACGACGAAATAAACCACTACGTCAACCAGTTTCTCGCCAGACACGGATATTTCAATCCTTTTTTTCACACTCATGCCGGCCAGTAAGGGCACTCCTCAGTAGACGATGCAAACCACACGTTGAGGAAGCTCAACGACGTGAGCTGGAAAGCAGCATCAGCGTAATGCAAATATACCTTTAACAGACTGACGAAAACCTCACCGGCAAGAATAAATCCGCACAAGAAGATAAATATGGAAATGCAACCCCTCAAAGTGAACAGAGAACGTGTCAAGATGAAATGGGTTAAAGTTAAGCTCAATGTCACTATGAGCTCAAGTATGACTGAGGAAGTCAATGCGCGTTTTAAATGTAACGTTGTCTAGACTAAGTTTGCCTTCGAGAGCCGAAAAGTTGGACACCAGAACCATATGGTAGTAGCCATTCTCTGAACCTAGACAGCTTATCCAAATGCGGATTGTAACCCCAAATTAAATTTTAGTAATAATTTATAATATAGTACTTTTTCCCTTGAATATAAGCAATGGAGAAGCATCAGTATTTGTTGGCGTTTCTAAGTTGGAATGGAGTTCAGAAATCAAACGTCTTTCTGACTTCTGAGCTGAACTAAACATTTAAAACCCTTACTGCATCTTTTACTACCAGAAAACATTGCAAGTTGATGGGTGTTATGGCGCTACCAAATCTCTCCGCTCAATAACTACATCATCAAAGCCAGGAACGTTATGTAAGGACGAGTTAACCTAGACAAACAGCAAATTCAATACAATTTGAACGCTTTTCGGCATTTTTTAATGGATGAGCTCTTCATTCTCTCAGCTACAGTCGGAAGCACGGGTGAATTGTATCAGGTAAAAAGACATAGCCCACCTTAAATATGAAACGTACACTGCGTAAATAGAATGCTCACTTCGGGTTGGAGCCTTCAATACGTAATACCTACTGACCCATTGG
Organism: Volucella bombylans; assembly: GCA_949129095.1. Classification (NCBI taxonomy): domain Eukaryota; kingdom Metazoa; phylum Arthropoda; class Insecta; order Diptera; family Syrphidae; genus Volucella; species Volucella bombylans. Next base: position 161,250,047 of record OX422141.1, on the reverse strand, counting down.
CACTTATGCTGCCATACCGGGTATATCAGATAGCTGCTACATTGGAAACACCAAGAGCAATAACGGGTGAGCAGATAGAAATGATAATTTTTCCAATTGTTATGTTTCAGAAGCTGTCAAAGTTACCGATGACCATCCAGCTGTCAAAATATTCATCATGCATCATTTTACGCTTGCCGGTAATTATTAAAAAGTATTGAAATTCCGGTTCAGTTGTAAGTACGCAACGTGAATTTCGTTGTGAAGTCGGTCGTCACCATGGCTTCAGTGTGCAGGCAATTAGTCGCACCGTGGAAAGGTTTGAGCGTGGCTACACTCTTTTGGATCTTAGCCGCCATAGCGGCCAATATCGAAGAAGACCCAGAAATGTCAATTCGGCGCCGATCAGCTGAATTTTAATCAATCAAAAAAAAGTAAACTTAACAATATTTCAGTACTTTTTAGTTTCACATTTGGTTCAAAAACATTTATCCCGTTGCTCATGATAACTTTTAAAACATTGTTTTCCTTGAGCAAGGCATAAATAAATTTTACACTTTTCGCATGTTGTTCGCATTCGGCTTGAACAATTTTCCATGCACATGCGTTCACTTTTAAGATTGTCTATCACTGGCCAATGGTTAAGCCCAACAAACCTTTTGCTTGCTCCTGGCAATGATGCACACCGTCAAGTGGAACTTGGATGTAGTTTGTCTTTATCATCTTCGTCATCGTCAACATCTCTTCGCTTTCTTTTGTTATTACAAAGATGAGCTTCAGCTATTTCCAAGCGAAAGTGAAGCAAATCTAAGACTTTGTTTTTTGGAATCTGGTACAATTTGCAATGCTTCTTGTACTCCAACCAGCTATTGACAAGTCCATTTGACGGTTTTCATCCATGTACGGTAGCATTAGCTGGTAGCTAATGTCCACTCCGCCCACGTGACTATTGTACTCCTTTACGACCAAGGGACACGGTATATTTTTGCGATCATTTTCTTCTTTGCTCCACCGAAGAAAGTGGATGCCATCGTAACGATTTTATTTTCTCTCCAACGACAATCCTTCCACCCGCTCGAACTCTCTGGTCAGCTTCTCTACGAGACATTGACCTATCAACCTTGAGCTCAATATTTTGAATTCTATTGGTTTGAATGGATGTTTAAATCTGTCAACCGGTCTAGAAGTGTAATTACCTATTGATGTACAAAGAAAGAAGCCCAGCAGGTCGAGGCTTGTTCGGCACATACTGCCTAAGTCAATTTGGACATCATCATCTGTTAATCTATATAATATTTTTGTGAGCTCCTCGGAATCTGTAGACATCGATCTCGAACAGCGTTAATAATTGGCTGAACTTTCTACAGATCATTGGTTTCAGTATCTGCAGGTGGTTTTGACTTATCTACGTAATGCAGCCACTTCCTTAGCAGAAAAAAACGTGTCCTCAACCGATGTTACTATGCTGTGTTGAAAGCTACGCTGTCAATACATGTATAAGCGTGGCAATGGAATGCAGCCAAAGTAGAGATGAACTCCATAAAACTTTTCTATTTCCACAGCGTCAGTATTGACATCTTTTCCCGTAGCAGACATACCGTACATCTTAGTAAATTTAGCTATGTCTTCAAAATGTTTGGAGTCGAAGTAGCGTCTGAAGTATTCAATTCGAAGAAGCAATGGTCTAGAAGGAATTGTGACTGGATCTGGTCGAAGATTATATGGAAATTCAAAATTTTTCCAAATCATCCATCGTGAGCTATTTGTTTCCTCTTGCTCTTCAACTTCAACTTCCTCAACTACCTCCTCAACATTCTCTTCTTCGACCATTTGAACAGCTTCAGACTGTCCTCGGTCGTTCTGAGCACGAACTAATTCTTCCTCATCTGCAGAATTCTCACTCGCCGATGAAAAACCCTCAACAACTGAATTCTCAGCTAAAAGATTTAAAACGCAACAATTTTCCTAAGAATGATCAAAAACGAAATTGCAGAGAGAACTTTACCCGCACAAATGTGTAAGTGGGTACTGAAAGGGCTATACTTGTGTAAGATTGTGTTGACGCAAGAATTGTAGCCGGACGACCGTGAGTTCGCTAATTGGGCGCTGGAAATGTTGGCCGGATATCCGGATTTTTGCCAAAAAGTCATCTTCTCGGACGAGGCCCATTTTTGGCTCAGTGGCTATGTCAACAATTCATCCACAAAGATTGACAGTTTGGTGCAGTTTAATGCATGGCATCATCATCGAACCATATTTCTTTAAAATGAGGAAGGGAACATCGTTACCGTCAATGGTCTCAGGTATAGAGCGAACCGACTTTCTGTGGTCAGAGCTCGACAACATCGATATATCCGAGTTGTGAAGAAGAAATTTGGCGGCTGTGTCATCTCACCACGAGCTTTCATCAATCGGCGGTCATGCGATTTGACACCACTCGATTATTTTCTCTGGGGCTACGTCAAGTCCTTAGTCTACGCTAAGCCAACAACTTTATACGAGTTCGAGGGTATAACGCCGCACATATTGGAGTGAGTTATCAAAAAGTGGATCGACCGCTTGATGCACTGCCAGCGATGAAGAGCCGGCCATTTGAATGATGTGCTATCGTCCTTATCTGATCCATTTTCAATTGTTCTTGACAAACTATTTTTTAGGGGCCTGTCTGACGTTTTAGACAACCAATTCAGCTAAATCATTGTTCTTCTCAACTCGGCTGAATGGATTTAACAATATCCTGGTTGAAGTCCTATATAGGTCAATTGAGTAGTCTCATCAAAGCCACGTATGATAAAATTTTGACCTGTATTCGTTGTTTACTTTGTTTGTGGCGCCCTCTAAGGTTAAAAGAAATGGATCAAAGAATTTGTATAGAGTTTTCCAATAAGGACTTGACAAATTTTTTTTTAAATAAAACGCAAACCATTTGAGATATTTCAAAAACTTTATTATCGGCTTGAAGTACAATCAAAACATTTATGAATGGAACTCGACTTCGTTCATATGGCCACCGCGGACACGTTTGCAGCGGTCGATTCGTTGGACCCAATTTTCAACGACTCGGCCACACATTTCGACCGAAATGTTGTTCAATGTTAGCTCTGAGCTCTTCCAACGTCGTCGGCGTGTTGGCATAAACCAATGACTTAACGTAGCCCCACAGAAAATAGTGAAGCGGCGTTAAATCGCACGAACGAGGCGGCCAATCGACTGGCCCATTTCTTGAGATAACACGCTCACCATACTTACTCTTCAATAAATCGATTGTAGCGTGTGCTGTGTGGCTTGTGGCATCATCCTGTTGAAACCACCACATGTCGTCCAATTCCATATCTTCCAATTCGGGCCAAAAATAATCGGTGATCACTATCGTCGACGAAAAAATATGGCCCAATAACGCCGCCGGCATGCAAACCGCACCAAACCATTATTTTTTGTGGGTGAAGTGGTGATTCATGAAGCACATGTGGATTTTCACCCCACCAATAACGCAGATTTTGCTTATTGACGAACCCATTGAGCCAAAAATGAGCTTCGTCACTGAAGATGATTTTGCGATGAAATTCATCACCTTGGCGCATCTTCTCCAGAATCCAATCGAAGAACGTACGTCGCTTCAAATGGTCCATCGGCTTCAATTCTTGACTCAACTTGATCTTGTGTGTGTGTAAACCAAGATCGTTACGCAAAATACGCCATAATGTATTCTGAGCGATGCCCAATTCTTGAGAACGCCGTGAAATTGACTGATTTGGATCGTTTGCTACGGACGCTTGAAAGGCAGCGATATTTTCGACACTTCGACCAACCCGTTTTCCACTGACACGGGAACATCACACAACGAATATATAGACTCAAATTTTTGCACTAAACTTGTTATACTAGGGCGAGAATTACGACCGAAAATTGGAGTTAACACTCTTAAAGTTGCAAGACTCCGCATTTCGGTAGAAAAGTTTTATAATTTTCGTTTTTGCTCGTTCGTGTACTTTACACTGATGAAAGCGTTGAGTTTACTGAATAAATTGACATTGACAGTTTGATGAGTAGTGAAAGAGTGCGTTCACAAATTAAATTCAAAGTTGTCAAGTCCCTATTGGAAAACCCTTTATCAACTTTTGCGTAAAAAATGAAATAAAGTGTTACAAAGTGTGTGAAATGTTAACAAAGGCCTATGGTGAGTCTGCTATGAGTAAAACAAGAGTTTACGAGTGGTATGAGCGTTTCCAAGATGGCCGTGAATACGTATAAGATCGTTCGATATCTCGGACGCCCCAGCACATCAACACATCAACAACCGCCAAGACCGAAAAAAATGCGCATCGCTGAAAGAGCTGAAGGCTATCCCAAAGATCGAGTTTGACAAGTGCTTCGAGGATTGGAAGAAGCGCTGGCACAAGTGCATAATATCGAATGGACACTATTTTGAAGGCGACAACATTAATGTAGACGAATAAAAAAATATTTTTTTCAAAAAACTAAAATTCCCGTTATTTTCTGAACACACCTCCTAAGTAACTATTATAATTAGAACAACAAATAAAAAATATACTCCCGAATTTCTGCGAAGATTAATGTCATGCGGACTTAGGCACTTATAAGCCTGTATAGAAATTCTTTATGCAGCAGAAAATACTTAGAATAAAGCAAAGAATTTTACTGCTTTGAAAATTCGATAGAATTAATTTATTTCAAATAAAAAAAAATGAATATTTATCATTTTCTGAGCGCGATAAAACCTTGGCCATAATACATCACGTTTTAAGCTTTCAACTAATTCCATTTTAATTAAAAACTTGCTTATGTGCAAAATCAAATAAGAGACGCATAGAAGAGGTATTATTTGCAAAAAAAAAAAAACATTAAATAACATTACTGACCGAGGTTTTGTGATTGTGATTATAATTATCTACAATGTATGTACATATGCACCTTTATATTCTTCTTTTATTAATGCATAAGTATGTTCCGAGGTATTTGCATTGCTACTGCACCACTTGTAGAGTTGGCTGAATTTGCGGACCTAGCGCTAGCCGCTCTATTCTGGACCACCTCGTTAGTAAAACTAATAGTTTGCTGATGTGTTGAGACATTTGAGTGGTTCAAAGATTTTTAGTTCGGCTTCTTCTTTGAAACTCGGCTGGAACTTGAGCCTCTATTTCTTTTTGCACCTTCCATGAACGAACGACTTACTTAGCCTGAAGTTTGTCTATCATAAGTTTCTTAATGTAGAGACTTCCGCACATGAGCGTACTTCCCAATGGATCACTTGTCATCATACCCGTCCGTCACGTCACGTCGTTGTCATTTTTATCACTTTTATCAACGACTTTGCCTTACATTATATTTTACTTTAACCACTTTATCACTACTATTAATCCACTTTTCAAATTCAACTTTAGAATTGTTTTCACCTCTGCTCGATGTCTGTATTCATACTCCCTGCCATCTTTCGAGAACTTCCTGTACTAGTCAGCTATCCATATTTCGGGAACTTTCAATATCAGGTGTCAAAGTCAATTAACCTTCCATTGGGTGGTGACTATTGTAGTTTATAGGTGGCGCTATTCACAATGGGTCGTGTATAACAAACTTTTGAGGTAAATCGGTAATTTTTTGTCACAATATACTGCGAAGCTTTCGGGCCATTTAATCCGTCATACGCCTACTCTATTTGCAACGATAGAGCTAAAGTATTTAACGTTTCCATACTTCGGCACGATGACTCCTCGTAAAAAGATGTCAGGAGTTGGGTTTAGGCTCTTGAAAAACGTCAATGAAGATATTCGATCTCAGAACGGCTGTTATCTTTTAGGGCCTTCATCCAATAATGTCGTTATGGACACGTCAATGTTCTGCTTCAATAGGTACATCCTTCATGTTAAAAAGCAACGAACTTTGTACACTGCCTTGGTGTACTTTCATTTTAACTTCGAATTCTCCGGTTATTCGCGGTGTGCATTTAGATTTCACTTCAAAGTCATCGCATATAATGAGTATAATTCTAATATATGTTCGGCTTGGTACATTTTGAGATCATAGTGCCGTCCAAATAAGAATTCAGGGAACTCTGTCGAACGCATTTTTCAAGTCGATGGAGACTATATGCAGGTCTTTCGAAGCTGCAGAATATTTGTCCATACTTTTCCGTCAAATTTGAATTACATCATATGTGAAACTACCTACACAAGGCCTAATTGACTGCCATTGAATTAATTTATTACATTGTAGCATGCGACACTTTGTTCAATCAGCAGTTCAATCGTGTCACCTTTGACAATATACAGGTGGTCCAAATATAAGTTCCTTTTTAAATATAAAATAAAATGAACAAATATTAATTATTTTCGGAGTGTTATGGATTTATTAGAAAGTGCAAATATTCCCATTAGTTATTGAAGTACGATTTCATTCGTGTGGGTGACCCGGCTGGTTTCGCAGTAGCGCGTCCTATCAACCAAATTTTCCAAGACTTTGTTGACTGTTTCTGGCTTTATCTAACGAATGGCTCGGACAATACTCACACTATCTTTAAGGGCACCTCACAAAAGAAAAATCTAACGGGATCGCAACTCCGAGGGAGTCAATTGACATCGCCACGATTACCACGATTAACTCAACGCTCAAAATATCGATTATTTGATGGGCTGTGTGGTATAGCGTACCATCATGCTGAAATCAAAGATCGTCCAAGTCCATGTCTTCAATTTCAGCCCACAAAAATTCGGTAATCATGGCTCTGCAGCGCTCATCTTTGATCGAAATGGCGTTTCCAGCAGCATTTTCGAAATAAAATAGGCCATTGATGCCACCACTCCAAAATTCGCATCAAACTGTCACTCTCTGCGGATGTATTGGCTTTCCGACAATCACGTGCCGGCTTTCCGATCCCCAGATGCGGCAATTTTGTTTGTCAACATAGCCGTTAAAAAATTATTTTTCGGCCAAATTCGACGTCAAATTCGAGCTCAAACGAGGCGGATGGTCATTTGCCTTCAATTTCTGAGTCAATAGGGCTTTATAAGGGAATAAACCGAGATGATAATCCTGATGCAAAATTCTCATCAGGCTGGTTCGTAAAATGCTGAGTTGTTGAGATCGATGCCGAGTCGAACACATTGGCAGCTATATTTTCATTGGTACGTAATGTACGGCGACCGGGGACAGTGAGTGTTGTCTGCAAGCAAACAAGTCTCACGAACTTTTGCACAAACTTGCATACAGGAGGCACTGTGGGTGCCTGAATTCGGCCAAAACGTTATTTAATCGTAAAGCAATTTATATCGTTCTGCGGACTTGAGCTGTCAATGTTAGAATAACATATGATTCAAACAGAAACTTGTACACATTTAAATTCAGAAGCCATGTAACCAAAGAATGTGGCGCTTCCACTTCGTGCATGAGAACCGTGGAACTGGTACTGCGCTGTAGTTAATTATTCGTTAAGTAACTCGTTAAAGTGCCCCTTAAGTCTATTAAAAATTTCATTACCTGTTGGCAGGTGCCTATGCTTGTCGTGAATATAAATTTGGCGATTACTTACCGTAAGATCGACTGTACAAATATTAGCTCGTTTACCTGTGCTTCGACATTGCGATTCTTCTATTTCCTATCGCCTGCTTGTGGATTGTAAAGGTATCTTTTATAATTCCTGATTTAATACCGCTTTCTTCGCTTCTTTTTCGCAACTTTCGTGACAAAACACACTTTATAAGCTAGATGCTATATTTAGTACACGCTTGAAAGGCCTGCATTTTGTCTATTACCGATATTTTTGTCTCATCGTTCCACCATGGATAAACCGTCCCGAATTGTCCTCTTTCCCAACGCTGAAGATCTTGCGAAACTGCTCTTCAAAATTTGGATGGCAGAATTGAATATGCACTCGACAAGAAGGAATACGCGCTGGGCATGTTCATCAACATTGCAGGCGGTTTCGACAACATACCTTTTGACGACATGTCTAACTCTGCCAATGCCAATGCGATGTAAGTATTGTACGTGGACGAATCGATAGAGTAATGCTGGTGAATAAAACTCTGTTTCCGGATACTGACTGTGGTTAATATGTGATGCCAGATGAAGAAAAAGGGATTGCCTCAGATCGTCGTCCTATTTCCCCTACTATGACGCATATCATGCTCTAAAACATTACAGGTGTAGACGTGATAAAGGCTCTAAAAATGGACTTTTCTCAAGACTGAGGTTTTTCTCTCACGGGAAGGAGTATTGACTCATCTAGTGCTAAAAAGCAAAACCATTTGTTTCGGCTGCATGGGGGCTTTTCCTTACATGCCTTGCTCTGCTTTAAACTGTTGAATCTACCTCCCCTTGATAGTCACATCATGTGATGCACTCTCAAAACCGTTTTCCGCTTAAAATGAAGTGGTCTTTAGTACAGCACCAGTTGGAGTTTTGATTAATCGAATCTTTACGCATAGCTCCAAACCTGACCTGAGAGGTGGCACTGGTTCCTTTTCAGAGGACGGCAACGTTAGATTGCATACCCCAACAAGGAAATTTGCGTCGGCTTTTCGAGCGAAGATATCCGCAATCCTGAATTCCACAATATTTGGAAGAATTGGTGGAGGGAACGAAGGCATCTGTAGAGGCATTTAAGGCCTTGTTTAATACTCTCATCAATTCCAAGCGAATTCGGGAATTCAAGGCTTTACTGAATTCAGTCGGGAGGCTTTGGGGTTTGGATCCAAACTTAAGAAATGATACTGCGCGTTCAACTTCCTTGGCAAGGCTTAGTGGAGAGAGTCAGTGTTAAGACTGAATACGTTTTTAGTTTGGGCATCCACCAACAATTGGCATGACTCCTCGTAAATCTCCAAACCAATCGAATGTGTCCCGATGTGTGTCGGTGTTCAGCGACTTTCCTATTGTCGTTCAATAGGAAGGACTGCAGACTGCTTATTAGCGTTACAAGTGGGCCCTACGTATTACTCTACGCTAACAGCCAAGACTCTGTATGAGTCTGGCATACGCTTGCATCGAGCTGCAGGTAATCGGCGCTATTGTATGGGGTGCTGATACTATGGTTAAGTGCCCATCACTGAAGCGTTTACTCATCTTTCTACGAAAGACGAGGAAATTTCAGTTAAAGGAACATACAAGGTGTTCTTAGACTGAGTCGGAGTATTCATTTTCGAAAGAAAACCAAATGTTGAATGGGCCCCAAAAACTGCTCGATAACACTGCGGTTGTTATTGAGTGCCGCCAGTGTGTTTAAATCTTTCCTTTATTGTTCAGACATTTTTATTTTTATTTTAAGGTAGAAGTGCGGGATATTGTACGAGTATATTGTGTTTATTAACTCAACTCAACATGGTTAAAATCGAATACTTTAGCCGATGATGACTGTCACATATTTAAGAAAACTGTAAGTGTTTAGAAAGTATCTTATCGAACACCAAGGATCCTTTTGGATCCTGGATCTTCTAAATTAAAAGGTTCTGCATATGTTATATTGAGTCAAAACTTGCTATTAAATTCTATTGAGTGAATTCTGGTTAACCACAAAAATAAAACAAACTATATCAAGTTTATTAATATCCTCTGGCAATAAATACCATAACTAGTTTCATCTGAATAAACGAGTTCCATTTATCTGTTGTAAAATCTGTCCCCAAATCCAACGCTATATTTTGAACCTTTTTTTCCTTTTGATATGCAAATACGAGTATCTTTCAGAAGAGAACATTAAAATTGGGGAGAACTAAACAATTATACAAATCGATAAATTTAAATACAAATTATTGGATTTTCTCCGAAGTGAAAGTCAAGGCGCACTCATGAATACATTAATTTTCAAATACAGAATAGATATCGTAGAACGTGGGAAGTATCAATCCAACTGATAACTGGATACGATGTGCATTATCAGATTTCACTTTCAGAGAATTTGTTATGGTCTTCTTAACAATTCAAATTAAGAAAGTTACTACGAAAATAGTCAATGGACCTTACTAACAGCGAATCATTAGTCGTGACTTTCTGCGCATTACTGATCACTGTATGACTGGAATTTTATTTAGTTATTTGAAAAGTAGAAGGCCTGTTAAATTTACGTCACCTAGGCTATAAAGAAGGACTAATTTCAGTCTTCTTAACAATGAGTTACTCTCTGAGACTTCGAAAGAAATCTATGCGGAAAGTAATGCCTCTAAGGCGTATGACTTGTTTTTAGAAAGTAGGACCATGGATTGGTTATTCTGTGCTAGAAAAAAATTAAGAAAATAAGCTACATTCGTCTACCCAATTTGACGTTAAAAAAAGATGTTAAAATAAAGAATGTTTTTTTTTTAGAGGCTTGGTTTTTAAACTGGCAACACTGTTTCTACAGATTGTCAATTTGACAGTTCAAAATTGATTTGTGGTTAGCACGTTTTGCCATTTCATGATAAACGTCAGAACGAGGTGTGCAAATTATGCAAACTTATTTTGAAAACCATGGTTCGGTTCGCCAAACTTATCGTGCGCTACTTCCATTTTACGGTCGACATAATCGTCCATGTGAGCAAGTTATTCGGAACACGATGAATCGTTTTCGCACCATGTACACTCTAGTGGATAATACGCATCCCCAAAGAAAATAAATAGTGCGAACAGAAGACGTTATTGTCGTTGTGGAGCGCAGTGTTGAGGAGAATCCGAATGAGTCGATTCGCTATCGTGCACAGCAATTGGAGCTACGAGTAAACAAGCAAAATTGATTTCTGACTTCTTCGTTCCTCAGTTGAATGGCATTGGGGTGGCCGTGGTGTAGTGGTACTAGCAATCGCTTCTCATTCGGAGGGTCCATGTTCGAATCCTGCCCATGGCAAGGCAGTTTTTCATTTGTGTAATTGGAACTCAGACAGAAAAATTCTGCGTGTGAAGGCATAACACTGACACGTAGATTTGGCTGTTGTAGAGTTTCAAGCACAGAAAAAAAATACTGCGAATCACTCTGAGTGAAGAAAAAACTATCGGTCCTATTCGGACTCCAACCCCCCTGGAGAGCGAATATCGAAACCAAACACACCTGAGTTTCAAACCACTACAACACAATTTTCCTTCTACCTTTCCGCCCGCGCCCAGGCAACAGTAAAATGGTACCTAACCCCTTAGGTGCGCGTAAATTATAAAAAAAAATAAATAAAAATTGACGTGACAGAGCTTTGGTTTCAACAAGATGGCGCAACATACAACACGGCGCGCGACACCATCAATTTATTGCGGCAAACATTTGTTGAGCGCATAATTTCGCGTAATGGACCTGTGAACTGGCCTCCATGATCCTGTGATCTCTCTTTGGGGATATGTCAAGTCACTACTCTATGCCGATAAACCAGAGATGTTGGACGAAGTTGAAAGTCAACATTCGCCGTGTTGTTGCTGATATACAGCCGCAGTCGCTCGATAAAGTTGTCGAAAATTGGAATTCACGATTGAGCTTCATTCGAGCTAGTTGTGGCGCGCATATGCCCGATATCACTAATGGCATAGAATTATCTATTAAATGAAGCTAACATAATAGACATTAACATTAGCTTCAAGTGTTTTATTTTATATTGAATTTGTATTACTCTAAAAGAAAACACAATTTATGAGCAAATAAGTTAGTAAAGATGTTAGGATAGCTCATGAAAGGCACATTCTAAAGTACAAAATACACTTGGTAACTGCAAAAAGGAGTGGCAGACCATAAATGGTATGATCGATGGGTAGTCCTCAAAAATAAATAAATCCACTATACTGAGTAATAACGATGATCCTAAAACAGTATTAAATATCTTTCACGATTTTTTTTTGTACGGTCGGCATAACGTCTACTTTGTAGTCTTATACTTAATGTAACCTTTGCGCTAGCTTTTTCTTTGCAAAAATAATAAGCCATACGCTTATCAAAGTTATAAGCTCTCTTAACAACTCAAGCTCACGTGAAGATGATGGTATTACCAATTTCACCTCTACAAAAATAATACTAAATGTTGTATACTCACATTTCTAAGTTTAGCATTTTCACCGGAACCTTCCCGGATAAACTAAAGTATTACCAAGTATATGGCAAGTTATATGGCTATAAAGTATACAGGTATATGGCTCCCGATGATGAGGGAAAATGCTGTGCTGCACTCTTCGGGGATATAGCCAAAGCTTTTGACATGGTGAACCATAGAATTATCCTAACTAAATTATATGGCACAAGTTTTCATGGCTTTAAATATAATTGGTTTGAGTCTTCCTTGATACTTGAAACAAGTTAAGTTAGAGGATTTTGTAAGTAGCCCAAAAACTTTGAGTCTAGGTGTACCCCAGGCTTCAGTTCTTGGTCCAATATTGTCTCTTGTGTATGTGTATACAAATTCACATTTTCCTCAGCCATTTTTTGTAAAAGTTACCGCGTTTGCTGATGATCTATACATTGCATGTCGCTCGAATAGTGCTCTAAACTTTAGTGCTGACATGTTCACCTTCAAAGAACTTGGTTTGGGGAACTTGAGCTATTCGTCAGAAGTAAAAGTAAATTGATAAAGTTCAACTTGTCTATCTGAACTTGAAATCTTACATACTTACTTAGGTGGTGCTACAGTTCGGAGTGAACCTGGGCCTCAACTAACAAGCTAGTTTGCAAGAAGTTATCTATAACACTCCGGATGTTTTAGTTAAGCCAGGAGAAGAAGAAGGAGGTACTGATATTTTTAAGATCTTAATTGACAAGTTGACCGAGTATTTCTCTCCTAAGAGGAACTCAACATTTGAAAGGCATCTTTTTCGCTCATTAAGACCGGATGAAGGGGAAAACCTCAATAAATTTCTGTTGAGATTGCGGAACCAGGAGGCAAAATGTCAGTTTGGGGAAACTAGGGAAGAAATAATTAATACCAGTCTTTAAGATAAACTGATAGACGTGTGGGCCCCTAGAGAGCTTAAGAAACAACTATTGGAAAGAGAATATGACTTGAAAGACGTAATTGATATGTGTAATATATACGAACAGATAAACAGCCAGTCTGAGGAGATGATTATGCCAAGACCATCCGCAAATATCAATAAAGTCACGTCTAAAAGTGAAAGTAAGTTCACAGACACAGAATGCGGTAGATGTGGCAAGCGCGGACATCTAGGGAGTAGTCCATACTGTTCCGCCAAAGATTCTAAATGCAACAAATGTGGGTATCTTGGCCATTTCGCTAGGAAATGCAAAACTAAGTCCGTAAAGCGGAAATCAAGGGATTATAGAAATACAGACATAAAAAGATAACGGTTCAAATCTCCTAAAATCCGATTTGTAGCAAAAGAGAGTGAATCGGATTCTGAAGATGGGATGGATAAATTACATCATGACTGCTTTAAAATAATTGACGGAAGTTCCTCGATAAACAATACGAGTGAACACATAGACTGTTTGATCGGAGGTTCAAAATTGGCAATGATTATTGATTCGGGGTCAAAGTTTAATCTTCTTAGCGGAAAAGACTGGGCACATCTTTGCAAAGAAAACGCTATTGTATGGAACGTGAGATCAAAATCAGAGAACCGATTTCGGGCTTATGCTGGAACTGATTTTCTTAAAATCAAAGTAGTTTTTGAGGCCGTAAGAAGCGTAGTTAGGATTTCTGACTTGATTGCTACATTTTATGTTATAGAAAATGCTAGACAATCATTATTGGGCAAAGATACTGGCATTGAACTCAATGTTCTGAAGTTAGGGCTTCAGATAAATCAAGTCCAAGACTTCGAAGCATTTCCAAAAATCAAGGGTATCAAAATCTCTCTGTCTATTGATGAAACCGTTAGACCAGTACAGCAGCCTTTGCGTCGGATACCATCTGCTCTTGAAGACAAAGTTAAAGCTAAACTTAATGAAGCAATAGCGCATGACATCATAGAGCCTGTGGTTGGACCAAGTCGGTGGATATCTCCAGTTGTGGTAGTGTTCAAGGAAAATGTAGACATCCGCCTGTGTATCGACATGAGACGTGCGAACGCAGCAATTTTGAGGGAAAACTACCCTTTGTCGACTTTCGACTCCGTGATGAAAAGATTGAAAGGAGCCAAGTATTTCTCTAGGCTGGACCTTAAAAACGCTTATCACCAACTGGAATTGGATGAACGTAGTCGCGAGATTACAACTTTCATAACGCTGAAAGGAGTTTATCGATACAAGAGATTATTGTTCGGTGTAAATTCTGCCCCGGAGATTTTTCAGAGAACCATAGAACACATACTGGCTTCCTGCAAAAATGCTCTTAACTACCTTGATGACATAATTGTTTTTGGACAAACAGAAAATGAACATGATCAGAATTTGAAAGCGGTGTTGGGAGTTTTTAAAGATTTCAATGTAGTTTTAATTGAAGGAAAGTGCACGTGGAAGGTTCAAACCTTAAAGTTCCTGGGACATATTTTATCATCAGAAGGCATACGCCCAGATCCAGAGAAGGTAAAAACAGTTTTAGAGTTTCGACCTCCAAACAGCAAAGAAGAAACCCGGAGTTTCTTAGGTCTGGTTACGTACTTGGGGAAATTCATTCCTGATCTGGGTGATATAGCAGAACCACTGAGGAAATTGACGGAGAAAGAAATACCATTTTCATGGGGATCTAACCAAGATAAGTCTTTTCAGGAATTAAAGAAGCGACTAGCAAAAATCCCAACGCTGTCATATTACAACAAAAAAAATCGAATCCGCTTAATTGCTGATGCAAGTCCTGTAGCTTTGGATGCGGTACTTTTGCAGTTTGTAAACGAAAACCCTCAAGTGATATCTTTTGCAAGTAAAAGTCTTTCCGAAGTTAAACGGAGATATTCCCAGACGGAAAAAGAAAGTCTTGCATTGGTATGGGGCTTAGAAAGATTTTATTATTATTTAGCTGGAGTTCAATTCGAACTGGTAACAGATCATAAGCCTTTGGAGGCTATCTTCAAGCCCACGTCGAAGCCACCAGCTCGAATTGAAAGATGGGTTTTAAGATTGCAATCATTTAAATTTAAAGTCATTTATCAACCCGGCAAGTCAAACATAGGCGACTCATTTTCCAAACTGTGCAAAAGTGAACGAATTGACCCTTTTGACAGACAGTGTGAACAATGAACAGTGCCAAATAGTTAAAAAATCAATCCCGCGGGCCCTTACCATTCTTGAAATTATTGAACATAATAGTACTGATTCAGAACTTATGGAAGCGGTTAACAGCATTGGGGAAAATACGTGGACTACCAACAGAGCAAACAGATTTTTACCATGGGGAATATTTTACTACGAGGAACTAAGCTAGTTATACCCACAGCTCTACGGTCAAGAGTTCTTGAATTGGCTCATGATGGATATCCAGGTGAAATCGTGATGAAACGCAGAGTGCGTTCAAAAGTCTGGTGGCCCCTCATTGATAGAGACGTAGAGAAGTTTGTAAAAGACTGTCGCGACTGTTTGCTTGTATCAAGACCAATCCAACCAGCTCCAATGCATAGGCGCGTTTTCCCAGAGGGTCCATGGTTATGCCTAGCAATGGATTTGTTAGGCCCTCTTCCAAACCAGGACTATATTTTTGTCCTTATTGATTACTACTCGAGAAACTACGAAATCAAATTCATAAAGAAAATAACATCTAACGTAATCATTGATATTTTAGAGGAAATTTTTGCTAGACTCGGTTATCCAAAATCCAATCCAAAGCCGACAATGGAAGACAATTTGTAAGTAAAGAATTTAAAGACTACTGCGTTCACAATAGCATAGAACTTATAACATCCCCACCATACTGGCCGCAAGCTAATGGAGAGGTGGAGAATATGAACCGGTCCATATTAAAAAGACTTCAGATTGCACATTCCAAAGGTGAAGACTATGTAAAAGAAGTTCAAAAGTTCATGTTGATGTATAATGTCACACCTCATGGTACAACATTAAAAGCGCCTTCAGAACTATTGTTAAATAGAATTATCAGGGATAAAATTCCATGTATTCAAGATATCCCAGCAAATATTCTAGACGCAGAAGCAAGGGACTCAGATATTAAAATTAAAGAGAAGGGGAGCTGATAGAGATCGTAAGGCAAAGAGATGCGAGATAGGGGTAGGAGACAAGGTTTTGCTTCAAAATCTGATACCATCAAACAAGCTGACAACTACATTTATGCCGGATGAATTCGAAGTAATTGAAAGAACAGGGAATGAGGTTATAGTGAATGGAAATGGTAAAGTTTTTAGGCGGAACATAAGCCACCTCAAGAAAATACCCAACCTCACGGCAAAACGATCCACTGACCAAGGAACAGGTTTAATTTCTAACACAAATCATAATGTTCCTTCTAATCTTTCAGGTAACTTTTTGAGTAACACATTAGAGGATGACAAACAGTTCAGTTCCACACCCGATCCTGTACAAGAGCAAGATAAGCTGAAGACCCGCAACCAAAAGTTGACGTTGAAGCTGAAAAATATTGGAGGGATGTGGCAACCTGCCGACACCTGATTGCAGATATTCGAACGTGTTGACACCTGCTCTATCCACTTGATATCTCGGCGAGGAGTTTGAGAGCAGTTGTTGATTAGCTACGCAAGTGTGAGCATCGCCGCGGTGTATTATGAAATATTATTGTTTATTAAATTGCAAAGAAATACATACATAACATATATATACTCGTATATACAAAGTCGGATTTGTGATTATTAGGCGATTCCACCGGTCATTACAGTTTCCATTCGCTCTACATAACTTAACCATCTCAGGCGACATAAACGCAGTTTTCTGACTAGGTCGACGTTGCTGTATAGCTCATACAGTTCGTCGTTGAATGTTCTACTCCAAAGCCCGTCACTGAGGATGTCTTCATCTGCCTTCGATAGTGAACTTGAAATCTACTTTCATGTAAACAATTGTGCAAATTTCAACAATTGAACACTTCGCTTTCAAACTCATTTTTTCGCGATTCGCCTCCTACTTTGTTCCAATTGTTCGTCATAATTTATCGTCGAACCATGAAATTCTTGTTTGTGGTCACCTTTGTGAAACCTACTACTTACATCATTTCTGATGTCTGCCTGAAAGCATCGCCCTTTGCAGCAAAGTCTAGTAATTTGGGATTATGAGAGAAATTAAGGGCCACATTATCGGCGAAGACATTGGCGGTCTCGCGACAGCCGTCAGATGTGAAACCTAGTTACGAGTACACCATTTGCCTGTACTGTACTAGCCTTGATATTTGCATTCATACCTCAGCAACTGCTAGACAGTGGTCAATGTGAAGAATATTAGATATGCGTGTCTTTCATCTATCTCAATACGATCAGAACGTCTCTAGGATTTTATTGGAAAACTGCGGTATGGCCGGAGAGCCTACGCTCATCTAGATTGAAGTGAGTCAATCACAACCGTGAACTACAATGGGGAATAATCTACACTAATGATCATTCGATCACCCTGGGGAAACCTCATTCAGACCAGTACCAATTCCCTCTTAATTTAATAGCAGATATAAATAATGATAGCCATTTGCTAAGGGTATGGTTTGCTGCTCACAAGAAAGTGGCTATTAGCAAAACCAAATTAATGTTTTTCAGTTTAGGTTCTTTCCTTGTGGCAGCAGAAATTGATATCAAATTTCATTCCTGCGATTGCCCGCGCGCTTTACCCTTGTTACTTGTGTTTGTATCACTGAGCCGTGCGAACCAACTTTCCATGCAAATCCCTTATGCAACTCGAAGGGTTTTCAGGTTGAAGTTGTTAGGAACTTAAAGTACCTTGGCACAATAATTGACCAAAACATGAGTTGGGCTGAGCATATTTTAGACTTGAAACGATACTTGCGTTCTTCTATTCGGTGTTTTTATCGTCTTCGAAAGTTTTATTCAAATAGGTTTCTAAAAACTGTTTATCATGGAATTTTCCACTCAAAATTGCAATATGGAATTAGTTGTTGGGGAGGTGCTTACACTACCAATCTAAAGCCGCCTAGCTAATTCTATGATATTGTTTAGATCCTTGAAAATACTGCCGTTAAGGCACTTGTTTAATTTTAGAATCTCTAAGATCTTTTTTATGAGAGGTGGGTATATAGAGAGCCCTATATCTGATACACGCAACTTACGTCAAACTAACCGTCATATTGTCCAAGTCCCAACTTACCGCACAACGAACTTAAGAAACTCCTAACCAGTTGTATCTTATAAACCTTTCAACCGTCTTCCAGTCCACATAAGAATCATGACGACTTCTCGTACATTTTCAAATAAAATCAAAGCATGGCTTCTTGGTTTCGATCATAATGAGATTGAAGTTTTGCTCACTTATTGTTTAATTTCGCACTTTTTTCTTTTTTGATTTATAGTTTCTGTAATTTTTTTAGATATTGTTAACTTTTAATTTTTATACAACGAAAATATTGTCACTCCACAATAATTAAAGTTATTAAAGTATTTCTTCTTGAAGTGGCATTTAACCCTATTTATTGCTATAATTAGCAAAACACAAATGTCACTAGCTTTTTTCTTAAATATCTTTATTTTCTTTACGTTCTGTAACTAAACTTAAGGAAAATTGTATAATTGTTAAGAAAATAATGAAATAATAAAAAAGTAAAATTCGAAGTCAGCATGTAAGCTATTGTAGACTTCCCCTTTGGTCGAGGATGAGGCCTACCCAAAACCTCCGCAAATCTTAGGATCGCGGCGCCCTGTAGTATTTGCTGCAGTTTTGAGTTGTTCACAACCACAGCTCCTACAAGAGGCCTAGCACTACAAGTCAAACTGGAATTGAAGAGCCAGGGGCTTCTCACTTCCATGGTGCAGAATTAAGCCTCTGTGGGGCTACCAGTGAGACTGATCTCTTGCGTCGACTGGCCGTTTGGCGTTTAAATGTTATGTACATCAGTCACCACTATGATGTTCTTTTGCATAAGACAAACTTTGCTCAATCCCCGTTTATTATCAGAATATCCCATTGAAAAGACGTAGCCTGTGTAATTGGGCGATGGATCTTAGGATGCGGTAAATGCGAAAATCATACCACGGTGTTTTTTTCCAATCAGCCTGTGTCTCTTTCCTGATGTGGTGTCATGCATTTCCCTCATTCCTATTCTGGCATCGGGTTCGCCAACAGCACTGCCCTTAAGATTTCTCTAGTAATTCGTAGAAGCCTTCCTTGATTTTCTGCTCTGTTGGAGCATGTGCTAATGTAAGGGTGATCTTGGCATGTGGCTTTGATACCAATTGTTGTCAGTCTGTCGCTTATGTCTACGGTCAAAGCACGCGACTATATGTTGTAATTTTTTATTTTCTTCTTATATCGGTGAATTCCATCGTGTTGGATAGCAGCTACATATATGGGTGAATCTATCCATTCATCATTCAGAAGCAATTGGTCTATTTAGAGTTCTCACATACTTTATGTCAATGTTCTTTCATTTCTCCCGAAGCTGTTTTTCCTTTTCGTCAGATCCTAATGTGAGGTCTAAGGCGGCGTAGTCTTTAACGATCAATACTGACAAAGGCTCTGGTGATGCCTTGTAATTTTAGCCGTGCAACGTCAAACTTCTTCACAGTATTTTCTTGCTTTGGAATGTTCCGGATATCCACACTCGTACACTAACTACAATAAAGTGGTGGTCATGAAGCACTCGATCACATGTCGAAGGCTCAGGTTATCTTGGCAAAGCCTGAAGTCAGACAAATTCGCATCCAAATACGAGTTACTTTTGTGGCAATTGCCGTAGTATAAGTCTAGTCCACTTCGTGGATGACTTTGCAGCAGTCTAGTACCTCCACTAAGAGGCCACAGTATTTTACCCATTAGGTTACTCACCCTTTCGTGCCTCTGACCATATCGGTTCCAAGTAAAACATGATTCAATTTAAAATAGGCCTTTGTCCAATAAACACAAATATCAAATGTCAATTCATTGAAATTCAATAAATTCAACAATTGATCATGGCACGGCTTACTATTGACCCAGTTTTGGTTCGGCACTTCACAGACGCTCTTGGCTAAAAATAATCTTCTAACGAAACACGCACTATCTACACACGATCTGACAGCATTCAGCATCGTTCTCGGAACGTTTAAAAAGAACACGCCTCCTGCACTCTGAAATGTTCAAGTGTATTCGAGATCATGTGGGGAAACGAAAACTCTAGTCTCTCCTCCAAGTTCCACCAAGATCGTAACGATCACCTCTCATTACAGCCACAAAACCTATCTAACCTATCTACGTACGACGAGTACGAGTATCTTTTGGTGGAAATTCAGCTCACAAGTTCTAAGTAGGAGGTGAGATCCAAAGTGAATGGGATTTCGTGTAGAATTTCGAAAATCCTTCACACGCTGCAGCAAAATGGAGGCTCACCGTCGCGTCGCCGTTGTCGTCGGATGGCATCTATATGCGACTGTGTAGTATTCTCATTCTCGTTATTCATTCGTGGCAGTGGCATTTAATGAGGGAATGCGAACTAATTGGTAATTGCAGATCGTTTACGCGACAAGAAATCGCGATTTAAAATTTGTTACGCGCACGAATGTCTGGCTTTACTCGTATCTGTGATTTGAGATAGTTTTCATCTTAATTTTTGCTAAAGTGTAAGTGGGTGTTGGGTGGAGCTCAAAGCAATGAAATGAAGGACACATCTGTTCGATATGAGAAATAATTTACGACTCATGGAGATGCTAACAGATTTCATTAACTAAAAAGACAAACAAACAACAAATAAAGAGTATCATTACTTGATAGATAAACGAGCCATTGTCCACAAATCGCTCTCAATTCGTCAATCTTTTCGACAAACTCTAGTTCGATTTTCGTACGAATTCGACACCATCTATCATACTTTCCTTGACTAACTGCTGGATACTGATCGTGCATAGCAGTCTCCATAATTCATCATCGAATCTGACTGCTCCACAAACAATATTTGGCGAAGCAACAAATCCAAGCTCGTGGGTGGTCGCACATAACCCAATTCAAATAAATCTTTGATTGGATATACAGAAAGAAAAAATAGAAAAAAAATTATTTATTGCTGCAAATGCAGTCGAATTCAAGTGGATCTAATGCAGCCGAAAGTATCTGAATACTATTGGGGCTATAGCAAGTTGCCATAAACGATGCAAATTGTGGGGAAAGGAGTTTAATGAATGCTCACCGACTAATTAGTGTTGGATGTTTGTAATTTTTTTTTTAATTAATTGCCAATTAGTGAATTTGGTTGTAAGTTTTGCCAATTGTGGTACACTGTGGTACCTGTTTAAAATGACCATAAAGAAGCAGACTTCAAGCAGACTTATGCCAAATCTGCTGCAGATAAGATTGGCCCCAAGTCAAACGGAATGAGGAATGTGAATTAAAATTATAAGAAGAGTTAAATGGAAATAAATATTTTTTTTTTACTGTTATTACTTCAGAGAAGACTTCCTTCAAACACACCACAACGTACGAGGACCCATAAATTTTTCAATATATACCCCCGACACCGAAAGCAAATCATTTGCAGTTGAGTGCCTGAAGTTTTAGTAAGAACAGCTGTTGACGGTACTAATAAATCTATTTTTAGTTTCTGCAGTAATTGAGACTCTTTTGATGGTCTGTCTTAAAGTTTTGGTCGAATGTATGCTTAGTTGATGATGATATACAGATGATGAATACAGATTCCTTAGACCACAACAATTCGTCTTTAAACGATTTGCAGATGTTGACTTCATTCAAAAACTTTCTTCTTCGCATTCACGCACTGAAATCGATATTACGGCGATTTTAATAAGCAAAGTTCTGTGCAGTTTCGACGGACTCTTTTGTCGAAATATACATTTAAAATGAATGACAGTCTTCTTCAATGGATTAGAAATTACCTTTGGCACGTTTAATTCAAATTGTCTTTGGCATTCATAAAGTAAATGCTAGTGTGCCTCATTCTCAATGGAAGAGTTATAAACGCAAACGTTGGTTGCTCTTGTACAAGAAAGAACCTACATAAGATAACACTCTAAAGAGGTGTACTCTCTCCTTCATTTGCTGCTTATCAAAGTAGAACACAGGATAGTATGTGGTAGCTAATGTACACGCTATCAACCTCTAGTTGTCTCGCAGGCACATGCAGATATTCCTTACATTGTCCATTAATTATTAGGCCTACTACTCTCTTTAACATATAGCTGTGGCCTGTCTGTCTGCCTTTACGCCGATGATACCAATTTTTTCTAAACTATGGTATTTCCTCACCCCATGACTTATTTCTCCTTCAAAAAGACCTTGATAGTTTTTCGATCTGGTGATTCAAAAATTGTTTGGAACATAATATCGCCAAATGCCATATTTTCACATAAGTGGCACCAGTCTCCTCTCTGACTCTCCCATCTCGACAACCAACTTATCCCCTCCGTTCAATCTCTTCACTAGGTTTTGTAAAACGATGCTCCAAAGAATTCACCAACCCATACGTGACCAGGTACCTCCTTATTACCCATGTTCGCCCCCTCCTAGAGTACGCCAGTTAAGTGTGATCAAAATATCACCGTGTTCATATCTTGAGAATCAAAAGCATACAGTGCCGTTTTCTTCAATTTTTTCTTTGCGGTATATCCTGGGACAATCCTTTTATTCTGCCCCCTATCAAAACCATCTCAACGTTATTAACTTAAACACCCTTGAGGAACGCAAAGATGCAGGGGACTTTCTCTTCATTCATTGACTCCTTTCAGGTCACGTTGAATGCGCGTCCCTTTACAACTCTATTTTCATCAATATTAACCCTCGCAATCTACGTATACCTCGTCCCTTCTATCTACCAACCCACCACACCTAATATGGCGCAAACCGTATGCTATGAAAAATCAAATCAAACCCTACCGTCTTTGACTTCTACCGCACCACTCCCTACCATAAAACCGTTCTCCTTCACCACTCCAACCAACCTTAGTTTTAAGTTTAATTTTAAGTTGTAGCTTGTATTAAGCCGAATAAATGGGGGCATAGATCCAACCAAAACGGATCTAGATCCTTTTCATAAGAAAAATTAAGACACCCTTTTGTGTTCTGTACAACCTCAATGGTGCCCTTCAGAGTTTCCCAAGGATTGTCAGGTGTCTGAATCGCATCCTTGGAAAGAAGGTTTTGTTGAGAGCAATAAAAATGCTATAGTGACGCTCTACTTACTTAAGACCCCAAAGTCATGCATTGGGCCTACACCACGTTCGTGGCACCAATTCTCGCTCAAATCTCGGTCTAGCAAGACCGAGCATATTAGTCTACTGACTTGGCACTACAATGCGGCCTCCCTCCATCAATAGATCTTCAATTAACTGAAAGCTTTTCCTTTAGGTCTCAGCTAACCGCTGGTTGGTTCGCAGTTCGCCCTGAATCTAATACCTCCGTTGGAGTGAATTGAAAGCACCATTAAATTGAAGAACCATGAGTGGGTAGAGACTGCCGCGCATTTCTCCTAGATGCATAAGGATGATCTATTTGGAGGCACTTGAACGTCCCAGGAAATTGCGTCGCAATTTTTTTTCTTTTTGTTTATAATTGGCGCGCGTACAAGGGATTTATGTACCCTTAAGATGTTTGCACATAGCGCGGGCGAAAGGAAGTTAGGGAGGGAAAAAAGAGAGATACCGAGAGAGGCTTGAGGGTGAACTGATGAGCATTCATAGCGAGACAGGTTAAAAACATGAAAAACATGATGGGGCGAAATGCTACTGGCAATTTTAGTGGAGCATTGGTGGTGAAAATAGCGATACAACAAGGTGAGACAGGAGACTTTACGCTGGTGTTCGAGGGTGTCGAATGACTATGTAATACTGGCATCGCCTATGAGTTTTATCGCACGATTTTGGATCCTATCTAGCAGGTGCAAAGGGGCTTTTGGGGACCTGACCAGATGTGGGCGTTGTACTCAAGTTTTGGGCTGATAAACGCCTTATATATTGAGGTCATATCAGAGGGGTTGAAGTATTTCTTACATCGCTTGAGGAAACCTAGACATTTCGCAGCATTTTTGACGACATCGAATATGTGGTCATTCTAAAGTAAGCTGTCACTGACACACATACCGATGATTTAAAGTTTATCGGTTTCGACGATGCAAGTGCCATTCATGGATAATGGCTGCGTGTTTAAATTTCGCTTTAGCGACAGCAGACAGTATTGTGTTTTGGAAGCATTAAATTCCACTCTGTTGGTAGTTCCCCAATTGGTTATGCTGTCAATATCGGAATTTAATGAGCTTAACATACGCTGCCGTTCCCATTCTACGTCCGAAGAGCAGGGGCGTGAGTCCGGAAACGAATATGAAAAGCAGAGAGTACTGTCGTCAGCAAAGGAATATATTGGATTAGAAGTAGCAGACAAGAGATCATTGATAAAAATTAAAAAGAGTGTCGGAGACAGAACAGAGCCCTGGGGCACACCAGCATTTATTTTGTGAATATCAGACTTGAAACCATCCAGGACAATTTGAATTGAACGTGCCAAAAGGTATTTTCTAATCCATCGAAGTATGCATTTTCGACAAAGAGCCTCATGTCTGTCAAATGCCTTAGAATTATCAAGTGCAACTATCTTGCTTTCGCCAGATTAATGTACACTGTGGTTCTATTTTTCGGTGAGACATGCCATCAAATCACCAGTGGAAAACCGTATTGCCGGTCATTCAGAAGTTTTCGTGTTTCGAGATATTTCATGAGCTGACAATTTATCAGCGTTTCCATGATCTTGGAAAGAAGGGACCATAAACTTGCCAGGCTCGAATCTCTAAAAGCAAGAGAGTAAGGACACTAAGAACATCAATCTACTAATATCCTATTCCAAACAAATGAGTCACTTTCAAACGCCCCATTAATTATCCTAAAATTGGAGATTCAAAACCGGTAAAGTACACATTCTGAATGAAAATTAAGGTCTTGAAAAGTGCTACTCTAAGATGCGCGGCACAAATCCATAGGAAATGCCATTTCTCCCTTTTCCATTAAGGCCTTGGAAATGCATTTTATAATTAATATGCTTACTGTCTCTGCTGACGTAGATGCCTAGCTCTTTCTATCTACTCTTTAAGATAAGATTGCGAAGACTCCGCTTAAAAAATGCATGCTTTCTGGATGATGAATCTGAATATGTTGTGGAGCTCTACGTGAGCATTCTACTGAATTGATACACGTAGAACAAAACGTGTCATAAATGTAATACATTAAGTAACGATAGCGGGCACCGCACGCTTTAAAAACTGTTTTTTGATGACGATGGAAAAAAAAACCCTCCAATGAATAAATACGAAACAGGTATTGTACATGCAAATATATGCAGAAAGTGAGATGCAGTCTCCTTTTCTGAATCTGGGAGACTGACAGAAACGCTCTAGAAAATGAGTATCAGAACTAGGCAAAATAAAAAAATGTTCCAACCTAAACGAAGGTTTTTAACAGAACCTTTTCGATAAAGCGTTCTACGCAACAAATACCTTTTCACATCACCGAATTTGACGCTCTGATATGTCTTTTTTTTTTTTTTTTTTTTTTTTTTTTTTTTTTTTTTTTTTTTTTTTTTTTTAAATGAGCGCACGCTCAAGGGGTTTGAGTACCCTTAAGGTGATTGTACACAGCGCGGGCAAGGGAAATTTAGGGAGGAAGAAAAGAGAGGTACCGATGTACATTGTTTTTAAATGTTTGCAAGTTATAACGACCAGGAAATACAGAGATCGGCAGGGCATTCCATAAGCGAGATGTACAGCTTAGGAACGAATCACGATATTTTAGAGTACGTCCGAAAATGGGCTTGAGGGTATACTGATGAGCATTCATAGCGAGACGGGTGTTACGGTTGAAAGTTTGAATGGGCGGAATGCTACTGGCGATTTCAGTGGAGCACTGGTGGTGGAAGTAGCGATAAAACAAAGTGAGACACGAGACATTTCGTCGGTGTTCGAGGGTGTCCATTGATTGACTGATATTAGTATCGTCAATAAGTTTTATCGCACGGTTTTGAATCCTATCTAGCAGGTGCAGAGATGTTTTAGGAGCACCTGACCAGATGTGGGAGTTGTACTCCAATTTTGGGCGGATGAATGCCTTATATATTGAGGCCAGATCAGAGGGGGTAAAATATTTCTTACATCGCTTGAGGAAACCTAGACATTTCGCAGCATTTTTGGCAACATCGAATATGTGGTCATTTCAACGTAAGTTGTCATTAACACACATACCGAGAATGGAAAGTTTTTCGGTTTCGACGATGCAAGTGCCATTCATAGATAATGGCTGGGTGTTTAAATTTCGCTTTAAAGACAGCAGACAGCATTGTGTTTTGGAAGCATTAAATTCCACTCTGTTGGTAGTTCCCCAATTGGTTATGCTGTTGATATCGGAATTTAATGAGCTTAGCATACGCTGCCGTTCTCGTACTACAGCCGAAGAGCAGGGCCGTGAGTCCGGGAACGAATATGAAAAGCAGAGAGTACTGTCATCAGCAAAGGAATATATTGGATTAGAAGTAGCAGACAAGAGATCGTTAATGAAAATTAAAAAGAGTGTCGGTGACAGAACAGAACCCTGGGGCACACCAGCATTTATTTTGTGAATATCAGACTTGAAACCGTCCAAGACAACTTGAATTGAACGTTCCGAAAGGTAATTTCTAATCCATTGAAGAAGAGAGTCGTCGATCCCAAATGCACGCATTTTCGACAAAAGAGCCTGATGCCAAACTCTGTCAAATGCCTTAGAAATATCAAGTGCAACTATCTTGCTTTCGCCAGATTGATGTACGCTTTGGTTCCACTTTTCGGTGAGACATGCCATCAAATCACCAGTGGACCTGTTGCTACGAAAACCGTACTGCCGGTCATTGAGAAGTTTTCGTGTTTCGAGATATTTCATGAGCTGACGATTTATCAGTGTTTCCATGACCTTGGAAAGAAGGGACGTAAGTGCAATGGGTCTGTAGGAGGAGAGAGAAGATGATTCGCCTTTTTTAGGGACGGGCTGGACAAATGCTGTTTTCCATCTGCTCGGGAAGTGTCCTAAAGTGTAGGATTGATGAAAAAGCTTACGCAGTGGTTTTGCCAGCGAGGAAGAACACCTCTTCAGAAGAAGGGGAGATATACCATCTGGAACAGCGGATTTATGTATGTTGAGATTCTTAAGTACTCTTGCTACTACACGAGTGCGAAAGTAGATTCGTCCCATTGAAGATTCGACGCACTCAAGTGTAGGCGGAGACAAAGCACAATCTGGGAGTGTTGAGCTGGCCGCAAAGTGTGCAGCAAGCAGATTGGCCTTATCCAAAGAGGTGACAGCTGGAATGTCATTGTAAATGAGCGTTGGGATGGAGGATGAGGCGGAATTTCTAATGTTTTTGACGAACGACCAAAAATTTTTACTGCCTTTGGGACATTGCAGTATTTTTTGCCTCAGTTTTTGGTCGTATAGGAATTTCACACGCTTAAGAAAGGCGTTGCAGTCATTTCTGGCTCGTTTGAACTTTTTTCGGTTTTCCTCTGTCGGGTTGGTCTTGTAGGACCGAAAAAACATTTCTCTAACCCTGACGGCCTCTTTACAGCTCGAGTCGTACCATGCCTTTTCTTTTGGCTTGATACTCTTCATCCGATGAGGAATAAAGGATCTCATTCCAAAGAGAATGGTGTCTGTAATCATATCAGCAGCGGCATCCACGTCGTTATCGAGGAAGCATAACGACCAGTTAAAATTCCTAAAGAAGCTGTTAAGACCGCTCCAGTTGGCTTTCTCGTATTGCCATACGGTTTTTTTAGGAATTTTTTCTCTAACTGTGTGGTCGGTGTACGAGAAATTAGCTGATATGACACAATGGTCCGACGAGCCTAGAGGGGAGAGCACATCAATGGTGTACTTATCAGGGTGAGAAGTTAAAAACAAGTCCAGGGTGTTGGCGGTATGACTATCAACGTCTGGTATTCGCGTGGGCTCATTTACAAGCTGCGTTAGGTTGTTTTCCGCAGCGAAGATCTCAACACACCGTCCTTCGGGTGTTGTCTGTCCAGAATGTCGAAGCCACCCAGAATTGTGTATATTGAAGTCGCCCGTAATAACGATTTCAGTATGAGGATACAGGGATACAATTCTTTGAATGGAGTCAGACAGCGCATCAAACTCGTTAAAGGTTGAATTGCTGTCCAGTTTGGGGCTTCTATAAATAAAGCAGTAGTGTATAATTTGCTTACGGAGATGGAATTTTAACCACATGAAGTTGAATTCCGGATTGGAACATGGATCACATTGTGGTGGAGTTTGGTAAGCTACATCACTACGCACATAAATGGCGAGACCGCGGTGAGAGAAGAATAATGGCACTAGTTCGTAGCCAGGTAGCTTCAGATCAGAATGATCTGAGAGGTGTGGGCGGGGATCTACCTGTGTTTCACTAAGTGCCAAAACAGCTGGTCTGTACTTACAGACGTGGACGTACGCAGAAAAGTGATTACTTTTTAGCCCGCGTATATTGGCTACGTCTACCCTGAATTCCCTAGTCATAATCACAGACAAACACAGAAAACACAAACACCGACGATACTAAGCAAGGCTGCGAAGTGGAAATTCTGACGTTGGTTTACCGAATCAAATTGTTGTAGGTGTTATGCCCTTACAACAATATGAAACAGTGCACCAACAAAATTTTCACTCACAACCCCGCTATCCATCAGTTGTTACATACACTCAGCCACAGCCCGTACCGTATGGTAAATACAGTAACGGCAGTGACTGAGTGCAAGCAACAGTACTTCGACAAGGAGCGGGTGAGGTGGGATACCCGCACTGTGTGATATTCACTGTCACTGCACTTTTTTTTTGTTTTTGTATATATTTTTTTTTTGCACGCGCGCGCTTTTTTTTTTTGTTTTTTTTTGCTGCACAGCACACAACAATATTGCGAGTGCACTGGTGGAGCTGTGCACTCGACGGTGGTCGACTCGGTACTAATTGTACCGAATGATTGTTGAATGATTGTTATACGCAGAATATGATATGTAATGACATCATCTGTATTTCCATCAACATTTTTCTTTGGCTATTGTTGAGAATGTCGTTTAGTGTTGTACAACCCGAAAATTGAGTTATCGCTGGAGTTTCCAGAAGTCCCTACTCTACTGTGAGTTCATCTGTCGTTACGTTTTTTGTATGTGATTTTCTTAAACACGTTCTTCTTATTAATCAAGTGTCCCAGTGTCAGAATGGCTAAAACATCCTATTTAATGACTATGTCGACCAATTTGTCAATAGCCGTATTGTCATGCAGCCTCAGTATTACCCGCCCAACACTGTACTGCACCAAATCCTTCCCGTTTTCAAGGCAAAGTAGGGACTACCGCCAATAGATTTAACATTGACCAAGTCATCCGCTTACATCTCCCGGATTTCCGCCATAAAAAGGTTCAGAAAATCCACTTGCATTCCCTTGAGTGGCGGATGTAATTGAAGATAACACTCTAAAGTGATACAGCGAAGACAAGACTCATTCTCATTGAATGGAGGATAAGTAGCTCATTTCTTGGGCTTGCCTATTTTGTATCTGCTCAGCAGCCAAAGAAAATACAATAGAGCCCTTAATTCGAATGAGAAAAAAAAAATAACGATCTTAATCCATTGTATAAAGGCAAAGGCGACACGAAAAATTGAAACAACTGCAAGTTAATGAAGCTAATATCTTATTATTACTTGTAAAAGGAAGATTTAAGGAGGCTCTTGACAATCGATGGCGCAATAGGATTACACAAGTCAACTTCGACACAAACTGAAGATAGGTTTCGCATCGATGCAACGTCACGAGGGTGCGAAACTCATAACACCTTCGAGCAGTAATAAGATCTTTTTGTGAGATTATTCCGTGATATGAACGCTACCGCAATTTAAAACTTCGTCAGCGACAGTGCAACCTTAAGTAGTAGGTAGGTATACGATAACCCTTTAGACTACAAAAATATTTGGATTAAGACGTAAGAAGATACCGATTTAAAAATCATTCGGAAAAAGACCTCAATTTAGAAGGACTAATCGAACCAAAATGGGAAAACTAAGAATATTTGGGGTCCGTGGTCTGCAAATTTTGTTACAATGTGACGTAAGTGCGAACATACGTAGTAAGAGTGGACTAACTATTGCCACTATTTGCCTAAGTATTGCAACATACAAAGAATGCCGTTCAAAAATCTGGCCCAGAAAGCATTGACAACTCTAGCTTCTCTCCAAAGTGAGGGACGAAAATGAGAATAATCTGATAAAGTTGCGGAAACATCAACAAACTCTTAGACTCACTACTGATGTGGAGTGTGTGGAGTGGCAATGATGTCGTGATATACAACCAAATCTACTAGCGAAGACGACTTGAACGCGTTATATTCTGCATAACATACATGTACTTCGAAGTACATATAATATAAAATCAACGGAACGATACTGCCTGAGGGCCGTTTTACCACGTGATATGTTGTCTGATGTTTTCGATTCTTTTCTTTTCTTTTTCTCAAATTACTTTGATCTTGAAAACCCGAGTGTTTGAGAGTGGGTTAGGTTAGGTTAGGTTAGGTAAGAGTGGCTGTTGGAAATACCAACCCACTTAGGCCTATTGGCCCATTGTGATGCCACGTGGATCTATGATCTTCTTACTACTGGAACCAGTTTGAGCTTATAATAAAGCGTAGGAGACTGTTAACGTCTATGTTTTCTAGATTGTTTAGGTCGTTGTAGAAGAAAGCTCCTAGATGAAGCTTCCTTCTCTGAGAGAGAGCTGGGCATGTGCAGAGTAGGTGGGGGATTGTCTCCTCCTCTTCCTCGTCCATGCAGCTTCTACAGAAATCGTTAGTAAAGGCGCCAAGCCCTCTTGCGTGCTTGCCTATGAGGCAGTGTCCGGTAATGACACCTATTATGGCGCTGAGATGTTTCCTATCTAAAAGGATCAGACTCTTAGATCGACTCAGATCCAGCCTTGGCCAGATCTATTTGGTCGCTAGACATGTTTGTCCAGCAGTCCACCTAAGGTCCGTTCTTTTATTGGCATCTAGCTTTAGTGTTAGTTTGCACGTAGCGATTGGTATACCTATACTACCTTTGTCCGGTAGGATATGTAGAGTGGTTCCAATTTTGGCGAGTTCATCGGCTCTGCAGTTCCCTGGAATGTCTCTGTGGCCCGGCACACAACAAAGGTGAATGTTGAACTGCTCTGCCATCTCCATGAGAGATGATCGGCATTCAAGGGCGTTTTAAGAATATAATGAGACCGAGTCCAGGGACTTGATGGCGGCCTGACTATCCGAAAATATGCAGAGATACTTTGCAGATATCACGTTTTTCTTCAGCCAGGACAGAGCTTCTTTAATCGCCAAAATTTCCGCCTGGAACACGCTACAGTGATTTGGAAGGCGGAAAGAGAGGCTTAGATTTAGCTTATCTGAGAAAACACCGCCACCAACTCCGCTACTATCGGTTTTAGATCCATCTGTGTAGAGATGGATTGACTTGTCCTCCTCCCAGAATGATCTAGAGGGGAAGCTTACATGGAAGTTTTTGTCAAACCAAAGTTCAGGTATGGTGTACTCGGTGTTCTCTGTGAAGATTCCTAATGTATTAAGAATGTTGGCGTGGCCAGATGAATTATTTGTCCACTGTTTAGTCGCTTTAAGGCGAATAGCTGCAGTCGCAGCTACTTGCTTGCTAAAAATATCGAGGGGTGTCAAGTGAAGCAGAATATCTAATGCCGCAGAGGGGGTAGACCGCAAGGCTCCGCTTGTGCATAGACATGCTGTTCTTTGGACTCTGCTTAATTTAATGCGGTTGACTGCATTTTCCAAGGCCGTCCACCAGACAACCACCCCGTAAGTAAGTATCGGTCTTATGACCGAGATGTATAGCCAGTGGGTTATGCGAGGTTGAAGGCCCCATTTGTTCCCAATGGCTTTCTTGCAAGAGAATAAAGCTATTGTAGCTTTATTGACTCTTTCTTGAATGTTAGGTTTCCAGTTTAGTTTCCTGTCAAAAATGAGACCCAGATATTTTGCTGTATCGGAGAAAACTAAACTGGTACCGTTTATTGAAGGAGGGTATATGATTGGAATTTTATATTTCCTAGAAAAGAGGACAAGATCAGTTTTATGGGGGTTTATTCCCAATCCACAGCGATCTGCCCAGCGGGTTAATCTGTTGA
The DNA here is from genome assembly GCA_949129095.1 of Volucella bombylans. Lineage (NCBI taxonomy): Eukaryota > Metazoa > Arthropoda > Insecta > Diptera > Syrphidae > Volucella > Volucella bombylans. The sequence continues at coordinate 161,217,925 of OX422141.1, read as the reverse complement.
GATTTACTTGGAGGAGTTCTTTAATGGTATTTAGATGTTTTCCTGAGACGGCTATTGGAACGTCATCCGCATAGGCAATCACTCTGCTACCACCCGCTTCCAGGTATATCAGTATTTCGTTAACTACTAAGTTCCAGAGAAGGGGAGAGAGGACACCGCCTTGCGGCGTACCTCTACTGACATATCTTTTAGCAGAAGTCTCACCCAATTTGGAGTTGATTTTCCTGCTTTTTAGCATTAGACTGATCAGCTCCCCCAGTGAACCTGCAGAGTTGACAGCGCAGTCGTGATTGCGGATGTGTTGACGTTGTTAAAGGCACCTTCTGTGTCTAGGAAAGCAACCATTGTGTACTCCTTATATTGTAGGGATCGATCAAGTTCAAGTTTTCAGAAGGAATGATGATAGACTTATAGGTCTGAGGTCCTTTGGGACTACATGAGAACATTTTTCAGCTTTGGGAATGAATACTACATTGACTTCTCTCCATAACAGTGGAATGTGCATAAGTTCTACACAGCTCCTCATAATATTTTCCAACACTGGTAGAATAATATCCGAGGACCTCTGTAGCTCGGCAGGTATAATACCTTGACTTGTATGGTTTGAAGCCATGCAGCGCCCAGAGCAGTTTGTCTCTCGTCAGACCATGAATTTTGATCACGGTTGCAGTAGGCCTGTTTGGGCTGTTACTGGCCGCGAGTTGTGAGCTACCTGGAAAGTGGATGTCCAGAAGCAGGTTGAGTGATTCATCACTTGAGGTTGACCAAGAGCCATTGGTTTTTTTCAAACAGCTGGGCATCATAGGATTTGTGGAGAGGATTTTTCTAAGCCGCGATGCCTCAGAGGTTTCTGTAATTTTGTCACAGAATGACCTCCAGGATTGTCGCTTTGCCTTCCTCAGTTCTTTTTTGTATAATTTGAGGGATTCTTTATATGAGTCCCAGTCGGTCACTTTTCTTGTGCTTTTTGCTACGTTGAAAAGTTTTCTGCAGGCGTTTCTGAGCAGTCCCAGTGCCGATGTCCACCAATGTGGCTTTTCCTTGCCTCTTGGTTGAATAAGAGGGCAGGAAGCGCCCATAGCCTTATTGAGAGCCAGAGTAAATTCCCTGACTTTCATGTCAAGCTCATTGGTGTCACGCGGGGGACTTGATAGTTCAGAGGATAACGTTTTTGACAGTATTCCTCTGTATTTTGGCCAATCAGTTTTCCGGTAGTTCCGGAAAGCTGGTTAGCTGGGGGGAGCATCACTCAGACTGAATTGGATCTATCTATAGTCTGAAAAGGAGTGTTCAGACGATACCATCCAGTTTGTTAGCCTTTGGGTGATGCTGTCGGAGACAAGAGTAATATCTAATACTTCTTGTCGGTTTTTTGTTATGAAAGTGGGCTCATTGCCAATATTGCAAATTAAGAGGTTAGTACTTAAAATATAGTCTAAAAGTGACTCACCTCTATCATTGATGTCGGTACTGCCCCATACCGTATGATGTGCGTTAGCGTCGCATCCGATTATGAGGCCAGTTTTTTACCTTCCCGCTTCCAGTACCACCCTTTCTATGTTATCACCAGGGAGAGGGCCCACTTGGTCGTGGCCAAGGTAAGCCGATGCCAGCCAGTAAGAGCCTTTGGCAGTCTCTAATCTGGCAACGGTTAGGTCGGGGTCACTGAGGTTGGGAAGTAGAAATACATTAAGGCTACGTTTCACTAATATACAAGTTCTAATCTTACCTTTACTTTGTCTCTTTTATAGAGCGGAACGTATGTGGGTGTCCTAAGTCCACGAACCACGCCTTCTGCAATCCATGGTTCCTGGATTAGGATTATGTCTTCTGCGTTTTTGGAAAGACGCAGAATGAGTGCGGCCGAAGCCTTTTTTGAGTGGTGGAGATTAATCTGGAGAAACCGTATCATTGCTACAGTCTTCCAGAGTCGCCTCCACCACGGTGTTGTTGAGGTCCTCCGATTCTGAAGATGTGCCCAAGAGCTCATCTTCTATCTCTGATCGTGTAGAACCTCTAATTGCTTCGTCATCGGTTTCCATTTCTGACAGTGTGTCAGAAGAGGAGATCGACGGCTTGGTAGTCACCTCGGACAGATTGGAGTCGTCGCTATCCAATTCTGGAAAGGATATCGACGCTCCAAGATCCAAGGTTGTGATGTCAGGTGTTAAAGGAGGAGGAGGTTGCTTATCAGCATCCAGCTCATCCTTTTTGTACACCCTTAAATGAATGGACTCGAATCCGAACCGAATCATGCCTTTCGTCTGCGCCAGAGGATTAAGGGATTCCTTATTGATCACAATTAACGCGCATCTATAAGAACCCCTTAGTTCCTCCAGTTTCGCGACTTTCCAGTCATGAGTCGGAAGAGTCGGGTTGCTGTGCCGGATGATTTCCAGGATACTTTCTGGAGAGGAGGGTTCGGCAGGAACCCAGGAATCCAGGTACGAGTTCGAGGTCTACTAGGAATGTCTTCCTTAGATACGACCTCGAGTTTTGCACCTGGCCAAACCTCTCCTAAACCATCGATGGCCTTGGTGAAGAGATCGAGAGATCTCTGGTTGGAGCAAGCGATGAGCTTGACATGGCCTTGGTGCCAGCCAGCGTCGCTTGTGATAGGAGGTGGTCCTGGGTTTTCCCGCATGATGGCCAAGAAGTTGCTCGAGAGCTTCAACTTGACCAATTGCCACCGTTCCGGTGTAATGGAACCGTCGGTATCGCTTCTGTCGATCACCGCGATCACCAATGCGTCCTTTAGGACTTCATTATAAGACCTCAGAGATCTGCTGTTGAATGGCCCAGGGGTTGTAGAACTGTGTGTTTTGGGCCTTTTGGAAACCGGTACGTTTTCCTCCAACGATCTCTGATGTTTAGAGGAGTCTTTTGACGTTTTGGGAGCAGTGGAAGCAGTGGGAAATCCGTCTTTTAGGATGTTTTTAGCCCACTCAACCTTGCTCTTTATTTCCGCACTTCTCTCAACCTCCGGAATGGATCCGAAGGTTTTGATGATGCGTGAAGCATTTCGGCGTCTTATGTAGAGCGCCTTAGATGGAGCTTGCCGATGCGGCTGAGCTCCAGATTCCTCTTTGGAGGGAGGAGTTTTGGTAGCAGCAACAAGTCCGTGGCCTGCCACAAACTTGCTGCTGCTGGGGGCGGGGGATGTGATAGGACCATGGCTTGCCACAGTCTTAACACTCCCCGAAGGAGTTTTGGTAGCAGCGACAAGTCCGTGGCCTGCCACAAACTTGCTGCTGCTAGGGGCGGAGGAAGTGATAGGACCATGGCTTGCCACAGTCTTAACACTCCCTGAAGGAGTTTTGGTAGCCGCGACAAGTCCGTGGCCTGCCACAAACTTGCTGCTGCTAGGGGTGGAGGAGGTGATAGGACCATGGCTTGCCACAGTCCTAACACTTCCTGAATTCTTATTTTTTGGCTCGTTCCTTTTGCCTTTAGAGGATAGCGCACCATGGCCTGCCACAGTTTTGCCTCCTCTCAGCAATGCAGGAGCCTTGCCGGTAGTCGGTGTAGTCACCGTTCCACCGCCCGGTAATGAACGAGTACCGGCCTCGGTTTTTGTTTTTTGGTTGTTATCCATTAATGGTCCCACGAGTAGCGGAGAAAGGGGTGTCCATCTGTACAGAGATCCGCTGTATACAGATAAGGCTAGCTAATCCGGAGGTCGCCAGGTATCCGGATACTCCGTTTGCGACTGAGCTATTTTTGGAGATACTGGGCCCTCAGCCAGGTTGATCTTCGGCACGGGTCGTATAACACCTTGATCCAGCCCAGGGGAATGATGGAGTGCTTTGGGAGTTGGGGATGGGGGGAGCATCCTTTGGTTTCAGGACTCGTCTGGAGAATTTCTTCTCGAGATTCATTGACCCTACTCAGCCTCTACAACTCGACAAGTTCGATGCACGCGGTAGAAGGAGAGTGGGTTAGCAAGTCGACGAAATTTTTGCATCATGTGACATTTTTTTTGCTTTGATTAAGATGCTTCTAATACGTATAGACATCTGTTTCATATTGCCTTTCGTGTTTTCTTTCAGGAATTTCAGCAAAAATTTTTTCACCTCTTTGACATTGATGGCCAAGGTTATCTGGTGCAGGAACTATGGATTGAACATCTAAAAGGCCGCCTGACGTAAGTACAAACAAATATATTTGCTTAAATAAAACTCGCATACTAAGACCATATATAGTCCGGTATGGTTCTGTGTCTTAACAGCAAAGCCTCTCTACTCACCGAGGGTTTTGGTCAAAATGCTTAGTGTACCTTTTAACGATAGTGGAATGTTGAAGTGAAACGAAATCTATTTGGATTGAAGTCATCTCAGGTGACGGATGCGGCGCCCTATTATACCCAGGTCGATGTTGCTGTGCGCTTCGAAGGGTTTTCTTTTTTATTTTCTCCAACTAACCCTGCCACAATATACAGGACTAAAAATCATTCGAGAAAGTTTGCGTTAAGAACGACCAAGGATATCTTCATTCAACGTTGCAACCATCTCTTTTTCTACACCTTGGCCATGACTGATATGGAGAAAGTTTGACGTTTCTTGGCAATGCCTTATTACTCAATTGCCTTAGCCGCTTGTGTTGCAATACTGTTCAGCACAGCAGTTCTCAGTGAGATTGCTTTAACTACGTTTCGTCAATTGTAAACTTACTAAGCGCTGAACTCCCTTGATAAATGCCAACCAGATTACAGGCAAGTGATTTGAGACAGTCACATAAAACAGGGACTTATACGCAATACTAAGGAGACTAATGTATCCATAAATCGGTACTGAGGTTCAATAGTCATGCTTGCCTACAACGAAATCATGGATATTAGTTGGTGAATGCTGTATACCTCAGCTGCCTTGCTGTAAAGGGTGTTTTGTTTCAGTGGCCGGTGATTCTATCAGCCCATAAATCCCACTAAACAGTGAGATTTAGTGGTTGTAAGGGCGTCTCGACAAAATGGTCACGGGGTTTCAACTCTTGCACAAGCTGTATCTTATAAGCTTTTAAGCCAAGATCTTCCACAAAGTGGATGGGCATAGCTTCAATTGCTGTTCACAATGGCGAATCGACTCATTCGAATTCTCCTCAACACTGCGCTGCACAACGACAATAAATTCTTCAGCTCGCACTGTTTGCCGTCTTTAGGGATGCGTATTATCCACTAGAGTGTACGTGGTGCGAAAAGGATTAATTGTGTTCCGAATAACTTGCTCAGATGGACGATTATGTCGACCGTAAAATGGACGTAGCGCACGATAAGTGCACAATTTGCGCTTATTATTCTAGCGTTAATGGCAAAACATAGTAACCACAAATCAACTTTCAACTGTCAAATTGGCAATCTGTAGAAAAAGTGTTGTCAGTTAAAAAAGTAACCTCTAAAAAAAACACCCTTTATTTAAGATTAGATATTGCTATCTAAGTTCATGTTACTCCCGTCCCTCTACACAGCGCGGCTTTGTTAGCGAATTATTTGGCTACCTGTGCAGGCACTCTTCTTCAAACCAGGGTTCTTATGAGCAGGAAAAACTCAAAAGCCCTACACATTAGTTGCGTCGTTTTCGACAGCTACTTGCCATCGATACAGTTCGTATCGTTTTTTTGCATAGGACTTGTTGAGATTTTAAAAGATTTCCTATCGGTAAACGCTAAATTTGTTTGACATATCCGTAGACATACTTTGGCTGTAAGTAGCAATAGTGAGTTTCTAGTGGCCTGAGTCTACCTATACCACCTTGATCAAAAAGTTCCCGAAATTTATTCAGAAAACTAAAAATACAAGTTTATTCATCTAAATCTATATTGTGCCCTTCAAAGCAATCCCCATCGACTACAACATACTTATGGCAGCGCTTGATCCAATCCTCGAAACATTTTTTATATTCGGTTTTCGGTATATCAATCAGTGCTACTGCGATTTTTAAATTACTTCCTTTCGGCTGCTGAAACGCGTTCCCCGTAGTGGTTTTTTAACTCGATTGAACAGAAAGAAGTCACAGAGAGCCAAATCAGGTGAATTCGGTGGCTGTTGGATGGTATTTGTTGCATTTTTCGTCAAAAAATTACGAATAATGATGGCACTGTGCGACGGTGCGTTATCATGGTGCTAAATCCATAAGTTTTCTACACACAAATCTTGTGTCTTTCGGCGAATTGCTTCACGCAAACGTCAAATAATACTCTTTGTTTACTGTCTGGCCTTCTGGCAAAAATTCATGATGCACTACACCGTTGTAATCCGTAAAACCGTGAGCATTGCCCTCTTTTTTGACTGTAAACGACGTGGTTATTTTGGGCTCGGCTCAATTGTTGAACGCCATTCACTTGCCTGATGTCTGGATTGCGTGTCGTACTTATAAACCCACGTCTCGTCTCCAGTAATGATCCTTTTGATGAATGTGGGATCGGATTCAGCCTCGCAAATCATCTCTTTTGCGACGTCAACATGGTCTCTTTTTTGCATGAAATTGAGGTCTTTTGGCACAAACTTTGTTGCTACACAACGGAAACCCAAATCATTAACCAAAATGTCTTGGACGGATCCATAGGCAATGTTCAAGTCCTCCGCTATATCTCTAATGGTTAATTTGCGGTTATTGACCAACATTTCTTTTACTCCATCAATATTTTCGTCGGTTTTCAATGTCGATGGTCTGCCATTGCGTTCACCCTATTCGATTGACTCACGACCACTTTTAAACCGCTAGTGCCACTAGTAAACGACTGTTTTCTTTAGAGAATCGTTTCCGAAGCACTTTTCCAACGTTCGCGCACCATTGAATCCGTTTTTCACGCAAAATTTAATACAACTTCGTTGTTGCAAATTTACATCTATTTCTAAAATTGGAAAAAATCGCCAACACACCTAGAGATAGATGTACTCTTGGCTACGTAACTTTTGCAAATGTAAAGCTATGATGCTAAGATTTAGCGGGAATGTCAACAACAGATGTACCAACTTAACAAAAAAAACACAGAACTCAAATCGGAACAATGGGAGCGCCACACGGTGGTTATCCTGGGAACTTTTTAATCAAGATGGTATTTTGGCCGATCACAACAAGATCAAATTGGCTGAAAGCTTTATGATCTAGCGACCGCCATGTTTCCTTGATAAATGATAATTCCCTCACCAGAAAAGTGAATTCCAGACGTCATGCGGAGCCTCTTAGAACTTTGACTATAGGCTTAGTCGAGGAGTTCGTAGAGACATCGTTTTCTTTCCTCTGTGAGTGCCTGAATGCATTTCTGTTGATTATTATAAGGTTTTCACTCGCGTGCGTAGTCCACCTCATATAAGAAATCTTTACAAAAATAGACCCCGCCTCTGTTCTCTTTAGCAAACATGGCAGGACAATGCATGTATATATCACAGTTTATCATCCTCCGTACCACTACACCTCATGGATGTCGGTGATATCCATTTTATAACAGTCTTACTTTAATGGTCTGTGTCCTGGCACGTATAATCTTTAAGATATATTTGCACGTAAATTCCAGTAGCGCACATTAGACACAATACGACTACTGTTTAATTGGATTAACACTGTACAATGCATACTCTTACCTACAAAACAGGTGCCCTGCTTCCTTTCAAAACACTTGCACGTAACGAACCGAACACTTAATTTCACGAGTGAGTAGTACCCTCAATCCAGTATGCAAATCACTATCGTACACCGTCATCCATCGATCTTCGAGGTTGGGAAACATGCACAGCACTGGCCGCCACTCAGTTGAGGAGTTCTGTGAAATCTGTAAGCCACACTTGTCTGTGATCATGTCTGTCCACCTACTTATCCAAGTTGTACAACTTAACTTCTTAATTAGGGCCTTCATCCACTAACAATAACCGACGTGAACATTCACTCTTGTTGTCAGTTCCAAAGAGTGGATCAAGTGGAGGTTTGATGGGGATCCTTTATTTTGACTTATGCCACACTCTTTCTACTGCAGATACATACGAGTACATAGATCAATGTATAGAATAGATTTAGGATACACTTGTATTTCTGTTTTCAATTTCGTTTAGCGAAGAGAGGCAGAAGGACTTTGCAGAACAACTAGAATCCGTTGCTTATGTGATATGTGGAGAAAGTAAGGTTACATTTAAGAACTTCGAGGAAATATGGGGAGCTCGTGGGGTAAGTTAGATAGACAATTTTGATTTAAACAAAAAATATTAACAAATAAGACACTGCTTCTATTTATTTGCAGATTGTGGACAAATTTTATCGGCTTATAGATGTGGATGGAACTAATTTGATATCAACAAATCAGATAATGGAGTTCATATCGAAAATCACCAATTTAAGGTATGTTGCATGGATATGTAAGTCAAATCAAATTTCACAATTTACAGGTCATCCGCATCTTTAATTATGAAATCCTTGGTTCCCGATTATTATATATGAAGATATGTTAAGTTGATGGTGCATCCGATATTTGTTGAATCTCAACCAGCGACGCAGTGACTTTCCATGCGGGGTATGCTTGTTATCTAGTATTTACCGCCGTGACCAGATAAAAATACAGCGGCCTAAATGAAATAATAAGACGTTAGATGAAGATCTTCTAGGCTTCTCGTTATTGATGCGATAATTGAAGTAGTGGCTAGTAGTCAACACATTTTATGCATGTCAATGTCTTGTCCGAGAAAGCAAACGACTGACTTCCCGATAGACCCCCGAAATCACTTAACTAAGATTGGCATTAGAATGAATTGTATGCCTTTGCTTCAGACATCTTGACGAAGAACTTATTGACGATGTCTGGGGTAGAGCTTCGCCAACATTCCCAGTATTACCACAAAAAATAGTTGAAACTCTATATCCTCAGCATGGAAGTCGGGTAGGATTGGTCAAATTTATTACGAGATTACGTGCGTACGTATAATATGATTACGATTACACGCGAAGAATTGTTCGAACGGTGTAAACAAGTACGTGAAGTAAAATCAAGGGGACTAGATGGCATTCCGAATAAAAGTCTTTAAGCTTGCTAATAAAACTCAACCTGTTTTGATTGCCAATATGTTCAGCGCTAGTCTTTATGGCGACTGAGCCTTGGAAACGCCGGTGGCTAGTGTATTCCGAGAAGGGAAACCCAAGCGAAACTTCATCCTCTCGACACCTTTGTTCACTTGGTATGGTCATTATAGTCGTTGAATGGGTTAACACATGGGCTGAAAAGTCCGTGCCTTTTTAAAGTAAAACACAAAATTTTTGTAAAATTCAACTTTATTTATCAATATACGAGTTGCCTTCGAGGGCGATACACTGATTGAAACGATTTTTCAATCTGTCGATACCAGTTTTGCAGTACGATTTCGGTTTAGCCTCAAAATAGGCCTCTGTTTCGGCGATTACTTCTTCATCGGTCTTAAATGACCAATTTTAAATTTTTCAATCAACTTGCGATTCGTTCGGCTGGTACAGAGTCCGGGTAACACTTATCAAGCCATTTCTTTGCATCGGCTGCATTTTTTCCCATCAAAAAGCAATGATAAATCAACACACGAAATTGCTTTGAATCCATTTTTTTTCACAATAACAAAAGTTGCTTCACTCACAACGCTATATCTCGAGAACTAATCGGCCGACAGCTGTCAAATTTATACACGTATCTTTTGAAGGTTGGTACTAACTGAAAATGGTATGGATTTAATTCAAGTGGTGCCCTCTCTTAGAAACGGCACGGACTTTTCAGCCCATGTGGTATTTGCAACAGAATCCTGCTACCAATTGAAGCCTATTAGAAGACTAACACGATTTTCATTCCGTACTGTAGAATGTTATGTATGACAAAATTCCACAGCTACTATTTTCTCAGCTGGAGATGTCCTCAGACCGACACTGCCCCTTGAAAGATTTTCACCTTCAACCTAAAAAAAACTCTAGGTATCTCGATTAAGCACTCTAACATTTCCAAAGCTTAGAAGGACGTTCCCTGTGATCTCGAACAATTGGGATGAGACTCGAAAGTCTTTTTGCTATTATATAGAAAAATCTTCCTGCTATTTCGGATAATACACAGACTTTGAATCAAAATGAAGACGGGGTTCATAGGATTCTGCAAAGCTAAGTAGACAGACCCAAACTTTCGTAATGAGTTGTAATATTTAACGTTGCCGCCTTCTAAAAAGATACCAGCCCCAAGTTCTACATCTTTTTGGAAGCCACTCTTGTAGCAATAGGAGTTCTTTTGTCAGAGCATCAGATGTCATATCCATATTAACAGAGTTAAATCAAAGACAAAGACTCAAGTCCACGAAACACCAGTGCGTATTGTACCAAAGACCTTTTCATTTTAAGCAGAAAATGGTTTGAGGGTGCTCACCACGATGTGAGTCTCTAGCGGAGGGACATTCGTCAGCGCAACTAATGTACATGCAGCCGTGACAGGGAAAGCTGCCATGCAACCAATCCAGACCGTTCTTTGGAGTTTGATAAAAGAAGCAGTGACATAAATATTTTCGTGAAAGCTTGTTCCACCACATACGAGTAATAGGAAATAATTAGTTTCATCATGGAAATATGCTTCCAAAGGAGCTGTATCCACAACCTATCAAGATCCGCCTTCTCGTAAGGAGAACAGCTTCAGAGAACCACTTTCTAGTGTACTACTTGTTGATTACGTTCAGGGCTGCCACAGTAAAGGTACATTATCTCCATACGCCTGAGCATAGAAATAAGAGCTGTTGAGATCATTCACCATCTTTCTTACTTACTTAAGCAGCGTTACAGTCCGGGGCGGACCTGGGCCTCTACCAATAAGCCTCTCCAATTAGCGCGGTCTACCTCCAGTTGAGCACTCTAAGTTGGTTGAGGTCTTTTCCACTTGCGCGCGCCACTTAAGCGAGGCCTTCCTCTACTGCATTGTCCCTCCGGATTAGAGTCGCAGATTCTGCGGGCTGGAGCGTTGGTGTTCATTCGCTCTACATGTCCCAGCCATCTCAAACGCCCAATGCGCAGTTTTTCACCAGGTCGATGTCGCCGTACAGCTCGTAGAGTTCATCGTTGAATCGTCTCTTCCAGAACCCGTCAACGTACACGGGACCAAATATCTTACGAAGAATTTTTCTCTCAAAAACAATTAAGGATATCTTCTGTGTTCTACCAATAATATCAATATCGTTGACGTATGCAAGCAATTAAACAGATTTTTGAAAGATCGTACCTCGTGTGTTGGCTTGTGAGTTTTGCACAATTCTTTCACATGACAGCGCATCGCATTGTCTAAATCCTTCTTTGACATCAAAGGTCTGGCTTAGGTCGTTACCGACCTTGATGAAGCAGCGAGCTTTCTCCGTCGTCATCCTGCACAACCGGACGAGTTTGCCAAAACTAGTGAGTATCGATGTGAACTTCTTGGGTTTTCTTCAGGAGCTGCCGTAGTGTAAATATTTTGTGAATTGTGGACTTACCGGGCTTAAAACAGCACTGATAGAGTCCAATCAGATCGTTGACAAATGGTTTCAGGCGTTCACACAATACCGCAAACAAGATCTTATATGCGATGTTTAGGACACTGATACCTCTATAGTTCGCGCAGTTTAGAGGGTCCCTTTTCTTGTGATCCGGGTAAACGATGCTGAAGCTTCATTCATCATGAATATATTCACCCGATCAAATCTTGGAAATAAGTTGGTGTATGCTCTCTATCGTGTCATCTCTTGCTGCCTTAAACAGTTCGACGGGCAGTCTTGTTCGACTTCAGTTTAGATATTGCTATCCTCACTTCATTTTGGTTGGATGGACGGATTTCTTGACTTGTATCGTCAATATTGAATGGTTCGCTCTGCCTCACAGCAGAATTTGTGTCGCCTTCGGTATTTAGCAGTCTGTAGAAATGGTTTTTCAATATCCTCAGCACTGACTGTGACTCTACTACAAGATCTCCGTGTTCATCCCTACAGGTTTCCGTTCAGGTCTTATTACCCTGACACGTTCTTTTTACCTTGTGGTAAAACTACCGAGCATTATTCCTGGAGTAGCACCTCTATATTTCCTCGATCGCGCGCTTCTTCTTTTTTTTCTCCGTAGAAACCGATGATCTTCCCTCCTTTTTTGCTCGTAGAGCTCACGAGCCGCTCTTGTCCCTTTGTGCATCGCCGTTTTGTAGGCATGTTGTTTTACTGCATGCGCTTACCGGCACTCGTCGGACATCTAAAATACTTCAGGAGTGCCTTACGTCGATCGCAACATGATCAATCAGGTTGACAGCTTGCTGATCTGGTGTCTGCCATGTTTCCTTGTGAATATTGAGATGAGTAAACCGTGTGCTTGCTATAGTAACGTTACGTCGCGCAACGAAATTGACTAACCTAAGTCCGTTTCCAGACATGGTGTCGTGTAGGCTATGTCTTCCGATTGTGCTATTAAAGATGTCCTCCTTTCCAATTTTGACATTAAAGTCGCATAGGACAATTTTAACATCATACAATGGACATTGCTCGTAGGCTTTGTCGAGGAGCTCGTAGACTTTCTTTGGTAGCATCGTCCGGGCTGATATTAGCGAAATTACCTTTGACGCGAATTGTCATCAGACATTCACTCACGTGTCGCGAACTCAAAACTTCTTGAATAAGTCTGCCGCTTACAACAAATCCGCATACAAATAGATGCTGCTTACAGTTTTTTTTTTTTCAGTTTATATGCATTTTTATTATATTACTTAATTTACTCTTACATGCTAGACAAAAAAACGCTTAAAAATTAGCTTAAATAACTTAAAATTATCTTAAACTAACTTACTGGCCCCATGCGGGCACTCTAAGTTAAACATAATACTTAAATATTATGTCTTTCGACGTTTATGACGGGTTTTATAACTTAGTGACTTAACTATAGCTTAAACTAAGAAAACATGTTCAAAAACTTAGTACATGGACTATTTTAATTTTATTATAAAACTTAAAACTAAAAGCCTACATACTACCTAAAACTAAATCTTAATCTACTTAACCTACTTACATCTACATGCATATATATACATATATACATAATATATATATACGTCATATATAAATATATGTATATATATATATTTTTTTTTTTTTCATTTTATATTTTTATTTATTTTTTTTTTGTTTTTATATATTTTTTTTTCTTAAAATCTAACTTAAACCTACCTAAAACTATGTAAGCCGGCCATGGCTAAAAAAAATTAGGCTGGCCCACTTTGCTTCACATGAAGCTACATATCACTGAAGGAGTTCGACGACGAAGCATCCTCCCCTTCAACAAGCCACCAAAAGTTTTGGTGCTGCTGAGCAACATCCCTCATGTCGCGACTCCCTACCGCCCTACTGAAGCGGAGACGCTCCGCACTGACATGTGCGACGTCTCTGTCGTAGTTGAGTCGCCTGTCCGCAGCTGTTCGAGCGACGTGGAAGATTAGCGGCACCGCTAATCTGTCCTGGATCAGACCTTTGATATCTAAATAGAGGAACGCTTCTGGAGGAATAAAGCCGTCAAAGCGAACTCTCTCGTGATACATATAATTGGGGTAGTAAGCCCGGAGATCAGGTTGTTCGATGAGGCCATTGCTCTTGCAACGTGCCTTCGAGTCAACTTAATGACGAAATTGTCCACTCTTATTAGGTTCGCCCTATTGTATAAGACCTCATTAGGATAGAATTTTATGTACTGAGACTCTGGTGTTCTGTATAAGCGAAGACAAGTCCTAAGACAAGCCCTCTCAAACACCCGAATCTTTTCCAATAAACTTGCTCTCACGTTGAACCACACGGGACATCCAAATACGAGCATGGGCCTGATAAGGGCCATATAGCAGATTACCTTCACCCTCGCATCGAGTTGGCTGTTATAGAAGAGTCTCTTTGTAAGAGCAAAAGCACCTTTGGCTCTGGCCAGAGCAACCTCTACGAGGGGCGTTCAACATATTCTCGGTATCGGGGTGAAGCTGTGTTTGTATATATAAATTGACTTGTTTATCAAGTAATACTATTATTTTAGTGCATTCATGTAAAATTTCATATAAATGTGATTATTAATTCGCGTTTTATCTCTAGTTAAACAGAATCATAATGGCAACTGAGACGATGATGGTGAAAATTGAGCATCGCGCTGTAATTAAATTTCTCACTAAGCAAGGAAAAAGTCAAAAAACTATTCATGAAGAGATGGTGGCTGTTTACCAGGGTTCCGCACCTTCATTATCAACTGTGCAAAAGTGGTCAAGTAAGTTCAAGAGAGGCAGAGAGAGCATTGAAGACGACCCCCGCTCCGGCGCCACGGCTACTGCTTGTACGGGAGAAAGCATCAAAGAAGTCGAAAAACTTGTTCTTGAGGATGCCCGAATAAAGGTGAAAATGATGGCAGAGATCACCAAGCTTTCAATTGGTACCATTTACACCATTCTTCATGACCATCTTAACCTTTCAAAGGTCAGTGCAAGGTGGGTGCCACGAATGCTCACAGCGCCTCAGAAAAAAGTGAGAATCGCATGCTGTAGAGAGCTTTTGGAGATGTGTAGTGAGAACGCGGACGGTGTTATGGATCGAATTGTTACTGGGGACGAAACATGGGTCCACCACTATGACCCTGAAAGCAAACAAGAGTCCATGCAGTGGCATAAAAAAGGAACAGACCCTCCGAAGAAGTTCAAAGTCACTCCGTTTGCCGGGAAGCTCATGACCACAGTTTTTTGGGACTCAAAGGGAATCTTGCGCATTGAGTACAAAAAAAAAGGTGAAACCATCAACGCCACATCCTGCGCTTCCACTTTGCATAATTTGCGGGAGGAAATTAAAAAGAAAAGACGGGGTAAACTCGCAGCGGGTGTGTTGCTTCTTCATGACAACGCTCCTGTTCACACGGCGCGAGTTTCCAAGGCTGCTGCGCGAGATTGTGGTTTCGAAGAAATCCAACACCCACCCTATAGTCCAGACCTTGCCCCTAGTGATTATTTCCTGTTTCCGGATTTGAAAAAATGTCTTCGTGGAAAAAGATTTTCGGATGATGAAGAACTCAAGTCGGCAATAAATGGGTATTTTGCAGAGAAAGAGGAAATTTATTTTTTTGAGGATTTAAAAAAGCTTATCTCAAGATGTAACAAATGCATTGATGTTAGGGGAGATTATATTGAAGAATAAAAACAATTTAAATTTAATTCGCATATTCCTTCATATCGATACCGAGAATATATTGAACGCCCCTCGTATATGTTTGTTAAAATACAGAAATTGATCTAGCCAGATCCCAAGGTATCTGACAGCATTTCGACAAGCAAGTGGTTGCCCGTGCTGCCCCACGATCGAGAACTTTCGCCAATTCTTTCTGGTATCCCTAGAGGCCCCAGACAAAGGCGTCCTAAAGAGAATGGTTTCCCACTTCTGAAAGTTTATTTTCAACTTCCAGTCATCGCAATATCGCTTAATTTTGTCCAAGTCACGCTGCAAAGGTGTATTAATGACCTCAATCTTCGGATTTGAATCTGTACGCGATAATGTCGTCTGCATACGCTATGGCATGGTGAAGTGAACCTATCAGATCACTCGTGTAAATGTTGAACAGGATCGGCGAATTCACCGCACCTTGTTGCAGACCGTTTTTAATGTTAAATGTTCCAGCAGAAGTCACATCGCCATTCTTCACGATGAACTGTCTACTGGAGAGCATATCAAAAAGAATATACAGCAATGGTTTACTAATGCCCAACCTGTCCAACTTGAAAAAGAGTCCCTCAAACCATACGGTATCGAAAGCTTTCTCAAAGTCAATCAGGCAAGCACCAGTGCACTGTTTCTTGCCTTTGTTCCATTGGATATCAGAAACCAGTTTCGACGCAGCATGAATGATATCATGCCCCGCCTTGAAACCGAACTGATTATCCGGAACTATATGTTTGTCCTCAACCCACTTAGTCAGGTCTCTATTGATCACCTTCTCGAAAACCTTACTGATGCTTGGAAGAAGACTGATCGAGCGGAGATTCGCCGGATTGGAAGTGTCTTTATCACTTTTGGGGATGGGATGTACCACCGCAGTTTTTCAACGCGCTGGACAATGTGCATTATTCATTGCATTATTAAACAGGGTGGTATAAATGTTCACCGCTTCTAGTGGGAGATGTCGAAGCACAATGCTCGGTATTTCATCGGTTCCCACTGATTTCTTATTTCTAAGTGATTCGAAAATCGTTTGGAGCTCTTCCTTCGAAATGAACGGGGGTAGTACCCTATCGTTGGTGATGACATTATTTGCCATATTCTCGTCACTGAACTGGGTGAAACCCGAGCTCTCGAATCGCCAATTCACAATTTCATTTCGAAGGTAGAAATTGTGCACAAGGACTCGATTCTCCAGATCGTGGTTCTGGCCAATGACAACATTCGCCTTGTACACTTCCTGGAAAGTCGCTCCTACAGCCTCCACTTGCTCTTGCGGATCCTCGATCACAAAGAAGTTGTCATCATCAACAGCCTCATTTGGATCTATGCCTGCTGCTACAAGTATTTGTTCGTTGTTCGTCGTTCGGGCGATTTTAAATCATGGAAGGTCGTTCTGATTATTTCTCCGAAATATTTTATTTATTTGCGGGAACATATTCGGGTTGCTGGTGTTTACAGCCCGAATTTTATTGTTCCAATACAAACTTACAGATGCTCTGTAATTTTCTTTTATTAATGTTTGGAGGTTTTTAATCGACGACTTCAGTGTTATATCTCCGGGTTATGTCTCTCAGTAAACCGTCTGTACAAGGTTTTTAGTCTTGACAGCAGTCCACTTTTATGTCGGTGCAGTGCGTCAGTAGTTGCGTTGCGGAATAGGTCTCCTTCGTCAGTGTGTCGGTACCGAGGTATCGTTTTGTCCATTGTTCGTTTGATTGTCTCGTCCATTAGTCTTAGATACCTGTCAATCTCCTCGTTTGACAGATTCCTGTTGGACGGTGGGTAGAGCGAATTTGAGGAGAGTGATCTAGTCAGTGTTCTGGTGAAGTGTGTCCAACGCACCCTACTATAATTGTAGGAATGCCTTTGAACAAACTCATCCAATTCCGCAATTTCATTGGGAACAGTTATTTCGGTGCTGAGACCGCCTTAGGTGCACAGACAGACACCATGTACAACCGCTTTCCACTACGGAGGGGGATATACACGATGCATGGTTCCAGCACCTGGAACCTACGTACTACACGGCTGTATACTCTTTTAAAATGTATACCTTTTCGTACGAAAATTGCAACGCCACCTCCCTGAATGGAGTTGGGTCGGTTTCTCCGTACTATCTTGTATCTTCTGTGCCTCATTTTGTGTCTTTTGGTAAGCTTAGTTTCGCTAACCAAAAGCACATCGGGGGCTTGGTCTTTAAGCAACTTAAATAGTGCGGCTCGTCGTTCGAGCCTAATCAGTGAATTCACATTCACAGCAAGGACCTTCAGGGTTTGCTCCGCCACGTACGTACCCATTATATACTTGATCCACCCGCGCAGTCTGTTCAGTTAAATGACGTTGATAGATGCTGCTTACGTTCCCTATAGCAATCACCGTAGTAAACTTCAACAGTTTTTCATCTTTCTTTTGCCCGGCCTATCCCACCGCACTTCCTGGGAGGCGGTGATATCTGCTTTATAGAAGTCTAGGGGCTCCGCTAATTGTTCGGCTTCTTGGAGCCTGTTCAAGGTCCGAACATTCCACGTGCAGATCCGAAAGTCGTTGTCCTTTGTTCGTTTTGCAGGGTCGTCAACAGAGAAGATGTCCGTATTCGAGGCTATTGGTCGCTTCGTAACAATTCTGTTTTTACATGGTTGGGTAGTTAAGACCACGCACAATCCCCAACCTGGAGGACCAGGCTCTTTTTCGGTACCCTTGGGACCAGAAGGGGCCAGACCAAATTCCGGAGCCAGTGACTCGCTACAGTGATATCAGTGCTGCCGCTGGCCCTTATAAAGGGCTCATCCGCCACAAATTCTCTTCCAATACCCTTACTTAGTGTTGGAGGTCCCTATAGGCCTGGTATTCAAGTACGTTGAAGCAGCTCTTATATTGATAACACTAGTTCGGCCGAACTGGAACTGTGGACGCCACCTTTGATTGCACCCTTAGAATTCATCCGCCATCGTCTGGGAGCAGGAGAAAGAGCCTTAGTGAGATGGTAGTCCCCCCCACTCCTCCGCTCTCGTCAGCTGCTACCAAAGACCTTCCACAAGAGTTGGTTACCCCATCTCCAGTCGAGTTACTAGGCACCCACCAATCAACACGCGGAGTTGAGTAGTAGGAGTTGATGTTGTGAGGCTAAAATCACCCTCCACAGTCAGTTATCTAGCATTGCTTAGATCCACAAACTAGTGATTTGTCAACGTCTTGTTGTCGGGTCGAGTTATAAATGCCATCAAAATATTCGTTGTTGTGAGCACCCTTAATACGGATGAAAGTGCCCAACCCATTAGGCTTCCTGTCGAGTGCTTCTTCTCGCAGAATCTTCCGCGTTGGCATATTACATCATAGACAGAGTCTTGAAAATGATTTTGCGCACATAAAACTTAAACATCCCCTTCCAGCTCTTCAATATGGAAAAAGTCAGCCTAGTAAATTGCACGTAGGACAGTTTCGAAGACATTCTACTCTCTGTTTAAGGGTGATTCCAAAGAATTCCTACCCAGATTCGTAAAATTCGCCGATGGTGAGATTCTATTCATCGCATATGCTCTACTCTGGCCGAATTGTACAGCTGAGCTAATAAACGGTCCTGATGGGGATTTGAATTTGCATACAGTTTCCTCACACCGGTTTGGTCAAATGACGCCATATTTCGTGCGGCCTCCTTCAACGTAAATACTCGTACTCGTACAATGACAAAACAATATTTAAACAAAAAAAAAAACACGAATAAACCCAGGGTTCTTATGCTTTCCTGAGTTATTTCTTTGACACACGCTAATGATACAAGTATCATATGTCGCATTACTTAAAAGGGACATGACGCTATCTACACTTAGATATCTTAAACACGACATTGGCTTGTATATTTTTTTACATACGAGTACTTCTACCCGACAATGGTATCCAACCAGTGCACTTTTGCAATGACCAAGAAGTTGAGGTTTTGTACAATATGCAAAATCCCGTTTCCTGTGGCTATGCATTGGTCAACTGAATGCGTGAGTCCTACAAAACGGCAGGGTTATGTCTCGTATCTGTTTGGACTGTCAGCCCTTTATGAACGTCTGGATCAAGATAAGATAAATCCTTTCACTTTGGCGCTTATTTATGCGTCCAGGAATCGACACATTGACAACTTTTAAGACTTGAATCGATTAATTGGGAATCAGCCCACGTGTGGTTAGGGAGACAGATGGAACATGAATATGAACATTGAATACGAATACGTGGAGCATTTGAATGACAGATGGAAATCACAAAGCAATTATTTCGGTACCTTTGCCCAGATATATTTGTTCGACTTACTTTGCATTGCAATTTATGCCACTCGTAGGATGAGATTGGATGTGGAATTTGGAAAGGAACTGCATGTTTTATGATTGTAGATGATGAAAGGTGAAATAACTTTTGATAATCATTGCAAAACAACCCTTCACATTCTAAACCCTTGTAAGTAGGAAAATTCAATGGAAGAATGGTTGTCTAGAAAATGAGATGAAGGCAGAGATAAACTGAGCAAGCAGCTAAAGATGTTCAATATAAAAAAGAGAGGTTCCAAGTTCCAACACTCATTAATCATTAAAATGCCACCGCTAAGATTGGCGATTTTGAGAAACTTCTGGACATAGAAACAGGACCCAATCGACCGTTTTAAGACCAGCATGTGCTGGAAATGCTGTTTAAGTGCATCTACAATGCCCTGTATATCGATGACACTCATGGGCTCCTGGCTAAAAGCTTTGGATGTTGCTCCTATTGCCATGGGACTCTTGAATTTCCTTAGTTTTTCATTACGGCGCTTTTTTTCGCTTTCATACTACTGACATCTCTCGGGAATGGTTGGTAGTTTAACGTTGTGGTGCTAACCTTTTTTAATGACTGTGTGGCACTGTTCATCGGCGATTGTAGAAGATCACGAAATACCGAAATACAGACGTGCTAAACTAACTAACTTGAAGATATTTCTGTGGTCCATCTTATATGGCTCTGAATTGTATAGTAACTAGACAACGTTCCCAATTGACATTTGCATAAATGTATAACCAACAACATGCAGTATAACTACGGCATATCCTCCATCGATAGTTATCAATTTTGCTAACTGGATCCTTTGTGTGGGATTCTGATACTTTCTGTCACTATATTTCGCGCTAGTGAGAAAGATCTGCTAGACGGATACCACGATCGCCTATTGCTTCATGTGCTTCTCAAATAGTGCGAAGAATATCTTCTCAAATACCATTTAAAGCCGTACTCGGCATTCTGGGGAGTCACACTATCTGCAGTTATATTTATAAGAAACCCAACTGCCAATAGAAGCCCTAACTCGTTTATGAACCTATGAGACTCTTGTGAAGGAATGGGAATGGACTCGTCAGCAAGACATTCAACTACATCATCGATATTTGGTGGTGGAAAATTGTCTTTAACCATTATTTTTTGTTGAATGCTGTGTAGTCCACAGTTAAGCGCCTGGGTGTGCTTGGGTGGTTGGGTTGATTAACGATAACGACGGCGCTGCTGTACTCCGATGTAGAGTTTCCTATGATGTCCAGCCTTTTCCATTCGTCAATTGTTTCGTTTATGAACTTTCTGTCATGCCAGGAGTAAGGATATGGTTTTCTGCTGATTCCTACTGTGCAGTGTCCGATTTATATACAATGTTTTTGAACTGTTCGATGACGATGTACGTCGCCATTTGTGTCGGCCACTATTTTTGTTTGCTACCTTTCGCCAATCACTTCGACTACTGCAATGGAGCCGAACGTCACCTACGCACACTTGCAGATCGATTTGTCCGATGGGCTTGCATTCGTTCTCAACTAGGGTTATGTTTGCACCTTCGTGAGCCTGCATATTTATCTCCCAGCCACTGTCAATAAATGCGAACATATTGTTTTCGAATGCAAAAACGTCTATGATGGGCAATCCTCAATCATTGCATTGAGATTTTAAGGCGCATTTTACCTGCATTTGCGATCTATCTTGACAGAAATTTTATGAATGTCCCACTTTGTTGCAGTATGGACTTGAGATGGGACAGCGTGGAAGAGGGTGTGATTCCTTTTTATTTTACATCGCGGGCATTTGTATTTAACCATTTTTAGCGGAATTTTAAATGTTGTTGCATCAGGGTTAAAAGCATATGGGTGCTGTGTGATTGCTTCTTGGAGAGGTGAACAGATATTTCGTCCTCATCTAGATTAGTGCGGTTTGGAAAAATTGTTCGTCGGATGATGGGCTGTTTACTCTGAGTAATTAGCGATTGGTGTCATCGTAGACCGCCTCGATGAGATAACAAATCTTTTCTTCTTCCGGAATGGTGATGTTCTTGGGTGGTTTCGATATTAATTCCAATTTGCTACCTAAGTATCGTCTTAGAGTTGGTGTCTACACATCAAGCAATCGTTCCATTCTCTAAGAGTTGGAGGTCTCACAATTTTGTTCTTGAATGCAGTAATCCGCGAAATCCAGGTTAGGTACGATTCTCCTTCGAAATTTTGCTAGTCTTTTGCAAAATCCACAAATCTACTTGAAGTTAATTTAACTGAATCATCCTAATGATTGAATGTGGCTACTCTTTCAATTGATTTCAGAAAATTGTCGGTGTCGTAGCTGTCTTCGCCTGAGAACTTTGGAACGGTTTAGCTAATGTCTGGATTTATCAGTTTTTTTCAGTTTTAAATGCATTTTATTTTCTTAACAATAACTCTTACATTCTAACCAAAAATGCTTAAATGCTAGCTTACAATTACTTAACAATCTTATGCTAACTTACTGGCCCCACACAGGCACTCAAAGCTACTCTGAATACTTATATCTATGTCTTTCGACTTCATTTACATTTTATTTAGGAATACTTATTTTCTATACTTAAGGCTAAGAAAAAAATTTGTTTACAAAAACTTAGCATATGGACATAATTTTTTTCGTTTTTATAAAAACTTAATATCTAACTTAAAATAAACCTTAGCCTACCTAACCCACATACACAATACATATATAGACATTATAGACAATTATATACATATACCTTTGTATATACTAATATATGTATATATTTCTTAAATGCTAACCTAAACCTAGGCTGGTCCGTAATTGACGGAAACGACGACGAAACATCTTCCGCATCATTCAACCACCAGAAATGTTGGTGCTGCCGAACGACATCCCTCTTATCGCGATTCCCCACCGCCCTACTGAACTTGTGGCGATCCACACTGCCGTGTGCGACGTCTCTGTTGTAGTTGAGTCGCCTGTCCCCAGCTGTCCGAGCGACATGGAAGATTAACGGCCGCTGATCTATCCTGGATCAACCCTATCTGATTAAGGTAGAGGAATGCTTCCGGTGGAACGAAGCCGTCAAAGCGCACCCTCTCGTGGTAAAGGTAATTAGGGTAGTAAGCCCCAGATATCAGGTTATTCGTCGAGGTCATTGATCTTGCAATGTGCCTTCGAGTCAGCTTAATTACGAAATTGTCCACTCGTATTAGGTTCGCCCTGTTGTGAAGGACCTCAATAGGATAAAATTTCTTGTACTCCTACTCTGGTGTTCTGTACAAGCGAAGGCAAGCCCTCTCAAACACCCGAACCTTTTCCATTAAGCTTGCTCGTACACACGGGACACCCAAATACCAGCATGGGCCTGATAAGGGCCATGTAGCAGATTACCTTTACCCCCGCATCGAGTTGGCTGCTATAAAACAGTCTCTTTGTAAGGGCAAAAGCACCTTTAGCTCTGGCCAGAGCAGCATCTACATTTTTGCCAAAATACAGAAACTGATCTAGCCAGATTCCAAGGTATCTGACTACATTTCGACAGGCAAGAGGCTGTCCGTGCTGTCCAATGATTGAGAACTTTCGCCAATTTTTTCTGGTATCCCTAGAGGCTCCAGACAACGGCGTTCTAAAGAGAATGGTTTCCGACTTCTGAAAGTTGATTTTCAACTTCCAGTCATCGCAAAATCGTCTTATCTTATCGAAGTCACGCTGCAAGAGGGTGTTAATGACCTCGATTTTTGGACCTGTTCTGTACGCTATCAAATTGTCTGCGTACGCAATAGTATGGGGAAGTGAACCTATCAAGTCGCTTGTAAAAATGTTGAATAGGATCGGCGAATTGACCGCGCCTTGCTGAAGATCATTTTTAATTTGAAATATTCCAACAGAAGTCACATCACCGTTTTTCATGATGAACTGTTTGTTGTGTAGCATATTATAAAGAATGTACAAGAGCTGTTTACTGATGCCCAGCCTAGTCAGCTTATAGAAAAGACCCTCTAACCATACGGTGTCGAAGGCCTTCTCCAAGTCAACAAGGCAGGCACCAGTGCACTGTTTATTGCCTTACTGATATTCGGAAGGAGACTTATCGACCGGAGATTCGCCGGATTGGATATATCCTTCCCCTTTTTGGGGATAGGTTGAACCACCGCCGTTTTCCAATGCGCTGGTTAATGTGCATTATTCATTGCATTATTAAACAGGGTGGTGTAGATGTCCACCGCTTCTAGAGGAAGATGTCGAAGCACGATATTCGGAATACCATCGGTCCCCACTGATTTCTTAGCTCTGATTGTGTCGAAGATCTCAAGGAGTCCGAAAAGAACGGGGGTAGGTAACCCTCTCTGGAAATGACATTATTTGCCATATTTTCGTCGCTGAACCGGGTGAAACCAGAGCCCTCGGATCGCCAGTTCCCTATTTCATTTCGAATGCAGAAGTCGTGCACCAAGACGCGATTGTCCAGGTCGTAATTAGGGCCAATGGTATCAATGGCCTTGTATACTTCCTGGAAAGTCGCCCCTATGGTCTCAACTTTCTCCTGCGGATTCTCGATCACAAAAAAGTCGTCATCGTCAGCGGCCTCATTTGGATCAATACCTGCTATTGTCAGTAACCGTTCGTTGTCTGTTGTCCGGGCTATTTTAAGACACTGAAGGTCGTTTTGTTTTTTTCTCCGAAACAGTTTATTTATTTGCGGAAACATATTCAGGTTGCTGGTGTTTACAGCCCGAACCTTGTTGTTCCAATACAAACTTACAGAAATTCTGTAATTCTCTTTTATCAGCGTTTGAATATTTTTAATCGACGACTTCAGTGTCCTAATCTCCGGGTCTTGTCGGTCAGTTAACTGTCTGTACAAGTTTTTGAGTCTTGACAGAAGTCTACTTTTCTGTCGCTGCAGTGCGTCAATAGTAGGATTGCGGAACAGGTCTTCGTTAGTCGTACGTCGATACCGCGGTATTGTAGTGTCCATAGTTTGTTTAATTGTCTCGTCCATTTGTTTTAGGTAATTGTCGATCTCCTCGTTTGACAAATTCGTATTGGACGGTGGGTGGAGCGTGTTCGAGGAGAGCGCTCTTTTCAAGGTTGCGGAGAAGCGTGTCCATCGAGTTTTACTGTAGTTGTAAGAATATCTGTGGACAAACTCCTCCAATTCCGCAATTTCGTTGGGAATCTTTCTTTCTCTCTCAGTCCCATTTTCCTTAAAAACTTAATACGTGCTCAGGCATTTTAAGTGTATTAATACCCACTTGAGTGTTAAGTTCTTTAAAAAAAAAAAATAAAAAAAATAAAACCCGCCTCTGGGAAACGACGGGTTATCCGTCGCTTGAACACCGAGTCTGTACATGACATCGTGCTGACCACACCAATCGAGTAGTAGGTTCCCTCTTGTATTTGGCAAATTATTTCCCCAATCTCTGTGTCTAGCGTTGAAATCCCCGCCGATTATAAAATAATTCTCCCCCGTTTCCAGCCTCAGAAGTCGAAAAAGCGTATCGAGCTCTGTAATGAATAGGGTGGATTGTGAAGCCTCAGGTGCATAAACAGAGGCCAAGTACAGCCGCTTTCCACTGCGGAGCGGTATGTAAATGACAACTGCCTCCAACACCTGGAACCTGCGCAACACTCCCTTGTACACTCTGTGAAATTTTATACCTTCTTTAATGAAGATCGCGACACCACCTCCACGTTTGGATCTGGGCCGGTTTCTTCTTCTAACGATATAATTATTGTACTCCAGTTTCTGATTATCGGTTAGCTTGTCTTCGCTAGCGAAAAGCGTTCGATCCTAATTAGTGAATTAACATTCACCGCAAGGACCTTCAAAGTTTGCTCCACCATGTGCGTATCCATTACGACATGTATTGCGTTAGGCCCGGCAGCAGCGCATAGATCTGGTCCACCCGCTTGGCCTGTTCTTGTACTTGCTGCTGCAGCTGAGCCATCTGCCCTTGGATTGCGAGCAACATGGCTAGCATGTTAGGTGCAGCTTCCGTTGTTCTCGGCATTGGCGCTGGAGAAACAACAGTCGCTTGCTGTACCGTAGCCCCCCTACCTGACGCCGTTTGGGCGTAGGAAATTTGGGAAGTGACGGCTGGTGTTTGAAACCTAACAGGTGAACGTTTGACCTCCACCTTCTGCTGCCGAGCTAGTTTTGCTTTTTTAATGTCAGCGAACTTAGGATAACCCCGATAGTTTGCAGTGTGTCCCACGTTCCCACATAATACGCACGAGAGTTGCGTCCTATCGGATGCTCCGTCCCTACCCAGAGCACACTCCTCGGAACTGTGGTTCTTTGCGCACTTCACGCATCGAGGCTGCATTTGGCAGTTTGACGCGGCGTGACCGAACATTTGGCAGCGAACGAATTGTATAACGCCTTCGCTCCTTTTTAATTTTTCCCAGTGAACCAACCAGTTTAGGACATTGATACTCCTTAGACTATCCAGACGGCTTTCGGGACTGAGCTGCACCAAGAAGAACGGCAGACTCCGTTTCTCAAGCCTAGCTCTAGCTGTGGTAAATGGCTTTACCCCCACAAACGTGAGGGGTTCCAACCCCTTCAGCAGCATCAATTGCCGCTTTTCACACTTCGGTGTGTATGAGTAGTGCTCCGTCGTCGTTTCTTTTAGGAGCTCTTTCACTTTCGCGTAGTCCTCCACTGTATTACAGTGGATGGCATGGCGATCGTTCCCCAATCGCTTAATATTAAAATTATTACCAATGACCAACTTACACAGGTCCTTGATAGCATTTACCTCCAATTTATAGGTGTTAATAGGAGGCACCTTCTCCTTCTTCTTCTGCTGCTGCTGTTGCTGCTGTTGTTTCTTCTGCTGCTATTTTGTTTCCTGCAGTTGTTGTTTATGCTGCTGCTGTTGTTGTTGTTGCTGCAGTTTTTGTTTCTGCTCTTGTAGCTTTTTTTGTTGGGAGCTTTCTACCTCAAATTGCTCCCTCTGCCTGCGTGCAGTTTGTTATTAACAGCAAGCATTCTTTCTTTTAGCTTTTCTATGCTGCTGCTAATATCGTTTATCATCTCATCCTCATCTTCCGGCTCAGATACAACAAGAGTGGCAAAGTTGTTGTTGCTCCCCTCATAATGGACCTCATCAGAGATGTATGTACATCAACGCATCATCTGTGTATTTTATGTTTTGTTCTGTTGTTTTTGCTGTTTCAGCTTTTAAAGCCGCACTCATTTTTATTTTTGATAAATTAGGAGTGGTTTTTGACCTCCTCCGTTTGATGACTTTCGCCACGGCACCAGCAACCGTATTGTTGCCTTTTTTAACTCCCATTATGGGAAGAGCGGAATGCTCTCCACCATGCATCGCGTGAATTATCACAATTTGAGGAGAAAAAAAAAAAAATAAATTCGTTTAGCCCGGGATTCGAACC
Organism: Volucella bombylans; assembly: GCA_949129095.1. Taxonomy (NCBI): domain Eukaryota; kingdom Metazoa; phylum Arthropoda; class Insecta; order Diptera; family Syrphidae; genus Volucella; species Volucella bombylans. The sequence continues at coordinate 161,191,104 of OX422141.1, read as the reverse complement.
CGCGTCCAACGATTCGATAACAGACGCCGCTGACCACTAGGCTACCGAGTCAATTAACCAGATATCAACTAATTTGCTTTAAGAAAACTAAATCACTATTTTAATTTTACTTTTTAGTTTAGCCGAAACACGTCTATTCTCTGTGGAGATTTGCGAACGACTGATGTCTGGATTTATTGTGATCGTTGAATGGTTAATGGTTTACTTCTTCTTCATTTACATTGAATTGGTTCTCAGGGAGTCGAAAATCAGTTTGTTATTTGATGCTATTAATTTGTCACATTTTGTCGCTTTTGTGAGGCACTCTAAGCCCCTTCTTAGATGTCGGCCTTTAGGGCATAGCTTGAAAGTACTTGTTTGGAGGTATGTTTCAAGAAGTTTTATTATGGAAGACATTTTCGAATACAGACTGCGCCATATGAGACTCTTGTGAGGCCCGATTAAATAGGAAATTCGATTAGATATTCACAGTAAAATAATACACGTGTCTTATTTATTTGTTGTCTGACTTCGGAATGCCCTTCTTTATTGAAATGCTTCTGATAGCTTATAGATGATTGCTAAGAGCTGAATATAACTAAGAACTCAGATGACTCACAGAACCCAACATAGCAATAGCACCGTCACGGGGTTTTCATTTCATTTTTATTTTTTTATTTATTTTTTGTTTTTAAAAGAACTTAACACTCAAGTGGGTATTAAACACTTAAAATGCCTGAGCACTTGTTAAGTTTTTAGGAAAATGGGACAGAGAGAGAAAGAAAGATTTGTGGGCTCAGGTGTTATTTCGCTCCATGGGTGGCAGCCAACATATAATGAGGAGACTAAATTATTAGTGTAATTGGACTTGTTGTTGTATTAGAGGCAACCATTCGTCTTACGTGAATTAAGTTGCTGAAAAAAAGAATGTCGTTCGAAGGAGGCTGGGGTTCGAACACCGAACCTTCCGATTTGGAATCCAATACACTACCACTTGAGCTACGGCCACCCACATGATCCTTTTGTTAACTGGGACCCAAAGCAAACTCACTGAATCCATCCTTCACACTTGTACGAGTATTCCCGAATTAGCTTAGAAGTGGTGAGAGATGCAAAAAGGTCATGGAAAATTGGGTCTGACCCTACGGCATCAATTATATTTGAATGATACCTTGAGCACAGGTCTATTTAAAAAAACACATTGGGTCTCAGCTAATGGTAAACCCTGTAGTGTCTGGTCCATTAGGAGCTAGCTCGTCCGTACATTTGTTGCTTACGATTCTATTTTTGGTCAGATACCACCTAGTTCTTCACATTGTGCTTAGTTAAAAGCCTTAAGTTCTTCAATTTTATTTTGATGACAGCGTTGGAAGACCGCCCATCTGCGGATATTGCCCTTGTTGTCCCTAGTTTGACCACCTTTATTACAACAGAAAACCGGGGAATATGTATATCAGCGGCGATTCCTATCTTCTATCTTCATCTGCGATTTATGATGGTCATTTCAAAGTCGATTGTCACTTGGCTTCTATCCGATACTGCATATACCCTTTGGGTTTGGTTTTCATCCGCTGCACTCAAACAGACATACAGCACATATAGCTGCAGATTCTTGCACGTAGAAATCGAAGAGCAGGAGACTAAGGATAGTCTCCAGTCCTGCTGTTGGCGATGTTTTCACTTCAAAATATGTACCAATGAATGCAATCCTCTGAACTTTTGTCTTTAACCTGTCTTGTCAATGTCTGTCATCCATTGAATATCTTCTTCCAAATATGCGGCTACCGGGTTATAAGGCAATTGATCCCTTCTTTACACACTATTCAGTAATCAGCTCCGAGTTAAACTTACTCTCTAGAACGATACTTAGGTATCTTGCATTATTGGATAGTTTGTAGGGTGTTCTGTTTATGGACAGAAGATTACATTTTAACGGTTTGATTCCGTATTGGCCCGATTTTATTATATAATGGTCTCTGAGGATATTCGGTGCAGTTTTCGTCGTACCAATGTTGAGATTTGTGGACATATCGACTACAAACTTCTGTATCATTTATTAGATTGCTCTTTTCGATGATCCATCCAAGTATTGTCTCCGTCCTAATCTAGGTACTTGAATCGCCTTGTGCAATCTAAACGCAGTCATTTTCTCTACAAGCAGGACTTGTTTTGCTGTCAGGCAATACCGAATCCAAATATCTTAGATACAGATATGTTTATTTTCCTTGTTTTTCCTAGACCCCGTAATGGATTTGATAAAAACTCTTTAGAGCAATTGGAATCACTTTTCCGGCGGACAGTCGGTAACGAAAAGGAAATCAGCCGTGCGGAATTCAAGAAGATTGTCACTTCAAAGAACGTAAGAATAATTAGTGACATGTCTAGTGTCCTTCTTACTTCCAACTCCTGTTCTTTCTTCCCTAAGCCCTTCTTTACGGAACGTGTATTCCAAATTTTCGATAAGGATAACTCTGGATCGATATCTTTGCAAGAATTCATCGATGCAATTCATCAGTTTTCTGGCCAATCAGCTGATGACAAAATTCGATTCCTCTTCAAGGTCTATGACATCGATGGTAAGTACGAAAATTCAACGGTAATTTATTCAAATTATGCTCAAAACCTTTCTTTGATTACTTTTAAGGTGATGGCTTAATCCAGCATAAGGAACTGCACGATGTGATACGTGCCTGCATGGAGGAAAATGGAATGAAATTCTCCGAAGATCAAGTAAGACTCCACAATTCTAGATGTAACAGCATATTCTTACATTGGGATATGTTTCTAACTAACTCCTCCAGATTGAAGATCTCACGACGGCAATGTTTGAAGATGCCGATCCCTTCAACAGAGGAACCATCACCTATGAGGCACTGAAAAATCAACTTCACAAGCACGGTGGACTGCTAGAAAACTTGAGTATAACGTAAAATTGCCAAAATTCATACTTGGAACCCTGACACAGACCTGTCTGCTTTTCTTGTAGAATCGATCGATGGCTGGTCCCAGTAACTCAAGAGAAAAAGCCCAGGACCAATAAAAGGTGTATTGCCATGCCTCATCAGTTCACCCTTGCCTACATAAGGAACAACCAAGTGTTTGTGTCGTACCTGGTTCTATATATCGCCGTCAACTTGGGTCTTTTCATCTCGAGATCGATCCAGTATAGACATAGCAATGGCTATGTGATATTAGCCAGAGCTTGTGGTAGGTTTGGGCGATCTTTTCAAAATGTTCACTTCTTTTCAAAATCGTATTTTGTAGGACAATGCCTCAATTTCAACTGTGCCTGGGTGCTGGTTTTAATGCTTAGACACTCTCTTACTTACCTACGATCACGAGGACTCAGCGCGTACCTGCCGCTCGACAATCACATCTACTTTCACAAACTCACCGGTGTGGTGATATCAGTTCTCAGCCTAGTACACACGATCATGCATTTATGCAACTTCACCACGATCGTGGTAAAGGACCCCAACCTCAATGCAGCAAACTTTACCATTACAGAATGGCTCTTTACAAGCCGGCCTAAATTATTTGGATTAGTTTCAGGGTGTGCAAATCCGACTGGTGTCGCACTGATCATAATCTTGGCGATCATGTCTGTTTGTTCGATGCCATTTGTCCGACGGAAAGGCAGTTTTGAGGTATTCTACTGGACGCACTTGCTATATGTACCATTTTGGATTCTGACGATCTTTCATGGACCGAATTTCTGGAAATGGTTCATAGTGCCCGGTTTGATCTATGTAATCGAGAGAATTTTTCGATTCGTGTGGATGAAATCAGAACATGGAAAGACCTACATCAGCTCTGGGTTACTTCTTCCCTCGAAAGTCGTACACCTGGTCATAAAACGTCCATTCAACTTCAACTTCCGACCAGGTGACTATATATTTGTGAACATACCAGCCATAGCAAATTACGAGTGGCATCCGTTCACCATCAGTAGTGCCCCAGAGCAGGACGATTACATGTGGTTGCATGTCAGAGCCGTAGGTGAATGGACAAATAGGCTCTCTGAATATTTTGAGAAGGAGCAGCAAAAACTTCACAATGGTGAAATCGCACCACACATCCCCCATGGCACTGTCGTCCCGGTAGATGGTGAAACCAATGGCAAATCATCAACGTCCGAGAAGGACTACCTGGCAAAAATGCAACACAGCTCTAGCTTTGATTCAATATTGACGGAGAAGAAGATTCAGTCCGATCAAACTCCAATCAGACCGCCTAGGCATAATCAGGAAGTTTCTAAACTGGCCTCAGAGACTATGGTTAAGTCGCCATCAAAATCTGAAGAATCGGAGAACAAAACATTTAAAAACATTAAACAGACACTGCAAAGAACGTTTTCGAAGAAAGACTCAGAACCTTCGAAGCCGTCTGGTGTGGCCAATGAGGCTTTTGTATCTGATGAGGGCGATCCAGATTCAGTAGCTCCCAAGAGGAAAATCACTCCGGACAAGAGGCTACAAATGTTGCTGTTCAATAAAGCACGCTTGGAGAAGAGCTTATCCATGCCAGATATGGAGGGAAAACTAAAAAAGAAAGAAAGAATTAGAGCGTTCGTATCCGTTTCGTACAGTGAAAAAAAGAGATAGTTGCAGGGAATATGAACCCGGCGACTATTTCTTTGCGAACACTTTAGAGACTTACACCTTCCTTCCCTTACAGGCTTCGCGAATACGCTCGATCAGAGTCGGAAAAATCCTTTGACGAAGCTAAAATTCGAAGAGCACGTCTTCAGACACTCGGGCTGGCGTATCTAAGTCCGCAAAATAAGTCGTTGGCTCAAAGCTTCCGATATATGAGGCACAAGCCGACTATCATAGCTTTTAAGACTCCAAGCTTAGAAAACTGTGAACCAAGACCTTCTTCGAACTCCATGAGTAAGACTCTCTCGTTTGTCTGTTGACTTGAGTCATCACCTTCTGTACTTTCAGTTGTTTCGCCAGGTATGTACTATACCCAACGGGAAGCCGAGGAAGGACACTTTTTAACACAGAGTTCAGGTAAGTCCTTAGTTCACATTACCTTCTGGTAAACTCTCTGTAAATACTTCCCTCCCATAGTACCATCATCATCCCAATCTCCACCTACCAACAGTCATGGCGTCAACTATCCCGTGGGGAAACCCCTAGAGGTACAAAATTTTGCAACTACTGTACCTATCTCCTAAGACCTAGCTTAAGTCAGTTCTATTTCTGGGTTCTATATGCTTCTTAGGCTTAAAGTGGAAGTGTCTCTTCCATAGCTAAACCCTTTTAGAGCTTAGAGAACAAAAAAAAAAAATCCTTAACGAAATTTTTTCAAAAAGAAAGAACAAAAAAAAAGTTTAATTAACGAATTGGTTGTGATTAATTTCTCCAAGGAATCTACTAAAACAAGTTGTTTGTACAGGCCGACATTTCTTAGAGCATTGTCGACAGCGCTTACGGCTAACGGCCAAAACAGTGGGAGCATGGCTACAAATAGTTCAACTGCAACTACTAATTCTGGTAGCAAGGTTACACTTGATGCTGGCGTTCTAGAGGTTTGGGTCTTTTTATTAATTTGTTTTCCTTTCAAACTTGTTCTTAGATTTTGTTGTTCCTTTTAATTCTAATTACTATTGAATTGGTTTGAGTTAATGATAGTTAGATACTTTGATTAGAATTTTCCTTTCCAATTACTTAAATCCATTCGATTGTCGCATCCTGTCCTGTATAGATTTACATTGATGGACCATATGGTGCTCCGTCGAGTCATATCTTTGGTGCTCAACATGCAGTCCTTATTGCAACTGGAATTGGTGTTACACCGTTTGCCTCGATTTTGCAATCGATCATGCATCGATACTGGAAAGCCAGACACACCTGCCCGCGATGCAACTACGAATGGGCAAGTGACATTCCACGAACTGTTATGAATCTCCGAAAAGTGGACTTCTTCTGGATAAATCGCGACCAGAGATCGTTTGAGTGGTTCGTAAACTTGCTGTCCCAACTTGAGATCGAGCAAGCTGAGTTGGGTGGAGCAATGGAAAGGTAAGCGCTATTTGATTCACTTCGGTTTTATGCATCAATCTTATTCCATCTGTCATAAGTCATCGGCAATCAACATGTTCAATTTGACATCTGTCGTCGATCATCCGTCATCTTGTCATCAGTAATCTTATAATCATCTTCCCTAGGTTCTTGGATATGCACATGTACATAACGAGTGCTCTTCAAAAGACCGACATGAAGGCTGTTGGTCTACAGTTGGCCCTAGATCTTTTGCACGAAAAGGTAAGGCCATTTTCCTACTGCAAATCACCTTGAATATCTGAGTCTTTATGTTCTTTCTAGGGCAAACGAGATCTCATCACCGGCCTCAAAACGAGGACCAATGCTGGTCGACCAAATTGGGATAAGGTCTTCAAACAGTTGCAAGTTCAAAAGAAGGGAAAGATCACGGTCTTCTATTGTGGACCACCACAACTGGCAAAGACTCTTCGAATCAAATGCGATCAATATGGATTCGCATTTAGGAAGGAGTGTTTCTAGATAGTTACTCGTATCTGTCAGTTGTTTTAATTTATTAAAATTGTTAGTGTAAGCTGCTGTTTAAAAAAGGTTATGGGTTATTGCGTCGTAAATTGTTTTGTTTGTTTTAATTGTAAAAGAAATTCTATTGAAACTGTTGTTTAATTTATTCTTGAGCTTTTTACATAGTAATTTTGTAAATAAAGTTTTTAGTTTTAAATGTTTTGTTTTTTCTTTTTACATAAAATCAAATTGATAGCTTGACACAAGGAAAACACAATGTAAGTACGAGTATATAAAATCTGAGTGGTCAAGCTATTTCAGTACTACTATTGCCAGACTTCTAGAGCAGTGTGAAGACTACTTTATCGTGTTCGATCTGTGAAGAGCTTATATTTTCTTTTTTGCTTATGTAGCCTGAGGTGCTTGCTTATGGGGTTGCAACTTGTTAGCCTACTTACGTATTGAGTATTTTTAATAATACAATTTTTATTTTAATTTTTACCACATTTCCGGAACAGCCTTCTAGTTGCTTAACAGTCTTTTGGTGTCTGCACCTGTTTCCGCGACAGATCAAAAGATTCCCTGGTGTGGTACACTGTCGGATCCAAAATAGATGAAGGAGTTGTTGCAGACATATACAGAGAAACTACCAATAACTCACCATATAGAAGTATATTCCCGTACCGTAGCATCTCTGTATTTAAAGCTGAGATACATGCAACAGTGCTGTGAATTAGAGAGAATTTGAACTAGTCACAGTGATTATGTTGATATTGACAGAGCAGACGAAATGGTTAGAAAAGATTCGGCTTCAACATTCATGTTGCCACGGCCATTAGCTCGATAAAAACCTACATAAAGAACTTCTTAAAAACGCTGGACGGAAACTGAAGGTAACAGGCAAGCCAACAACTTTTTACGAACCTCTTTCGTTAAAAGCATAAATCAATTCCTGCAGCTTTCTAGAGGTCAGATACACACAGCGACCGGACCCCTAACGGGTCACTGCAGAGTCAAAAATAACCTCTGTGGGAATAGCACACGACAACACCTGTCGCATGTGCAACGAGAATGGTAAAACAACAGAGCATATCATTTGCCTCTCGATTAAGAGACCACAGATTACATGAAAATGTTCGTTTATATCTCGTACACCTACGTGATAAGGCCGACTCTATCTATATCGACGGTGTAATGAAAACCAATGCAATTTTTTCCATTCTGCAAGAAGGGCAAGGTTAAATGCATACTGCACCTCCAGAGAACACGGTCTAGTTTCAAAGACTTCCAAATGTCTGTCCCTTTATTAAATATACCTTAATTCACAGATTCTGTCCTACGACATTTTTGCCCTCACAGAAACCAATCTCACCCTTAATAGTAAAACTAAAGAATTATTTTCCCAAGACTTCGACCGTGGTGTACTTCTAGCTATACACTCTCGTCTCACTTCGACCCTTTAAAAAATCGTCCGAATTCTTTGCATTCGTTTGCGCTAAAATAATAAATACTCTCAACCAATTCAAGGTTACCAGCTAGCTATTGATGCTATCGATTGTATTTTTAACGCTACTGACCCTAACGACGTTGTTACTTTTTTAGGTGATTTTAATCTACCTAGGCTTCTATGGGCCCAGACTGACCAGTCCTCCTTTACTGCAACAAATTCCACCTCTGATAATGGAAATCTTTTCATCAACTGCCTTACTGACTCTGGTCTGTGGCAATTAAGTGGTGTCACCAATAAGATTGGCGGACAACTCGGCCTAGTCTTCGCCACTGACACAGATAACTGCGTCATTTTAGAAAGTCGACATCTTCTCTTTAAGTTGTATAGCTAGCACCCTCCCCTTTCTCTTACGTTGTTGCAAGACAATGGTTTTAATCCCGTTTCCTACGTGTATTGATATTGAGTATGAGTATACGCCAAACTGAACAACCTCCACCGCATGACCAATTTTAACTTTCTCTACGATAATCCTAACCTTACGGTTAACAATGCTCTAGCACCCTTTTATACGGAAATTTTCGAATGTCTCTCCCAATCTGTACCCAAACAGAATCCCTCATCTTCACCGCCCTGGTATAATAAAGAGCTGCTATCTCTTCATAACGAGAAAAATAAGCTCTGGTATACTTACTGAAAATCGCGTTCCGCGACAGTCTGCCCAAATAAATTTCTCTGTACTTCTCCAAACTCTCTATAACAACTATTTATACCGAATAGACTCATCGTCGACCTCAAGTGATTCTTTCGGTTCATCAAAACTAAAAGTGAATCGGATAACTATCCGTCATCTCTGAATTCTCCTGATAAGTCCTCGGGCGATCCCGAAATTCTTTAAAATCTCTTCGCAATTTTTTTAGCCAAGCTTTCGCTACCCATTCCCAAGAGCCAGACGGCTCTTACTTTTCCTACTTAAATAGCTGCCTACAAACAACTTTGGAATCGGTGTCTATAACTTTAGAGCGAGTTAGAGATAAAATAATAAAACTCAAAGATGATTATTCTGCTGGACCAGATGATCTTCCCACGGTAGTTTTAAATGTGAAATGCACCTAACTCAAACTCTTACAGCCATCTTTGAGCCTTCTATCAACCAGGGATTATTTCTCTCAACCTGGAAAAGGTCTTTTATAATTCCCCTAAGATTTTCGAGAACATTATTTATGACATCATGCATTTCCATTGTAAATTTTTTTCATTCTCAAAACCAGCACGGATTTCTCAAAGTAGATCTACAACCACCAACCTAATGGAATTTGTATCAAGCACTTTATGTGCACTGGAATCTGGAAATGAAGTTGATGTGATTGCCATCGATTTCAGCAAAGCCTTCGATAGAATTTCTCATGATATAATCCTTCAAAAATTAAAGGCTCTTGGTTTCCAGATAAACTTTATAACTTGGGTTCAATCCTATTTAAATGAACGACTTCACTATGTTCTATTTAGGTCCATGGTTTCTGACACAATTAAAGCCTCCTTTGGTGTCCCCCAAGGCAGCCATCTTGGACCTTTATTATTTATTCTGACCATTAATCATGTTGATTGCATTCATACGAGTACATATCTGTTTACGCAGATGATATAAAAAGATTTCACCTGGCCGCCGTGATAAAGGTACATAGTTCCACCTCCCCCTTCAATCTAAGCATTCTTCAGCGTCTTCTACTTAATTCTAATAACGTATTCGTCATCGTTTCAGTTCTTCAGGCAGCTATTTTGCTAGTGCGAGATGATAGTGGCTCCGAGGTAGATGAGGTCCTTATCTATATTAAAGACTTCTTGTCGACATAAAGATTTGAGTCGAAGAAAGATATTTCAATAGTATACATGGTTTAAAAATTGTTGCTAGTTTTTGGAAGACGGTCCAACAAAGGGGCGCCTCCATTTCTATTGCGGATCACTCTTTCTTCTTATCCACAAGCCACGGTTAAAATATTGTCTGAGAAGCTTTTGAAAAGCATACGAGTATGGCGCATGCGCCCCGAATGGTACCGCATATGCGATTCATTCAATTCTTCACGCTTTTTTCCTCTGCTTTTGTCATTATCGTTTTTAGCTAAAAAGCAGTTTCTGTGATCAATCACCCAGCGTATTCGGATCTGGCTCCAACCGACTATTTTCTATTTTCTAATTTGAAGACTGCGATGAATGAAGAATGTATTTATGGCATGTAGGTCATTCAACGAGATGTGAGCCTCTAGGATCGGTCAGATATTTAAATAGGTGAGTAGTTTTTTCTTTTTTCTTAAATCAGTCATATGCTGTTGCACGCTGACTTATAGTACGCAGGTACTGGGTTTCAACTTGGAATGTTAGTGACTAAGATGATCAACAGTCAATTTACCATGTCTGAAGCTACACTGATACTTACCTGCCTATTAGTGTGGTACAAAAGTTCAAACATTACGTCTAGCAATGTCTTGTATGAGATGCTTAATGTCGGTATGGTTTCATAATTCAAAGTGGCCATGGAATTTTATCATGATATTGTGGAACCGGGAAAGTATATTGATAAACTGATGAATGCGCTTTATTGAAATGTCAAGTTGCGCTAACATTTCGCCAGAGACTGCTGTCTCTCTACTCTCCAACGGCGAAGGTTTCTTCAATACTCGTCAGAGGAGTGTCATATTTTGTGTCAATAGCAAAACGTTGGACTTGTTTGGTCCTCATAACCGACCTGCTGAACTCGCTACTCATTGTCTTGTGTATAAATTTCATACCACATACACTCTATATAATGCAAAGCCAAAAATGCGTCAATCTCATGAGCGTGCAAAAAATTACCTGTACCCCTGCGAATGAAAGTTTGGCAAAAGATCCGAAATGTCAGTTCGCCGTCGAATGCAAGACTTCGGTCTTTGTCGTGAAATGTGAAAAATGTTTGCAAAAAAATCTCCACAAACATCCGCATGTGGTCCAGTTGATGCAGGAACTTAAGCTATGTAACCATAGTTTGGGAACGTACTTTGCGGACTGGGCTCTTGAGCAGCTTGTGTTTACTCGTAGTCAAGAGGTTCATTTCTGGCTCAATGGGTTTGTAAAGGGTTTTCCAATAGGGACTTGACAACTTTGAATTTAATTTGATTTTACCCTGATGGTTACCCGGGTATCAAGAACTCTAGCACCTACTGTAGCTGCACGTTGAGTGCGCCTAGTCCTGGAGATTGATGCGAGCGAATACCCGACACTTACAGAGTTGGTACTCCGCGGTGTCGTCAGAATTATCACATCAAGCCTCGCAAGATGTTGTGTTATTTATGCATAGTAGAGTAAGGTATTTAACAAAAGCGTGTTGCCTTTTCACGACCCAGTGAACAGTCTACAGTCATTCCTGCGGAGGAACAGCAAGAAAGTTGCAGGAATCTTAGAGAAGTAGGGAACCATTCCACACAGTGTTGCATTCACATATACAAATGTAAGAGTACGCTACCGGTTTCTGTTTAAGAAGTGTTATTTTATTTATTTATTAAAAATAATGTACAACATTACTATATAAATCACTTGGTTTTAAGACATCAGGGCGGCTCTGCCCGGTTAATCTAAAATTTATAAATCAATTTATATCCATACATGTTTAAATATGTATTTAGATGTCCTTCAATTTGTTGTTTCGGTTAACTATATGATGCATCGTCTGGTGTTTGAAGAAGTGCAGAAATACTGAATTGATTCTCGCTGGGTACTCTCTGCAGATTCAGAATTATACGAACATTAATAACCATTCGAAGAAACCAAGGCACAAAAACAAAATTGTTATTCAAATTGTTTATTTCTTAATTTTCCTTGTTGTTAAATTTAGATGAATTCTTTCTTCTTGTCATCATACTCGTACATAGCAGAAGCATGGAATTTTAGTCAAAAATGTAGCAAGTCGTTGACGAATATATAAACCTATAAGTAAATAAATAAAATATGTTTACAATTATGTACATAAAGGAAGATTCGGAACGATGGTTCCGCATTTACAAAATTATTATAGACTCTACATAGCATTTCTATTCTTGAAAATAAATAATAATCATTTATATAAAGGGTCCGCCATCTAACGTTTTTTTTTTTTCAACTAGTGCTTATTTCGAGAATGGTAACACTTAGCTCATGTCTGATTTGACAGATAATTAGTTTTGTCCTTCCGCTGAACGAATATGGTTGTGTTACGCTTGAACAACGCTGGGAAATATTGCGACATTACTCGTACTTTGAAAATCATGGTAATGTTGCAGAATGTGTGCGAAAATTGCGTACGGATTTTGGAAGAAGCTCCGTATGTTTGTTATCTTGTGAAAAAAGTGAAAGAAACTGGCATTCTCATCGATAAACCAAAGCGTGAAAAGCCAAAAACAGTGCGTACACCCGAGAATATTGCTGCTGTGGCAGAAAGTGTGCGTGAAGCGCCATCAACATCAATTCACCGTTGTTCTCAACAATTGAACATTTCGGAGACATCATTGAGACGAATAAAGACCTTGGTATGACGCCATACAAAGTCCAATTGGTTTAGGAGTTGAAGCCAACTGACCATCCAATGCGTTTTCGCTTTGCTAAGTGGGCCTGCGATCGACTTAGAGAAGATGCCGATTTTACCAAAAAAATCATCTTTTCATATGAAGCTCATTTTGATCTTGGCGGGTATGTACGAGGGCGGGTCAATAAGTCCGTGACTTTTTGAATTTCTGACCTCTTTACTGAAACAGCAACACTGCTCCTATCAACAGGCATTTGTCAGTTGACTCCTGTCAAAATTTAAACTTGCTGCGTCAGTTAGTTTGTGTTTGACAGCTATTTTTATCAGACTACTCATTAAAAAAAAAAAATCCATGCATTGGGCTATGAATTGCTCCCTCATCCACCCTATTCTCCAGATTTGGCTCCGAGCGACTACTTCTTGTTCCCAAACCTGAAGAAATGGCTTGGTGGAAAAAGATTTGACTCCAATGATGAAGTCATCTCGCAAACAAAGGCCTATTTTGAGGACCTCGACAAATCATTTTTTTGGAAGGGATAAAAAATTGGAGAAGCGTTGGACAAAGTGTATAGAGCTCAAGGGAGACTACGTTGAAAAATAAAATTATTTTTTTATCAAAAAATCTGTGTTTTATTCCAAAAGTCATGGACTTATTGACCCGCCCTCGTAAACAAGCAAAATTGTCGCATTTGGGGCACAGAAAACCCGCACGCATACATTGAAAAGCCGCTACACCCAAAACGAGTCACTGTTTGGTGCGGATTTTGGTCCGGAGGCATAATTGGGCCATTTTTCTTCGAAAATGAGCAAGGAGTGGCCGTTACAGTCAATGGCGATCGTTATCGGGCCATGTTGAACGAATTTTTGTTCACAAAAATTGAAGAGGAGGATATTGGCAACATTTGGTTTCAACAGGACGGCGCTACGTGCCACACAGCCGAAGCTACACTCGATGTTTTGCGCCCTGTTTTTGAAGATCGCATTATCAGCCGCAGAGCTGATGTCGTTTGGCCACCTCGGAGCTGCGATTTGACACCGTTGGACTATTATTTGTGGGGTGCCGTAAAAGATAAGTGTTACGCCGACAAGCCAGAGACAATTGACGCTTTAAAGGACAATATTCGTGAAGCCATTGGTGAAATACAGCTGCACACAATCGATAATGTGCTTAAAAATTGGACCGATCGTGTAGGCTACTGCATGGCCAGCCGAGGCAGCCATTTGAATGAAATTACTTTCCATTATTAACCAGAAGGATAAAACTAATTATCTGTCAAATGAGACATGAGCTAAGTGTTACCATTCTCGAAATAAGCACTAGTTGAAAAAAAAAAAGTTAGATGGCGGACCCTTTATATCATGATAAATAAGATAACAATCATGATATCGTAGCAATCAGTCACAATGAATTAAAATACTATTGCGAATTCAGATTTATTTATTTATTTTATTTATTTATTTATTGGGCACATGCTAACACAGTAAGAATACACTTATAATTCTGTAATCAGTCACCGACCGATATCCGAGCCGATAACATCGTTTTTTGTTTCGCTTTATCTCTCCTCTAATTGATACAGTATTTTTTACCTTACACCCTAGGTCTCTTCTCTTCTCTTTCCCTTTTCCTTTATCTTTTCGCCGGTAACTGTGTAAATTAAAACAAACAAGCAGTGAAAACCAGTGTGAACATGGCCTCTGGGCCACAAGTGCGCTCGGGCAATCGATTTGAGGTATTTAATCTTAAATCTGACTCTCCAAAAAAAAAGAAGAAAAAGATCTCCTACTCTGCCATTGAAAATAAATTTGAGCTTCCTTCACAACTTAATTCGTCAAATCCTAAATATATAATTATATCCCCCACAGAGCCACAAAAGCCCCTATCCTCCATCAGTGTGTTTCTTGTAAAGAAGGCCATTGATGGCATCAGTACGAGCTACGAATCAATTACACAACTTCGCGACGGTAATTTATTAATACTTGTCAAATCCACACGCATAGCGAATCTATTCCTAACTAAAACTTCCCTCGCTAATCTTTGTCCAATAACTGTTACTCTACACAACCAGCTAAACTCATACACTCATGTGTATGCACCCTGCTTAATAAATGTTCCAGAAAATGAAATAATTGAGGAAATGAAAGATCAAGGTGTCACTATTGTCTTTAAATTTTCGAAAACCGTGAATCATGTACAAAGATTTACCGGATTGGCACTCTTCACTTTTGACCTTTTCCGTCCTCCCACTTCTGTTAACGTGGGTTGGTATAACTTTAAAGTGGCAGAATATTACCCGAACCCTATGCGTTACAAAAATTGCCAGAAACTTGGCCATACCAATAAAAGATGTACAAGTGATCAAACGTGTGACAACTGCGACCTTCCTCCCCATCCCCCCGAAAAGTGTGTTCGTACTTCATACGCTAACTGTTCAGAAGAACATCCCTCCTCCTCTAAACAATGCAAACGCTATATTCAAGCAAAAGAAACGCTAAAAATAAAAATCCTCCTCCCTTCCCTCCCGTTATCAACAAAAATTAATTGCCTTGTAAAACAAATCCCAGTGAAACCCTTACTATTCCCTGCCGTACTATACCTAACATCACAATGCCTACCTCAATTCAACAATCCAACTCAAACACATGTCACTCAATTGTAAAGAATATCCCCTCTCATACAATCCCTCCTTCACAACTACACTTTACTGCAAATCACTCAAACTCAATAGCTCAAACTTCTTCTTTCAACTTAGGCACCTACAAAAACAACACTCAGAATCAAAAAAACCAAATCTAGTATAGTCAATTCATCTATTCGTCACACTCCTTTACCAACTAATGACCTAAATGATAATAGCTCCGACAATGACTATGATGGAGACATCTAGTCACAATATTGGAATTCCTAATTACGACTCTGTCATTTCGAGGTCGACACGTCCAAATTCCATAAAGAATTTGGGGGACTCAGCATTGGAACAACAGATTAAACCAACCCAGCCGACAAACTTAGCATCTACAGGTTTTTCGACGTATAGTCCAACATATACCGCACAAAAATCCTCTCCATCTCAAAAATCAATCGTTAAGATTCTTCAATGGAATCTTAATGGATATTTAAACAACTATCCTGAACTGTTACTATTGATAAATGAAAACAAGCCGGCAGTCGTTTGCCTCCAAGAAACATAAAAGAATATGAACCATACTTCCATAATTTAAACAGGAATCCTGCTCCACAAATCACTTCCACATAATATTATCCGAATTACTTCTAATACTCGTATCTCCATTATTGCAATAGAAATCCAATTAAAGTCTAAGTTTACAGTTTTGTCACTATACATCCACCCAACCCAACCCTTTTCTTCTTCTGATTTGGAAAACATATTAAAGTCAATGAGTCAACCAGTTATTATTACAGGGGATTTCAACTCATGGAGCCCTCTCTGGGGTTCCCCTACGGTAAATGCTAGAGGTAAAGAAATAGAATCTTTCTTAGCCAACTCCGACCTTTGCATTTTAAACGACGGTAGTCCGACTCACTTGTGCACGCATAACAGTTTAACCCATAAGATCTTACGTTTGTTTCTCCACAATTACTCCCATCCACAACTTGGAACATACTCGTAGATGAATTTTTACACGTGAGTGATCACTTCCCTATAATCAATTGCATCTACCTCGGCAGTCAAATCACCCAATCAAGACCAACTCCAAAGTTCTACTCGTATACTGATCTGGCTAATTGGGATCGATTTCAATTTAATGTGGTCGAATATTTCAATAGCCATCCTCAATCCTCTAATATTAATCAAGAAGCCGGTAATTATTTTAATTTTTTTTAATTTTTGGTGGGGGCTAACGCCCCCATTTATTATGCTTAATACAAGCTTAAAAACTAAGACTTAAACTAATACTAGGGCTTAAAGCTAAGGATGGTGAAGGAGATCGAATTTGAGGGAAAGTGTGCTGCGATTAAAATCGAAAACGGAAAGGTTGGAGTTTACCTTACGCAGCATACGGGAGATTGGTTCGTTAGAGCCATATGTGGTGCGGTGAATAGGTAGATAAAAGAGACGGGTGGAACGTAGATTACGAGGGTTAGTGTTAAAGAAAATGGAGTTGCAAAGAGGCGTGCAATCGACGGAGCCTGAGAGGAGTTGGTGAATGAACAAAATGTCTGCTGCGTCCCTTCGTTCCTCAAGGGTATTCAGGTTAATGAGTTTGAGACGGTCTCGGTAGGGAGGTAAGATTAGAGGATCGTTCCAAGGTAGACCTCGAAGAGCAAAGCGAAGAAAACGACGCCGGATTCTCTCAATACGAGATACATGAACTCGTTGAAAGGGACACCACGCTTGGCTAGCGTACTCGAGAAGGGGGCGAACGTAAGTGATGTATAGTGATCTAGTCACGTACGGGTTGCAGAATTCTTTGGACCATTTTTTAACGAAGCCGAGTGATGAGTTTGCTTTAGAAATTATCTCATCAATATGCGAGCGGAAATTAAGCTGCCTGTCGCATAATATACCAAGGTCGCGGATAGATTCAACAAGGGGTATAGGTTGGCCGTCGAGATGGTAAATTCGTTGAGGAGACTTCTTGCACTTACGTGAGAAAGTAATCGATTGACATTTGGAGACATTGAGTTCAAAGCAGTTCTTGATGCACCAGGTGGAAAAACTATTTAGATCTATTTGAAGGAGGGTGGAGTCTTGTTGTGAGGAAATGGGTTTAAAAAATTTGGTATCGTCAGCATAGAGAGAAAGTGTTGAGTGTTGAATGAGCCTTTGAAGGTCGTTAATAGTTACGATGAAGAGGAGTGGACCTAGCTGACTACCTTGAGGAACACCTGAAGTGGCCAAGAAAGGGGCCGATAGGACAGATCTGAAACGAACATTATAAAAACGATTATCCAGGTAAGAAGATATCCATTTAAGCAAAATGGGTTCAAAGCCCAGGACGGACAATTTGAACAGGATTAGTTTATGAGATATCTTGTCAAAAGCTTTACTGAAATCAGTTGTTATAACGTCAACTTCTTTACCATTTTCTAAGGCTGAGAGAACAGAGGACACGAATTCTACGAGGTTAGTGGTAGTTGATCTACCCTTCAGAAAGCCGTGTTGATTGGGGGAAATAAAAGATTTACACTGGAAGCTTAGGGCTTCATGCAAAACACTTTCGAGGAGTTTGGGTATATGGGAAAGTTTAGCTATAGGGCGGTAATTAGTGACTTCGCTCTTTAATCCCTTTTTGTATATGGGTGTTATGAAAGAGGACTTCCATATCTGTGGAAATTCACCTTGAGAGAGCGATAATCGGAAGAGATATTAGTAAGGGGGCGTGAAAGAGTTGAGGAACACTTTTTAAGAAATATGGATGGAAGGCCATCTGGGCCGGGTAAGTATTCATCATTAAGTTGTTGTAATTTGTTTTCTATTACTGTATGATCAAAGCTATGAGAAATAGTGGGGCCAATAGGGAAGTTAAGTAGGTATTTGAAATAAGAGGGATCCGGTACGAAGGAATTATCGGCAAAAGATTGCTTAAAAAAAGTAGCAAAAAAGTTAGCTGTGTTATGCGGATCAGTTGATGATATATTTTCGTATGAGAGGGATGGAGGAAAACCGTCGGATTTTTTTTTTTGTAGTTAACGAATTGGTAGAAAGACTTAGAATCATTTATAAGCCTTGATTGCGCACTATCAAGGTATCGCTGATAGAGAAACTTATAGAGCTGGGCGAATTGAAGGTATGACCCGAGATAGTTTGAATAGTCAACAAAAGAGTTGGACCGGAGGAAAACTGTCCATAATTTGTTTCTTTTGTTACGTAAAGAGCGAAGTTTACGATTATACCACGAGGGGCTCGTAGAAGAGGTCCTATTACGCGAAAAGGGGACATAGAGAGATTAAGATTAAGTAATTCTCTGTAGAAAATAGAGAGAGCACTTTCTAGGGGCATATTGGCGAAATCAAATGAACACATACTAAGATATGCGTTAATTTTGCGGAAATTCGCTTTATGAAAGTCGTAAGAAGTGGTAGCTGCAGATGGGGTGGGGCGGAAAGTAGAGTGGTGGAAAAGAGAAAGAAGAAGTGGTGGGTGAAAGTTATCAATGGTCGATAGTGAAAGGGGACAGAGCGACACAGAGGAGTTTATGGAGTCAGTGGTGAAAATGAGGTCTAATTGCCTTCCCATATAGTTGGAGACTCCACTAACTTGGCATAAGCTAGAGTCTGTGAGCTCATCCAAGAAGAGACATTCTTTACTCGAGATAGGTATGCGGCAAATATAGCCATTCCACAAGCAAAACATACTCCATTAAAATTAATAGTTCCTTGGTGGAACTCCGAAATTGCCCAACTGAGAAATAAAAAGCAGCTCTAATTCAGAACTTTTAAAAAATACCCAAATGACACAAATCTCATTAAATACCGAAAGGCAAATGCACAATTTCGTAGGAAAGCCAAAGAGTCCAAAAAAAACAGCTTCCAAACTTTTACATCTAATCTGAACCCTGACACATCATGCAAACAAATCTGGTCTGGTATCAAAACATTGACAGGTAATTACTCTCCTCTTTCGATTAAAACAATTGATACAGGCTCCGAAATTCTAACTGAACCTCTTAAAATTGCTGAACATTTCGCCGAAAGTTGGTCAGCCTATTCAAATGACTCCAACTTTTCTACCCAATTTTGTGACTCCAAATACTTATAGTTTAGTTAGTTTTAATTGCATTTTATTTTCTTAATCACTAACTCTTACATACTAACAAAAAATGCTTAAATGCTACCTTAAAATTACTTACAATCTTATACTAACTTACTGGCCCCACACAGGCACTCTAAGCTACTCTAAATTCTTATAACTATGTCTTTCAACTTTATTTACATTTTCTTTACTAATATTTATTTACTATACTTAAAAGCTAAGAAAAAATTACTCCAAATACTTATCATTATATAGCAATGACATTCTCTTCCAACCATCTAAATCGGCAGAACTCATCGAATTACCAATCAACTTTGTTAAATTTGAAAACTGTCTAAGCTCCGTGAAAGGCAAAACCCCTGGCTATGATAGAATTTCCTATCCTATGATTATAAATGCACCTCTTAAAATTAAGAAACATATATTAACCTTATTTAATTCGACCAAGGAACAATACCCCAAACATGGAACACTGCCACCATAGTCCCAATCCCTAAAACAAATAAAAACTTAACTAATTCTAACAACTACAGACCGATCTCACTACTTCCCTGTATCAGCAAGCTCTTGGCGAAAATTATTTCAAAAAGACTGCTTTGGTACATTGAAAGCCAGAAATTTATTAACTTTAATCAAGTTGCTTTCAAACACGGTCGTAGCACTTTGCAAAAATCATAGTCTCTATAGATTTTGAGAAAGCTTTTGAACGGATTGGCATTCACTTGATATTAAACAAACTAATTAAATGGAACATCGGTCCAAAAATATACGGTTTTATAAAATCACATCTTTCTAACAGAAAATTTAGATCGAAAGTTAATAACACATTCTCAAACATCCATAGTTTAAAAAACGGCATTCCTCAAGGATCACCACTCTCGGTGGTCCTCTTCATCATCGCCTATGACGATTTAAGCGAAATTATCACTAAATTCAAAAATATCGATCACTCGTTATACGCGGATGATCTTTATTTAATGACTAAATGCAATGATTTAAACCGAACCCGGATCATTTTCAATGAAATATTAAACCAAAATTTATAGTTGGAGTACTCAATCAGGAGCCTTATTATCTACAAACAAAAACAAGCATCTACATATTTGCAGGAAAATAAAATGTCCTAGTCTCAGTATAAATCTCAATAACATAAATGTAGAAAATGTAATCAATTTAAACATTCTAGGGATATTATTCGATAGTAAGTTTTCTTTTAAGAATCATTGCTTAGAGTTAAAAAAGAAAGTAGTCTCCAGATTAAACATTATAAGATACTTGTCATCTAAATATAGTTATGCTCATTCAAACACTCTTATTAACATTACTAAGCTAATTTTATTATCAAAAATTGAATATGGATTGGTGATATTTGGAAAGTGCACAAAATCAAACCTTAAACTTCTCCACCCTTCGTACAACGCAGCTGTAAGAGCATCCTTGAGAGCTTTTAAAACAACGCCAATTTTAAATCTGATGGCCGAAGGAGATTTTTCTAATATCGTAGAACGGAAAGAAATTTTAACATCCCTACTTATTCCTAAGATCTGTGCATCATTCGGTTCTCCTATCCATAAGGACGCTGCCAAAATTCTGACTAGAAAAAAAACCCCTAAACGACCATCAACTTTGTACAACGCACTATCTTTTGCCAACCATTTAGGACTCAGCCCAAATGTTAAGAGTCTAGCCATTGAAAAACACCCTCCTTGGCTCCTCCCACCTGATTCAATCAACTTAAGCCTATCCAAGAACTCAAAAGACGTAACTCCCAATGAAGTTTATGCACAACTTTTCAACGAGCTGTTAAACACCTTCCCCATAGACCGTTGGAATATCCTATACACTGATGGTTCCAAATACAAGGATGGTTCAGGGATGGCTATTGTCAACAACAATGGGGTACTTCTGTGCGCTGAAAAAATTTCGACTATTTTTTCCATCTTTTCAATCGAATCTTTAGCCATTCGCAAAGCAACACAACTTGCACTTAAATCAAAGAAAAAAACACTTATTTTCACGGACAGTCTCTCAGTTCTGAAAGCTCTAAGCAACACGAAACAGCGTTCTCCTATTATTAATGACATTCGGGACAACATAATTTCCCTTGGAGACAAAATAAAACTTGCATGGGTTCCAGCTCATATTGGAATTAAAGGCAATGAATTAGCAGATTCTGAAGCAAAATCTATCTTTACCAACCCGTTGCTTAAACAATATCGCCCTAGTTCAACTGATTTGACAAAACTCATAAAAACACACTATAAATATAAGAAAGAAAAAGCATGGAATGACTACACCCACTACTACACTTCAATCAATCCGAAGGGAATTCAAGCAACTTATCCTACCACAACCAACACTAAGATGAACAGGTGCTTTTTAAGGCTTCGTCTTGGACACACCTATTTAACACATAGCCATTTAATTAACAAAGAATCTCCTCCGATTTGCCAGCTTTGCCAAACAAATGAAACACTTTCAATCAAACACATCACTTCCGACTGCAGCAAAATCAACCATCTTAGTTTATCATTATTTAATAATAAGCTTTTAAACTTACTCTGTATTCCTTCTGAAATTAATATTAGAAATGCTTATAAAATTTTGTCAATACTGGGACTAGAAGATAAAATTTAGCCAAACTCGCTCTACCGAAAAGTAGGGGATGAAATGGTGGGGGAGTGCTAGGGATTGTGCATTGACAACCATTCCCCATTCTCCTCCCATATATGTATTGTAAATACTTGTTCCTTGCTATTTATTACAACACTTATAACTATTTATCTTCGATATATACTTTACTAATTTTTAACATTAATTATTTATTAATTACGAAAACCATTTATGTACTTAACTTTAATCTATAGGTATACTATCTGTATAATACATACTATCTTTGTAAAATCTCAGCAGAAAGCCTAAGGCCTAAAGCTGAAATTAAATATGTTACTCTTTGTATTTATGCAAGATTAATAAATAATAATAATTCTGTAATAGTTAATAGAACAATATAATTACATAGGTATTTATGGCATACTTTTGAAAATTAAAATTTAAAAGGAAATATTAAAATTAAATGTACATTTTCGTAATAAGTTCAATTTAAACTTGGGATAGAAGAAAAGAATGAATGCATTTGCTTGAAAAGAAGGCAAAAAATAAATAAAAGGACTAGTTGCTCTGATTTGACAGGAAAAGCATTAATTCGCTTCTAAATCGACGTGCATCATTCAGCTCTCTCAGGTTACGCGGAAGTGAATTCCAAAGGCGGATGGAAGCAATGAAAAATTGTCTCTCAGATGTTAAGCAAGAGAAACGGGGGAGAATTAAGCAAGCAGATCTGTTGGACGTTGGAAACTGGATTTTGTTGTAGAGATACGTTGGATGCCTTGTTGCGATTGTGGTGAAAAGAAGAATCAGTGTACGAAACTTTACATAGTCCTGAAAAGACATATCTAACAGGTTTTTAGCCAGATGTGAGACATGGTCATATCTTCTGAGACTATAGCCATATCGGATAGTGCTATTAAATATTACTTGTAGCTTTCTTGTACTATTATCATCACAATCATAAAAAATTTCACAGCCATATATACTCGTAAGAATAGGAATAACCAGTGATTTAGCGAGTACTAGCCTTGTCCTCAGGGGTGTAAATTTCTGAGCGGTCCACAGAGTTCGAAGAATTGAATTGTCCACGAATTGAATTGGTGAGCTATCTAGCATGATAGAGGGAAAATATGAGACATCTACCGTTGTTTTTGAAATAACTAAACATTTGCACTTATTTGGACTAAGCACCAAGCAATTTTTCAACGACCAATTCGAAATTCGTTTAAGATCCTCATTCACATCATTGGCGCAACTTTCGATAAGGCCTAGGGGATAACTTCGATAGATTTGAATGTCATCAGCATAAAAGTGTTTCGACGAATGCAATATTACGGAAGCTCTATCATTAATATAAAGTGAGAATAGGAGAGAACCCAAAATCGACCCTTGTGGAACGTCTCTTGGTAAGGGAAGAAACTCTGATAGAACACCGTCGAGAGACACAGCCTGTTGTCTTTCACTTCGATACGATGCGATTAACTTTATAGCGAAGGGAGATATGTTAAAGTAGTGGCGTAATTTATTAATTAGAGTGGAATGACGAACCATATCAAAAGCTTTCGAAAAGTCTAAAAGGATCAGGAAGGTAACATAATCTTTATCCAGTTTTTCCATTATATCTTCTAACACAGTTGTACAGCTGTGTTTGGCACGAAATCCAGATTGAACTGAAACCAGCAAATTATTACGTGCCAGGTACTCAGTTCAGTTTCAGTTTATATGCATTTTTATTTATGTTGCTTAATTTACTCTTACATGATAGACAAAAAAACGCTTAAAAATTAGCTTAAATAACTTACAATTATCTTAAACTAACTTACTGGCCCTATGCAGCCAGTCTTTCGACGTTTATGACGGATTTTATTCTTATTCTACGAGTACTACAACTTAAACTAAGAAAACATGTTTAAAAACTTAGTATATGGAATATTTTAATTTTATTATAAAACTTAAAACTAAAAGCCTACATACTACCTAAAACTAAATCTTAATCTACTTAACCTACTTACATCTACATGCATATATATATGTACATAATATATATATACCTAATATATAAATATATGTATATATATATATGTTTTTTTTTCATTTTATATTTTTATTTTTCTTAAAATCTAACTTAAACCTGCCTAAAACTATGTAAACCAGCCCTGGCTAAAAACAAATTAGACTGGCCCACTTTGCTTCACATGAAGCTAAATATCACTGGAGGAAGTCGACGACGAAGCATCCTCCCCTTCAACAAGCCACCAAAAGTATTGGTGCTGTCGAGCAGCATCCCTCATGTCGCGACTCCCTACCACCCTACTGAACTGGAGACGCTCCGCACTGTCATGTGCGACGTCTCTGTCGTAGTTGAGTCGCCTGTCCGCAGCTGTTCGAGCGACGTGTAAGATTAGCGGCACCGCCAATCTGTCCTGGATCAGACCTTTGCTATCTAGATAGAGGAACGCTTCTGGAGGAATATAGCCGTCAAAGCGAACTCTCTCGTGATACATATAATTGGGGTAGTAAGCCTCGGAGATCAGGTTGTTCGATGAGGTCATTGCTCTTGAAACGTGCCTTCGAGTCAACTTAATATCGAAATTGTCCACTCTTATTAGGTTCGCCTTATTATGTAAGACCTCATCAGGATAGAATTTTATGTACTCAGACTCTGGTGTTCTGTATAAGCGAAGACAAGCCCTCTCAAACATCTGAATCTTTTCCAATAAGCTTGCTCTCACGTTGAACCACACGGGACATCCAAATACAAGCATGGGCCTGATAAGGGCCATGTAACAGATTACCTTCACCCTCGCATCAAGTTGGCTGTTATAAAACAGTCTCTTTGTAAGGGCAAAACCACCTTTGGCTCTGGTCAGAGCATAATAAAATACAGATATTGATCTAGCCAGATCCCAAGGTATCTGACAACATTTCGACAAGCAAGTGGTTGCCCGTGCTGCCCCACGATCGAGAACTTTCGCCAATTCTTTCTGGTATCCCTAGAGGCCCCAGACAAAGGCGTCCTAAACAGAATGGTTTCCCACTTCTGAAAGTTTATTTTCAACTTCCAGTCATCGCAATATCGCTTAATTTTGTCCAAGTCACGCTGCAAAAGTATATTAATGACCTCAATCTTAGGACCTGATCTGTACGCGATTAAGTCCTCTGCGTACGCTATGGCATGGTGAAGTGAACCTATCAGATCACTTGTGTAAATGTTGAATAGGATCGGCGAATTTACCGCACCTTGTTGCAGACCGTTTTTAATGTTAAATGTTCCAGCAGAAGTCACATCGCCATTCTTCACGATGAACTGTCTACTGGAGAGCATATCGAAAAGAATATACAGCAGTGGTTTACTAATGCCCAACCTGTCCAGCTTGAAAAAGAGTCCTTCTAACCATACGGTATCGAAGGCTTTCTCCAAGTCAATCAGGCAGGCACCAGTGCACTGTTTCTTGCCTTTGTTCCATTGGATATCAGAAACCAGTTTCGACGCAGCATGAATGATATCATGCCGCGCCTTGAAACCGAATTGATTATCCGGAACTATATGTTTGTCCTCAACCCACTTAGTCAGGCCTCTATTGATCACCTTCTCGAAAACCTTACTGACGCTTGGAAGAAGACTGATCGAGCGGAGATTCGCCGGATTGGAAGTGTCTTTATCACTTTTGGGGATGGGATGTACCACCGCAGTTTTTCAACGCGCTGGACAATGTGCATTATTCATTGCATTATTAAACAGGGTGGTATAAATGTTCACAGCTTCTAGAGGGAGATGTCGAAGCACAATGTTCGGTATTTCATCGTTTCCCACTGATTTCTTACTTCTAAGTGATTCGAAGGTCGTTTGGAGCTCTGCCTTCGAAATGAACGGGGGTAGTACCCTATCGTTGGTGATCACATTATTTGCCATATTCTCGTCACTGAACTGGGTGAAACCCGAGCTCTCGAATCGCCACTTCACAATTTCATTTCGAAGGCAGAAATTGTGCACAAGGCCTCGATTCTCCAGATCGTGGTTCGGGCCAATGATAACATTCGCCTTGTACACTTCCTGGAAAGTCGCTCCTATAGCCTCTACCTGCTCCTGCGGATCCTCGATCATAAAGATGTTGTCATCATCAACAGCCTCATTTACGTGCCAGGTACTCATTCAGTTGTTTATGCATAATCAGTTCACAAACTTTAGAGAGAAAAGGTAGGATTGATATTGGTCTAAATTCATCACCTGCCGAGTTTTTAGAGGTTCTAGGTTGGGGAAGCGATAAAAACTTTCGATTGAGTTCATCGCAGTCGATGTTGGTTGAACAAGTAAATTTTTGCTTACCAATCCCCAATTCGCGGTGATTACTCCATAGTTTGGGGCCATCTGCGTTCATATTCAAGCGACTGAAATAAAATTGTGCCTTGGCAGCTCGTATTTCACGAACAACACTATTCCGTATATTCGCACGCTTCCACCGACGATAAGCTAAGCAACACGAAGCAACATTAGCGCTCGAATCTCATTTGTTAACCAGGGTTTTGTCTTTTCTTTTACCGTTCTAGTTTTGATTGGAACATGCGTATCAAATAGATGATTTATGTTTTTTTGAATAAAATCAATTTGGTTATCCGGTGAGCGCATAACATAAACAAGTTCCCACGGAACACAACTTATGTGTTGTTCAAGAGCTGATCTATTTATATTTTTAGAGTCTCTAAACGTGTAGTTCAATATGCTGGTGCGGTCATCAATATTAAAGTCATATGTAAGAAAAATAAGGTCATGCTTAGAAAAAGCTGTGGCAGAAATTTAGTCAAACAGTAATATTCTGTCAGTATCATTTACAAAGAATAAGTCCAACAGAGTACTTGAGGTGCTCGTAAAATGTGTAGGCACCTGCGTATTTACTGGGTGAAGATCATGCATGTTCATGCCTTCAATAAGATGATCTTCGACTAAAAGGTCACTGTTGAAATCGCCACAAAGGCATATATGGGTGTTAAAACAATATTTCTATTTGGTCTATACACAGTACATAAACGAATACTAATTTCGCCACAGATTATGTCGATGAAAATGTAGTCAAAGGCAGAACCAGTAAGCGAACGTAATTTAAGATGACCAACCAGCCCCTCTCTCAAATAAACGGCCACTCCACCATCAACACGACCCCTTCTGACACCGCGAAAAAGCCGGTAGCCGCTTTAGAATCTGAAAAACATAAAAAAAGAACACACTACAAATTAAAAGAAAACAACTCTTACCAATGCTTACTTCACGTTTCGTTTACGGCAGCACTTGTGGAGGTTTTGAACTGCCAAAAAGAGTAGCGATCGGAAGAAGCCTCATCGACTCCGGTGGCAAAACGTTCTTCGTAAGGATGACAAACGTTTCATCACGTGATACTGTTCTACCTAGAAACACTGTGGTGGGAATAATGGAATCGGTAGTGTTATGTGAGATTGCAAAAAAGGCCGCGTACAGCAAAGTGACAGGAATGAGTGATCTGTTTCAGGAAGAGCACCCCGATTTGTCCAAAGAGCAGTTGAAGGAGTTTGAGAAATTGTTCAATGAATTCCAAGAAATTTTCTCAAAAAGGACAAACGAGAATCGCGAGACATAAAATCGACACGGCGATAGCAAAACCCATTAAACTACCCGCAAAAAGAGTTCCAATGGCCAAACGGAGAGATGGAAGAAGAAGAAGAGATGGAGAAGCTCATTAAGGATATGAGCAACAGGGGAGTGATAGAACGTTCGAATAGCCCTTGGGCAGCACCGATCGTTCTAGTGAAGAAGAAAGAAGGCTCATCAAGGTTCTACGTGGATTACCTCTTGGAGGACCTCTTTTCAACAATGGCGGGTGCGAAATGGTTTTCCACAATGGACCTTCAGAGCGGTTATTGGCAGGTAGAAATGGATGAGAGGCACAACGAGAAAACAGCATTCACAAACGGCAGTGGGCTATGGCACTTCAACGTCATGCCGTTTGGCCTCTGTAATGCCCCGGCGACGTTTGAGAGGGTGTAGGATGAAGTACTGCGGGGACTAACATGGAAGACTGCACTAGTTTACTTGGACGATGTTATTGTTTACTCCCGGACATTCGAAGAGCACCTGCAAAATTTAAAACAAGTATTTGAGCGGCTACGAACGGCTAAATTAAAGTTAAATCCAAGGAAGTGTAAATTTTTAAAAACTGAAGTTGCCTACCTTGGTCATGTTGTGTCTGTCAATGGATTAAGCACTGACACGCAAAAAATAAAAGCTGTTCAACTCTGCCCAGATCCAAAGACCAAGCGACAAGTTCGAGGCTTCCTGGGTCTATGCTCGTATTACAGGCGATTCATTCAAGCATTTTCGACACTTGCGAACTTCTTGTTATTGTTACTTTCATAAGAAAAAAAATAGTAAAACGTTATGTTAATTAGGCATTTTTTGGAGAAAAGTGACCTCAAATCAAAAATTGGCATGGGCAATGAAAGTGGAACAGACTTAGAAATTGGAAAACTAAAGACTCAAACAAGATATCAACTTTATTTAAACGCCGTTACAAAAGCTAATATTTCTTCTAAAAATAAAGTCCTAAATGAAGTTTTACCATTAGTATAACGGACCAATTTCGTTAGCATGAGTCAGAGTACACCAAAGTAAGCCTTTTCTTAAATCCTCGATAAATGATGTCAACATTGGAAATAGACCCATACTGTAGAACGATTTATTTTCGTACGCCCTGTATAATTTCTGTATTTTTAAATGTAATGTCGAAAATAGCTTCATGTATAATATAAAGGGTGTCCCAGTTTAATTTTTCGTTCTGATAGCTGAAGATTCCTGAAGTTATGGCAAACAAAAAATTGTATTGCATGGTGGGGTCTATTTTCATCCCCCTCCAAGTCATAGGCCGTTAAAGTGAGGAACCTCTGGTTTTGAGGTAAAACTTATTTAAAAAAAACCATAGCTTTCTAGCGGATTTTTGAAAGAGAATTTCAGTGTGTATAAAATGTTAAAATTTCGTCGAGTTCGATGAAAGCCAACCAAAATTATGGCATTTTAAAGCTAACATTTTGAAAAATCGTTCGACCAATTTCATCAGAAAAATGCCTTTGTCTCGAAATTTTCAACTTTTAGGTAAACTTTTGTTTTCTCTTCATTATCTACGATTCTTATGTATGATGTTTCCACCTACGAACAACGGAAGTTATTGCAAACCACTATTTTATTCAAGAAAATGAGTCACAAAATAAATTTAATATCCCTTTAAACAGTGTTTTGGGACCAAAAGGTCCGTTACGCTTTTATAGTAAATTTTCGAAATGTTGTACGTTCTGGCGCGTTTGATGATTTCAGATTGCAAATTAATGTTTGGTAAAATGCCTCTTAGCACCGTCACTGTATTTATGCTCTCTTGGAAAAGGACCAAATCGGCCAATCCACCGTTCATTAAATTTTTGATTTAAAAACGAAGTTACATTATTGCTACAATGGCAAGGAGCTCCATCGTGTTGGAAAACCATTCTTTGCCTCTGAGGAAGAGGAACATTTTCCAGGAGTTCCGGCAACTGGTCTCTCAAAAATTCTATATAGAATGTTGAATTTAGGACATGTGAAATATGAATGGCCCGATTAAAGTACTACCCAATATGCAGGCCTACACATTCACCCTAAACCTCTTGTAAAATGGTATACAGTTAAGAAAAATATCCACATTTCAACTGAATCTTTACCTTTGAGAAGATGTTGTTGGTGTTAAGTGAGGATTAGACACTGACTAATAGTGAGAATTTCGTTGGTTGGTAATGCCCATTCGCATAAACTGGGCTTCGTCAGTCCATAAATTTTTTTGAATAAACTGCTCATTCTCATCTTATTGATGCAGTAACCACTGGCAAAATTCAATTCTTTTTTGGAAGTCCCCTGGCAAAAGTTCCTGTACGGGCGTATAATGAAAGGCGTAAACGCGGTTGGCTTGAAGAACTCTATGGATTGTAGTTTTTGGATTTTGCAACGCTGCAAGCCTTCTCTTCTTAACCCATATGCCGAGCCGACGGTTGAAAGGCGGTGAAAAGCATTGATAAAAGTTGGCCTAGAAGGGATCATCGGTCTAGGATATCGCCATTGGTACTCTAATCTAGCTAAACCCATTATAGAAACCGTAAACGAAAATTATATTGGCGTATTCGCGAATCGAAAACATTTTTTCTTAAACATTTGCTAAACACTTTACTCGTTCATTCTTAATCAGTAAATAAAATAACATCGGCACATTTCAAAAGTTGTCACCGAATTAATGTGTACTTCTAGCTATACACTCTCGTCTCGAGTCTAGACCCTTTAAAAAATCGTCCACTGTATTCTTCGAATTCGTTTGCGCTAGAATTCATATTTGCAAACGCAACCTATATATTTGTTGCTGCTATATTCGCCCCTCTCAACCAATTCAAGGTTACCAGCTAGCTGTTGGTGCAATCGACTGCATTTTTAATGCTGCTGATCCCAATAACGTTGTTATTTTTTTAGGTGATTTTAATCTACCTAAGCTTCTATGGACTCAGACTGATCAGTGCTACTATACTGCAACAAATCCTACCTCTGATAAAGAGAATCTTTTCATTGACTGCCTAACTGACTCTGATCTATATCAATTAAGTGGTGTCACCAATAACATCGGCAGACAACTCGACCTAGTCTTCGCCACTGATACAGATAACTGCGTCGTTTTAGAAAGTAAACATCTGCTTTCTAAGTTGGATAGTTACCACACTCCCCTTTCTCTTACGCTGACATATGACAATGGCCTTAATCCCGTTTCCTATGAATATTCTTAGAGTTTTAATTTTCATAGGGCTAACTACGCCAAACTGAACAACCTCCTCAGTATGGTCAATTTTAACTTTCTCTACAATAACCCTAACCTTACGGTTAACGATGCTCTTGCATCCTTTTATACCGAAATTTTAAAATGTCTCTCCCAATCTGTGCTTTTTTTACCCAAAAGGAATCCCTCATCGTCACCACCCTGGTATAATAAAGAGCTGCGATCTCTTCGTAACAAGAGAAATAAGCTCTGGTATTCTTACTTAAAATCGCGTTCCGACACCGATTTCTTCTACTACCAGTCTGCCCAAATAAACTTCTCTGTACTTTGCCAAACTCTCTATAACAACTATTTAAACCGAATGGACCACACACTCATTTCCGACCCCAAAAGATTCTTTCAGTTCATCAAAACTAAAAGCAAATCGGATAACTATCCATCATCCCTAAATTTTCTTGATAGGTCTTCGAGCGATCCCCAAATTATTGCAAATCTCTTCGCAATCTTTTTTGGCCAAGCGTTCGCCATCCATTCCCAAGAGCCAGATCATTCTTACTTTTCCTACTTAAACAGCTGCCCACAAACAACTTTGGAATCAGTGTCTATAACTTTAGAGCGTGTTAAAGATGAAATAATAAACCTCAAAGATGATTATTCTGCTGGCCCTGATGACGTTCCCCCTATATTTTTAAAGAAATGTCAAATGCATCTAGCCCAACCTCTTACAGCTCTCTTTCAGCTTTCTATCACCCAGGGATTATTTCCATCAACATGGAAAAGGTCGTTTATTATTCCCCTACATAAAAAAGGTAGAAAAGACGATATTTCCAACTATCGACCAATTGCTAAGTTGTCCTGCATACCTAAGCTTTTTGAGAGCATTATCTATGACATAATGCTTTTCCATTGTAAATCTATTGTTTCCCCAAACCAGCACGGATTTTTCAAAGGCAGATCTACGACCACCAACTTAACGGAATTCGTATCAAGCACTTTATGTGCACTGGAATCTGGAAATGAAGTTGATGTGATTGCCACCGATTTCAGCAAAGCCTTTGATAGAATTTCTCATGATATAATCCTTCTAAAATTAAAGGCTCTTGGTTTCTAGATAAACTTTATAACTTGGGTTCAATCCTATTTAAATGAACGACTTCACTATGTTCTATTTAGATACATAGTTTCTGACCCAATCAAAGCCTCCTCTGGTGTCCCCAAAGGCAGCCACCTTGGTCCCTTATTATTTATTCTGACCATAAATGATGTTGCTTGTATCATTAAAAATTCATACCTATCTGTTTACGCAGATGATATGAAAATATTTAGATATACATCATTTTCCTCAGACAGCCTACTTCTGCAGCAAGATCTAGACAGGTTTTGTACTTGGTGTCAGAAGAATTTTCTTGAGCTTAACGTCAATAAGTGTCAGGCTATAACTTATACCCGTAAACGCCTCCCTAATTCACCTCGTTGCTATCTAATCTTTAATCTGCCTGTTCCCTTAGTGAATGAGTTGCGTGATTTAGGTGTTATCTGCGAAAAGGAACTCAATTTCCGTTCTCACATTGATACTCGTAGTATAATAAAAAAAGCCAACTCTGCCCTTGGCTTTATCAAGCGCTGGTCTAAGAAGTTTTCCAATCTGTATGTTACCAAATCTCTTTACATAACCTTTGTTAGGCCTCTTTAGTCACCCTACTACAGAACTCACATTCTCCGGATAGAAGCTGTTCAACGCAGGTTTTTACGGTTTGATTTACGTGGTCTTCCCTGGGATGATAACCAAAACTTACCACCTTACACTGACCGGCTGAAACTTATAAATTTACAAATCCTTTCTATATGAAGAAATGTTGCCGACATTCTCGTTATTCATCAAATTTTAGTAGGTAATATCGGTTGTCCTTCCTTACTTCAAATTATTTCTTTTAGCACCAATCCCCGCAATCTTAGGTCTGTGCCACTTTTCCGGCTCAATCTTCACAGAACGAATTACGGACACCTGGAGCCAATGACTAGGATTCTTCGCTAAGTTAACGATGTTCTGCCTCTCTTCGACTACCATCTCAGCAAACTCTCCCTCAAGAACATACTTATTTCCACCTATGCCTCACGTCCTAACTTTCTTTAACCGCTCCCACCCTTTAGTTTTTAAGTGAAAATGTTAGTTTTAAGTATATGTTTGCTTGCAATAATCTTAATAAATCTGTCCGGGATTGACCCGGGCCGCAAGAATTAAACAAAAACATTCTACAAAATAGCGGAAATTTTGATAGATAAAACCGTTGGTACACAGCCTTCTACCCTGTGATCGCTCGAATGGCATTATCGAAAACAAAGGCGGCGATTTTATAGCTATTTTCCGAAATATTGGAGAAATTTTGGAGATACATACGAGTAAGTGTTGTCTATAAAGCTCCATGTTGTAGGGATACAAAGTGAGATGATTTTAAATTGTAGGTGTAGTTTAGTTCCATTTAAAAAAAAAAGTTGATGAACAATGGCCGAATTAAATGGACTATATCCAAATACAAAGGATTTGAATACGAGTATATGAAGAATGGAAGTGTAACAAGCCTATCCGTTGATTTTGATTATCAGGGAAACCTTACAAGATTCGACATGGAAAATAAGGATCCATTTTCACCTAAGTTATCACAGTTCGTTCAATTTCACACTTAATTCAAAAAAGAAGAATTGATTTGTGCACGAAAATATAATATGTACTAGCAGATATGTATGTTTTCCTATAAAAATCTTTCGTCCTATGAAGTTGGTGGTTCAAAAGAATATTTAGAACATCGATAGCGACGGTATTAGTTCAAAAACTAGACAATTCCAATTCTTATTTATTTTTTTCTGCACTTCAACATGTTTATTTAAAATCTATTGCTGAGGTGATATATTTGCCTTTAAATTTTTAATGGAAATAAAATTTGTTTTTGGTTTATTTTGTTTTGTTTTGTTTTTAAAGAAGCAATTTTAATTTGCTCAGCAATTTCGCACTGGTGCTTTCAATTTCTAATAGCGGTGGTCACATGGTCGAAATCATTCTGAAATATGAAATATTAAACAATCTTCTTGCGAATAAAAACATTTTTTAGATCAAAAGACCGTGAGCCGATTTGTTTTGCCGTTTAATTTTATTTTTCGGACTTTATTTTATTCCTCTTTGAAATAACAAACAAAATTCGTTTCTTCCTTTTTTTTGCGCAAATATAGGAAACAGATTCAGGAAATTTGTATGCCCTTACTTATATAAACAACACTATATATCTGTATTACTCGTACGTTAGAAAGTTATTTGATGTTAAAGAAAATCAATCGATTTGATTAAAAATAAATGCAACCAAACTTATAGTTAACACCTGGCAACTATTTAATTTTCTTTGCTCTAAATAGAATTTTCTTTAAAAATTATATTTCTATATTTTAGCCACACACTTAATTTTATTGTTATTGAATTTGTTTTCATCACATTTCATTTCAAAATTTCGTTTCCTTATTTTTTATGAACTATAAACTATATTACGCTTTTGTGAAACCATTACTGATAGCAGTACTAGTTTTAAGGAAAATTACTTAAATGTCTCTAAGTCCATTATGAATTAAGGCGTAATAGCCACTTGTCAGAACAGAAAAAAATCGACAATTTTTTATTGCATATTCGTTAGTAATAAACCTTCAAAAATATCCTCACAAAATTTTATAATGATCGGAGTTATAAGCATTCATAGTGCGACGCCTCTCTGGCAGGTCGAGCAGCTGCACGCTCCCAAGAGAGGCTAGAATGCTTCGAGGACAGGAGCAAATCGACGCTCTCCAGGCTGCCGAAGATGCAGAAGGACTACTGTATGGCCATGGAATTGATGACTCGGTGTGAGTGTACCAAAAAGTTTTAGTGTACAAAAATTAATGTTGCATATGAAAAATCTACAATCAAAACTATAAACACGATTTTCTCAGAATCGTGCTTTTCAAAAAACACGATTTCTCAAAATCTAGACATCGACCCGCAACAATTTTTTTTCTGCTTGTTTGTTACGATAGTAGCTTGTGCTTCGAAAATATAACTTTTTGTAAAAACTGCCGCCATTTCTCCAAAAATCATAATTTTGACAAATCCTTCGTTCAGACACTGTTCCCACTGATGCTCAAAAAAAGGTGCTTCCTGAAAACAGCTGCAGCTCCGCTTTTTGAAATATTTTTTTGTGAAAAAACTTGTGCAACTTGAAAACATGTACTAATCGACAGTGTTAAGCAAATTTAAATAAATATTTATTACGCTGTCGAAAAAAAATCGAGAAAATCTTGTCCTTTCGCTCGCCACAAGTGTCTATAACTCCTTAAAGGACTTCAGAAAATAGATATTTTTTTTGTACCAAAACAGACTCACTAATTCTTAAGTCATTATGCGAGTACCAAATTAATCTAATTTTTTCCTATAATTTATTGAATTTCTTCCAGAATCCACAAAATGAATCACACGATTCAAATCCACTTCACTCAAACAAACCACGGAGTTGAAGAGAATTGAACGGGCAAAATCACTCAGGCCGACGATTGAGTGTTTTTTAAATCTCAACTCAATTGGAAATGCACAATCTCTACAATGGTCTCTGTTGTGCGATTCACGAAGCCCCACAATCCAAACAAAAACAATTTAAAACGAACCATTGGACTAACGAGGAGTAGATACGATCCGTACTTCACGACGAATTGAACTAAACTGAAAGTGGTAGGTGCAATGGACAATTGGTAAACCATTCCTTCTGACTTGAAGGCTCTGTATATGGCTATGTGTGGTACGAGTATGTATCTGCTTGTATCTACCGAGGTTCAAGATTCTGTGGTTTTCTGTGTGATTCAACTTTAATTGCGCACAATCTATCCTAGTACCTTGGAGTATTTTTATGGAGCATATTTGCAGAACGCTCTTGGTTAAAGTACGAGTATCCATCTTTTAGTTTAGTGTAACTCTCTTCAAAAGAAAATGACGAACAAATCATTGACATACTCGTATCATAGTATTTTAAGTCATAAAATGGAAATTTCATTGTATGATCCGGAAGCTATTACACCAAAGGAAGATAAAGGAAGAAAGAACGAATGATACCCATGTACCTACCTTGATTTTGAATGTTTGCAGGTTATAATGAATAGGAAATAAAAAGCTCAGCAAGATCGTATGCAAAATCGTTGTAAGGATTACTCAATCATTGTGTACGCCTTCAAATTGCACAGTGTCACATGATTATATTAGTGAGTTTGGAGAGATATCTCTTCTCCTGAAGTTGAGCTTGGAATTGTGTTATTCATGTGGCAAAGGACATTAAATACGTTCTTAAGCTGCCTACTATTTGTTTTTTAGGGATCCGATTCTGGTAAATTCATCAACGACGCAGTTCGCTGGAAAGCCAACAGAGTGTAATCTTGTGCTACTTAGCCATCTCGATGGGAGATGAGTAGCAGTATCTAATCATTCTAGGTTTTATGGAGTTTAAAGCTAGTCTAGGTTTGATAGTTGCTTCGAAGGAAGATTCAGACTAAGCCAAGTAGCAGCTGGGACTTGGCTTATACAATGTACAGTATGTACCTATGTAGGTATTGTACACTGAAAGATTGGTGTATGCTCAGAGAAGACACGATCATTATCGCCTTCCTTTGTTTTAAAGCCATCGCTAATGATGGAGATGGACATACTGTAAATGAATTTGCGCCGTCTCCCTTAATTTACTTTTGGAATCGGCTGATTGAAATCAATTTCAGTTTATGAAGGTTGGGGTAGGTCGCGATGGAGTGTGAGTAGACTGACATGCACTACATTGATCGGTTTTGATTGCTGTGTGCCAGTCAGCCTGAGGGCAGAACTCGCTAACCTTGCCTTGCGCTTTTTCTTACTAACATGTTGATGTTAATCTACCTTTCCAATTCAATACACAAAACTCCTACTTCAATTCATACTGCCAATCGCGTATATACAAAACGTTCTTCCACCGCGTCATTTACAAAACCCAACATCTCCTCATTCCACTCACACAAAAACGGTATACCCCAACTTTATTCGCTCCCATATTTTAAATCCCTCCCCATGTTCTAAGCTAGACTCCCACCCTAATACCACACCACCTTCTTTTTTAGACCCCATTCTTCCTCCAAAGGCAAAGTTAGCCAAGCACCTTATCGATTCTGGGGAAGATGGCCGATATGTTCTCTCTCGTTTAAGAGACCGCAGATTATATGATAATGTTCGCTTATATCTCGCCTACCTACATGACAAGCCTGACTCTGTCTGTATCGACGGTATAACGAAAACCAATGCAATGGTTTCCATTCTGCAAGAAGCCCTCCCCACTAATCATAATGATCTGCGGCAACTTTTTATACGTTTCCATAAACAATTAGATATGACTCCTGATGACGTGGCTAATGATCTCTCTTCTTTCGCGTCTCATGTTAGCTCCAAACGCATACTACACCTCCAGAGAACACGGTCTAATTCACGGACTCAATTCTTAGCCGAAGCCTCCCAAATATCTGTCCCTGTATTATCAAAACATAAGAGGTTTACGAACTAAGATTTCTGCTATATATCTTAATTCGCAGATTCTGCCCTACGACATCTTTGCCTTCACAGTATTGCTTAGTATTGCTTAGTATCGTCGGTGTTTGTGTTTTCTGTGTTTGTCTGTGATTATGACTAGGGAATTCAGGGTAGACGTAGCCAATATACGCGGGCTAAAAAGTAATCACTTTTCTGCGTACGTCCACGTCTGTAAGTACAGACCAGCTGTTTTGGCACTTAGTGAAACACAGGTAGATCCCCGCCCACACCTCTCAGACAATTCTGTTCTGAAGCTACCTGGCTACGAACTACGAGTAGTGCCATTATTCTTCTCTCACCGCGGTCTCGCCATTTATGTGCGTAGTGATGTAGCTTACCAAACTCCACCACAATGTGATCCATGTTCCAATCCGGAATTCAACTTCATGTGGTTAAAATTCCATCTCCGTAAGCAAATTACCCACTACTGCTTTATTTATAGAAGCCCCAACTGGACAGCAATTCAACTTTTAACCAGTTTGATGCGCTGTCTGACTCCATTCAAAGAATTGTATCCCTGTATCCTCATACTGAAATCGTTATTACGGGCGATTTCAATATACACAATTCCGAAGAACGGTGTGTTGAGATCTTCGATTTAAAGATCAACCTAACGCAGCTTGTAAGTGAGCCCACGCGAATACCAGACGGTGATAGTCATACCGCCAACACCCTGGACTTGTTTTTAACTTCTCACCCTGATAAGTACACCATTGATGTGCTCTCCCCTCTAGGCTCGTCGGACCATTGTGTCATATCAGCTAATTTCTCGTACACCGACCACACAGTTAGAGAAAAAATTCCTAAAAGAACCGTATGGCAATACGAGAAAGCCAACTGGAGCGGTCTTAACAGCTTCTTTAGGAATTTTAACTGGTCGTTATGCTTCCTCGATAACGACGTGGATGCCGCTGCTGATATGATTACAGACACCATTCTCTTTGGAATGAGATCCTTTATTCCTCATCGGATGAAGAGTATCAAACCAAAAGAAAAGGCATGGTAAAAGCCGTCAGGGTTAGAGAAATGTTTTTTCGGTCCTACAAGGCCAACCCGACAGAGGAAAGCCGAAAAAAGTTCAAACGAGCCAGAAATGACTGCAACGTCTTTCTTAAGCGTTTGAAATTCTTATACGACCAAAAACTGAGGCAAAAATACTGCAATTTCCCAAAAGGCAGTACAATTTTTTGATCGCTCGTCAAAAACATTAGAAATTCCGCCTCATTCTCCATCCCAACGCTCATTTACAATGACATTCCAGCTGTCAGCTCTTTGGATAAGGCCAATCTGCTAGCTGCACACTTTGCAGCCAGCTCAACACTCCCAGATTGTGCTTTGTCTCCCCCTACACTTGAGTCCGTCGAATCTTCAATGGGACGAATCTACTTTCGCACTCGTGTAGTAGCAAGAGTACTTGAAGATCTCAACATACATAAATCCGCTGGTCCAGATGGTATATC
Source organism: Volucella bombylans (assembly GCA_949129095.1). Classification (NCBI taxonomy): domain Eukaryota; kingdom Metazoa; phylum Arthropoda; class Insecta; order Diptera; family Syrphidae; genus Volucella; species Volucella bombylans. The sequence continues at coordinate 161,152,435 of OX422141.1, read as the reverse complement.
TCCCCTTCTTCTGAAGAGGTGTTTTTCCTCGCTGGCAAGACCACTGCGTAAGCGTTTTCATCAATCCTACTCTTTAGGACTCTTCCCGAGCAGATGGAAAACAGCATTTGTCCAGCCCGTCCCTAAAAAAGGCGAATCATCTTCTCTCTCCTCCTACAGACCCATTGCACTTACGTTCCTTCTTTCCAAGGTCATGGAAACACTGATAAATCGTCAGCTCATGAAATATCTCGAAACACGAAAACTTCTCAATGACCGGCAGTACGGTTTTCGTAGCAACAGGTCCACTGGTGATTTGATGGCATGTCTCACCGAAAAGTGGAACCAAAGCGTACATCAATCTGGCGAAAGCAAGATAGTTGCACATGATATTTCTAAGGCATTTGACAGAGTTTGGCATCAGGCTCTTTTGTCGGAAATGCGTGCATTTGGGATCGACGACTCTCTTCTTCAGTTGATTAGAAATTACCTTTCGGAACGTTCAATTCAAGTTGTCTTGGACGGTTTCAAGTCTGATATTCACAAAGTGAATGCTGGTGTGCCCCAGGGCTCTGTTCTGTCACCGACACTCTTTTTAATTTTCATTAATTATCTCTTGTCTGCTACTTCTAATCCAATATATTCCTTTGCTGATGACAGTACTCTCTGCTTTTCATATTCGTTCCCGGACTCACGGCCCTGCTCTTCGGCTGTAGTACGAGAACGGCAGCGTATGCTAAGCTCATTAAATTCCGATATCAACAGCATAACCAATTGGGGAACTATCAATAGAGTGGAATTTAATGCTTCCAAAACACAATGCTGTCTGCTGTCTTTAAAGCGAAATGTAAACACCCAGCCATTATCTATGAATGGCACTTGCATCGTCGAAACCGAAAAACTTTCCATTCTCGGTATGTGTGTCAATGACAACTTACGTTGGAATGACCACATATTTGATGTCGCCAAAAATGCTGCGAAATGTCTAGGTTTCCTCAAGCGATGTAAGAAATATTTTACCCCCTCTGATCTGGCCTCAATATATTAGGCATTCATCCGCCCAAAATTGGAGTACAACTCCCACATCTGGTCAGGTGCTCCTAAAACATCTCTGCACCTGCTAGATAGGATTCAAAACCGTGCGATAAAACTTATTGACGATACTAATATCAGTCAATCAATGGACACCCTCGAACACCGACGTAATGTCTCGTGTCTCACCTTGTTTTATCGCCTAACTGACTCTGGTCTATATCAATTAAGTGGTGTCACCAATAACATCGGCAGACAACTCGACCTAGTCTTCGCCACTGATACAGATAACTGCGTCATTTTAGAAAGTAAACATCTGCTTTCTAAGTTGGATAGTTACCACCCTCCCCTTTCTCTTACGCTGAAATATGACAATAGTTTTAATCCCGTTTCCTATGAATATTCTTACAGTTTTAATGTTCATAGGGCTAACTACGCCAAACTGAACAACCTCCTCAGTATGGTCAATTTTAACTTTCTCTACAATAACCCTAACCTTACGGTTAACGATGCTCTTGCATCCTTTTATACCGAAATTTTAAAATGTCTCTCCCAATCTGTGCCTTTTTTACCCAAAAGGAATCTCTCATCGTCACCACCTGGTATAATAAAGAGCTGCGATCTCTTCGTAACAAGAGAAATAAGCTCTGGTATTCTTACTTAAAATCGCGTTCCGACACCGATTTCTTCTACTACCAGTCTGCCCAAATAAATTTCTCTGTACTTTGCCAAACTCTCTATAACAACTATTTAAACCGAATGGACCACACACTCATTTCCGACTCCAAAAGATTCTTTCAGTTCATCAAAACTAAAAGCAAATCGGATAACTATCCATCATCCCTAAATTTTCTTGATAGGTCCTCGGGCGATCCCCAAATTATTGCAAATCTCTTCGCAATCTTTTTTGGCCAAGCGTTCGCCATCCATTCCCAAGAGCCAGACCATTCTTACTTTTCCTACTTAAACAGCTGCCCACAAACAACTTTGGAATCGGTGTCTATAACTTTAGAGCGAGTTAAAGATGAAATAATAAACCTCAAAGATGATTATTCTGCTGGCCCTGATGACCTTCCCCCTATATTTTTAAAGAAATGTCAAATGCATCTAGCCCAAACTCTTACAGCTCTCTTTCAGCTTTCTATCACCCAGGGATTATTTCCATCAACATGGAAAAGGTCGTTTATTATTCCCCTACATAAAAAAGGTAGAAAAGACGATATTTCCAACTATCGACCAATTGCTAAGTTGTCCTGCATACCTAAGCTTTTTGAGAGCATTATCTATGACATAATGCTTTTCCATTGTAAATCTATTGTTTCCCCAAACCAGCACGGATTTTTCAAAGGCAGATCTACGACCACCAACTTAACGGAATTCGTATCAAGCACTTTATGTGCACTGGAATCTGGAAATGAAGTTGATGTGATTGCCACCGATTTCAGCAAAGCCTTTGATAGAATTTCTCATGATATAATCCTTCTAAAATTAAAGGCTCTTGGTTTCCAGATAAACTTTATAACTTGGGTTCAATCCTATTTAAATGAATGACTTCACTATGTTCTATTTAGGTACATAGTTTCTGACCCAATCAAAGCCTCCTCTGGTGTCCCCCAAGGCAGCCACCTTGGTCCCTTATTATTTATTCTGACCATAAATGATGTTGCTTGTATCATTAAAAATTCATACCTATCTGTTTACGCAGATGATATGAAAATATTTAGATATACATCATTTTCCTCAGACAGCCTACTTCTGCAGCAAGATCTAGACAGGTTTTGTACTTGGTGTCAGAAGAATTTTCTTGAGCTTAACGTCAATAAGTGTCAGGCTATAACTTATACCCGTAAACGCCTCCCTAATTCACCTCGTTGCTATCTAATCTTTAATCTGCCTGTTCCCTTAGTGAATGAGTTGCGTGATTTAGGTGTTATCTGCGAAAAGGAACTCAATTTCCGTTCTCACATTGATACTCGTAGTATAATAAAAAAAGCCAACTCTGCCCTTGGCTTTATCAAGCGCTGGTCTAAGAAGTTTTCCAATCTGTATGTTACCAAATCTCTTTACATAACCTTTGTTAGGCCTCTTTAGTCACCCTACTACAGAACTCACATTCTCCGGATAGAAGCTGTTCAACGCAGGTTTTTACGGTTTGATTTACGTGGTCTTCCCTGGGATGATAACCAAAACTTACCACCTTACACTGACCGGCTGAAACTTATAAATTTACAAATCCTTTCTATATGAAGAAATGTTGCCGACATTCTCGTTATTCATCAAATTTTAGTAGGTAATATCGGTTGTCCTTCCTTACTTCAAATTATTTCTTTTAGCACCAATCCCCGCAATCTTAGGTCTGTGCCACTTTTCCGGCTCAATCTTCACAGAACGAATTACGGACACCTGGAGCCAATGACTAGGATTCTTCGCTAAGTTAACGATGTTCTGCCTCTCTTCGACTACCATCTCAGCAAACTCTCCCTCAAGAACATACTTATTTCCACCTATGCCTCACGTCCTAACTTTCTTTAACCGCTCCCACCCTTTAGTTTTTAAGTGAAAATGTTAGTTTTAAGTATATGTTTGCTTGCAATAATCTTAATAAATCTGTCCGGGATTGACCCGGGCCGCAAGAATTAAACAAAAACATTCTACAAAATAGCGGAAATTTTGATAGATAAAACCGTTGGTACACAGCCTTCTACCCTGTGATCGCTCGAATGGCATTATCGAAAACAAAGGCGGCGATTTTATAGCTATTTTCCGAAATATTGGAGAAATTTTGGAGATACATACGAGTAAGTGTTGTCTATAAAGCTCCATGTTGTAGGGATACAAAGTGAGATGATTTTAAATTGTAGGTGTAGTTTAGTTCCATTTAAAAAAAAAAGTTGATGAACAATGGCCGAATTAAATGGACTATATCCAAATACAAAGGATTTGAATACGAGTATATGAAGAATGGAAGTGTAACAAGCCTATCCGTTGATTTTGATTATCAGGGAAACCTTACAAGATTCGACATGGAAAATAAGGATCCATTTTCACCTAAGTTATCACAGTTCGTTCAATTTCACACTTAATTCAAAAAAGAAGAATTGATTTGTGCACGAAAATATAATATGTACTAGCAGATATGTATGTTTTCCTATAAAAATCTTTCGTCCTATGAAGTTGGTGGTTCAAAAGAATATTTAGAACATCGATAGCGACGGTATTAGTTCAAAAACTAGACAATTCCAATTCTTATTTATTTTTTTCTGCACTTCAACATGTTTATTTAAAATCTATTGCTGAGGTGATATATTTGCCTTTAAATTTTTAATGGAAATAAAATTTGTTTTTGGTTTATTTTGTTTTGTTTTGTTTTTAAAGAAGCAATTTTAATTTGCTCAGCAATTTCGCACTGGTGCTTTCAATTTCTAATAGCGGTGGTCACATGGTCGAAATCATTCTGAAATATGAAATATTAAACAATCTTCTTGCGAATAAAAACATTTTTTAGATCAAAAGACCGTGAGCCGATTTGTTTTGCCGTTTAATTTTATTTTTCGGACTTTATTTTATTCCTCTTTGAAATAACAAACAAAATTCGTTTCTTCCTTTTTTTTGCGCAAATATAGGAAACAGATTCAGGAAATTTGTATGCCCTTACTTATATAAACAACACTATATATCTGTATTACTCGTACGTTAGAAAGTTATTTGATGTTAAAGAAAATCAATCGATTTGATTAAAAATAAATGCAACCAAACTTATAGTTAACACCTGGCAACTATTTAATTTTCTTTGCTCTAAATAGAATTTTCTTTAAAAATTATATTTCTATATTTTAGCCACACACTTAATTTTATTGTTATTGAATTTGTTTTCATCACATTTCATTTCAAAATTTCGTTTCCTTATTTTTTATGAACTATAAACTATATTACGCTTTTGTGAAACCATTACTGATAGCAGTACTAGTTTTAAGGAAAATTACTTAAATGTCTCTAAGTCCATTATGAATTAAGGCGTAATAGCCACTTGTCAGAACAGAAAAAAATCGACAATTTTTTATTGCATATTCGTTAGTAATAAACCTTCAAAAATATCCTCACAAAATTTTATAATGATCGGAGTTATAAGCATTCATAGTGCGACGCCTCTCTGGCAGGTCGAGCAGCTGCACGCTCCCAAGAGAGGCTAGAATGCTTCGAGGACAGGAGCAAATCGACGCTCTCCAGGCTGCCGAAGATGCAGAAGGACTACTGTATGGCCATGGAATTGATGACTCGGTGTGAGTGTACCAAAAAGTTTTAGTGTACAAAAATTAATGTTGCATATGAAAAATCTACAATCAAAACTATAAACACGATTTTCTCAGAATCGTGCTTTTCAAAAAACACGATTTCTCAAAATCTAGACATCGACCCGCAACAATTTTTTTTCTGCTTGTTTGTTACGATAGTAGCTTGTGCTTCGAAAATATAACTTTTTGTAAAAACTGCCGCCATTTCTCCAAAAATCATAATTTTGACAAATCCTTCGTTCAGACACTGTTCCCACTGATGCTCAAAAAAAGGTGCTTCCTGAAAACAGCTGCAGCTCCGCTTTTTGAAATATTTTTTTGTGAAAAAACTTGTGCAACTTGAAAACATGTACTAATCGACAGTGTTAAGCAAATTTAAATAAATATTTATTACGCTGTCGAAAAAAAATCGAGAAAATCTTGTCCTTTCGCTCGCCACAAGTGTCTATAACTCCTTAAAGGACTTCAGAAAATAGATATTTTTTTTGTACCAAAACAGACTCACTAATTCTTAAGTCATTATGCGAGTACCAAATTAATCTAATTTTTTCCTATAATTTATTGAATTTCTTCCAGAATCCACAAAATGAATCACACGATTCAAATCCACTTCACTCAAACAAACCACGGAGTTGAAGAGAATTGAACGGGCAAAATCACTCAGGCCGACGATTGAGTGTTTTTTAAATCTCAACTCAATTGGAAATGCACAATCTCTACAATGGTCTCTGTTGTGCGATTCACGAAGCCCCACAATCCAAACAAAAACAATTTAAAACGAACCATTGGACTAACGAGGAGTAGATACGATCCGTACTTCACGACGAATTGAACTAAACTGAAAGTGGTAGGTGCAATGGACAATTGGTAAACCATTCCTTCTGACTTGAAGGCTCTGTATATGGCTATGTGTGGTACGAGTATGTATCTGCTTGTATCTACCGAGGTTCAAGATTCTGTGGTTTTCTGTGTGATTCAACTTTAATTGCGCACAATCTATCCTAGTACCTTGGAGTATTTTTATGGAGCATATTTGCAGAACGCTCTTGGTTAAAGTACGAGTATCCATCTTTTAGTTTAGTGTAACTCTCTTCAAAAGAAAATGACGAACAAATCATTGACATACTCGTATCATAGTATTTTAAGTCATAAAATGGAAATTTCATTGTATGATCCGGAAGCTATTACACCAAAGGAAGATAAAGGAAGAAAGAACGAATGATACCCATGTACCTACCTTGATTTTGAATGTTTGCAGGTTATAATGAATAGGAAATAAAAAGCTCAGCAAGATCGTATGCAAAATCGTTGTAAGGATTACTCAATCATTGTGTACGCCTTCAAATTGCACAGTGTCACATGATTATATTAGTGAGTTTGGAGAGATATCTCTTCTCCTGAAGTTGAGCTTGGAATTGTGTTATTCATGTGGCAAAGGACATTAAATACGTTCTTAAGCTGCCTACTATTTGTTTTTTAGGGATCCGATTCTGGTAAATTCATCAACGACGCAGTTCGCTGGAAAGCCAACAGAGTGTAATCTTGTGCTACTTAGCCATCTCGATGGGAGATGAGTAGCAGTATCTAATCATTCTAGGTTTTATGGAGTTTAAAGCTAGTCTAGGTTTGATAGTTGCTTCGAAGGAAGATTCAGACTAAGCCAAGTAGCAGCTGGGACTTGGCTTATACAATGTACAGTATGTACCTATGTAGGTATTGTACACTGAAAGATTGGTGTATGCTCAGAGAAGACACGATCATTATCGCCTTCCTTTGTTTTAAAGCCATCGCTAATGATGGAGATGGACATACTGTAAATGAATTTGCGCCGTCTCCCTTAATTTACTTTTGGAATCGGCTGATTGAAATCAATTTCAGTTTATGAAGGTTGGGGTAGGTCGCGATGGAGTGTGAGTAGACTGACATGCACTACATTGATCGGTTTTGATTGCTGTGTGCCAGTCAGCCTGAGGGCAGAACTCGCTAACCTTGCCTTGCGCTTTTTCTTACTAACATGTTGATGTTAATCTACCTTTCCAATTCAATACACAAAACTCCTACTTCAATTCATACTGCCAATCGCGTATATACAAAACGTTCTTCCACCGCGTCATTTACAAAACCCAACATCTCCTCATTCCACTCACACAAAAACGGTATACCCCAACTTTATTCGCTCCCATATTTTAAATCCCTCCCCATGTTCTAAGCTAGACTCCCACCCTAATACCACACCACCTTCTTTTTTAGACCCCATTCTTCCTCCAAAGGCAAAGTTAGCCAAGCACCTTATCGATTCTGGGGAAGATGGCCGATATGTTCTCTCTCGTTTAAGAGACCGCAGATTATATGATAATGTTCGCTTATATCTCGCCTACCTACATGACAAGCCTGACTCTGTCTGTATCGACGGTATAACGAAAACCAATGCAATGGTTTCCATTCTGCAAGAAGCCCTCCCCACTAATCATAATGATCTGCGGCAACTTTTTATACGTTTCCATAAACAATTAGATATGACTCCTGATGACGTGGCTAATGATCTCTCTTCTTTCGCGTCTCATGTTAGCTCCAAACGCATACTACACCTCCAGAGAACACGGTCTAATTCACGGACTCAATTCTTAGCCGAAGCCTCCCAAATATCTGTCCCTGTATTATCAAAACATAAGAGGTTTACGAACTAAGATTTCTGCTATATATCTTAATTCGCAGATTCTGCCCTACGACATCTTTGCCTTCACAGTATTGCTTAGTATTGCTTAGTATCGTCGGTGTTTGTGTTTTCTGTGTTTGTCTGTGATTATGACTAGGGAATTCAGGGTAGACGTAGCCAATATACGCGGGCTAAAAAGTAATCACTTTTCTGCGTACGTCCACGTCTGTAAGTACAGACCAGCTGTTTTGGCACTTAGTGAAACACAGGTAGATCCCCGCCCACACCTCTCAGACAATTCTGTTCTGAAGCTACCTGGCTACGAACTACGAGTAGTGCCATTATTCTTCTCTCACCGCGGTCTCGCCATTTATGTGCGTAGTGATGTAGCTTACCAAACTCCACCACAATGTGATCCATGTTCCAATCCGGAATTCAACTTCATGTGGTTAAAATTCCATCTCCGTAAGCAAATTACCCACTACTGCTTTATTTATAGAAGCCCCAACTGGACAGCAATTCAACTTTTAACCAGTTTGATGCGCTGTCTGACTCCATTCAAAGAATTGTATCCCTGTATCCTCATACTGAAATCGTTATTACGGGCGATTTCAATATACACAATTCCGAAGAACGGTGTGTTGAGATCTTCGATTTAAAGATCAACCTAACGCAGCTTGTAAGTGAGCCCACGCGAATACCAGACGGTGATAGTCATACCGCCAACACCCTGGACTTGTTTTTAACTTCTCACCCTGATAAGTACACCATTGATGTGCTCTCCCCTCTAGGCTCGTCGGACCATTGTGTCATATCAGCTAATTTCTCGTACACCGACCACACAGTTAGAGAAAAAATTCCTAAAAGAACCGTATGGCAATACGAGAAAGCCAACTGGAGCGGTCTTAACAGCTTCTTTAGGAATTTTAACTGGTCGTTATGCTTCCTCGATAACGACGTGGATGCCGCTGCTGATATGATTACAGACACCATTCTCTTTGGAATGAGATCCTTTATTCCTCATCGGATGAAGAGTATCAAACCAAAAGAAAAGGCATGGTAAAAGCCGTCAGGGTTAGAGAAATGTTTTTTCGGTCCTACAAGGCCAACCCGACAGAGGAAAGCCGAAAAAAGTTCAAACGAGCCAGAAATGACTGCAACGTCTTTCTTAAGCGTTTGAAATTCTTATACGACCAAAAACTGAGGCAAAAATACTGCAATTTCCCAAAAGGCAGTACAATTTTTTGATCGCTCGTCAAAAACATTAGAAATTCCGCCTCATTCTCCATCCCAACGCTCATTTACAATGACATTCCAGCTGTCAGCTCTTTGGATAAGGCCAATCTGCTAGCTGCACACTTTGCAGCCAGCTCAACACTCCCAGATTGTGCTTTGTCTCCCCCTACACTTGAGTCCGTCGAATCTTCAATGGGACGAATCTACTTTCGCACTCGTGTAGTAGCAAGAGTACTTGAAGATCTCAACATACATAAATCCGCTGGTCCAGATGGTATATCTCCCCTTCTTCTGAAGAGGTGTTTTTCCTCGCTGGCAAGACCACTGCGTAAGCGTTTTCATCAATCCTACTCTTTAGGACTCTTCCCGAGCAGATGGAAAACAGCATTTGTCCAGCCCGTCCCTAAAAAAGGCGAATCATCTTCTCTCTCCTCCTACAGACCCATTGCACTTACGTTCCTTCTTTCCAAGGTCATGGAAACACTGATAAATCGTCAGCTCATGAAATATCTCGAAACACGAAAACTTCTCAATGACCGGCAGTACGGTTTTCGTAGCAACAGGTCCACTGGTGATTTGATGGCATGTCTCACCGAAAAGTGGAACCAAAGCGTACATCAATCTGGCGAAAGCAAGATAGTTGCACATGATATTTCTAAGGCATTTGACAGAGTTTGGCATCAGGCTCTTTTGTCGGAAATGCGTGCATTTGGGATCGACGACTCTCTTCTTCAGTTGATTAGAAATTACCTTTCGGAACGTTCAATTCAAGTTGTCTTGGACGGTTTCAAGTCTGATATTCACAAAGTGAATGCTGGTGTGCCCCAGGGCTCTGTTCTGTCACCGACACTCTTTTTAATTTTCATTAATTATCTCTTGTCTGCTACTTCTAATCCAATATATTCCTTTGCTGATGACAGTACTCTCTGCTTTTCATATTCGTTCCCGGACTCACGGCCCTGCTCTTCGGCTGTAGTACGAGAACGGCAGCGTATGCTAAGCTCATTAAATTCCGATATCAACAGCATAACCAATTGGGGAACTATCAATAGAGTGGAATTTAATGCTTCCAAAACACAATGCTGTCTGCTGTCTTTAAAGCGAAATGTAAACACCCAGCCATTATCTATGAATGGCACTTGCATCGTCGAAACCGAAAAACTTTCCATTCTCGGTATGTGTGTCAATGACAACTTACGTTGGAATGACCACATATTTGATGTCGCCAAAAATGCTGCGAAATGTCTAGGTTTCCTCAAGCGATGTAAGAAATATTTTACCCCCTCTGATCTGGCCTCAATATATTAGGCATTCATCCGCCCAAAATTGGAGTACAACTCCCACATCTGGTCAGGTGCTCCTAAAACATCTCTGCACCTGCTAGATAGGATTCAAAACCGTGCGATAAAACTTATTGACGATACTAATATCAGTCAATCAATGGACACCCTCGAACACCGACGTAATGTCTCGTGTCTCACCTTGTTTTATCGCCTAACTGACTCTGGTCTATATCAATTAAGTGGTGTCACCAATAACATCGGCAGACAACTCGACCTAGTCTTCGCCACTGATACAGATAACTGCGTCATTTTAGAAAGTAAACATCTGCTTTCTAAGTTGGATAGTTACCACCCTCCCCTTTCTCTTACGCTGAAATATGACAATAGTTTTAATCCCGTTTCCTATGAATATTCTTACAGTTTTAATGTTCATAGGGCTAACTACGCCAAACTGAACAACCTCCTCAGTATGGTCAATTTTAACTTTCTCTACAATAACCCTAACCTTACGGTTAACGATGCTCTTGCATCCTTTTATACCGAAATTTTAAAATGTCTCTCCCAATCTGTGCCTTTTTTACCCAAAAGGAATCTCTCATCGTCACCACCTGGTATAATAAAGAGCTGCGATCTCTTCGTAACAAGAGAAATAAGCTCTGGTATTCTTACTTAAAATCGCGTTCCGACACCGATTTCTTCTACTACCAGTCTGCCCAAATAAATTTCTCTGTACTTTGCCAAACTCTCTATAACAACTATTTAAACCGAATGGACCACACACTCATTTCCGACTCCAAAAGATTCTTTCAGTTCATCAAAACTAAAAGCAAATCGGATAACTATCCATCATCCCTAAATTTTCTTGATAGGTCCTCGGGCGATCCCCAAATTATTGCAAATCTCTTCGCAATCTTTTTTGGCCAAGCGTTCGCCATCCATTCCCAAGAGCCAGACCATTCTTACTTTTCCTACTTAAACAGCTGCCCACAAACAACTTTGGAATCGGTGTCTATAACTTTAGAGCGAGTTAAAGATGAAATAATAAACCTCAAAGATGATTATTCTGCTGGCCCTGATGACCTTCCCCCTATATTTTTAAAGAAATGTCAAATGCATCTAGCCCAAACTCTTACAGCTCTCTTTCAGCTTTCTATCACCCAGGGATTATTTCCATCAACATGGAAAAGGTCGTTTATTATTCCCCTACATAAAAAAGGTAGAAAAGACGATATTTCCAACTATCGACCAATTGCTAAGTTGTCCTGCATACCTAAGCTTTTTGAGAGCATTATCTATGACATAATGCTTTTCCATTGTAAATCTATTGTTTCCCCAAACCAGCACGGATTTTTCAAAGGCAGATCTACGACCACCAACTTAACGGAATTCGTATCAAGCACTTTATGTGCACTGGAATCTGGAAATGAAGTTGATGTGATTGCCACCGATTTCAGCAAAGCCTTTGATAGAATTTCTCATGATATAATCCTTCTAAAATTAAAGGCTCTTGGTTTCCAGATAAACTTTATAACTTGGGTTCAATCCTATTTAAATGAATGACTTCACTATGTTCTATTTAGGTACATAGTTTCTGACCCAATCAAAGCCTCCTCTGGTGTCCCCCAAGGCAGCCACCTTGGTCCCTTATTATTTATTCTGACCATAAATGATGTTGCTTGTATCATTAAAAATTCATACCTATCTGTTTACGCAGATGATATGAAAATATTTAGATATACATCATCTTCCTCAGACAGCCTGCAGCAAGATCTAGACAGGTTTTGTACTTGGTGTCAGAAGAATTTCCTTGAGATTAACGTCAATAAGTGTCAGGCTATAACTTATACCCGTAAACGCCTGCCTACTTCACCTCGTTGCTGTCTAATCTTTAATCTGCCTGTTCCCTTAGTGAATGAGTTGCGTGATTTAGGTGTTATCTGCGAAAAGGAACTCAATTTCCGTTCTCACATTGATACTCGTAGTATAATAAAAAAAGCCAACTCTGCCCTTGGCTTTATCAAGCGCTGGTCTAAGAAGTTTTCCAATCTGTATGTTACCAAATCTCTTTACATAACCTTTGTTAGGCCTCTTTAGTCACCCTACTACAGAACTCACATTCTCCGGATAGAAGCTGTTCAACGCAGGTTTTTACGGTTTGATTTACGTGGTCTTCCCTGGGATGATAACCAAAACTTACCACCCTACACTGACCGGCTGAAACTTATAAATTTACAACCCCTTTCTATACGCCGAAAAGTTGCCGACATTCTCTTTATTCATCAAATTTTAGTAGGTAATATCGGTTGTCCTTCCTTACGTCAAATTATTTCTTTTAACACCAATCCCCGCAATCTTAGGTCTGTGCCACTTTTCCGGCTCAATCTTCACAGAACGAATTACGGACACCTGGAGCCAATGTCTAGGATGCTTCGCGAAGTTAACGATGTTCTGCCTCTCTTCGACTACCATCTCAGCAAACTCTCCCTCAAGAACATACTTATTTCCACCTATGCCTCACGTCCTAACTTTCTTTAACCGCTCCCACCCTTTAGTTTTTAATTGAAAATGTTAGTTTTAAGTATATATTTGCTTGCAATAAGCTTAATAAATCTGTCCGGGATTGACCCGGGCCGCAAAATCAAAAAATCAAATCAAAAATACATACCAATCCAGTTGTCAACAACTTTATGCAACTTTGGTAAGCATCTTTAAGATACAATAGTGCATTCTTTACACAGCCGTATCTTGTTGACATTCGACATCCAACTTCGATTGAAAGCTTTGAAATTCACCAAGCAAACGACTTCAAGTTATTTCGTCAAACGATTTTGGAAACTTCTCTGAAATTCAATAATTCAACAACAAGTTACCAAACCAAACATGTTGCACATAAGTCCAACGTGAACTGAAATGTATGGGCTTCCAACATACGAGTACAATACTTAGCAGCCCATCTTATACAGAGGAGAAGTTATCGCCATTTAAGGTACACTGACCTGCATGTAATTGAATCTATTCCTCTATGACCACTATTAACATCCTCTGCACATTCATTCCTGAAAGGAAATACTGTCTCTAGGCACCAAACCCCTCTGTGGTAACATCCATCTCAGCTTATCTCTTTCGCAAGATACAAAACTACATACACGCGCCAACAGGCAGCTCATATTTCCTAGTACACCCGTATCCAGCCCACTTACATACACCTGAACGTTACGACCAAGTCGATAAGAATCAGTGAATGGAATATCTATTTCTTAACTGGAAAAAAACTATTGGTGTTTTAAACGGAACATCAGCAGACTCCAAAACGATCTAGCATCGTTTGGAGCTAAACCAAGATTCCTATCTACACCGACAAAATGATATACGTATCTGAACATGTAGCAGTGTTATCTGCAGTTTGCTGTTGGGGATGGTGAAGAATTTACATGTCCACCGGAACACAACACTTATGTTTGGGTTAAGATCTGTTGGAGTCATCTCCAGAAGCTGGTCCAGTTGGTTACTGATAAAGGAAGGCATTTTGTTGGACATTCTGTATGAGTGCGGCTGACTACTGGTTTGGTAGCAGCTAGACGATTTGGTCTTGACTGGTCAGCAAAACTGCTTAACGGACGAATGTTCGTTTGATTAAAGGCTTAAAAAAGATTAACTATATGCTGAGGCATTCGTGGTGTGCGGTTGCTGGATTTGATTTCAACATTTTCCTAGGTTCTTTGCGCCTGAATGCTCATTCCGGACAACTCCTGGATAACCTAATGCATCCAATGATGTACAGATTTATTTTATTGATTTCGATCATTGATCAGACTTTAGAGTGCTTCCCATTAGATCACAACATATCCAGTAGTTCCTAGCTTATCTAACGTGGTAAGTGAACTTCTTCATGCTTCAAAGATATGGTCAAGGATGGTGAAACTACTTTTCAGGAAGATGTTCCTCTAAGGTGGTCTTCTTAAGACGATGCCTTAACTAATGAGAATGCATGTTTTCTTAATTGCGTAACTGGAATTTGTTACGGTAGACATGGAAGCACCTGTGTTCCTCCGTCTAATTAGGTTTACATGATGTTGCCCGATATATCGAGGGAAAAATATTCTACCGTCTGGATGGTTTGGTATTTGAATAACAAGTCATTCGCCTCTACATCAAGCATAATGAACGTTGTCATTATGGTTGCATTAATCTAGAGTTTGACATAACATGGTGCATCTCAGATATGAAAGTCAATACTGGATAGGGTAGGCATGTACTCGTATCAATTGGCGGGTGAAGCATACTCATTTTCTGCAATGTATTACAATCTAAAGTCGACGAATCAGTGGGCAGAGATCTTTCCTATTTCACTGTATAAAGATGAAATCAAAACGAAAATTGTTTCAGTTAGCGATCGGTGCTTCCTAATGTCATATTGAGTGAAAATGATTCAAGTAAGTGAGTCCTGGACAATATGCAGTGTATTGTAATTGAACAGGAAGTCAATGTGTCATACCTCGTATGTCAATGCCTTGGTTTGACGATAAATATTGGTGAGCAGATATATAGGTAGTAAACAGGATTTATGTTTCTGCAAAAAAAAAAAACGCTTAACATTTGCAATCTGGGGTGTCATGATATCAGCAGTTATGCTCAAATGAAAGAAAAAACTATCGATCGCCAATAATTGGCGATTCCTAACGAAAAGTGGAATCTAACGTCTTCTTCTTCTGGAAGGACGCCAGTTCCACATCCTAAATCAATTTTGAGGCTGGCTGGCCGACTACTTTCTTTTCCCGACTTAGAAACAGGCCGAAACCATACTTGGGCGCAGAGAAAGTCATTGCATCCATAAGATCAGAGTCAAAAGACAGTCCTCACACAAGTTCACATAACTCCAATACGCGTTGTGCCAACGACTTTTTAACGGAATATGACTTTCCGAGTTCAGCCCACGATATGAATCTCAAGAGGAAGTAGATCCGTTAGTGCGTCTAGAACAGAGCTAGGCGTGCTAGGGAAAGTCCCACTCAGCCGAGGCAGCCCTTCTTTGAGGTCTGATAAAAGCAGTAGTGACATATTTTCGTTAAAACTTGTTCCTCATGAACGCCGATGCATATAATATAATTAGTCTTATCATAGCCGTGTAGTTTCATTAAACGCTCTTCGATGATAAGCTCCATGTTCTGCCCAAAAGCTTCCTTAAGCTGTAAGATGAACGACAGTGCCTTCGCTCATTTCAAGGAAGTTTGTCGCTAGACATGATCCAACCGACAGTGCAGCTACATTTTCTGCATATACCTGACCCTAGACGTCCGAACCATTGAGAGCGTTAAGTATTGAGTCGACAAACATGCATGAAAGCAGTGGAGACAGGACATCGCCTTGTTTACCCCCGTCATCAAATATTGACCGCAGTCAGCTTGCGAAATCAGAGTCCTGTTCACCAGAATTGGTGTTACCCATAAAATATGTGATTTGTCTACTCCACGTGGTCTGGACAAGCCGTATGAGAAAGCCGTATTTAAGCTTGGAATTAGTAAGCCTCCTGGAATTGAAGGTCCAGCTATCGATTTGTTGAACAGGATACCACTTGAAACGGTAGCTGCACTAACTCATCATCGCAATTTGGTCAGAGAAAATCATGCACGTTGAGTGAAATCTCAGTAGTATTCCGCAATGTAGATGCAAGAAAGAAGATCCTTTGAGCTGCGCTGGATATATATATTTGCAGCCATCTTCTTAAGATTCCGTCTGCAATACTACACTTAAACCCTTTGTTCATCTTGTAGTGATGTAGTAGTAACCAATGTAAACACCTACATGTATGCACTCTCTAACTCGATGTACACATTTATATGTATACACTTCCCAACGATGTACTCTACATAATTATAATAAATCAGTCTTGTATCTCTCGCGGACGTGTTACGTTTACTCGGTCATTACAGTGGCGACGAGGATTACAAAAAAAAAAAGTGAAAAATGGCTGTGCAGATCATTGGCAGTGTACCTCATTTTGACCACGAGGTAAATGATTGGAATATATTCCAAAACCAAATGGAACAATTTTTTATTGCGAATGGTATAGCGGATGGTATTAAAAGGAAAGCAATTTTTCTAACAAGTATATCTGAAAAATCGTACGTTCTGCCACGGAACTTAATAAACCCGTTAAAAGTGGAAGGTGCAGAGACAACGTTTGATATGTGTACCAGTGTTATGAAAAACCATTTTAAGCCGTTAGCATCGGGTTTCGCAGAACGTTATAAATTTTATAACGCCAGCAAAAGTCCAACGGAAACAGTTAACGGATGGGCGGTAAGAGTGCGGGCGTTGGCAATAAATTGTGAATTTGGTACATTCTTAGATACCGCAATAAGAGACAAATTTGTAATAGGCTTGGAAAAGGGTCCAGCCCGCGATAAATTTATTTTGGAAAATGTCACGTCATGCAGTATGAATAAAGCCTTGGAAATAGCAAATACTACCGAATACATTCGCCATCAGTACGAGACCATTGCAGTAAAACAAGAACCACATGATTCATTCTTGTATATGGGAAAGGGCAAGAAAAATCAGCAGGGTAGCGTGGATACCCATCAAAGATAGCGTCAGCAGCCAACACGTCGGCAACAGCAGATTCGTCAGAGCCAGGCAGATGTCGGAAATAAACAACAGCACCAGCAGTTATGTACAGTTTGCGGATATACTAACCACACCAGTAGTAGCTGTAAGTTCAAAAATTATAAATGTAACAAGTGTCAGAAGAGAGGACATTTAAAGAAAATGTGTGCATTTAAGAATGATTTGAATTATATTAATAATGATGACATATGTTTATTTTCGTTAACGGTTAGTAATCACACGTATAAGGATGGCCCGATTAAACTAAAAATATTGGTAAATCAGGTTCCGTTAGGTATGCAATTGGACACGGGTTCAGAGAATTGTGTTATCTCTTTATGTACATTTGAAAGCTATTTTAAGAATTGCATGCTTAAACCAATTAATATGATTTTAAGAGCTTATAATGGCGTAATGATTACTCTGGTCGGAATTTGTGATGTGAATATGATTTACAATGGCATGAGTAAAAATATTCCAATGGTAGTGATTAAAGATGGAGGTCCTCCACTGCTTGGTAGAAATTTTTTGAGAATGTTTAACATTAATATAGCTGAGTTAAATTGCATGGATAGTGTAGAAAAACGATTAGAAAACCATTTATTAGAAAAATGTCATTCATTGTTCGATGGTAGGGGAAAGTAATGTACCTTGGAACGATTGTACCTCGGAACGATTGCTGTTTTTTTAATTTTTATCTTATTCTAAGAAAAAGGTTAGCGACGGACGTGCAAAAAAACAAGAAAATCCGGTTTTCGCACACTAAAAGTTTTTATTCAACCATTTTTGGGAAACGTGTAGTACAGCTGAGAGCAGCTGGAATCGAATTATTGTGCTTTTAGTGAATAAGGCATAGTATTGTGTTGGTGAATAAGAAACGGTAAGCCCGATTTAGTGCGAATTTAAAAGATTAAAGTGATTAAAGAAGAAATATCGATGTTTTGTACCTTGGAACGGCACTTGAATTGTACCTTGCACCGTTCCAAGGTACAATCACATTACTAAAAACAAAATGAGATTTTATTTCGCCATGACTCATCTACGTTTTTTTTTCCATTGCCGCAGTCTGAATATGCCTCGCAGCAAGGAAGGTGTTAAAAGAACTCCTTTGGATGAAAATGCCTTACAGGAAGCTATCAACGATGTTCTCTACAATAAGGAAATAATCGGCAGAGCTGCAAAAGACCACGGTATTTCCAAAACAACTTTGTTTCGTCATCTTCAAATGCATCGGAAATCTGGCGATGCAACGTTCAAATACCATTCAGAAATTGCACACAAAAAAGTGCTTAATGATGAAGAAGAACTTGCCTTGGTTGAATACCTTACCACAGCAGCAAAACTGCAGTATGGATTATCGAAAATTGATACAACCAAATTGGCCTTTAGTTTTGCAAAAGCAAATGGAAAAATTCTTCCGGAGTCGTGGATAAAGAACGAAGCAGCTGGCAAAGAGTGGATGATTGGCTTTCTTAAACGGCACCAAACTTTATCACTCAGAAAGCCAGAGTCGACCAGTCTTTCCAGATCAACCAGTTTTAACCGCTGCAATGTGGGACAATTTTTTACCAATTTGGAAGATTGCTATTCCCGTTTTCTTCTACCGTGAGCATCGAACTTGTCGAGTTGTAGAGGCTGAGTAGGGTCAATGACTCTCGAGAAGAAATTCTCCAGACGAGTCCTGAAACCAAAGGATGCCCCCCCCCCCCCCCCCTTCCCCAACTCCCAAAGCACTCCATCATTCCCCTGGGCTGGATCAAGGTGTTATACGACCCGTGCCGAAGATCAACCTGGCTGAGGGCCCAGTATCTCCAAAAATAGCTCAGTCGCAAACGGAGTATCCGGATACCTGGCGACCTCCGGATTAGCTAGCCTTATCTGTATATGGCGGATCTCTGTACAGATGGACATCCCTTTCTCCGCTACTCGTGGGACTATTATGGACAACAACCTGACAACAAAAACCGAGGCCGGTACTCCTCAATTACCGGGCGGTGGAACGGTGACTACACCGACTACCGACAAGGCTCCTACATTGCCGAGAGGAGGCAAAACTGTGGCAGGCCATGGTGCGCCATCCTCTAAAGGCAAAAGGAACAAGCCAAATAAAAAGAATTCAGGAAGTGTTAAGACTGTGGCAGGCCATGGTCCTATCACCTCCTCCACCCCTAGCAGCAGCAAGTTTGTGGCAGGCCACGGACTTGTCGCGGCTACCAAAACTCCTTCAGGGAGTGTTAAGACTGTGGCAAGCCACGGTCCTATCACTTCCTCCGCCCCTAGCAGCAGCAAGTTTGTGGCAGGCCACGGACTTGTCGCTGCTACCAAAACTCCTTCGGGGAGTGTTAAGACTGTGGCAAGCCATGGTCCTATCACTTCCCCCGCCCCCAGCAGCAGCAAGTTTGTGGCAGGCCACGGACTTGTTGCTGCTACCAAAACTCCTCCCTCCAAAGAGGAATCTGGAGCTCAGCTGCATCGGCAAGCTCCATCTAAGGCGCTATACATAAGACGCCGAAATGCCTCACGCATTATCAAAACCTTCGGATCCATTCCGGAGGTGGAGAGAAGTGCGGAAATAAAGAGCAAGGTTGAGTGGGCTAAAAACATCCTAAAAGACGGATTTCCCACTGCTTCCATTGCTCACAAAATGTCAAAAGACTCCTCTAAGCGTCAGAGATCGTTGGAGGAAACCGTATCGGTTTCCAAGAGGCCCAAAATTCACAGTTCCACAACCCCTGGGCCATCCAACAGCAGATCTCTGAAGTCTTATAACGAAGTCCTAAAGGACGCATTGGTGATCGCGGTGATCGATAGAAGCGATACCGACGGTTCCATTACACCGGAACGGTGGCAATTGGTCAAGTTGAAGCTCTCCAGCAACTTCTTGGCCATCATGCGGGAGAACCCAGGACCACCTCCTATCACAAGCGACGCTGGCTGGCACCAAGGCCATGTCAAGCTCATCGCTTGCTCCGACCAGAGATCTTTCGATCTCTTCACCAAGGCCATCGATGGTTTAGGAGAGGTTTGGCCAGGTGCAAAACTCGAGGTCGTATCTAAGGAAGACATTCCTAGTAGACCTCGAACTCGTACCTGGATTCCAGCCGAACCCTCCTCTCCAGAAAATATCCTGGAAATCATCCGGCTCAGCAATCCGACTCTTCCGACTCATGACTGGAAAGTCGCGAAACTGGAGGAACTAAGGGGTTCTTATAGATGCGCGTTAATTGTGATCAATAAGGAATCCCTTAATCCTCTGGCGCAGACGAAAGGCATGATTCGGTTTGGATTCGAGTCCATTCATTTAAGGGTGTACAAAAAGGATGAGTTGGATGCTGATAAGCAACCTCCTCCTCCTTTAACACCTGACATCACAACCGTGGATCTTGGAGCATCGATATCCTTTCCAGAATTGGATAGCGATGACTCCAATCTGTCCGAGGTGACTACAAAGCCGTCGGTCTCCGATTCTGACACATTGTCGGAAATGGAAACCGATGGCGAAGCAAATAGAGGTTCTATACGATCAGAGATTGAAGATGAGCTCTTGGGCACATCTTCAGAATCGGAGGACCTCAACAACACCGTGGTGGAGGCGACTCTGGAAGACTGTAGCAATGATACGGTTTCTCCAGATTAATCTCCACCACTCAAAAAAGGCTTCGGCCACACTCATTCTGCGTCTTTCCAAAAGCGCAGAAGACATTATTCTAATCCAGGAACCATGGATTGCAGAAGGCGTGGTTCGTGGACTTAGGACACCCTCATACGTTCCGCTCTATACAAGAGACAAAGGTAAGATTAGAACTTGTATATTAGTGAAACGTAGCCTTAATGTATTTCTACTTCCCAACCTCAGTGACCCCGACCTAACCGTTGCCAGATTAGAAACTGCCAAAGGCTCATACTGGCTGGCATCGGCTTACCTTGGCCACGACCAAGTGGGCCCTCTCCCTGGTGATAACCTAGAAAGGGTGGTACTGGAAGCGGGAAGGCAAAAAACTGGCCTCATAATCGGATGCGACGCCAACGCACATCATACGGTATGGGGCAGTACCGACATCAATGATAGAGGTGAGTCACTTTTAGACTATATTTTAAGTACTAACCTCTTAATTTGCAATATTGGCAATGAGCCCACTTTCATAACAAAAAACCGACAAGAAGTTTTAGACATTACTCTTGTCTCCGACAGCATCACCCAAAGGCTAACAAACTGGATGGTATCGTCTGAACACTCCTTTTCGGACCATAGGTACATCCAATTTAGTCTGAGTGATGCTCCCCCTCTCCAACCAACTTTCCGGAACTACCGGAAAACTGATTGGACAAAATATAGAGGAATCCTATCGGAAACGATATCCTCCAAACTATCAAGTCCCCCGCGTGACACCAATGAGCTCGACATGAAAGTCAGGGAATTTACTCTGACTCTCAATAAGGCTATGGCCGCTTCCTGCCCTCTTATTCAACCAAGAGGCAAGAAAAAGCCACACTGGTGGACATCGGCACTAGGACTGCTCAGAAACACATGCAGAAAACTTTTCAACGCAGCAAAAAGCACAAGAAAAGTGACCGACTGGGACTCATATAAAGAATCCCTCAAATTATACAAAAAAGAACTGAGGAAGGCAAAGCGACAATCCTGGAGGTCATTCTGTGACAAAATCACAGAAACCTCTGAGGCTTCGCGGCTAAGAAAAATCCTCTCCACAAATCCTATGATGCCCAGCTGTTTGAAAAAAACCGATGGCTCTTGGACAACCTCAAGTGATGAATCACTCAACCTGCTTCTGGACACCCACTTTCCAGGTAGCTCCCAACTCGCGGCCAGTAGCAGCCCAAATAAGCCTACTGCAACCGTGACCAAAATTCATAGTCTGATTACGAGAGACAAACTGCTCTGGGCACTACATAGCTTCAAACCATACAAGTCTGCTGGTCCGGACGGTATTATACCTGCCGAGCTACAGAGATCCTCAGATATTATTCTACCAGTGTTGGAAAATATTATGAGGAGCTGTGTAGAACTTATCCACATTCCACTGTTATGGAGAGAAGTCAATGTAGTATTCATTCCCAAAGCTGGAAAATGTTCTCATGTGGTCCCAAAGGACCTCAGACCCATAAGTCTATCGTCATTCCTTCTGAAAACTTTAGAACGACTGATTGATATCCATATTCGAGCTAAAGTTGATCCAAGACTTCTGTCTACGGCTCAACATGCCTACTGTAAAGGAAAGTCGGTGGAAACGGCTTTGCACTCTCTGACTAGCCACATCGAACGATCCCTACAATATAAGGAGTACACAATGGTTGCTTTCCTGGACATAGAGGGCGCCTTTAACAACGTCAACACATCCGCAATCACGACTGCGTTGTCAACTCTGCAGGTAGACGACTCACTTGGGGAGCTGATTAATCTAATGCTGACAAGCAGGATAATCAACTCCAAACTGGGTGAGACTTCTGCTAAAAGATATGTCAGTAGGGGTACGCCGCAAGGCGGTGTCCTCTCCCCCCTTCTTTGGAACTTAGTGGTTAACGAACTACTGATATACCTGGAAGCGGGGGGTAGCAGAGTGATTGCCTATGCGGATGACGTTGCCATAGCCGTCTCAGGAAAACATTTAAATACCATTAAAGAACTCCTCCAAGTAAATCTTAACAGATTAACCTGCTGGGCAGATCGCTGTGGATTGGGAATAAACCCCCATAAAACTGATCTTGTCCTCTTTTCTAGGAAATATAAAATTCCAATCATAGACCCTCCTTCAATAAACGGTACCAGTTTAGCTTTCTCCGATACAGCAAAATATCTGGGTCTGATTTTTGACAGGAAACTAAACTGGAAACCTAACATTCAAGAAAGAGTCAATAAAGCTACAATAGCTTTATTCTCTTGCAAGAAAGCCATTGGGAACAAATGGGGCCTTCAACCTCGCATAACCCACTGGCTATACATCTCGGTCATAAGACCGATACTCACTTACGGGGTGGTTGTCTGGTGGACGGCCTTGGAAAATGCAGTCAACTGCACTAAACTAAGCAGAGTCCAAAGAACAGCATGTCTATGCACAAGCGGAGCCTTGCGGTCCACCCCCTCTGCGGCATTAGATATTCTGCTTCACTTGACACCCCTCGACATTTTTAGCAAGCAAGTAGCTGCGACTGCAGCTATTCGCCTTAAAGCGACTAAACAGTGGACAAATAATTCATTTGGCCACGCCAACATTCTTAATACATTAGGAATCCTCACAGAGAACACCGATTACACCATACCTGAACTTTGGTTTGACAAAAACTTCCATGTAAGCTTCCCCTCTAGATCATTCTGGGAGGAGGATGCTTTCATGGAGGACAAGTCAATCCATCTCTACACAGATGGATCTAAAACCGACAGCGGAGTTGGTGGCGGTGTTTTCTCAGATAAGCTTAACCTAAGCCTCTCTTTCCGCCTTCCAAATCACTGTAGCGTGTTCCAGGCGGAAATTTTGGCGATTAAAGAAGCTCTGTCCTGGCTGAAGAAAAACGTGATATCTGCAAAGGATATCCGCATATTTTCGGATAGTCAGGCCGCCATCAAATCCCTGGACTCGGTCTCATTGTGTTCTAAAACTGCCCTTGAATGCCGATCATCTCTCATGGAGATGGCAGAGCAGTTCAACATTCACCTCTGTTGGGTGCCGGGCCACAGAGACATTCCAGGGAACTGCAGAGCCGATGAACTCGCCAAAATTGGAACCACTCTACCTATCCTACCGGACAAAGGTAGTATAGGTATACCAATCGCTACGTGCAAACTAACACTAAAGCTAGATGCCAATAAAAGAACGGACCTTAGGTGGACTGCTGGACAAACTTGTCTAGCGACCAAACAGATCTGGCCAAGGCTGGATCTGAGTCGATCTAAGTGTCTGATCCTTTTAGATAGGAAACATCTCAGCGCCATAATAGGTGTCATAACCGGACACTGCCTCATAGGCAAGCACGCAAGAAGGCTTGGCGCTTTTACTAATGATTTTTGTAGAAGCTGCATGGACGAGGAAGAGGAGGAGACAATCCCCCACCTACTCTGCACATGCCCAGCTCTCTCTCAGAGAAGGAAGCTTCACCTAGGAGCTTTCTTCTACAACGACCTAAACGATCTAGAAAAAATAGACGTTAACAGTCTCCTACGCTTTATTAAAAGCTCAAACTGGTTCCAGTAGTAAGAAGATCATAGATCCACGTGGCATCACAATGGGCCAATAGGCCTAAGTGGGTTGGTATTTCCAACAGCCACTCTTACCTAACCTAACCTAACCTATTCCCGTTTTAAATTTTACCCAAGTAGAATTTACAATCTTGACGAAACTGGAAATTCAACGGTTCACATCCCACCGAAAGTTTTAGCTGCCAAAGGTGAAAAACAAATAGGAAGCATGACCTCGGGAGAAAGAGGAATAAATGTCACTATGGTCGCGGCTATTAATGCAATAGGAAATCATGTTCCGCCGATGTTGATATTCCCCAGAGTTCATTTCAAGGAACATATGCTTAAGGGTGCTCCAGCAGGGTGTATTGGTGGTGCTAATCCTTCCGGCTGGTCAAACGAGCAACTGTTTATTGAGTTCTTCGTACATTTTATAGCACATTCAGAGCCAACACCAGATGAAAAAGTTTTGCTTATAATGGACAACCATGATAGCCACATATCTCTGCAGGCCATTGATCTCGCCAGAAAACATGGAGTTGTTCTTTTGACTCTGCCGCCGCATACTTCCCACAAAATGCAGCCTCTGGATAGAACGGTATTTGGACCGTATAAAACTTACTACAACAAAGCCGCAAGTGAATGGATGCTGAACAACCCAGGAAAACCAATGTCAATTTACAATGTAGCACAAATTGTCGGCCAGGCTTATCCGAAAGCATTCAATCAGCAAAACATCGTTAAAGGATTTGAAGTAACAGGAATATATCCCTTCAATCACGATATTTTCAACGAAGATGAATTCCTTAGTAGCTTCGTAACGGATCGACCATGTCCTGAAAAACCAGCTGCTATGCCCACCGAAAATGCAAATGACCTTATAATTGCAGATGAACAAAGACCAGGAACATCCACAGCGACCTCTGCAGTATTGGTTCCTTCGATAAATTTCGTATCACCAGAGCAAATAAGGCCATTTCCAAAAGCTGCACCAAGAAAGGATCCTATTGCACGTGGAAGAAAGAGGGGAAGAACTAGGATTATTACGGACACTCCTGAGAAGGAAGAAATTGCTACAGGAAGCTCGAAAGTCAAGACCACTAAAAAGCCAAATTCAGCGAAGAAAAAAGTTTTGAACGAGTCCTCAGACGATAATGAAACTTTTGAGCTGCCGGTGATTCCACGAATTCCTAAATTCAGATATGCGAAAGCAAACACCACGCCAATAGAAAATAATAGCGACGAGGACTTCAGCGGTGATGATGAAATGACCATCGAAGAAATTTTCCATTTAGCAAGAGGCAAGAAGGCTTAAGAACGAAATTTTCTTGTGTAAGTCAACCTGAATTTCTACAATTTATTTTTACTAATTTTTTATTTTTTGTTGTTTTGTTTTTAACTTAATTTTAAATAATAAAGCTGGAGTTATGTTTGTTTTCTAAAGATCTGAGACTTTTATCTCAACCGTACCAAGGTACACACCCCCTTGGAACCCTTTGGAACGATGGCAAACTTAATTAATTTTAATGTTTTACTTAAAAACTATGCACTTCAACAATAAGTTCAAACCTTTTTTAGGGAGATAATATGTTTTTGTTGCTGCGTGAATTCTTTTTTTAGCACAGGTTAAGAAGTAAAAGAGAAAAATGCTAGATTATTGAAATCGTTCCGAGGTACACGACCTTCCCCTACTCTAGGATGTTTTCGATAAGGTAAGGCAAAATTACAAATAAAAGAGGGAGCAACTCCTAAATTCTTTAAACCTAGGCCAGTGCCATTAGCTATTCAAGATAAAGTGGGAAAAGAAATAGAAAAATTGGTAAAACTTAAAGTGCTTGAGCCAGTAGATTTTAGCGAGTGGGGAACACCGATTGTGCCAGTGCTAAAAAAAATGGGGAGGTGCGGATCTGTGGTGACTTTAAAGTCACTTTGTATCCACAATTAATGATGGAAAAACATCCTCTACCACGTATAGAAGATGTTTTTGCAACATTGCACGATGGTGAGGAATATACAAAGCTGGATTTGTCAACAGCTTATCAGAAAGTTGAGTTAGATGAATCATCCAGGGAACTCACAACTATTTCTACGACCAAGGGTCTGTTTAGATTTACGCGGCTAATTTACGGATTAGCCTCAGCTCCTGCAATTTTTCAGAGGTTAATGGAGTGTTTACTGATGGGTTTAGAAGGAGTTGTGGTGTACATCGACGACATTTTAATAACAGCTCCTAATCGAAAATTGCATATTGAACGTGTAGAAAAAGTACTCAGTATCTTAAGGAATGCTGGTCTGAAGCTGGCCAAAGGTAAATGCAAATTTTTCTCTAAGAGGATAAGTTATCTAGGCCATATCCTCGATAAAGATGGCTTGCATACTAATCCAGAAAAGGTTAAAGAGATCAATAGTATGCCATACCCCACCAATGTTAAAGAGTTGCAGGCATTTTTAGGAGTAATTAATTTCTATAGGCGGTTCTTGCCAAACGTTTCAAGTGCAGGTGCCCCATTGTACAGCTTACTGCAGGCAGGTAAAATGTTTGAATGGTCGGAAGAGTGTAAAGTCACGGTTGATAAATTAAAACAAAGTTTGCAGGCAGATACGTGCTTAGCTCATTTTAATCCCCAATTTAAAACTAAAATTACAGTCGATGCAAGCCCAGTAGGCGTAGGAGCGATATTATCACAAGTATCACCAGATGGTGAGGAAAAGCCCGTAGAATTCGCTTCACGAAAATTGTCGGAAACGGAGCAGAAGTATTCGCAATTGGACAGGAAGGCGGTTGCCATTTTATTTGGTGTAAAAAAGTTTCACCATTACGTATTTGGGCGACCATTTACTTTGGTCACGGATAACAAGCCGTTGAATCATATATTCAGCCCAAAGAAAGATATTCCCGTAATGACTTGAAATAGATTACAGCGTATAGCTGTAACCCTTTCTGGGTACAATTTTGATATCGCCCATGTAAGGTCAGAGGCAAACGTAGCTGACTATTTTTCTAGGTTTCCTAGGTCAGACAGTAATGTGGGTCTGGATGATTTGCCGATGGACGTTCACAATAACTATATCAATGAAGGTAATAAGATACGGCTTAACTTAGAAGCTATTAAAAAGGAAACCATGTCTGATATATTGCTTCAAAGGGTGTCTCAGTTTATTAAAACAAAATGGCCTGAAGAATGTGTAGACAAGGAGCTTCAACCATTTTTTAGTAGAAGGCTAGAACTTTCACAAGAATCCGGATGTTTGTTTTGGGGCTACCGAATCATAATTCCGACAATTATGCAAAAGGATGTAGCCAAATTTTTGCATGATTCTCACATGGGTATAGGTAAAATGAAAGCTATGGCACGTGAATGTTGTTGGTGGCCAAATCAAAATAAAGATTTAGAAGAAATCGTAAAAGGGTGCGCTCCCTGTTTGAGAACGCGTCCTTCCCCTCCAAAACAGCAGTTGATAAATTGGAAAATACCTGAACAGCCGTGGTGTAGGATTCATATTGATTTTTTCGGTCCGTTTTTGGATCGTTGGTGTCTAGTGGTGATGGATAGTTACAGCAAGTGGGTTGAATGTGTAGATATGGGCAAAAATACTACAAGCAGTGCGACGATCGTCGCATTAAAGGAATTGTTTGCTCGCTTTGGTCTGCCAAAAACACTTGTTTTGGACAATGGTACTGCCTTTGTATCGAAAGAATTTGAGTTGTTTTTAGAAATGAATGGAATTAAGCACATCGCAATTCCGGTAGGACATCCTGCGACCAACGGCCAAGCAGAAAATTCTATAAAGACAATTAAAAAAGCATTAAAGAGAAGTTTATGTCATACAAAGGTAACACAGTTCAATAATGTATTAAATAGGTTTTTACTCGATTATCGTAATACAAAACATTCGAGTACTGGAGTTTCTCCAGCTGAAATTATGTTTAGAAGACAGTTGCGAACTCGGTTAGATTTGTTAAATCCGAAAAGAAAAGTAGAATTGCAAAATGAAGAAATTGTTAAAAATAACATCAGGGTTCAACAACATAATCAGAAAAAATATTATCATGGTTCTAAAAGAAATAATTTTAAAATAAATGATTTTGTGATGGTTAAAGATTACTCTATTCCTGGAAAAGTGTCATGGTTAAAATGTTGTATAACTGAAAAGCTAGGTAAACAAATATATATTGTCAAAAATATTAAGACTAACAAAATTTGGAAAAGACATGCAAATCAAATAATTCTATGTAATAACAATAATGGAGAAATGTATGTTCCGAATACTTTATTTGATCCTTTACAGAAAATTATAATTGATAATAATATCCAAAAGACAGAAAATGTTGAAAATAAAAAATCATTAGTTAATAAAGACATGGAAAATAATGGTGCCTCACCAAAAAAATATTATTTAAGGCCACGTACATGTACAAATTAATATAAAAATTGAAGTAAAATTTTCTAATACTACGAGTAATATGTTAAATTTAAAATATTTTCAAAGTAGAGAGGGGGTATATGTAGTGATGTAGTAGTAACCAATGTAAACACCTACATGTATGCACTCTCTAACTCGATGTAAACATTTATATGTATACACTTCCCAACGATGTACTCTACATAATTATAATAAATCAGTCTTGTATCTCTCGCTGACGTGTTACGTTTACTCGGTCATTACACATCTAATGGATCGGTCCCTATCAGTGCCGTTCCAGATCACCAAATCTTTCCCTTTTGCTTCAGATCTGCGAAAAGATTCAAATGATTCCGAAGCCTGGATAGTCTTTGACTTAGACATGGAAAGACAACCGAGCAGAAGAAGACCACATACGCAGTTGGAAATATACCTCAACTATATCGGCGAGAAAGGATTGCAATTTTGGTTGGTTAAAGTACAATTTTATCAAGGAAAGTGGCCGGCTCTAGATGCTAAATTAGCGAGTATGGCTCCAAAATGCCATAAACCAAGAAGAAGAATTAAGCGCACAAGGTATGTACATACATAAGTCTGCGGAATAACTTCGATCAAAAATGTAAGAGTAATGTAAAAAAAACCCTGATCGGTGGACTCATCGAAACAGGAGAAAACATGGGCTAGGTACAGCGCATCCGATAATGTACGTTTTTAGTAAGACTAAAAAAGTTTCAAAAAACAAATGAAGAAAGCGGCATCTAGTGGGGGCATTGTATCGAGAATTAGAAAAAAGCCATAAGCAGACGACAAGCAGTAGCAAAATTGCAATCACGAAACGAAGCAGCAAAGAAATATTTCACATGAGATTCAATCGCCAAATTATATTGAAGGTGAACAGGGATAACTGCTAACGATGAACAGCGAAATTTTTGATAGACGGAAGAAATACTTCAATGCGTTACTTAAGGAAGGATTCCCGGCCAGTACCATTCCCTCGCTGTCATGAACGAAGAGGAAGCGGGAGATTTTTCGGAAGAAAGTTAATTAAACAGCAACAAAAAATTAACCGTAGGTATGTGGTTGGGCCGGATCATATCGAAAATGTGTGCTAAAATCCACAATCTTCTGTGCAAGATGAGATTCTTTATTAGACTGTATAGAGGCAAAAGCGACACAAGAAAATGCAACAACTCGCGATCACTGAAACTAATATCGCTTAGTTTGAAAATATACAACAGCTTTCTAGGCTAGACAATTTTATTAAACTCCATGTTGGCCAATGTGGCTTGGTGAGAGGCAAGGCAACTGCATATCGGTCTCATCGACTTGGAAAAAGTGTTCGAAAAAGCAGCAATATCCCCGGCTAATTCGAAAGTTAAAGTTGGAGTACACAAAAGCGATGTGTTAACTCCAATGCTTTTAATGTCGTGAGAGATTTAATATTGAAGCAGCAAATTAACAAGTCCAGAACGACTTATTTCCATTTCATCGATAATAGCGTTATTACGAACTTTGACAGTTGATAGCGGCCATATTGTTGAAGCTATATCTGTCAAATTGGCTGTCATTTATTCAGTCTGTTTTGCCAAATTACCAGGATGAGCATAGCGTTCATGTGTACATGTTACATGATAAAATTGTTTTATCAAAATGTGTGTTCTGTTCGGGCAACGTTCCGCGCGATGAGGCCTATTTCTGGATGAATGGGTACATCAACAAACAAAATTGTCGAATTTGGGACGATACCAATCCACATGAGATGATCCAAGAGCGTCCAATGGTTCAGTGGTTCATATTTCTTTGAGAACCACGTTGGCCAGGCCATCAATGATTACCAACTTCTTTTCGTCTTAAGATGTGGTTTCAACAGGACGTCGCTACGTGCCACAAAGCTCACGCCACATTGGAAATTCTGCACGAATGATTCGAGGGCATGGTCATCTCACGTGGAGTTGATGTGAACTGGCCACTGAGATCGTGCAATTTGACCCCGTTAGACTCTTTCTTATGCGGTTTTCTGAAGTCGCAGGTCTATGCGAATAAGTCACAAACGACAGCGGCCCTCAAAGCCAACATAACCCATGCCATCGGTCAAATTCAGCCTGATTTATGCGTCAGAGTCATGGAAAACTGGACATCTCAGATGCGCGCCACCCAGAGAAGCCGCGGCTGACATTTGGACGAACAGCATCGAAAGGACTTTTAAACGAATAAAAAATTTCGATTATATCTCACACACACACTTTGTTTTATTTAAATTTAAAGATAAGAAGCGCTTAATGAAAGACCGTTTATAAGCAATGACATGATAGACCTTCACGCACCTCTTAATAATTGAATTATTAGCGGGTTACGAATCTGTCGTACTAAAACCGAACATCTATGATCATTGTCGTTTTTTCGGAACGATGTTTCTACTGTCTACCAAAAAAAAACATTCAACACAGTATATCTTCAAGGTAGTTGATGACTTTATCTATTCTGTTCCTCTATACTAAAAAGGTGGCTGAATACCAAAACTCTCCCTCAAACAACTATATAAGATATATACAAGGTGCGCCATCTTTTATGTATTTTTATTTAATTTGGTCCCTTCCAATTTATTTGGACCAGTTTTTGAATACAATATCAATCAAGTGGCCGCCTTTATTGACCAAAGGAAGATGTGTCCTTTTTGCTGCGTTTTCCATCACTTTTTCGAGCATTTCGCGCGATATAGCGATGTTTTCGGCACGAATTTTGGCCTTGAGCTCGTCAGTGTCTGAGGTCTGAGGTTTGCTGGCGTACACTTTACTTTTCAAATAAGCCCACAAAAAGAAGTCAGGAGGGATCAAATCTGGAGATCTGGGTGGCCAGTCAATGTCGCCGGTTTTTGACAGCACATGTCCAGGGAATTTTCGTTGAAGAACCTGCATTGTTTGATCTGCAGTGTCGTATGACACGCCGTCTGCTTGAAACCTGTAACCAGACAGACATAATCAGCCAACATCCACCGATATCGATTCCATTCACTGCTTCGCCTTCTCTGAAGAAAAATGGCCTAAACGCCAGCCCAAACAGTCACTTTTTGGTCATGCAATGGTGTTTCATGGATCTCGTGAGCATTCTCCGTTCCCCAAAAGAGAGTGTGAAATGGGCCTCGTCAGTCATCAAAATTTGCTTCCAAAATCAGGTTCAGTATCAACCGTTCGAGTGACTGTTTGGCCGTATTCCAAGCGACGTGGACGGTCGGTCGGGAATATTATTTGAGTCAATTGCACTTTATACGGAAACAAAAGCAAATCATCTTTAAAATGCGCCGCAAGGTGGTTCCACAGACACCAACATGCTGATATCGGTGACAATACGACACATGTAGAACCCACACTCTCTCTTACTGCTTTCACCAGTTCATTGGAAAGTCTTGGACATTGATGGACAGCATGTCGGCCATCTCCCACTGTCACGTTGGCACGTTGAGTTAACAGAACTGAACGACTATTTTCAATGTGCAGCGTCACTATTACGGCGCGTTGCTTCCGTGTGAAGCGATTCATGCTTAAAATTGATATTTGAGGGAAAAATTCTTCGAATAACCTTCGGTAAGGTTAGTGTGGATGCAATTATGAACTATACGGGCTGTACCTAGCTAGAGCACAATGACTACGATGACTGGGACGTGCAAAGTGGATAATTAGCAACGTTCCGGCTTATAGATTTAAGCACTATTTAAGCAGATTGCTTGAAAATTGAGATCATCGTGGTGTATGTATGTGCATATATGTACTCCATTGTACTCCATGGTACTCAATTCACTATTTAAAAACCTGCCTTCAAGTCTCAAAGTACATCCGGAGATATGTTTGTGCAATTTTCCTAATTTACAGCCGTCCATTTGTCTTATCATGATATCTACCATCTATGTGGGGTATACATCTTTGGATGCAAATATGCCCACTAAGCATTCTAAATGGTTGTTTCAATGTACCTGTTGACCATTCGGTACAACTGGAGTAATCCTCCATCACCATCGGTCCAACCCACATGTTCCAATTTCATATCTAAAGACTGTATCTTTTCTATTCCACCAGAGCTATCATATTATATGGTAGATAGTGCTGGAGAATTACACTTGTCGTACCATGTGTCCATTCAACATGTCCACCTACTTGACTAGTTGTTTTGTGTCTGAACAATGCGTGTGAGTTTAATGGGAAACGCATGCGTATACATTGCGTTTGTCTGGTGTATTCAAAGTGCATGTAATCCTTCTGGCTTAGCGTCAACTAGTTACCCGCTGGTTGGACATGTTTTGCATCAGAAGAACTACGATTTGAAAAAAAAAAACTATTCATCTACATGTATGCGGAATTGGTCTCCTGAATCCCAGATGTATATGACTCCGTCCGATATTGACTATGTGCTCATTATCTCTAGATACGACGATCATTCAGATACACACATTCCTCTCTAGACATAAGTGGTACGATTTTTCACTCGCGGACCCAAGAGTCGATAAAGCCAGTGACACTTAATAGAAATATTTATCGGATTGCAGTTGGTTCCACCCTTTCATATTAGAAAGTTGTCATCAAAAAAAAGGAACATGCACATAAGTCCCTTAATCGGTTGAAATGTGCCGAACAGGTACGGCCTATGAGTTATGTGAGTTATGTAGATGATCGATCTTGGTCGTGTTTCTCGTGGGAAAGTATCGTACAACTACTGAGATATGACCGCTGTTGGAAGCTAGTTCCTGGGAAAATAAAACTGATAATGGCAATTGGGCGATTTATCTAGATTAGGATAACATCAGTTGACATAGTTTGGCATGTCTATTCAGCAATCAATTCCTTTAAGAAAAATCATACCAGGTGCTGTGGCATAAACATATAACAGATGCCTGCGCTCATACTGAATGGAGCAGTCAAACGTAAATCTGTAAGATCTTCTGGCGACACTTTAATCAATAACAACTAAATCCGGTCCATGAATTTACTCTAATAATATATCTTTGGAACCCGCTGGCATCGAGATACTTGTTTATAAATCTACGAGTATTATAGGTACAACTTCTTAACTTCGAAATGACAATGAAAACTACTCTTGCAACGTGACCGTCGCTTTACAGAAAATGCACGCATACGAAGTAGGTTCATGTCCGCTTAAGTTTTTCCAGTGTTTTCACCTGGAGGTTATACCATATATTCGATAGCCTGATAACAGCAATTGTTCAGATCGAATTTCTACGTCTTTTCTTTTTCTAAAAATTATGTAAAATCTGTTGTCATCAGCCAAAAGGGATGCGACGCAATTGCATTGCTTCCCATTGTGCGAAATAGCTCTCTGCCGATTTAAATATTGAAATATCATTTTTTAAAGGACACGAGTCAACAAAATACTGACAGACACAGATACTCAGTAAATGAGCCACTAGTTTGACACGATGTCTATCAGCTTCTACATTGTGAAGCAATGCGAATTCTGGGTAAATATTTTGGTAAATATAATAGCTTTCGGCTTTGTACTGGTATATTGTTCCATTGTGGTCTTCCCGTAAGGAGCTGAGTTGAGATATCCAGCTGGCCACCAAAACCCAAAGGGAAAACATGTTTGGACAAATATTTTTGGGAGCAAAACGTTGCCATTGCGAGCACATGTTTATGACATCTTAAGGTAAACAAATCGGCTTACAGGTATTCTCATTGTGATCAACATCAGACGCAATATTCGAAACCTCCGCCTACTCTGAGCTTACATGGAACGGATACTAGAAATAATGCTTGGCGTAGAAGAACTTTAATGGCAAAAGACTGCCAGAAACCCCGCTAATTGCTTTTGTTTTAATGTGCTGTCAACCTCAATATTTCCGGCATCTACGAGTATGTTACTGCTGCAATAGATAATACTACCGAAGAATCTTACTCCAAGTTCTTACACAAGATCTACGAGCAAACGGCAAAATATCAAATGTAGCTACACACAAACCACGCAAAATTTTACCGATCGCGTACCCTTCGACCTCTCGTTGAGGTCCTTACAGCCTGTGTATATGCAACACAGACTTGTACACATGAGGAAGGAAATGGTTGAGTTTGCCCTCAGCAGACAGATAAACAGCGCGAACATACTCGTACCATTCAACTTGAGTGACAAAACCTAAAACCGTTATCTACGTCAAAACAAAGTAAAAATAAAGCATAGAAAGCTGCCGGACCACCTACGGAACTATGCAAAGAAATAGGAGATGACTTGGGAGAGAGCATACACCAACTCATCTTCCAGATTTGGTCATAGGAAGCCTGCTTCATGAATGGAACCTCCCTCATGTATAGAATATCAAAATCGCGTACCTGATCCACAAGAAAGAAGACCCGTAAAATGAACCATCTGTAGAGGCAACAGTCGTTTTAACATCAGGTCGTACAGTATGACCTGAAACTATTTGTCATCCGCCTAGTTACCCGTAACTCTTATCAGCGCGGTCAACAATTTAAAATCTATGCGGGTCAAGTTTGGAGATCTCGGTGGCCACTGGACGTCTCCAAAGCGGCTGATCAGTTTTCATGTGAAATGTTCACGCAGTAAATTCATTGAAGCTTAAGCGCTATGCGGGTTCGAGCCATCCTGTTGGAAATCACAAAACAATCTGCGATATGCGCACATAATTTTTGTCGCTCACATTTATCGGTTTTTCGTACAAACGATTCTCTACCGACCACTTCTGCTGACAAACCCGCGCTGTCGATTATTAAAATAACGTCAACCTCCCCCAGCACCGTTTATATAATATTCACATTTTAAAACATAAAGGATACCCAGTATTATCAACGTAATAACTTTCCTAATTTATATAGATGCCCTCCAATTTGTTTCTTAAAAAAAAAAAAACAATTTTCCCTGACTTTTTCGCATAATTCGGCATACTACAATTTCACATCGAATGTCCATCTCCAAAACGTCTTAAGTTTATGGCTTATTGGCACAGACCATCTGTAGCCCAACAGAAAGTATTTTCAAGATATAAATAGAATCGCACGAGTCTGCGGCCGTGCTCCATCTTTACTAAGTCGGTTGTACCACCGTCCTGTTGAAAACATATATCCTATAAGCTTTCCAGCTCCAATTTATCTGAAAAAAAATTCATTAACATGGGGAGAAAGCGGTCTCCGTTGATTGTGGCCAAGGAGCTGACATCATGCCGGAAGAAGTACGGCCCATTGACATCTTCGGCATAGAAACCACACCAAACAGTAAATTAGTTTGCATACAAAGGCTGCTGTTGGTACACCTCCGGTTGTTGACCAAATGCGTCAATTTTGCTTACTAGCACAACCATTTAACTAAAAATGTAGCGGAAGTTCGATGTGCAAGATATGACTTTATATAGGTGTATAGCCAACCAAACAACGACATACATCAGCTAAAAATGTAAGGTCCATCAGCCATTCTGTACTCCTACGTAAGACCTTTCAGAGATGCTTAGATGGCCAACTCTGTAACCCGCTGCACATCATACAAAACGCAGAAAAGGCTTTTGAGGCCATCCTGTCCTACAAGAAATTCGCATTCGCAATATTTCTGAACGTAGAAAGTATTGAAAATTTGTAAGATGAAGCAAGGGGGCATTTGCAAGGCGATATATCGGGAAGTTGCTGGCTGTCCTATAACTTGGATTTGGCCAACAGAACAACAATCAAGTTCGTTACGAAGTGCTTGCCATACGTGCCAGTGGTGGTTCCTGGTGACCCTTTTTCATGCAGACTAAAATTGCAAGGGTATGCTCGCACAGTCGCATAATCCTGGCCTACGCCGTCATAGGGCTCACAACCCTATACGGAAGAGATTATGGTGATTGCTGATTAACATAGGCAAGAAGTCTTGAGATTTCAAAACGTGAATAAGCATCAAGGCTATATTCTCTAACATAAGCCTAATATGCGTCCATCCCACTACGGAAGTAAAGGACGACACAAGACACCACGTCTCGTAATGGACTTAGACTTATTGGCTTTTCTGAGGAACGAAATGTCCTATAGTAAGCATAAACCGTGTACTCAATTCAATATACACAATGAGATATGGCAGTCTCCGGATAGTGTAACGCTATATCGCAATGCGATGCCTCCAGTATTCTGGACGTCCGAACCTTCCGGCAGCCAATATTGACTCGGATCATCACCTTGTTTCAACAAAGGCAAGCGTGTAGATTTCTTAAGCGCCGCAACAAAGAAGAACTAATGTGAGACAATACAACGTAGAAAAGCTGCAATCGCATCAAGTACCGAGTACCAGTGGCAACGCTGCCAATGTACCATCAGCGACACCGTAAGTTGATGTGCTGAGTTTCACCCCATCACCACCAAGAAATCTCTGGTTTGACAAAGAATGCCGCCAAGCACATGCATCTAAACAAGAAGCGGACAAATCGGCGCTAGAACCGCTCATGAGCTATATAAGCAGAAGAGGCTCGTGCCTGTAGAGATGAAGAAGGAAATCTTATTGTAGAATCACAGTCAGTGCTGAGAATATGGAAAAACTTTTTCTGCAGACTATATAAAAGCGACAAAACCCAATATCCCGCCATCAGACAGAATAGACCATACAAGGTGCTATCTACCATATTGTGTGAACTTCCGAAACCCTTCTTCAGCAACCGAATGGACCCCTATCAGTGCTGTTTCAGACCAGAAAAGTCCACAATCGACCAAATTTTTACACTCTGACAAAAGCGGAGTAAATCTCGAGAAGTTCAAATCGACACTCACCATCTTTTCATCCATAATAAGGCCGCATATGACAACATTATGGAGAGAAGCTATACAAAGCCATGTCTAATTTTGGCATCC
Organism: Volucella bombylans; assembly: GCA_949129095.1. Classification (NCBI taxonomy): domain Eukaryota; kingdom Metazoa; phylum Arthropoda; class Insecta; order Diptera; family Syrphidae; genus Volucella; species Volucella bombylans. Next base: position 161,114,927 of record OX422141.1, on the reverse strand, counting down.
CTGCCAAGCTCACCTGTCTGGTTGAGAACGCTCACTACTCCGTCAAAGTTGGTAACGACTTAACCGGGACCTTCGATGTCAAAAAGGTCTGTGCCACTACTAGCGTACGCCGAAAATATCGACATAATTGGAAGAACACAGCGGGCTGTCACCTGTCAATTCGCTAGTATTGAGAGCGGAGCTGCCAAAATGGGTTTAGCGGGAAATGAGGACTTTGTCTACCTTGGCTCAGCAGAAATAAAACGAAGAATCACTCATGCCAATCGCTATTTCCTTGGGCTAAGAAGGCAATTGAGTAGTGGAGCCCCATCCCGAAAAGCTGAAGGGACCCTATATAAGACCTTGATTATCCCAATCCTACTTTAGTTTTTAGTTAGTTTTAAATGCATTTTTATTTTCTTAATCACTAACTATTATATACTAACAAAAAATGCTTAAATGCTAGCTTACAATTACTTAACAATCTTATACTAACTTACTGGCCCCACACAGGCGCTCTAAGCTACTCTAAATTCTTATAACTATGTCTTTCGACTTCATTTACATTTTATTTAAAATATACTTATTTTCTATACTTAAGGCTAAGAACTAATCCTACTTTATGGCACTGGTGCATGAACTTCAGATATCTTCAGCCCTTTCGAGAGAAAAATCCATCGAAAAATATTCAGTCCCGTTTGCGTTGACGGACTTTAGTGGAGAGAATATTCAACGACAAACTACGAGTATACAGCGATATCGACCAAGTCAAAAAACTGCGCATCAGTTGCCTGAGATGGCTATGACATGTAAAGCGAGCGAATGGGGACACCAATGTCCCGGCTGAATTTTTTGGAATTGCAGCCTGGTTATCAGAAAGATAGGGATACTTGGAGTGCGTTGGCAGATATCTAAGTCAATAACAGGCCTTTTAAAATAAATAGGGTTTCACCTCTAAAACAAAGCTACAGCCTGGTAGGCGAGGAGAGTTTGAAATCTGCAGTGTGTAGTAATAATTAAAGATCTTACTAATTATCTCAGAGTGGTAACCCTTGCATGGGAACATCCACCAGTACATATATACATATATTATATAAATTAAGATTACATTCACCTTTTTGTATTAAAAAAAACTTTATTTAATCGGGCAGCGATCACCCTTACAAATGAACATAAACTAAATTCTAACAAAAATATCATAAGCTTAAATACTAATATCAGCTTCGTTGTTTTGTAGCGTCAGCGGATTCCTTCACGTTTCGTCTGTTGATGTTGTTTGGTGCTGCAGGTGTAATTGGAGCACTTGTACGTGATGTTTGATTTGTTAGCTCGTGGGAATGGATATTCCGGTGTTGGGAAAATGAATATTTTGGTGCTGTAGGTGTAACTGGAGTCAATGAATATTTGTGTCGTTAACTCCTCCCCCTTTCATCTCAAACGTCCTCGTTTGACTGCAATTTCTTTCAAAATAAGGGAATTTGGCATACCCTTGGTGTTCTTGCAGGTACTTCAGGTTGAGGAGCATTTCTCAAAGGATTTGGTGGATCTGTTGTTACTTGGCTTACTATTTCTTCTACAGGTTCTATTGGTGTCTTACTGTGGTTTCTCTTAAAGTTTTTCCAAAGGATAATTATGACTATTGTTGATGCTATAAACGTTAATGTTCCAAATATGGCCGCTGTCTTTTCCCTGTTTTGTATTTCAAGTTTTTTGATTATTTGTGTATTATTTGCTTCTATTTCCTTAATCATTTCTAATGACAAGATTTCTTCGAACTTTGATTTTGCTGCAGACGGTTGTAGTATGGCTGGTAAAGGGTTAAAGTTAGTGACTTCTGTTTCTTCGAAAACGAACTGCCCTGCTTCAATAGTTTCGTTATGGAACTGAATAAGGTATGTGCCGTTTAGTTTCATCACTTTGTTGTTGACCTTGATCTCATCGTTGAATTGATTTAGTAAGATTATGCCGGGAGCTAGCTCTTCCACTGCTGGTACATGCTGATTGTTAACTTGGATGCATGATGGTGTTTGGCTACTTAACATTGAACTGATACACTTATCACTACTTATGCTAATAATATTGTTTAAATTGCAAACAGTGAGAGAATTAAATGATTTACATTGTTTTTTTATTCCATATAAATTCTTTTTGCATTTTAATATTTCTCCATAGTTTATTTTGTTTATAATTTTTTTCATTTTAACTGCTTTTATTATTAATTTTTCGCAGGCTTCGACATTAGTAGTAGGAAAACTTAAAATATATAGAAGTGAGGTATTATTTGAGGCAATTTTCACCTCGGAAAATTCAATTGCTTCTAAAGCATTTACATATGGTATAGTTTCTTTTCTAACAATGTTTTTAATAATGTTTATTTCAGAATCAGAAAGTATATATGAATTAATTATGCCAGCTTTGGCCCATTGTATAGCAAAATTTATATTTAGTATTTCTTCTTTTAATATGTCTAGTTTAAATTGTATTTTAAGTAAATATTCATATTTATCTGTAGTTTTTCCTTTAAATTCTTCAACTATTTTATTTGTTACATTGCTAATTTCGTTAATTTTTCCTAAAACTAATTTATTAATAATTACTTGCTCGTTATTGTTGCTGAGCACGTTATTTATTTTTGCTTTACAATCTCGAAATCTTGTTTGTCCGGTGTTCCGGCGATCCATTTCCAGGCTGAACCTAGGAAGTCCAGAGATCGCTTTGTTTGGGTCTTGGGAAAAAGTCGGTTAAGGTGGATTTTTACTTCATGTATACTGTGGGATAGGAAAGGGGAAATTGGATGGGTTGTACCAATTACTTCTTTTATCTTTTCCTCTATTTGGTTGAGCGTTCGTTGATATTCTTGTAATTCTATGACATGAATTAATCTGAATGTGCCAGTTTGTACTTTTGCAGTTCCAGCACTTATGGTGACAAGCTGTGAGTTGGTATAGTCGAACACTTTTACTTCGCCGGTTGCAGTAGCAATCGAAAACCTACAATGAACATTAGTTTCTTATTAAAGATTTGTGCACTTCTCTGCCAGATTTGGTTAGTATAGTGGTTGACTTATTTTCCAGCACTATTTCTTTTTTGTACCGGGGGGTTAATTTTGATCCTATTCGTTTGTTACGCTTTACATATATGATTTGGCCGGGGGTGAAATCTTTTATTGGTTCTCTTTTTTTGTTATGATATTTTAAGTCGTTATCTTGCTTTTTCTGAATTTTCTCTATATTTTCCTGACAGGCCTTTTTTAGCAGTTCGGGATCGGAAGTTACCCTTCGACCAAAAAAGGTTTCTATGGGTTTCTTTTCTGTAGTGGAATGGATGGAAAAGTTGTATTCATGGACGGCTCGTTCTAACAGTTCCGTGAAGGAACGATGAGTACCTTCTGTTTTAAGGCATCTCATAATTTCGATTAGAGTCGAATGGAAGCGTTCGACTTGTCCATTGACCGAGCTTGAATACAGGGGTGTTTTAAAAATTTTAATTTTGAGTTCATCCTCGATCATAAAGCTAATGGAGGCAGAGCTGAACGATTTTTCATTATCTATAACCACCAGTTCAGGGAGACGAAACGAAAACAGGATTTCCCTTAAGGGTTGACGGATATCCTCAGTGGCTTTTGATTTAAGCTCTTTTACCTGAGCATACTTTGAAAACTTGTCAACGGATGTTAATACAAGTTTTCCTTCGGTGGAGAATATGTCTAGATGAACTATTTGTCCAGGATATTTTGGAATTGGGATTGCTTGTATTTGAGGCTTAGAAGGATGGCGATCGTACTTGTTTTCCTTGCAGACACTGCATTGCTTAATTACTCTTTTGATTTTTGCGGACATACCAGGGAAATAACTATTTTCTAAAATTTGAGCCTTATTTTCGCGAGCATTGCGATGTGCTCTCTTATGAATGTTTATTATAATTTCCTCTTGCTCCGCTTCGTCAGTTATGTCTTTAACTTTTACTTGGGTAAATCTTATTTTATAACTACTGAATTCAACGGGGTAGATTTGTTGTATAATACCCATAATTTTCTCTTCAGCTTTTATGCCATTTATCACTGATGGATTTAGGATTTTCTTAAGAATTTCTTTAATTTTAGACTCTGTAAAGTAGGGTTCTTTTATCACATGTCTGTGATACGTGGGGAAAATAATCTGGAAATTTTGGCTGGAGGTCTGGTCTGTTTGGAGAAATATTTGATTTTTAAAAGTGTTGATAGGAGCTTCTACACTCTGTATTAAATTTTGGGAGGAACTATCGCTGCTATGTTGTGTAGTCGTTAGGGCATTAACATTGGATAAGCTAGAGTCTCTTGACAAGGCGTCTGCCACTACATTGGTCTTGCCGGGTTTATATTTTATCTCATGATTGTACTCCTCAAGAATCGCCTTCCATCTTTTAATTTTGCTATTGTTATTCTTGTTACTGATAGCGAAGGTGAGTGGCTGGTGGTCAGTGAAAATTCGCACTCTGGCCGATCCGTAGAGGTAGTTTCTAAGACATCCTAGAGCCCATACAATAGCTAACATCTCCTTTTCGTTAGCTGCGTAGTGCTCTTCTGCCTTGTTCAATGTCCTAGAAATAAATGTAATTGGCCTATTCTCTTGTTCAAGTACCGCGCGCAAAGCGAAATTTGAGGCGTCTGTCGTTAGATCGAACGGCTTACTATAGTCTGGATAGGCTAAAATTATGTCTGGGGAAACTAGCGATTTTTTAATTTTATTAAAGGAGTCTAGAGCTTCGGTATTTAGATCTATTGTAATTTTGGAAGACATGGACTTTGATATTCGTCCTTCTTCTCCTCTTAGCAAGGACGTCAAAGGTTTAGCCAGCTTTGCATAGTCTTTCACGAACCGCCGATAATATCCGGAAAGACCAAGGAATGACCTCAATTCCTTAAGGGTTTTTGGGACTGGAAAGTTAAGAATGGAATCAACTTTGGAAGGATTGGTTTTGACGCCATCAGAGGAAATCAGAAACCCAAGGAATTCCACTTGCGAACTAAAAAAATTGCATTTATCTAGCTGGACTTTCATATTGGCGTTGTTCAGCGTACTAAAAATTTGCTCGATGTGAGCGGCGTGCTGCATTTCATTACTGCTGAAAATAATTATATCGTCTATATAGACGTAGCACGACTTGCCAATATATTCACGGAGAATGTCATCAAGAGCGCGCTGGAAGATGGATGGTGCGTTCTTCAGCCCGAATGGTAATCTCGTGAATTCGTATTTTCCATGATTAATGGAAAATGCGGTCTTTTCTATATCGGTCTCCTTAAGGGGTATTTGGTGGAAACCGCTCTTTAAGTCCAACACCGTGAAGAATTTATTTCTTCCTAACTGTGCAATAACCTCGCTAATATCAGGGATGGGGTAGCGATCAGCTACAGTGATAGAATTTAGTTTTCTATAATCAATTACCATCCTGTATTGCTTGGCACCAGTGGAATCCGGCTTCTTAGGTACAATCCATACTGGTGAATTGTACGGAGAGCGTGATGGTCTGATTATACCATCCTCAAGTAACTTCTTTACTTGTTTCTCAACTTCCGACTTTAGGAACATCGGGAAAGGGTAATATCGAGTATAAACGGGGTCGTCGGTAGAGGTTCTTATTTCCCCAACTACTTTCGTAGTGTAGGTCAATTTCTCCTCAGGTTCAGAGAATAAGTTTTGGTTTTTCTTTATAGCTGAGTTCAACATGGCTTCTTGGCTGGGTGAAAGACGATCAGTTTTGAGGCCTATTGAGTTAACACTTTTCGAGGGTAACTGTTTTACTTTAATTCGAACAGTGCTAAGTATAGTCATGTAACTATCCTTAGCGTGAATGACTGCGGATAGTGAATGTTTAAGACTGTCATTACCTAAAATTCCGTCAAAAGTTCTCAAAGTGGGAAGGATAAAAAATTTAAGTTTTAGGTTTTTTAAACCGAAAAGATTGATTAAAGTGTGATGACTGATTTTCACATCAACGGCTATAGATTTGGCATGGAAGATCTGTTCGTTAGGTATTGGGTTTTGTACAAGCTTAGCTTTAACATAATTCTTGCTTGAGCCAGTGTCTATAAGAAATTTTAAAATTTCTCCGCTTTCCTTTTTACATTCGAAGTAAGGCAGCGAAGAATCGCTTAACCTAAAAAATGAATGTCGCTATGCTCTAATAGCGGTTCGGAGGGAAGGTTGTATGCTGCTTCACCATTTGGGTGTTCAAATTGATGGTTAAAATCGAAGTTGTTTTGAGTATAATCTCTATAAGCTTGTTCGTAGGTTTGTTCGTTCATCAGTTCAGTTGGAGGAAACTGATCAGGAGTTGAGGTATTTTCAGAATTATTCACTTCAGGATCGATGTGGAAATTATATTGCTTCGCATTTTGTTGGCTCTGTCGGTTGGGAGGTTTCGACCTATTTATATCTGCCGGTTTGTTTTGGTGACTATGTCCTTGTGTGACAGCCTCGGCTTTGATTGCCGGTGCATTTTGATTATTATTCGGACGATAATAAGGGCTATAGTAAGGAGAAGGATTATAGGAGTATTGGTAATAATGTGTTTGTTGTTGTGGTACATAAGAGGGATAATTTGGGTGTGTTCCCACTAGTGGGGGTCCGTGATGTACGGGAGGCCCATTAGGTCCTCTTTGCTGGAATGACTGCTGATGACGTTGGCCCTGTGCAGGTTGAGGCCGTTGGGGATTCTGGTTTTGTTGTGAATACTGGGGACGCTGTTGTTGTGGAGAAGGTTGCGGAGTTTGTCCTTGGTAGGACTTTTTATAGCTCCCTTGGTTTGATTTAAAATTTTGAGACCTAAGATTTTGGTTCTCGTATCTTAGGCAGAGGTGAAGGGCTTGGGGCAAATCTACTGGCTCCTTCATACCTAACAGATCGGATAGGTTTCCCTTCAATCCACGGATAAAGGTGTCCAACGCTTTATCCCTGTATGTTTGCGTTAATAAACGCATTGCATCAGGACTTATATCCATGCATGAAATTCTGTTAATGATGAGGGTTAATTGTGCATTTACTGTTTGATAAAAGGCTTGAATACTGTCGTTGCCCTGCACAAGATTTGACATTTGGTATTCCAAAGTCGTAACGTCACGCTTATCAGCGTAGTGTAAAGTAAGGCAATTAACAATACTATCCCAATTGAGGGGTGTACTGTATGACTCAAGCGCTGCATCGGCTGGGCCTATTATTTTGTTACGTATAACATTTATGATGCCGTAGTACTTGGGTGTTCCCTTTTTGTGTTCGTAGATTTTGAGAACACGCTCCACACTTTTCTTCCAGGAAGAAAATTCAGAGGCGTCTCCAGAGAAATTGCGTAAGCATCGAACAATATCAGGGATTCTTTCTAAATCATCGATTTGGTTACTGTGTTCGGGAGCGATAGCTTGGTCGACACCATAAAAACGCTGGGAATGAGGATTAAGTACGTTTTCAATTAATTGCTTCCCCTTTTGGTTTAGGACACGAGTTAATATAGAGGTCACCAGTAGTTCCAACTGTGGGCGAGCCCTTACTTCTTCCACATCAGCGTTGGAACTGGTGGATTGGTATGAGGCATTAGGATCTTGAGTTGTGGGGGGCGTGGGAATGTTAGGCCGTGAAGGCGCTGCCGTAATGCCGAAAATGGAGTCATTCGCGGAAGCATTCGCCTGAGCCTGAAGCCCAACTCGATTTCGGGTAAGAGGCATTGTGAGTAGTTATTTTAGCAACACTTAATGTAACACTTCTTATCTTCTACGTTTTAATATAAGATATGTAATTATATTATATTGTTTTGTATTTGGTATATGTACTCAACACTTAATAAACTAAATATAATTTCTTCTGATTCTGAATTATTAATTATTATTTAAAAACTTAAACTAGCTTACAATAATACGATGATGATGTTCATCGTGTCTCCGGGTTCTTGATTGTTTTGGTATTTGGTCGGTGCGGCTAGCTCATCCAAGCTTCCTTTTTGTCCCACACTTGTTGAATGTGGGCCTACTTAGGGGCCCTTAATTTTTCACCAACACTTTACCGTGGGACCACAGGATTTTTTTTTTCCGAATTAGTTTGCGCAACACTCGCGGGGTTAACACTACTTGAGGGTTTTTTATCCCGTTTATTTTTGAACGTTAGCACGAACTTTTGTACTACTTTAGTACTTAATACACGGAATTTTTACCTGTGGTCCCTGCTCGGGCGCCAATTAAGATTACATTCACCTTTTTGTATTAAAAAAAACTTTATTTAATCGGGCAGCGATCACCCTTACAAATGAACATAAACTAAATTCTAACAAAAATATCATAAGCTTAAATACTAATATCAGCTTCGTTGTTTTGTAGCGTCAGCGGATTCCTTCACGTTTCGTCTGTTGATGTTGTTTGGTGCTGCAGGTGTAATTGGAGCACCTGTACGTGATGTTTGATTTGTTAGCTCGTGGGAATGAATATTCCGGTGTTGGGAAAATGAATATTTTGGTGCTGTAGGTGTAACTGGAGTCAATGAATATTTGTGTCGTTAACTTATATAAAGGCTAGTCATACACTTTGTACATAAATAAAGACAGAAGAGTCAGTCGATCTTCGATTGTAGAAAGAAGCAGACGTGTTTTAATCGTGCTACAGAACATCAGAAGTGGGATTCGTATCCAATCTCGCGAGAAAAAAAAAACCGCAATAAAGCTTAACTGTACTCGCTGTATGCGCCGAACCGTGTTGTGTGTGAATAACCGTGCCTGGAACTACTGTGCGTCGGCATCGCAACGAAACGGATTTTTTTTTTCCGCTCATTTGTACAATCACAATCTAGCAAAAAAAAAAATACAACCGAAATTATTAGTGCTTATTTTCAAAGAACGAGCGTATATTACCGAGTCACGGCATAATGACAGACCCACAAAATATCGGCGGGAGACGAGTGACAACGAATTCGAAAAACTTCGGAGAGACGAGTTGCGGGTGTGGCTGGGACTCCTAGGGAAGAAAACTTCAGGTACGAAAGACGAACTGCTACGACGTCTAGAGGAAATCCGGGTTGCGGACCGAGGGGTCGGCCCAAGGGAAGGCGCCTGCGCTATAATGGACGATGAAGATGACGAGTGCAGACCAAGTGATAAAGATAAGCTGAAGAGTGCTGCGGAAACGGAGTTGAAGATCGACGAAGAAAATGATGAGGGACCGAAGAATGCTGCGGGTGCTAAGCTGAAGTGTGACATGAAGGGTAATAGAAACCAAACAGAAAGTTGCAAGAAATCAGATATCGAGATTGATTTAAAATTTATGATGAGGGAGTTAATGCTGCTGAAAGGAGGGATGACAGAGCAAAACAAAGAAATGGAAGCGCTGAGGGAAGAGAACAGGAGGCTGAAGTCTGCCGCGACCCAGCCAGAGTCGGGACAAAATTACACTCTGGCCAAAGAACTCGTGGACGAATTCACCGGAGACGGCGTGGATTACCAGCAGTGGGAGTCAAGTCTAAGGGACATCCAACAGACGTACCAGCTCAATGACCAGGTCGTCAAAATCCTGATGGTGGGCAAACTAAAGGGAAAGGCTCTACGGTGGTACCACACAAAATCGGACCATCCTACTGCAACGGCAGACGAGATGCTAACTCATTTGAGGTCCCTTTTCAACGGGCCGACGAGCAGCTTAGAGCGTCGCAGACAATTTGAAGCTAGAACGTGGTCCCCAAACGAAAGTTTCCGCAGTTACTTCCATGAGAAGATCATTCTAGCCAACGAAGTTAACCTGGCATCGGCATCACCTGGAGCTGATTGAATGCGTTATCGAGGGGATCCCAGATGCTCATCTCAGGGCGCAGGCCAGCATCCAAAGGTTCACCGACAAACTACATTTGTTGGAAGCGTTTTCGTCCATCAGATTGCCACCGAGAAGGAGAGCTAACGAGAAATTGACTACGGAGGAAACATCGAATGAGCGCCGGCAAACAAGGTGTTATAACTGCAACGCCAGAGGACACCATGCCGCTGAATGCAGGAAGCCGAAGAGAGAGAGAGGGGGGCATGCCATATCTGTGCTGAGATGGGACATTTCGCTGCAGCCTGCCCAAAAAGGAAACAAGTTCTTCAACTGGAGCCGTCAGACGATGAGGAGAAATTTGTAAGAAATTTAAAAATTTATTGTAATCCTAAAAGTAATTTTGTATTTTCCTTAGAATGCCTAATTGATACGGGGAGCCCCATCAGCCTCATCAGGCGTCAGCAGTACCACATATTACGCGGGATAAGAAATATAATACTCGTATGTTATAATTACCCAAAGAATTATTATGGGATAAATAAATGTAAATTAAAAATTATTGGTTCGATTAATTGTTTGGTAGAATTTGAAAAAGAAAAGGTAAAATTGGAGATGTACGTGGTCCCAGATGAGACGATGGAGATCCCCGTGTTATTGGGCAGAGATTTTGTTAAGAAAGCTAATCTAAAACTGATAAGAAACGTAGAGAGTGAGAATTACGACAATAATAGTACTCGTAGGATAGAAAACGTTGAAGTAAAAGAATGTAAAGCAGACCAAATTTATTTGAACGATATAGAGATTGAAGAAGTTAAAGATCGTATTATGATAAATGAAAAGTTAGGGATTGATGTACAAAAAAAAAGTAACCGATTTGTTTAATGAGTGTTATAATGACTGCATTCGCCCAGATGTACCCTCGGTGAGGTGCGAAATGAAATTAAACCTGACGAATAAAAAGCCATTCAATTGCCCTCCGCGGCGTCTGTCTTATCATGAGAAAGGGAAGTTAAGCGAAATGTTAGATGATCTTATGAGACTGGGGGTAGTCAGGCCTAGCAATTCGGAATTCACCTCTCCGGTAGTATTAGTACGGAAGAAGACTGGGGATATTCGATTCTGCGTTGATTATAGGACGTTAAACAAAGTCACGCAAAAAGATAATTTCGCCATTCCGTTGATTGATGACTTACTAGACCGGATGAGAGGGGACTTACTGCGGTGGCGAATTTCCCGGTACCACAGAATACGAAAGCGGTCCATAGTTTCTTAGGATTGTGTTCCTACTTTAGGCGTTTCATTAAAGGGTTTTCTGTGTTAGCCAGACCTTTATATAATTTGGTTAGAAAGTCTGTAGATTTTAAATTCGGGGAGGCAGAACTAGAATGTTTTAAGTTACTGAAAGGCAAGCTACTAGAAGCCCCAGTTTTATCCATCTTCGATCCTAGGGATGAAACGGAATTGGCTCCATTCTTATGCAAAAGAAAGCTGATGGGAAGCTGCACCCCGTGTTCTTTTTTTCGAAGAGAACTACGGAAGCCGAGTCCAGATACCACAGCTGCGAGCTGGAAACCCTAGCGATCGTTTACGCATATACCTGCAAGGCATCCACTTTAAAATAGTGACGGATTGCAACTCCCTGACCCTCACGCTAAACAAAAAAGACATCAATCCCCGAATCGCCCGATGGGCTATGGAGTTGCAAAACTACGATTATACTATCGAACATCGTAGCGGCGATAAAATGCAGCACGTGGATGCTCTCAGTAGAAGTACGAACATCCTGGTGCTGGAGGGCAATACTTTCGAACAAAACCTATCCATTAGTCAAGGACGGGATAGTCGGATCAAAGAATTAAAAAGGATGTTGGAGGAAAAGGAAGATGCGTTTTTCGAAATGCATAACGGGTTAGTCTATCGTAAAGTGAGGGGAGGCATACTCTTTTACGTTCCCGAGGAGATGGAGCAGAGCGTTTTGCATAAATATCACGACGTGATGGGGCATGTAGGCATAGATAAAACAATAGATTCTGATTATGAACGAAATTAAACGAAATAATTTAGCGAAACAAATTGGTTTTTTTTTTTCTTCTTTCTTCAGGTTTCCCTCAGGAAGAGCCGTATAAGGGCGACCTATTAAAAAATGAGATGGTGTTAAATAATCTAAATCGCTATCAGAGGAAGCACATAAGGGTCGTGAATTGATAACAGCTTCGATTTGCGAAAGAAGAGTATGCATTTGTTCGAGAGTTAGGATAGATGAACCGATAACGCGTCGTAAATGCAGCTTCACCGATCGTACCCCTGACTCCCATATTCCGCCAAAGTGTGGCGCGAATGGAGGAATAAAATGCCAACGTATACCATCATTGGCAAGTGACTCGCAAATGCGATCATTATGGTGCTGTGATAATAAAAGTTTATGCATTTCATTAGTTATGCGTGCAGCTCCCTTAAAATTTGTTCCATTGTCGCTATAAACATTGGAGCATTTTCCTCGTCTGGATATAAACCTACGAAATGCAGCCAGGAAAGCTTCTGTTGATAAATCCGACGCTAATTCTAAATGGATCGCCTTGGTGGAAAGGCATATAAACAAACATATATATCCTTTCGTTTTACGAGGATTACGTCCAGGGTATAATTTAAGGTTAAGCGGTCCAGCGTAGTCACATCCTGTATTTTCAAAGGGATATGATTGAGTTACACGTGTCGGAGGAAGATCTGCCATATATTGTTGACTGGTATGTTGACGTTGTCGGAAGCATTTCAAGCAATCGTGTGTTATTTTCCGGACTAAATTTCTACATCCCAAGATCCAGAACTTTTGACGAAGAATTACGAATAGAGCATCAACTCCAGGGTGTAAATTTCGATTATGCTCGTCCAAAATAATCAATTTGGTAATAAAGGAATGCTTGGGGAGAATTATTGGGTGTTGAGTTCCGAAGTTTATGTGTGAGTGTTTTATTCTTCCACCCACTTGTAATAGACCTTTACTATCGAAAAATGGGGAAAGTGTTTTGAGTGTTGAGTTTCGACTTAAGTCCAATGACGACAAAGACCTTCCATCAGACCTTAACAATTTTTGTGCAAAGCATAAGCAGGCATGACGAGCTACCTCCAACTCCTCAAAGGACAAGCTAGTAATTTGGCGTTTTTCCTTGTCCATTTTGCAGTTGTGTAAAAATCGTTTCACGAAGGCAACAATTCTAATAAGCCTTCCCCATGTAGAAACGTGTTGAAGTAAGCGATGCAGAAAGTGGGTCTCGTAGCCGGCGGATGATGTTTGAATAGGAAATGATTGGACTTTAGTCTCCAACAACACTTCTGGGGATTGTAAAGTATCCGATAGATCTATGTTGGCTTGCCGACCATCGATGTCTCCATTTAGCCACGAAGGCCCATTCCACCAGAGATGAAATGCGAGTAGATTTGATGCAAGCATGCCCCGAGAAGCGCAGTCTGCAGGGTTTTCCTTTGATGGTACGTATCTCCATATAGATCTCGGCAAGATATCCAAAATTTCGGAGGTCCTGTTTCCTACGAAAGTCTTAAGTTGTCTCGGTGGGCATGACAGCCACGCCAACACTACGCTAGAATCGCACCATGCATGCAACTTAACATTTTCCACTTGCAACGAAGATATTATTGTGTTCATCAGTCGTGCCAAAAGCAACGCGCCACAGAGTTCCAATCGTGGAATTGATATTTGTTTAAGTGGAGCGACACGGGTTTTAGCTGAAATTAGTGTGACCCGATAATTTCCATTTGCCTCGCGACGGCGACAATACACAGCAGCTGAGTACGCTTTTAGTGATGCATCGGAAAATCCGTGTAATTCAAGGGAAGCAGACGAGTTAGGAATATAACGAGGAATTGTAAGGTTGTTTACAGTCTGGATATCTTTTCGATATTTCAGCCAAGTATCTGCGAACTGCTTCGGTAATTCATCATCCCAGTCAAGATTTTGAAGCCAAAGGTGTTGAAACAATACCTTAAATGATACGACAATTGGCGCTAGTAATCCAAGAGGGTCAAATATCCTTGCAACATCGGATAGAAGTTGCCTTTTGGTCGGCTTACTAGTACTCGTATCGTTAAGATTTACTTTGAATAGTAGATTGTCATCAAAAGGGTTCCAAAAAATTCCTAAGACCTTCGCTAATAAGCTATTACTACCTTCTAGTAGGGATGTTATGTTGACATGATCAGACTCTGTTGAATTCACCAAAGAAGACGAGTTCGAGATCCATTTACTTAGTTCCAGGCCTCCTAGTGATAGTAATTTGACTAATTCGTTCTTTTTATTAATAAGATCAGGTACAGTGTCTGCTCCCGTAAGTACATCGTCCACATAGAAGTCATTAAGGAGAATGTTTGACGCCAAGGGAAACTCGATGGCATAATCCTTTGCCAACTGTTCAAGGACTCTGACTGATAAAAACGGAGCACATGAAGTTCCATACGTAACTGTGCAAAGTTCAAAATGTTTAACTGCATCTGTAGAGCTCTCCCTCCAGAGAATTCGCTGATAACGACGATGAGGTTCTGCTACCCAAATTTGCCTGAACATCTTTACTATGTCTGCCGAAAAAACATATCGGTGCAAACGAAATCGAAGACAGACTCCTACGAGATTTCTTTGAATGCTGGGGCCTATATGTAGTTGATCATTCAGTGATTTGCCGGATGAGTCCCGGTAGGAACCATCGAATACCACTCTGAGCTTCTTTCCAATGACTGGATGATGAGGAAGGTAAAAAACATCACCTGATTCGGAACCTATGTCATGGGTGGACAATTCCTTCATGTGTCCCAGCTCCAAGTATTCACGCATGAATTGGATGTACTGACCTCTTAAACACGAATCCTTTGTAAATCTACGTTCGACGGATAATAAGCGAGAGAGAGCACCACTATATGTATTGCCAAAAACTGGCCTTTCAGCCTTAAACGGTAAAAAGATACAGTATTTTCCATCTGTAGATCTGCTCACAGTGGATTTGAAATGAGCTTCAACGAAATCATCATCTTCCGAAGTTTTCCTTGGCATTGACGTTGCTTCCTCTAGTTCCCAAAACAGCCTTAAAGTGTTGTCAACATTTATAGTACTACTGAAAGAGGATACACGAGTAGACTCAATACAAGTAGATGTTGCCCCTATGACTATCCAACCGAATATCGAAGACTGTGCTATAGGATGGCCATCGTCGTCAAATAGTTTGTCATTAGTAAGAACATTCCAGAACTGATCAGCCCCCAATAGAATATCAATAGCTGATGCCTTATCAAACGATGGATCTGCCAATGTCAATGACCTAACTTTATTTAATGTTGTAATATCTAGTGGAAGTGCTGGAAGATTAGAAGTCAATGTTGAGAGGATATACGCAGTTAGCTGAATCTCTTCAGATGAAACGCGAGACTGAATTTGAAGCCTACAACGACCGCGAGTAATTCCACCATCACATGATGATATTCCTGATATCGACAGATTTGCTGATTCTCTCCGAAGACCAAGACGATGTATGCAACTTTCGGAAACGAATGATATTTGCGAGCCTGAATCAAGAATTAAACGACAAGGTTGAGTGTGCCCATTGATGTCCAAAACATTAACTACAGCAGTGGGAATAAACGCGAGAGAATGATTTTCATGAGTTGCAACATGTACCGAATATGTAGATGCTTTCGAAATATTTGGTTGCGAAGAGCGATTTGCCGAAGAGTGATTTGGCGAAGTGTATGATGGCGAAGTGGGTGATAATACAGTTTCAGTTGACGATGAATGAGGAAGCGACGAGTGACGTATCGATGAGTGAGATGACGAAGATGGTAGTGGAATGAAATGAGACGAAGAAGTGTTTTGAACCGAGTACTCATCTGCTGAATGTAGTAAATTCGAATGAACAAGAGAGTGGTGACGATTACCGCATTCATTGCAACGATGTGATGATTTACATTTTTTCGATGAATGCCCTTTGCGGAGGCAATTAAAACAGAGACCCTGTTGTTTCACATATTGTCGTCGAGAAGTGATATCCATTGCACGGAATTGTGTGCATTGAAACAAAAAATGGTCGTTGCTGCATTTTATGCACTTAGTTGAGCCCAGAGAGATATTGTCAGAGGGTTTTGCTACGAAAGTTCGAGCCGATGGAAGAGATTTCTTTTGACTCAAACGGACATTGTTGCAGCTTAATTCCAATGCATCGCAGCGCGTATTCAAAAAGTTTAAAAAGGCAGTTATGGTGGGATTAAGTTTGGCAACACCAGATTCTGCCCATGCCTGACGAGTGTGTGGATCAATTTTGTTAAGTAAAAGAAAGATCAGCCAATAATCTCTTTCACTTCGTTTCATGGCATCTAAACCTCTTACTACCTCGTCGGCTCCATCAGAGATTTTACGCAGAATGCCCAGATCTGTGACATTGCAGGAGGGAGATTCATGAAGTTGTCAATGAACGAGTTCACGATTTGCATTGGGCGATCGTAACGGATTTGAAGACGCTCCCAGGCTTGATTATAATTTTGATCGCAAACCGATATGTGAGCAACAAGATTTGCAGCTTCATCGCGCAGAAAGGATTTCAGATAATGGAATTTTTGCGTATCTGATAAATGTGTTTTACTAGCGATGGAGCTCTGAAATAAATCCTTGAATGACGGCCAATCTTTATAGGAACCAGCGAAAGGTGCGATAATAATTTTTGGCAAATCACATTGTTTAATAACCGTAGTCTGCTGGCGCGATGATGGAGTGCTGGTTAGCTGTTGTAGAAACGAAGCTTGCTGTTCCACTAAGCGATTGATTGCATCACTACTGCTATCATTACCGCTTGCAGCTAACGGTTTTGGCGAAACAGCATGACGAGCACGAGTTGCAACCAACATTAACCCGCGGGCCTTAAAATATTTATCCTCGTAAACTTCGAAATCGGAATCCGGATCTATGTAACCAGGTTCTAATTGAAACGCGTACATTGAGTTTTGAGTTTTAATAAACTCATCCCAGGTCTCCGTTAATTTTTCAGACTTAACATCAATAAACTCGATGGGATCATCATCCGTTAACTCTTCAGCAAAATTTAGCAAACGCGTGATAGTGCCCTTCAAACGACTGACTTCTAATCGCTTGCAACGAATGCATATCGAATAACTGGGCTTTCCTCACGATATATGTATGTAAAATATAAGTAAAAGGTCAAAGGAATACCTTCACTTTGGTGTCAATTACCAACTTCTTAAAATTTCCTGTTATTCCACCTGCAACCTGCCCCTTTCACTGCTGTCCGATACTAGAATTGTTTGCTTTCCTTATGTTTCGATGCTCCAAATGATCTCCAATGTCGCTGCTTTCTGTTGTGTTCCAATGATTTTTTTTTTTGTTTTTAGCTTTTGGTTTAAACTGCCGAATGCACGAATGCCAATACCAACTCTAATATTTTACACCACGATCAAGCAAAATTTTGTTTTATTTTTATACTTATGGATTTAAACAAATCCGACTGAGAAGGACCAAATTTTATGATTATGAACGAAATTAAACGAAATAATTTAGCGAAACAAATTGGTTTTTTTTTTCTTCTTTATTCGCTGGTGGTTCGACTTCAACTGCCCACAGCTTTTAACAAGTGGTATGACTTAAAATTAACGGAAAATTTACAAATCTATGATAAATAATACAGAGTAATAAAAGAGCATGTGAAGCAAGAATTAAACAATGAGTTACGTGTGTTATGTTTACGTTACGTTAAATAATTGTTATGCAAATGTATGTGTACTAAACGTTCCCCAACAGATTCCATCCAGAAGACGTATTGGTTTCCCCAAATGAGAGTCAGGGTTAAAAACCACCTGGAGAATTGCTTAACGTGCGTGGCGTGCACACCGAAACATGGGAAGAAAAAGGGGTTCCTACATAGTTGGGCTAAAGAGGTTCAAAAGGAACTATGTATTTCTGGTGGTGGACGCGTTCACCAAATACGTTAAGTTGTACGCCACCCACGGGTGCAAAAGAGGTTCTGGGTGTCTTGAAAAAGTATTTTGCAGCGTATAGCCGACCCAGGTACATAGTACCGGACAGGGGCAGCGCGTTCACGGGGCGCAAATTCCAGGGTCTTATGGTGGAAAACAACATAAAGCAAATCAAGGTGGCTACGGGGTCCCCACAAGCTAACGGCCAAGTGGAACGAATAAATCGGAGTCTGGGTCCTATGATAGCAAAGGCGGTAAGCATTGACGCGACTAAGAGCTTAGAAAACATGCTGTTAGATATAGAGTTCGTGATGAATAATACGATTCACAGGAATGGGGGGGTAGCACCCAGCGAATTACTATTTGGTGTGAGGCAGCGGGGTAGAATAATGGATCGGTTAAGAGAGGGCTTAGAAGGAATAGTGGAATTAAGATTAGAACCGGATTTGAGTATAAAGAGAGCAGAAGCAGTGAGGAAGCAGACGAGACTACAAGAATACAACAAGCAGAAGTACGACGGTAAGCGTAAGGAGTCTCAATCTTACATTGTCGATGATTTCGTTATGGTGAAGAATTTCGTCAGCACGCCGGGTGCACCGAAGAAGCTAGTACCTAAGTTCAGGGGGCCGTATCGGGTTAGCTGCGTTTTAGGAAACGATAGGTATGAGGTGACTGATATGGAGGATTTTCAAATAAGTCAGATACCGTATAAGGGCACTTGGGAGGCGGCGAACATGAGACCGTACGTTAAAAAACACCAAACTAGAGCCAGAACCGAGGAGTGCAATCGAGGTCGAATGCATGTCAGGATGGTCGATTGTAGTAATAATTAAAGATCTTACTAATTATCTCAGAGTGGTAACCCTTGCATGGGAACATCCACCAGTACATATATACATATATTATATATAAAGGCTAGTCATACACTTTGTACATAAATAAAGACAGAAGAGTCAGTCGATCTTCGATTGTAGAAAGAGGCAGACGTGTTTTAATCGTGCTACAAGTGCATCCAAATAGATGTCCCACAGGCTCCACAGTCTGAATTCTTGCATTCTTCACTGGTTTGAAATTTTACTAAAAATTGACGGTAGGAGCAGCATTATCAGTCGAAGATAGATCCAATTTGCTTGGTACAGACACCAGAGTCTCCGTAGATATGGTCGACTGAGGCATCTTCACGATTCTATGACCCGAAGTCCCGGTGGTAACCTCAATATTTTTGACTAAGGGGTCCATGGTAGATGGAATATAACCTATAGAAGAAGCCGCTCTTCAGACCTTTAAGCCATGTATCTTATATTTCTTGATTTGGCCAAGCCACCAAGGGGTAATTTTTGCTTACACATCCATTTCGTACCAAAAGTTTTATTGTAGGCTTAGAATGCGTATCTTGCTTTTTAAGCTCGCTTTTCGAGGTTTACCTTCCACTTATTGCTTTGGGTTAAGTATCGTTCCTGGGAACTTGGCACTGATGCATAAACAGACTTACAAATCATTAAGTTTTGTGAAAATGCTTTGATTTCAAGCTGATGAGCGTTATTCTATTTCAGTTAATGTACGAGTACTTTGAACAACGCCATCGTTTGCAAAGAGGTAAATGGATCGATCAAATCCGCCAGATCGGGCGGAAAGTCGTCATCATCATTATCATTAATGCTTAGTATTGTCTGTGATGTCTCGCTGTGTGAGTGTCAGGGAACAAAAACACCGAGTTCTGAGATTATTATTTCTACAACTGCCTCAGTGTAGTAGGATACATGGATGCCGTGACATAAGGATACATGTTATACCTATAAGCCTCAAAATAATCAAGTATTTCTGAGGGGAGGGGTTTTAGGTCTGCTTGTTAGATAAAACATAATATTGCGCAGGTATAGCGATAGACGCAACATGTAGCTAGTTCCTTGTGAAGCAGCTACGCATCCTAGTAACGTTGTTACCACGTACCCAATAGTAGTTGTCTAAGTAGCCTCTATTATATATAGGAAATTACGATGGTTATCAAGGCCTACAAATGCATGTTATGTACACTTGATTTACAGATCAATGCAGTGTATCAGTGATCCCGTTTATGTTATCTGCGAATCGAAATTGACCTCAAAGTAATGAGCATTTCACTAGTGTCCATTGCCTTAACATAATAATCCAAATATCCAGTTTCACAGGATTGTCAATGCATTCTTCCTTATCTCATGTCGCCTCATTGCATTCTATTAACAGAAAACGTCACATTCAATTCAACTCTCCAATCTAATGCAAGTCGCCTTCACTACATGATAGATGATGCGTGTTCTGTGAGAACCAAGTCTAGAGCATATACCACATTGGCCGACATGCGAGTACTGTCAATACCAGTCTGATACTCTTCTCCTATCCCGTTAAGCTTACGAATATTCGAATGAATACACATTCAGAAGATGAAGATAATTGTTGAAGTCCATGTCTGAGAAAATGGAAACACATTATCCACCTCCTGCTCCTAATTGGACGTACAGTTGTCATCCAGATGAACGAAGTCTATACGTATCAGCGAAGGTGCATTGTATATCTGCTACATAGCAGTCACTGGCATAATTCATCATCTCAAGAGTTTGTTCCCATTTCGTCATGGGCAACGATGACATGGCATAGATGGATTTTTCCCGTCTGAAAGGAAATACATTTCGACGCGTCCCACTCAGATGATGGATGGCCTAGTGGACAAAGCATTCCCACATATTTTGATTTCAACGCGCCATTATATCGCTAATTGACGACTTATGTGGGCTAATTACAGAATATTGTGACTCAAGGAGCACTGTAAATGTGAGACAAGTGCAATGTCTACGAATGTTGATGAGGTCTTGATGATCTCTTATGTTGTATCCATAAATTGGATCTACGCTTCATTTGTAGGTCGATGTGAATATAAATTCAATTAAATGGAGCTCCTGTCAAGGTACTCGTAATTAGAACGTAAACAGCATTTAAAATGTCACTTTCTGGTTCCGATCAACAGTTTCCCAGGATCTTCTTCTCAGCCGCTTCAGAGGAGAGTTGGACAACTTCCTGATTGCCAGTGCATTTGCATACTCATCAACTTTACAGACATGGCAGGTAAATTATTTTCTCATGCATACGAGTATAATGAGAAGTAGAACTTACATATGGGAATCAGTGAATGACAGTCTACAAGTCTTCTAGGAACCAGACGTGTTTTAATTGATGCTATCTTCTTTGAGGCATCAGCGTGGAAATTTTTGATTAGAATGTTGCAACCTTCGATAAAGTACAGCAGCAGACACTAGTGATTCTCTGCACTCCAGGGGGTTGTTTCGATCTCTAAACGAAACCTTAGACGAGTCTACATAGATCCAGGATTTCTGTCTGATGTGATGATATGTTGTTGTCATCAGTAAACGTACCTTCACTGAGAAGTTACATAGAGGATATCAGTCAAGAGTGATGTTTAAATTCACACGTTTTCAGTCTCGCATCCAGCTCCCCGAATTGCTTCTGATCTAATCGCAGCAATTACGATCATGCAGAAGCATTACACTTGTCGAACTGTGTGTCCACTGGTTGAATACGTCCACCTACTTGACTACCTTCTGAATACCAGCAATTTGTATCTGCAGAATTGGAAATATGCCTGTGCGCTGTATTTGTCTGCCTATTCATGTTGTGGCCCAGCGTCAAGCAGTTATGTACCTGCTGGTATGTAGATATGTTTTGCACATGAAGAACTCTAATTTCAAGTAACAACACTTGCCCTCCGGCCCTCCCTTACCTGGTATGTATTATGATTCTGTGTCTAGACAGAGGTACGCAGATGGAGGTATCTACTTCGTTGCAGTGCAGTTGGTTGTGGTTTATTCGTTTATTCGAAAGAAGAATCAAATTGGACAAGGATTTCGAAAGATCCACCAGAACAGCAGGTGACTTTCGATCAAATTGTGTTTACATTTTAAAGTTCTAAAGGAGTAATGTGATAATCTAAGATACACAACAATATTGTAGGTTTACGCTAATATGAGAAAAGAAGGCAAATTTGGTGGTACAGTAGGAAATCATAGCCTACACGGACTTAGGCTTATTGACTTCGCTTTGGGGCGGAATGTGACTATGGCTGGCGCACGGTTTCCTCCGGGAAAACGATAAAATGGACAACCAAATCGATCACATTGCGATAGATTCAAGATACGGTCTAGATTTATGGCTATCTTAAAAGCCACAATACTGTGACGTCTAGAATTTTAACCACAAGAAACTCTCAGAACATTTGCCAATTGTGTCCCTCAACCTTAGCATTAGATGTTTGACTGAGTTCACATATCTGGGCATAACGATGGGTGAATGTATGAACTTCATGCCTCACCTGGTTCGAATCAAACAACGCATGTTGAGTGCTGTAGGCCAGATAAGGCGCATTTTGCGATCTGACTGGGGACTCAACAGGCAGTGGCAGTGAGGTCTGGCTTCATGCCCTATGTGAGTGTCCCAATTACACTGACATTAGGCACTTGCAGGCTATGGGCATCACCTTTAATGGTGAAGCTTACGATGTCAGTGGAATTATCACTGATACCGTACGGTTCGAAGGAGCCCTTAGTTTTGCAAATGAGGTATTTAATAGAAGATGCAGTAGGCAGCTATCGGGTAGAATATAGGAAATTTTTTAAATTGTTGAAAGGCCGCCAGTACTGGGCAGTGAGGTGCCCAACTGGAAGTAACCACAAGGTTGCGAAGCTCGACCGGAAGCTATATTGTGGTACCACGGGAGGTCAGGAGCCCCCGGAACTATAGTTCCGGCCTGACCTAGGAGTTGGCCCCCTTGTGGGAGTATCGTGGTGTAGACCGAATGGAGCTTGGACATCTCATGGCTTAGCATATGTTGTAGTGTGTTACGACCTGTGCTCAACCATGGGATTGCTATGGAAACATCTGGTTTGCTCGATGTGGAGTTGCATTGCAACCGGGTGCCATGACCCAGAGAATGGCGGAAGTATTAGATAGGCCTCGATCGTTCACCAAAGGGGAAGTTTACACACGACTTCGAATCTGGTACTGGTGGTAGTACTTGTACTACCCGAAGGGCGCTTATCAACGCATTGTTTTGATATCTTGTGCGAAGACGCACCGTAGGCTTAAGATAACACTACCGAAGGTTGCTACGATTTGATCAGTCACAAGTTGCCGGTCATAGGTCTTGTTGGCTGGACCACCGGCAGTCCCTCAAATCACGGTACCATGGGAGTCACGAGCCCCCCGGATCTCGGTCCGGGCCTGACTTGAAGAGGTAGGCCCCCTTGTGGGAGCGTCATAGTGGATGTGGTTTAAACCCAATATTCGGGAAGGGTCTTCCTTTGGTTGACTCAATGTAGAGTTGCAATAAGTACTGGGTGCTGCGACCCTAAGAGCAGTTAGAGGTTTTATGTCGGCCTCGACTCATACCAAGGGTGGAACTTGTGCCGGCACCACAGTTCCGAATTGGTATCAATGGAATGATGGAGAGCGATGGCAAGGCGTATCCTTGCCCCCATGGATGTATGGGCATCCCGTAAACATAAGTCTACATGACAAGTGGTTTAGGTTAGTGTCCCTCAACCTCTCATCAATGCTATTACAACCCGCATTAAGTGCTGAAAATAGGTGGCTTCGTTGACTCTTCCATATATTCAGAAATACCGCAACTGCTATGCTATAGCGTTACTAGAATACATCTATAAAAACCACGGTTAGATGTACAAGTACATGTATGTTAGCAAAACAAACCGCCTATGAAGCGGTGCTGTATAGAGAAATGACACGCGCTTGTGGGGTTTATGAGCTTATAGAAAAAATTCTATTATCGGGGGCAACTATCAGGAGAATTCACCAACATAATGAATGAAAGCCTTAACAGGAACCACCATGTACTAATGCTGTTCATGTTTTTCAGCAAGGCATTCGGCACTCTTAATACCGATAAGCTAGTACAACCACTCAGCAAAATTGAAATCCGGGAAAATTTGTTAAATATGCTTAAAAATTGTCTTAGGTCCTTTCGGGTAAAAATTAAGACCATTATAGCTACGGAAAAGACCCACCGTTTGGAGTGCCGCAAGGATGGAAACTTGACAAAATTTTATTCATATTGTTTACAAATGAATTAATTCGTGTCTCTACAAAAAGATGGGATCATCGCTTTTGCTGACGATACGGCGATAACTGTCAGACATAGATGTCCTGCCATCGCAATGCAGACACTTTGAGAGGAATTTTACAAAGCAGTTAGGTGTTGTCACGACAATGGTTTCATATTAAACGCCTTTAAGACCAAGATTATGCACATTCGTGGCCAGCATCACAAAGCTACAGATCAGCGAATCATTTTTAAAAACCGTCTCTGGCAAGTTACTGGGCAGATTATAGAAATAAAGTAAAGTCATATAAATACTTAGGACTGATATTCGACTGCATTCAGGCAAACCTAGTATACCGAGGCTATTAGTCGACATCTCTGGTACAACAGCAAGGGTACTATGCACCTGTGAAATCCAAATTAAAATATGGGATACTTGCATGAGGAAGCGCGTTGGTAACACATATCAATAAGCTGCAAACACTTCAATCAAACATCATAAAGAAGATAAACAGCAGAAAAGCACTAGTCTGCCCTGAGGAAAAAACATTCAAAGGATTGAGAGTGCAGTACCGCTGGAATACTGTTAAGAAACAAACAGATCACCAAAACGATACAAGAAGGTGTGCAAGAGGTCTGCTGCACACAACAACTGTCTATCTACAACAACTACGGCAGCTGAAGAACAGTGTTCCTACTAACAGGTGGCGCAAAATTAATCACCCTATCGAAAGATGTGTGGATGTTTTTGACCAATAGTCGGTCGGTGGCGTTAGCGCAGCGTGAATTTCGACGTCGATTTCCTAATCGTGTCGTGCCAACTGGGAGAACATTCCGGCGCTTAGCTACTCGACTCGAACAGAGTGGAACCACAAGAGACCATACAGAGCGTGGTCGCCACCGAACTGGTCGTTCGGCGGAGAATATCACGAAGAAACAACAACCAGACGACGGGCCACGCCGTGGAAACAGTGCATCAGCTAATGCCTCCTGACTGTCAGTCGTGTGAATTACTGTAAAGCTATCCTCTCAACAACGAAGAGGACGATTATCTGTCGAAAATCATCATGAGCGACGAGACGCATTTCCACTTCAGCTGTTACGTCAATAAGCCAAATCCTCGTTTCTGGGGCACTGAAAATCCGCGTGTGATGCACGAAGAGCCAATACATCCACTCAAAGCCACTGTGTGGTGCGGCATTCACTCGGGAGGAGTGATTGAGCCGTATTTTTTTGAGGATGCCATCGGCAATACGGTCACTGTTACTGGCGAACGCTACAGGGCCATGATAAATGAATTCTTACTGCCGGAATTGTATGAGCGGAGCTTGACGAATATGTGAAGGTAATAAAGTTAGTTAAAAGGATTAGAGAGACAAACACGTCAAATCAATTCGGAAGTCTCTATTACAATGATCCAATGTTCAGCTAAATTTAATTACATATACATATTCGTATTATTCAGATGTACTGAATGATTGGCAAAAAGAGAACATATGAGTTCATACATATGAGTTTGTTCTGACAATGTTCTAACAATATGTGGTTTCAACAAGACGGTGCAACCACATGCACAGCACGAGCCACAACGGATATTGTGAAGGAAGCGTTGCTTGATCGCCTAATCGGTTTGACGATTTGGCATGGCCAGAAAAATCGCCCGATTTAACCATCCCAGACTTCTTTCTTTTGGGCTACTTGAAGTCGCGAGTTTATGCCGACAAGCCTCAGAGAAGCGCAGCACTTAAGGAGAATATTCGACAGGAATGCGAACAATTATCACCGGAAATCTTGCGGAAAGTCATGGAAAATGCGATAAAACGGGCACAAATGTGTATCAACACTGGCGGCAGCCACTTGGTGGATATCTTTTCCACTTAACAGAAACAATTGCAAAGGTTCATATAAAGATTTGCATCACTCAAAATCATTTTTTTTTTATCTAGTAAAAAGGAATTCAAAAACAAAATTGGATGATTAATTTTGCGCCACCTTGTATATTAAATGAAATTCCTCCTTCTTACTTCAACATCAGAAATTTTAAAACTTGAAAAAAAGTCCTAAAAGGATTGTTTCTATCTCAAAGTTAAACTTATAAACAAAAAAATAAATAAAATAAAAAATTAAAATAATATATCAAATATTTGTAATTTAACTCTCTGCCTTAATCTTCGCAGAAAAACTTTGTGTACGTATTGATTGTTGTATCGGAAATAAATAAATGAAAATGAACTGAAATATTCACAACACGAGATCCTAGAGAAAACCCACGAAGTCCAGGTCGATATACCATATATTACGTAGGTTGCTACTTTAGTTTTGAGAAAAACAAGAAAAACAAATATTTATCTTCGAAAACTGATCTATTGTTTTTCAAAATACTTTTCAAATTTTCATGCATTTGAACCAATATTCGAAGCACTTTCTCCACTCCGAACGAGGTTACTCCAAAAAGTGAGTTTTAAACATTTCAACCGCTCCTTCAGGCATCCAAAAACGTTGACCTGGCAAATTGTTAAAAATAATAACATAATAAAATAGAATTCATTGGGTGCGAAATCAAGGCTGTACGTCAAATGACCCATCAATTCTATATTTTGAGAGCTCAAAAAGTCACTTGTTTGAGCCGATCTGTGAGAGTTTGCAATAAAGAGAATAATCCGTGTTCGAGGATTGCTTTTACTTATTTCTCGGAAGACTTCCTGCAAACAAATGGTGGTGAACTATTTTGAATTGATTGTTCAAGTTGCTCTAATGGCACGGTGACTACATGTCCAGTTTTTCCGAAGAAACCAGAGACCATTTGCTTCGAACAACTTTGGTTGGATTTTGCTAGTCCTGGAAGATCCATACAGTCGACTGCTGTTTAGTTTCGGGCTCATATACATACGAGTAGATGCAATATCAGCTCCCGCATCGATGTTTTCTAGCACAACAACGAATTTTGAGTGACCTTCACGAAATTCGTTCTGCAACGAATGAAGGCCATGATTTAATTTGGGAACCCAGCGAAACACAGTGGCCCGGGATGGTGCGTCCTTACCTCTTTTGGCTGTGATGAATTTTTCAATTATTTGTAAAACAAAAAACCTAAATAGCACTCGTACGACAAAACGTTCTGAACGCATTAACGGCATCAAAGATCTATAACTGATTCATTTACAGCGGAGACGGCGGAAATTATTAGTTTAACTGTGAATGAGAGTAAAATCAACATTCAGTCTGCTCCATTATTAACTCCGATAGTGATACCTCATCAGAAATGAAACGAAGGCTAACACTTGTCAAAACTATTTATTTGGCCTAAGAAGACAATTGAGTAACGACTCTCATCATTGAAGTTCTGCTCTATAGCGGAAAAGCATGGACGTTAACGAAAACGGATGATGCTATTCTTGCGCAAGTATCTTCAAGTGATTGTGGCTCTATTTCCATTAAACTGTTAACTCTACAAACTGTATTGACACCCAGTCAGTAAAGGACACATCAGTCACCTAAGGTGGCACATAAGCCAAATGGCCGAAGTAGGGCCCAGCTGGAAGGGAACGTCAACTATATTCAAGTGTGTAACTAAAGTTTTTAAACCAACGACTGCACTAACTGAAGAGGATAAGGTCCACCCTGGACTATAGCACCATCAAATCCTTTATCTTACATTAGTAGTCACCTAAATGACAGCTATGATTCAATGTAAAAATTTACAAACTGAACACTGAAGGACTGATTCCGCTCCGTTCTCAAGACTGGGCATCTCTCGGACATCTCGGTGGCATATTTTGCGAAAACCCTTGGCTATACGTCCGTATATAATCGTACTGCTCCAAGAGCTAAAGCGAAATGATCATCGGTCATGTTAAGCTTTGGCTCAATGGGCTTTTTTGAAGATGGAACAAAATTCGGATTTTCACTAGAAAATCGTCCTCAGGGACAAGGCACATTTTTCTTAATAAGCTAAATTTCCGCAACTTACGGAATTAGTCTAAATAGACAGAAGCATGACACCGCTCAGCGCCAGCTGTAGCATCAGCTACAGGCTGGAAGAAAAAAATCACTAAGTCCGTCCGTGACGAAAAGCCACTCGTCCAGCCGACAGTCGTAGTCGTTCGAAGTCGCACTCGCCAAGGGATAAGCGTAGATCGCGTTTTCGCAGCTCTAGTACTTATGGCTCCAAACCGTTTCGGTGCACGGGAGAAACTACTGCAGAGTTGGCGCCTTGGTGTCTTTGGCTTGAACATTTACACAGACGAATACAAGATTCGCTATATATTCACACAATACGGACGAATCGAGCGCATTGTGTTAGATCACAACACTGTGATGAATTGGATGATGCAAAAGTAGCAAAAGATATCACCACAGGAATTAAATGGATGGACATCGTATAAAAGTAGATTATTCAATTATACAGAGATCCCATACTATCACACCGGGTGTTTACATGGGCCGGCCAACAAGATCCTGCAAAGATAAAGAATATCACGATCGCTAGCTAGATGATTACCGTGGTAGACGAAGGTCTGGCTACCCATACCGCAACAGAAGACGATGTTATCAACGCATTCGGAGTAGATTTTTACTCTACCGCCGCCGCCATTCAATCCAATTGACGAATGAAAAATTGGATCATGGCTCTGTAGCGCTCACCATCCACAGCGACCGTTTGGCCCGTGTCGTTCTCAACAAAAAAATATGGTCCAGTGACTCCTCCAGCATAAACAGCACACCATGCAGTGACTTTGAGTGGAAGTAGTGGCTCATCCAACCGTAAGCATTGTTTGTTTACGTGTTCACAGAAGTGAAAATTTGCCTTGTCACTCATGATTATTTTTGACACAAAATCGTTCTATTCGTTGTCGAGATTTAGGAGGCCGTGAGCATAGGTTAGGCGCGATTCGCGGTCAAAACCCATCAGTTTGCACTTTGTAAGGAAATATCTGCAAGTATTTCACTAAAATTCGCCGTAGAGACGTGCATGGAATGGCCATCGTCTGGTCAATGTCGACGGAGCCTCTACGACATCTTCAGCCACGGTAGCGACATTCTCAGTTGAGCGATTTGCTCGGTGCCGTGTTATTCGGGTCTTTAACAGTCGTACGGCTAAATGCCGCATTGAACGACCTGTTCGAGCCGGGCGGCCAGAAAAATGGATACGAAATGCGTCAAAATCACTGAGGGATTGGTCATCAAAAACATCATTACGATTATTCCGCGTTCTTTTGGAGTATAGCGTTCCATCATACAAATTCCAAATCAAACCAAATTGATATTGGACGCCATTTCTAAGATCGATGACACTTTTGGCATACATTATGCCAGACTTAGTACGAAATTTACTGTTTGGTGGAGTTTTCATGCCGGGAGGTGTCATTGGGCCGTGCTTCTTCGCAAATCGGTTATAGAATAGAAACTACTGCAGCTCCATGTTAACCCTTTGTTTTTTGAGAGATTTACTGGAGCTAGAAGGTTTAGAGAATAAGTGGTTTCATCAGGACATCCCACCTGCCACACAACGCGTGCCACAATAGTTCCCTGATCGTCATTAAAAATTTCCTTTCTTTGATATGAAGACCGTGAATAACTGATATCTGATATTCTTGGTTGACAATCGCTGTATGAGATGATGTCTTGCATCTCCCACCAAAATGTTTGCATGCCCATATAATCAGACAATCTCATGGTAAACCGCATTTAGTTTAGCACCACGGTCCCTTAAATACCAACGAAGAACGGCTTTCGGATGACCGTACAAAAGTTCACATTTTTAATAGATTCGATCGTTCCTCTATATATTGCTCCGTTGGAATTGATGCTTTATCTGGGCAAGCCATATTCAGCTACTGCCCAATTGTGCCTCCTAGAACTTAAGTGGCCTTTGTTCGAGTTAATTTTTCAATGTGGCTGCATCCTCTCTCACACATATCCAGTGCAGCAGTCATTTTCCTACCACTGCCTCAGGATTTAGTCTAATTTCAGCCTTCACTTTCCGGTTCATTTCTTATATATATACAAAAACAAAAAAAAAATGCAGTGACAGTGAATATCACACAGTGCGGGTATCCCACCTCACCCGCTCCTTGTCGAAGTACTGTTGCTTGCACTCAGTCACTGCCGTTACTGTATTTACCATACGGTACGGGCTGTGGCTGAGTGTATGTAACAACTGATGGATAGCGGGGTTGTGAGTGAAAATTTTTTTGGTGCACTGTTTCATATTGTTGTAAGGGCATAACACCTACAACAATTTGATTCGGTAAACCAACGTCAGAATTTCCACTTCGCAGCCTTGCTTAGTATCGTCGGTGTTTGTGTTTTCTGTGTTTGTCTGTGATTATGACTAGGGAATTCAGGGTAGACGTAGCCAATATACGCGGGCTAAAATGTAATCACTTTTCTGCGTACGTCCACGTCTGTAAGTAGAGACCAGCTGTTTTGGCACTTAGTGAAACACAGGTAGATCCCCGCCCACACCTCTCAGATCATTCTGATCTGAATCTACCTGGCTACGAACTAGTGCCATTATTCTTCTCTCACCGCGGTCTCGCCATTTATGTGCGTAGTGATGTAGCTTACCAAACTCCACCACAATGTGATCCATGTTCCAATCCGGAATTCAACTTCATGTGGTTAAAATTCCATCTCCGTAAGCAAATTATCCACTACTGCTTTATTTATAGAAGCCCCAAACTGGACAGCAATTCAACCTTTAACGAGTTTGATGCGCTGTCTGACTCCATTCAAAGAATTGTATCCCTGTATCCTCATACTGAAATCGTTATTACGGGCGATTTCAATATACACAATTCCGAAGAACGGTGTATTGAGATATTCGATTTAAAGATCAACCAAACGCAGCTTGTTCGTGAGCCCACGTGAATAGACGGTGATAGTCATACCGCCAACACCCTGGACTTGTTTTTAACTTCTCACCCTGATAAGTACACCATTGATGTGCTCTCCCCTCTAGGCTCGTCGGACCATTGTGTCATATCAGCTAATTTCTCGTACACCGACCACACAGTTAGAGAAAAAATTCCTAAAAAAACCGTATGGCAATACGAGAAAGCCAACTGGAGCGGTCTTAACAGCTTCTTTAGGAATTTTAACTGGTCGTTATGCTTCCTCGATAACGACGTGGATGCCGCTGCTGATATGATTACAGACACCATTCTCTTTGGAATGAGATCCTTTATTCCTCATCGGATGAAGAGTATCAAACCAAAAGAAAAGGCATGGTACGACTCGAGCTGTAAAGAGGCCATCAGGGTTAGAGAAATGTTTTTTCAGTCCTACAAGACCAACCCGACAGAGGAAAACCAAAAAAAGTTCAAACGAGCCAGAAATGACTGCAACGCCCTTCTTAAGCGTGTGAAATTCCAATACGACCAAAAACTGAGGCAAAAAATACTGCAATGTCCCAAAGGCAGTAAAAATTGTTGGTCGTTCGTCAAAAACATTAGAAATTCCGCCTCATCCTCCATCCCAACGCTCATTTACAATGACATTCCAGCTGTCAGCTCTTTGGATAAGGCCAATCTGCTTGCTGCACACTTTGCGGCCAGCTCAACACTCCCAGATTGTGCTTTGTCTCCGTCTACACTTGAGTGCGTCGAATCTTCAATGGGACGAATCTACTTTCGCACTCGTGTAGTAGCAAGAGTACTTAAGAATCTCAACATACATAAATCCGCTGGTCCAGATGGTATATCTCCCCTTCTTCTGAAGAGGTGTTCTTCCTCGCTGGCAAAACCACTGCGTAAGCTTTTTCATCAATCCTACACTTTAGGACTCTTCCCGAGCAGATGGAAAACAGCATTTGTCCAGCCCGTCCCTAAAAAAGGCGAATCATCTTCTCTCTCCTCCTACAGACCCATTGCACTTACGTCCCTTCTTTCCAAGGTCATGGAAACACTGATAAATCGTCAGCTCATGAAATATCTCGAAACACGAAAACTTCTCAATGACCGGCAGTACGGTTTTCGTAGCAACAGGTCCACTGGTGATTTGATGGCATGTCTCACCGATAATGGAACCAAAGCGTACATCAATCTGGCGAAAGCAATATAGTTGCAGTTGATATTTCTAAGGCATTTGACAGAGTTTGGCATCAGGCTCTTTTCTCGAAAATGCGTGCTTTTGGGATCGTTGACTCTCTTCTTCAATGGATTAGAAATTACCTTTCGGAACGTTCAATTCAAGTTGTCTTGGACGGTTTCAAGTCTGATATTCACAAAATAAATGCTGGTGTGCCCCAGGGTTCTGTTCTGTCACCGACACTCTTTTTAATTTTCATTAACGATCTCTTGTCTGCTACTTCTAATCCAATATATTCCTTTGCTGATGACAGTACTCTCTGCTTTTCATATTCGTTCCCGGACTCACGGCCCTGCTCTTCGGCTGTAGTACGAGAACGGCAGCGTATGCTAAGCTCATTAAATTCCGATATCAACAGCATAACCAATTGGGGAACTATCAATAGAGTGGAATTTAATGCTTCCAAAACACAATGCTGTCTGCTGTCTTTAAAGCGAAATTTAAACACCCAGCCATTATCTATGAATGGCACTTGCATCGTCGAAACCGAAAAACTTTCCATTCTCGGTATGCGTGTCAATGACAACTTACGTTGGAATGACCACATATTTGATGTCGCCAAAAATGCTGCGAAATGTCTAGGTTTCCTCAAGCGATGTAAGAAATATTTTACCCCCTCTGATCTGGCCTCAATATATAAGGCATTCATCCGCCCAAAATTGGAGTACAACTCCCACATCTGGTCAGGTGCTCCTAAAACATCTCTGCACCTGCTAGATAGGATTCAAAACCGTGCGATAAAACTTATTGACGATACTAATATCAGTCAATCAATGGACACCCTCGAACACCGACGAAATGTCTCGTGTCTCACTTTGTTTTATCGCTACTTCCACCACCAGTGCTCCACTGAAATCGCCAGTAGCATTCCGCCCATTCAAACTTTCAACCGTAACACCCGTCTCGCTATGAATGCTCATCAGTATACCCTCAAGCCCATTTTCGGACGTACTCTAAAATATCGTGATTCGTTCCTAAGCCGTACATCTCGCTTATGGAATGCCCTGCCGATCTCTGTATTTCCTGGTCGTTATAACTTGCAAACATTTAAAAACAATGTACATCGGTACCTCTCTTTTCTTCCTCCCTAAATTTCCCTTGCCCGCGCTGTGTACAATCACCTTAAGGGTACTCAAACCCCTTGAGCGCGCGCTCATTATAAAAAAAAAAAAAAAAGCTGTCTTATTCAGACCATCACTATACCATTTGATAATGCTTCGACGCACAATCGATAGCTGATTGTGACTTTCGAGCCAAATGTAGGGTTTATGACCTTTTTTTGCAGGAACACTAGAACGAGTTGTCGTATGAATACATATGAACCCGCTGTCATGAGTGGCTTAGCGGACATATCAGTGTAAGATTGTCCGTTCATATCAGCCACACAAACTTTGGATGGCACGATCCATTCTGCGTTGCTTGAGGCCTCTCCAAGAGTTTAATTTCCGCATGAAAGATCTTCTGGCTTGTACGCTGTAGTACTGCTTCTTCACGTGGATCAGCATTTGCTGATCTGGTTGTATATCCTGCACTAGTGCGTACAACACATTGGAAGCATTCGCTTGCATATTCTATTTGAGGGTGTCTCAGAATTACGTGGCGTTAGGCCATAAGTTTACACCTTTCATAAAAGTGGGGTCCTTTGTTCGCATCGAAAATAACTCTTGATCACTCACCCGTCCACTCTAAAACTTCCATTGATTCATTATACGACATAGCTCTTCTAGATATTTTCTACAAGTAACAACGACACGCAACAATCCCCCAAAACCGGATCCTTGATATACGCCACTAGCGTATTCGTACCAGTTATGAGTATTTTCAAAGATCTCGATCAATATGAATTATGGACTGAACGCCATTGTACTACACAATGACTCAGATGTTTGAGTGCGTTTGCGTGTGATCAAGACATTACGATCTATCGATCGATATCACCTCACTATTCGTGTTCGTCCAACTCTCCATAAAAAGATATTTAGTCCACGAGTCAATAATTTACAATTTTCAACAGCAGCACACGCTGGACAAATTATCTTTTAGCCATTAAATCTCTCATTGACAACGGCGATCTAGGCTCAAATGGAATAGTGATCTTGTAAATCCTTCTTCCAGATTTAGGTTTTCTGCTTTTGGCTATCAGAGATGGAATTAAATTGCGTCTCTGTGTGGCGACAATTTGCGAATATCAGGGCTTGTGCGCCCGAAGACATACATGAATTTATGTGCAATCTGTAATTAACAATCTGCGGGTTAAAGGAGAGGTCTTGAAGTTATTTCTCAAATCCAAAAGAGTTATTAAGATGTTACACAGCAGACCCGACTTCCGTTGAAATACTTTAAAGCTATCAAATTGGGTCTATTAGACTTGGATTAGGAGATAAAAGGAAATCCTCTCTGATTTCGGTTAGTGCAGCAATCAAATACAGGCCTTCTGACCATCCTAGAAGGGAAATATTAAATAGATAAAAAAACTGATTTTCTATTTCATTGAACTAGCGCTTCGAAGACCAGCTTAATGGTGCTTTACATTTGAATGCTTATATGATCGCTGGTGGCATTTTGTGACATCTGAATGAGGGCCGAAACAGGGAAGCTACAATTCATATGTTTATGTGCCATTTCTCAATGCTCTAGAGATATATACATGTGCAGAAGTGGACTACGGAACTGTCCCAGGATAACCGAAAACTCAAAGGAGCGGAACTGTGTGATTCTGGAAAAAAAACTGAACTGGAATCTTAACGTAGCGTAAAGAATGAAAAAGGCATATAATGCTCTTTTTATCTGCAAACAGTAGGAAAAATTTGGGGCTTAAAACCTGCTATGGTGTATTGGCTGTATACGGTGGTGGTAAGACCCATACTTACATACGGCGCACTAGTATGGTGGAGAGCAACAAACAAGCAAACGATTTACGGAAAATTAGCTGCGGTTCAAAGAACGGCTTCCATAGGTGCGTTCCGTACCACCCCTACTGCAGAATTAGACACGTTATTGCACCTAAAAACCGCTTGATTTACAGATCAAAAAACTGGCTGGCAACAGTGCGATACGACTCACTAATCTGGGTTACTTCAAGAGCAGTAGTTTCGGACATGGCAGCTACTGCCAGGCAATCCAATTCTAACGGATGAAATTCCTTCCCTGGTCGACTTCGACATCCCGTGTGATATAATTTATTCGGAGAGGGAGCACTGGGAAAAGAAAGCAAATGAACAAGCGGACGAGCTTGCAAAAAAAAATGAGGGCTACTCGACAATAGTGAGGTTGCCAATATCAAACCACCCCTTTGCATAGTAGGGGCACTATCGAGGAAAAAATCACAAAGACTGCCAACCTAAGGTGGTCAAGCCTTGAAGGACACAGGGTATCCAACGCTCTTTGGGCGCTTCTTGATGGTAAAAAATCTACGAAGTTAATAAAACTAAACAGGGATAAGCTTAAGACAGTAATAGGAATCCTGACAGGACACTGTCTCCTACGGCATCACGCAAAGAGACTCAAATTGTCAGATACGGATATCTGCAGATTCCGCAAGCTGTTGAAGGTATAACATACGAGTACATACTGTGTGAGTGCTGTGTGAGTCTAAGAAAATTTTTAGGGAAATACTTTTTCGAAAACCTAGAGGAAATAGACGGCACGAACTTCAAAGGCCTTCTTGGCTTTTGCCAGAAAATTGGGTGTTTCACCAGGGCGATTGTTTAGGCTCTTCCCATTTGAAGACAAATTCAATTGGTTCCACAGGGACCGCGATGGGCCCGCTTTAGTGCCTAGGGTCTGTGTGATGGCATATCCGTCGTTAGATCCGAGGTAGATGAAATCTTTAACTGCCTCAAAGTTAAAGCTGTCTATTGTGGCATTTCATTCGATTAGTCGATGTTTTGCGACCTTGCTTATTCTCATGAGTGATCCTAATAGAAGGAAGAGATAGAACACGGCAAACGCATCTTCCAATTCGGAAAAAAAACATCTGCACATTCTACACAGAAGTTAAAAAGTTATCAACAGTCTTCCAACACGGATCGCTTTCCCTTCGCAGTATTAAGTGAAATCTAGTCGATGAAGTAGAGAAAAAAGCTTCCGACCTAACACACTAGTAAATAAAAGGTGTTTTTTTTAGAGCTATACAAATTCAGTATGAAATAAAATACTTGAAGCTATTGCTAGTGTCTATGATATTAGCTTTTTTGAAGAGATAATTTTATGCCATTAGTGTTTAAATATGACATCGTGCACATGTTCCCCACAGCTAGCTCAAATAATCATAATAGTGAAGTCCAATTTTCAACAACTTTATCAACACCGCGAATGTTGATTTCCAAATCCTCCAACGTCTCTAGCTTATCGGCATAGAGTAGTGACTTCACATATCCCCAAAGAAAGTAATCTAAAGGTGTGAGATCACAGGATCGTGGAGGCCAGTTCACAGGTCCATTACTCGAAATTATGCGCTCAGAAAGTGTTTCCAGCAATAAATTGATGGTGTGGCTCGCCGTATGACACGTTTCGCCATCTTGTTGAAAGCAAAGCTCTGTCACGTCAATGCCAATCAACAGTAAAACGAACAAGTCAGAAATCACATTTCTATAGCCCTCTACATTCTCTCCTTAAAGAAATATGGGCCGATGATTCCACCAGCCCATAAAGCACGCCAAACAGTGAGTTTTACTGGTTGTAAGGGTGTCTCGACAAAGGCTTCTTTTCTCTACTCCAAATTCGGTAATTTTGCTTGTTTGCATATCCATTTAACCCAAAATGGGCCTCTTCGGAGTGAAAAATTTTGCGTTCAAAACGAGGATCAATCTGAATCATGTTTTCGGCCAATTCACCGAACCTACGACGCGTAGATCCATTTCCACAAATTGGACGGGCATAGCTCCAATTGCTGTGCACAATGGCGAATCGACTCATTCGTGTTCTTCTCAACACTGCGCTCCACAACGGCAATAACTTCTTCTGTTCGCATTGTGTGTCGTCTTTGAGGACGCGTATTATCCACTATCTGGGCAGAGCGGCATCTAAATGTTTGTTAAAATAAAGATGTTGCTCAAGCCAGAGCCCAAAGTCTCGGAATACATTTCAACAAGCAAGTATGTTGTCTCCCGGAGGAACAAATTTCGGCAATTCTTTCTGGTGCCGGTAGATACAGACAAAATCGTCCTAGATCAAGTTGGTGGGTTAGCGGATTGATGAGGTATCTATAACCCATTACATTTAGGTCTGTATAGAACCATTGTGATACTCAGATAAGGAGGGAATGGGAGATTGATTATGGTTCCTAGTTTTAGTTCCCGCCTTCCGTCTCGCGTTGGTTGACGTTAGGTCCTTGAGTGGGTCTAAGTCATTTTGTTGCATCCGCGAATCTGAAAAGAAATGTAAGTGAAGCAACGGACAGCTCTAAGAGATTGAGGAAGTAGTAACTTCCAAAAGTTCTTTGTCTCAAATTACTAAGGCTTGGACAGTGGCACAAAAAGTGGAGGGCCCCTCCCGTGAACCTATGATCCAACCGTGAGCCTCTGCAGCGGTTGTCGTCGGTAAGGCGGAGATTTATTTTGTGGGCTCCCCTAGAAGATTATGGCCTGTGAGCAATCCAACAAGCGTAGATAGTTCGGTTCTGCTTTCAAGAGAATCTTACATGTTCTGGATGTGCTGGGTTCCTTCCATAGTAGTCTTGAGTTTTTGCCGGTTGGAGGTTGTTCCATATTTCGTTGGCTTTTACGAGTATTTGTATCGTTCGCTCCACGTCTATACTTAGAGTGCAGAGTGGAGGTTTGTTTCTTTGATCAGCCAGTTCCCTTTCTAGAGAGGATCTTCATCGAGCTAGTTCATCTACATGCTCATTACCTGCCACTGCTTTGTTGCCAAGGACACAGCAAAAGAACGTAAAGAACCTTAAACTCTACACGACAGTGCTTCACAAGCCTCGATTAAATCTCGATTGCCCCGATGGCCTTAATGGTAGCCTCGCTATTAATAAATACCAGTATAGTAATATTCTCGTGGGATATTGCCTTTATTGCCGCAAGTTTGGCTGCTTCTGCTATAGCCAATATCTCAATCTGGAGGACACTGGTCTAATCCGACAGCCATCGTGAACATCGTAAGTTCAATTGATCGCAGAAGATCCTGGCGCCGGTTTCTGTCTCCATCTTTGATCTATCCGTGAAAATAGATATCGAGTCTGGTAGCATTTGGCTCCTGTTCCATTTTTCTCTCTCTCTCTCTTCCTCTCCCAAAGGCCTTTCGGCTTTGGTTTCTATCTTAGAGCACTTTTCGCTGCGGATTCTTGCATGGAGCAAGGGGCCAAGTATTGTATATTTTCTAGTACCGGCGTTGGCATTGTTCTTATGGCTCACGTCGTGCTTATACATGCAATCCTCTGTACTTTTGTCATTAATTTAAGGTTGCTAATTTTATTTGTGAATTGTCACCGGACTAAGTTACTGTACGTTAAGATGGGTGTCTGGATAGCCGTATGCATTCTTGAAGGATAGTCTTGAAGTTATATCCCCATTTTCTCTCAAAATATATGGCTGCAAAAAATATGAGCTTCCACCACAATTTACTATCTTGTACAATATCTAGGTAAATATCTAGGACATTGGATAGTCGGAAGGTTGTCTCATATATGAAAAGAAGGTTAAATCGTGGCACTATCCTTTTATGTGTGAACAGAACACGAGCTTAGTATTCTCCGAG
Source organism: Volucella bombylans (assembly GCA_949129095.1). Taxonomy (NCBI): domain Eukaryota; kingdom Metazoa; phylum Arthropoda; class Insecta; order Diptera; family Syrphidae; genus Volucella; species Volucella bombylans. Next base: position 161,076,303 of record OX422141.1, on the reverse strand, counting down.
GATTTCAAGGGAATAGTGTAGAATTTCACTGATCGTAGGGAGGAACTTGAGAGCGGCCATAAGAACCACATCGTCCTAAAGAAAAAGTAGTTTCCGACTTCTGAAAGTTGATATTTGTATTCAACGTTCAATCGCCACAATATTCTTAAATCACATCAATGTAACGTTGCAGGAGTGCAGTTCAGTTCAGTTTAAATGCATTTTTTATTTGATTTCATTAATTAACACTTACAAGCTATACAAAAAAACCCTTAAAAATTAGCTTAATTAACTTAAAATTATCTTATTCTAACTTACCGGCCCCATGCGGGCACTCTAAGTTAAACCTAACACTTAAACTATGTCTTTCGACGTTTTGACAGGTTTTGTTCTTATTCTTATAGTTAGGACAATACAGCTTAAACTAAGAAAACATTTTTAAATAGAAAAAACTTAGTATATGGACTATTTTGATTTTAATTTTGTTCTAAAGCTTAAAACTAAAAACTTACAGACTACCTAAAAATAAATCTTAATCTACTTAACCTACTTACATCTAATATAGACATACAATATATATATATATATATATATATATATATATATATATATATATATATATATATACACATAATATATACTAAATATATATACTAAATATATAAATACATGTAAACATATATATATTTTTTTTTTTTTCATTTTTTTGTTTTATTAATTTTTTTTTTGTATTTATTTATTTTTTTTTCTTAAAAACTAACTTAATCCTACCTAAAACTATATAAGCCGGCCAAGGCTAATAAAATAGTCAGACGACCGACTTTGCTTCCTATAGAGCTACCTAGTACTGGAAGAATTGAACGACGAGACTTCCCCTCCTTCAACTAGCCACCAAAATTTTTGGTGCTGCCGAGCAACATCCCTCATGTCGCGACTCCCTACCACCCTACTGAACCGGAGACGCTCCGCACTGCCACGTGCGACGTCTCTGTCGTAGTTGAGTCGCCAGTCCGCAGCTGTTCGAGCGACGTGGAAGATTAGCGGCACTGCCAATCTGTCCTGGATTAGACCCTTACTATCTAGATACAGGAACGCTTCTGGAGGAATGAAGCCGTCAAAGCGAACTCTCTCGTGATACATATAATTGGGATAGAAAGCCCCGGAGATCAGGTTGTTCGACGAGGTCATTGCTCTTGCAATGTGCCTTCGAGTCAACTTAATGACGAAATTGTCCACTCTTATTAGGTTCGCCCTATTGTACAAGACCTCATTACGATAGAATTTTATGTACTCAGACTCTGGTGTTCTGTATAAACGAAGACAAGTCCTAAGACAAGCCCTCTCAAACACCCGAATCTTTTCCAATAAACTTGTTCTCACGTTAAACCACACGGGACATCCAAATACAAGCATGGGCCTGATAAGGGCCATGTAGCAGATCACCTTCACACTCGCATCGAGTTGGCTGTTATAAAACAGTCTCTTTGTAAGGGCAAAAGCACCTTTGGCTCTGGCCAGAGCAACCTCTATATGTTTGTTAAAATAGAGAAATTGATCTAGCCAGATCCCAAGGTGTCTGACTACATTACGACAAGCAAGTGGCTGCCCTTGCTGTCCCACGATCGAGAACTTTCGCCAATTCTTTCTGGTGTCCCTAGAGGCCCCAGACAAAGGCGTCCTAAACAGAATGGTTTCCGACTTCTGAAAGTTGATTTTCAACTTCCAGTCATCGCAATATCGCTTAATTTTGTCGAAGTTGCGTTGCAAAAGTATATTAATGACCTTAATCTTTGGACCTGATCTGTACGCGATTATGTCGTCTGCGTACGCTATGGCATGGTGAAGTGAACCTATCAGATCACTTGTGTAAATGTTGAACAGGATCGGCGAATTTACCGCACCTTGTTGCAGACCGTTTTTAATGTTAAATGTTCCAGCAGAAGTCACATCGCCATTCTTCACGATGAACTGTCTACTGGAGAGCATATCGAAAAGAATATACAGCAGTGGTTTACTAATGCCCAACCTGTCCAACTTGAAAAAGAGTCCCTCTAACCATACAGTATTTCAGTATTTCAGTATTTTTATTACAGTATAACAACGACATTTATAATAGACCATTCAGATCTTTAAGCTATAAATGTGATACAATTAATAAGTGATTTAAGATTAAACTAAAATTATAATTCTTTCTCAATAAGGTAAACTTAAAAATATTAACAACTGATTGGAATAAATTTGAGTACAAAGAAAGAGAAAAAAAAGAAGAAAAAAATAAATTTATAAGCTTACTTGAACAATTTAAATAAAATATTTGTATGATGTGAAATTATGTTCAGTATTCCTGCTAGTTGTCTGCTATATGTCGAAAGAGAGTTTCACTAAAGCTATTTGTATTATAGAGTCGTCTTATATTAAGGGGGAGTGAATTCCAAAGGCGAATGGCGTGAACGAAAAACTGTCGTTCGGTAACTTGATACGCAACACGAGGTACAATTAAACTTAAAGATCTACTTGAATGCGAAAACCTTAGTTTATCATATAAGTATTGGGGCTGTTGGTTGATTATAATCCTGTGTAGATATTTGATTGTGCAGTAGTCAAAATATCGGTCAAGTGTGCAACCAAGAATATTTTTGGTATAAGCCGACACATGAGCAAAACGATTTAGGCCGTATACGTATCGCACAACATTGTTAAAAGCAATGTTGAGCTTACGTCTGGCAAAGGCGCCGGTGCAACAAAAAACTTCGCAGCCATATGTTATCAGAGGAATGAGCACGGCCTTGACCAACATAAGCTTCGTATTTATTGGTGTGAAGCTTTGAGTTTGGGAGAGATTTCTAAGACATCCGTATATTTTTGCCACAACTGAGCAAACGTGGTCGTCCCAGGTTAATTTTGTATTGAACCAAATACCAAGATTTTTGGCTTTGTTTACAAATTCGATAGGTTCATTACCAAGGTATACTGAAGGAACGTTGATATTTATTTATGAGAAGACACTTCGTTTTTCTTGGGTTAAGCTGCAGAAGGTTTTCATCTGCCCAGCAATGGATACGTTTTAGGTCATCATTAAATTTCAAAGCAGCATGATCAATAAGATCATTCTCAAAGTTTAAATAGAGCTGGATATCGTCAGCAAACATGTGAAAATTAGAACTTTTAATGCTTTTAGGAAGGTCGTTGATAAAAATTGCGAAAAGTAGGGGACCCAAAATGGATCCTTGTGGAACACCAACTGAAATTGCAATGTAATCTGACACAGCATTGCTTACATGAACTGCTTGTTTTCTTTCAACCAGATAGGACCGTATGAGATTAGCGGCTGATGCAGAGAAATTATAGAAGTTCATCAATTTTGATACAAGTAGTTCATGATCAACGGTGTCAAAGGCCTTAGAAAAATCTAGGAGAGCGATAAGGGTGATTTGTTTTTTGTCTATTGCAACTCTTATGTCGTCGGATACTTTTATAAGCGCTGATGTGCAGCTGTGGTGTTTCCGAAATCCAGACTGGTAGGCGCAAAGAACTTGTTCTTGTTGAAGAAAACTTGATATTTCATGGTGTATTACTTTTTCAAATACTTTTGACAAAAATGGAAGTATAGCGATAGGTCTATATTCAGTTGACGAGTTGCCTACTGCTTTCCTTTTTGGGATTGGTATAATCTTAGCTTTCTTCCAAGCACACGGAAAAGTGGATCTTGTTATTATATTATTGAAAATATATGTTAAAGCTGGAAGTATATAGGGTAATATTAATTTAATAAAAGTTGGGTGGATGTTATCGACACCAACAGCATTAGATATAATTTTTAGCACAGCTCTAGCAACGTCGATTTGTTCTACTCGGCCAAATTCGAATAAGCCAGCGTGTGGCGTTTGAATATTGTTTCCATTTGGGCGTAATTTCGATTGAACTTTAGCGAATTCTTTGTTTAGTTCGTTAGGATCGACCTGGTCTACCATGGACTTCAAGTTACTACCTACACCTAATTCACGTAAGTTTGTCCAAAGTGTTTTGGTTGGAAGTTTATGATCGAAGTGCTTAGCATAATAACGACGTTTGGCTTCTTTAATCTTCGAGTTAACTATGTTACGTAACAACCGATAGCTGTCATAGTATTCGGGAATTCGAAATCGTTTCCATTTTTTGAATTCAGCATCACGCTTGTTTCTTAGCTCAACAATTTCAGAGGTAAACCACTTGATGTTATTATATTTGACAGCTCTCCTTTTTAGAGGAACATGTTTATCGAAGAGCTGTAAAACTACGTGATGGAGAAATTCAACTTGGGCATCGACCGATGTTTCAAAAAATACGTTATGCCAATCAAGGCAAATAAGGTCTTGTTCAAGTTGCTCCACTTTTAGATTTTTAAAGTCCCTGAATGTATAAATCGATTGTTTGTTACTGGTGACTAAATTAAAAGTGGCAAAGATGAGGTCATGTTTAGAAAAAACAGGTGCGGAAACCTGGGTAAAGAACACTTCTTGACAATCACTAGTAATAAAGATGTCCAAGAGTGTGCTATTGGAACCAGTAAAGTGCGTTGGAATAGTCGAATTTACAACATCAAGACCAATCATTTTAATGGAATCAATAAAAAGTGACGATCTCATATATTCAAGTATATTACAATTAAAATCACCACACACAATAGTTCGCAAGTATAACGACGAATAATTTTCTAATAAGTCAAAGAGGGGTGACAGGTCAATATTATTGTAGGGTCTATAAACGACACCAAACAGGCATTTCCTTTTTTCAATTTCTATAAAGTAATACTGAAAATCACTATCGGGCGGTGACTCAAACAGAGGATTTACAGTTAAACTATCACGAACATAAATAGCAACGCCACCACCGATTCTAATTTTCCTGTCAGCGCGAAAGATCTTATAACCGCACATGGAGTATGGCTCGTCACTTACCCTCGGATCAAACCACGTCTCAGATACACACACAACATCAACGCAAGAACCAACAAACAGATATCTAAATTCGTCAATTTTCCCCGATAAACTTTGTGCATTAATGTGGCATACCCTAAGGCCTTCTTGCTGTTCACAAAAGATTTTAAGAAGAACGCGCAGGTTATCATTTGAGCCATTGCCTAAGGATAGATTTCCGCCGATATCACCCAGTAATGGTACCAACGGAAAATTGCCCTCTCAATAAGAGACTCAAACACAAACAGAATAGTGAAAAGTGAATAGTGACATATAGAAAGGAATACTGAAATTGTAGCTTACAAGTGAAATTGATATTAATCATATTATTCGATGGCGGCAAATGAATCCAAGTTGTGTATAGAATTTACCAAAAAAGCTTTTTCGTTTGGTTTCACACGAACATAAATACGCCCACCGCGGGTGAATACAGATGTCAGCTGCTTTTGATGTTTTAATTGGAAAGCTTTCCGATAGATTGCATGATTGGCTGCAGAAAGACTTTCATTGAGGTATATTGACACGTCAGATTGCATGCCAACATTATGTAATACGGATACGGTGTCGAAGGCCTTTTCCAAGTCAATCAGGCAGGCACCAGTGCACTGTTTCTTGCCTTTGTTCTATTGGATATCAGAAACCAGTTTAGACGCAGCATGAATGATATCATGCCCCGCCTTGAAACCGAACTGATTATCCGGAACTATATGTTTGTCCTCAACCCACTTAGTCAGGACTCTATTGATCACCTTCTCGAAAACCTTACTGATGTTTGGAAGAAGACTTATCGACCGGAGATTCGCCGGATTGGAAGTATCTTTATCCCTTTTGGGGATGGGATGTACCACCGCAGTTTTCCAATGCGCTGGATAATGTGCATTATTCATTGCATTATTAAACAGGGTGGTATAAATGTTCACCGCTTCTAGAGGGAGATGTCGAAACACAATGTTCGGTATTTCATCGGTTCCCACTGATTTCTTACTTCTAAGTGATTCGAAGATCGTTTGGAGCTCTTCCTTCGAAATGAACGGGGGTAGTACCCTATCGTTGGTGATGACATTATTTTCCATATTCTCGTCACTGAACTGGGTGAAACCCGAGCTCTCGAATCGCCAATTCACATTTCGAAGGTAGAAATTGTGCACAAGGACTCGATTCTCCAGATCGTGGTTCAGGCCAATGTTGCCATTCGCCTTGTACACTTCCCGGAAAGGCGCTCCTATAGCCTCTACCTGCTCCTGCGGATCCTCGATCACATAGAAGATTTCATCATCTACAGCCTCATTTGGATCTATGCCCGCTGCTACAAGTATTTGTTGGTTGTTCGTCGTTCGGGCGATTTTAAGACATGGAAGGTCGTTTTCATCTTTTCTCCGAAATATTTTATTTATTTGAGGGAACATATTCGGGTTGCTGGTGTTTACAGCCCGAATTTTATTGTTCCAATACAAACTTACAGATGCTCTGTAATTTTCCTTTATTAATGTTTGGAGGTTTTTGATCGACGACTTCAGTGTCATGGTCTCCGGGTTATGTCTGTCAGTAAACTGCCTGTACAAGGTTTTTAGTCTTGACATCAGTCTACTTTTCTGTCGGTGCAGTGCGTCAATAGTTGCGTTGCGGAATAAGTCTTCTTCGTCAGTGTGTTGGTACCGAGGCATCGTTTTGTCCATTGTTCGTTTGATTGTCTCGTCCATAAGTCTTAGATACCTGTCAATCTCCTCGTTTGACAGATTTCTGTTGGACGGTGGGTGGACCGAATTCGAGGAGAGTGCTCTCGTCAGTGTTCTGGTGAAGTGTGTCCAACGCACCCTACTATAATTGTAGGAATGCCTTTGGACAAACTCATCTAATTCCGCAATTTCATTGAGAACAGTTATTTCGGTGCTGAGACCGCAATGGTCACTGTCATACACGAAAGTGCGTAGACAGTTTATAGTTTGTTGGTTAGTGCATATCAGTTGTATTCGTGAGTCGAACAGCAGGGGATCCAAATAGGACCCGTGTCTGGGAAACGACGGACTATCCGTCGCTTTAAGCCCGAGTCGATACATTATACTGTGCTGACCCCGCCAATTGAATAGTAGGTTCCCTCTAGTGTTTGGTGTATTATTTCCCCAATCACTATGCTTGGCATTGAAATCTCCGTCGATAATATAATAGTTGTCTTCCAATTCCAGCCTCAGGAATCGAAAAAGTGTCTCGAGCTCTGAGATGAATAAAGTGGATTGAGTAGCCTTAGGTGCATAGACAGACACCATGTACAACCGCTTTCCACTACTCGTACACGATGCATGCTTCCAGCACCCGTAACCCACGTACTACACGACTGTATACTCTTTTAAAACGTATACCTTTTCGTACGAAAATTGCAACGCCACCTCCCTGAATGGAGTTGGGTCGGTTTCTCCGTACTATTTTGTATCTTCTGTGCCTCATTTTGTGTCTTTTGGTAAGCTTAGTTTCGCTAACCAAAAGCACATCAGGGGCTTGGTCGTTAAGCAACTTAAATAGTGCGGCTCGTCGTTCAAGCCTTATCAGTGAATTCACATTCACAGCAAGGACCTTCAGGGTTTGCTCCGCCATGTACGTACCCATTACGACTGAAGGTGCGTTAGACCCGGCAGCAGCGCGTATATTTGATCTACCCGCTTAGCCTGTTCCTGTATTTGACGCTGAAGCTGAGCCATCTGCCCCTGAATAGAGAGCAAGATAGCCAGCATGTCAGGTACAGGTTCCGGTGCTCTAGGCGCTGGGGCCTGAGAAGCTACCTTTGGTTGTTGTACCGTATTTCCCCTACCTGCTGCCATTTGGGCGTAGGTAACGTGGGGAGTAACGGCTGGTGTTTGTGTCTGCACGACTGGACGTTTAATTTCCACTTCCTGCTGCCGAGCCAGATTTACTCTTTTGATGTATTGGAATTTGGGAAAACCCCGATAATTTGCAGTGTGTCCCGTGTTCCTACATAAGGCACAAGATAGTTGACTTTTTTCTGACGCTCCGTCCTTACCCATAGCGCATTCCTCAGATTTGTGGTTCTTTCCACACTTCACGCATCGAGGCTGCATTTCGCAGTTCGACGCGGCGTGCCCGAACCTTTGGCAGCGAACACATTGTAAAATGTTGTCGCTCCGCTTTACTTTTTCCCATGACACAATCTGGTAGTCCAGGACTTTAATGCTCCTTAGACCATCCAATTTGCTATTGGGAGTCAGCTGAACCAGGAAGAATGGTAGCTTCCGCTTCTCCCTTTTGGCTCTAGCTGTGACGAATGGCTTAACCCCCACGAATTTGAGCTCGGCGCACTCCTTCTCTTTGAGCAGTGCGAGGAGTTCATCCGGATCAGTAGACGGCTCTAACCCCCTCAGCAGCATAGTTTGCTGCTTTTCACTCTTCGGTGTGAAGGAGAAGAACTCCGTCGTCGTGTCCTTTAACAATTGTTTTATTTTATTATAGCGCTCCACTGAATTGCAGTGAATCGCATGCCTATCCATACTTAATCTCTTAATAAAAAAATTATTGCCTATGGCCGACTTACATAACTGGATTGTGTCTTGCAATTCCATCTTGAAGGTGTTGATAGGTGGCACCCTTTGTTTTTGTTTCTGTTCATGGTGCTGTTGTTGCTGTTGTTTCTGCGGTTGTTGTTGCTTTTGTTGTAGCTGTTTCTGCTGTTGTTGTTGTTGCAACTGAGGTTTATGTTGCTGTTTTTGTTTCGGCGGTCTTTGCTGTTGTTGTCGTTCCGGTTGCTTTTTGGTGGATTGCTCCATTTGCCCTTGTTTTTTTTTGGTAGGGATTTTGCTGCTCCCTTTCTCTCCTTGCCATTTGTTTGGCTTTTATATCCACTATTTGCAGTTCTAGCATTTTGATGCTAGTATTCAGCGACTCGACTTGTTCATCTTCGTCGTCTGAATCTGAGGCTGCCAATGTGACGAAACTGTTGCTTCCTCCCATGTAGCGGTCCTTCCTCACATCGGACATTGATGTTGATATTATAGCCCCTTTATTTACATCAACCGGCATCTTCTCCGTTGAGGTAGATATGACAGGGCGCTTTGCAGGGCTGGGAGTTGGTTTTAGCTTCCTCCTCCTCTTTGTTGTCGTCTTTACTGACCCCTCTACAGACTGTGCTGCGTAATCAGACGACGACATTGCGTCATCCACTTTGCCCGTTTTTTGTCGAGCAGGTCGCTCGTTGTTTTCCATCACGTGATTTCTTTTACCGTTCTTTAATTATATCGGAAATTAAAGAAAACAAGAGAAAAAAAAAATAAAAAAATGATTCGGGGATACGAACCCACTACCTCTGATACCGTGACTGTGGAACACTCGCACTAGGTTACTGGGGATCTAACACACACTATGTCTAGGTGCTAATTTATGCTTTCTTTCACAGTTTAATTTGCTCGCAAGCTGAAGCACTTCTTGTCGCGACGAAAATCAGTGAACAACTGTTGCAGGAGTGCGAGTATATAAAGGTGGATATGCTGGTCCTGGATCTGGTACTTTTTGTTTTCAACCCATTTAGTCAGAAATTTATTGACCATCTTTTCGAATGTCTTGCTGATATTTAAAAAACAAAATCAACTATGGTCGATGCATCGCTGTATTCTAATGCACTGGATAATGGGCGATGTAAATGTTCACTCGTTCTTCTTCAGAGCTACCTACTTCTTTATCGATGCAGTCCGTCAATATATACATGTGCGTGTCTTCGTTTTCACTAAATCGACACAGAGACATCGTATTGTGCACAGTTTGTTTTATTGTCTCTAAGTAATCTGAGGATTTGAAAACAGTGGTATGACATTAAATAACTGTACACCGTAAATATTAAAGCAAACCCACTTAATTTATATTGTATTGGTACAGCCACTTCCTTCTACTGAGCCTCCACAATAAATTTCCACCAAAATTCATTGCAATGACACGAGTCATACACAAGTATCCCACCCATTAATGTAATCTGAATGCAGACTTAGACAAAGTTGGTCCAATAATATAAAATCCTGCCCTAAGCCAACCCATCAGAAGTTGAATTCATAACTTGTTTTTACATATTGTGTAATGTAATGTTTGCAATAGATGAAGCCTTTTGCACTTGTTTCGGTAGAACCCGTTGGTAGTGCATTCATGATTGGCTTATTATAAATTCGGCACCTTACTCCAGTCTTGCCAAATTTGTTAGTGCAATCTGAAATGTGTTATCCACACTGGTAGGAACAAGATACAAAATGCACTATAGTGCGGAACGTGTGGAAAACAGAGGTTTTCCATTCACACTCAGCTCAGTTCCTCCAATCTGAATCTGAAGCGCTACCCCACTTTTAAAGCGGTGAGAAACCACATGTGGATTCGGGGATTTTTCAATCATGGCGGATGTACTCGTAAGCCTTCATCAAATGTGCAAATTTATTTCACAAAAAAGTGAGACTGTAGGGAATTTTTCCCATCATAGATTTGTAAATTTTCGCAGATAACGTACTTCTTGTCAGATCTCTTTGATCCGCTAACAATTGTGAGACTATCCTTTTTGAAGCGAAACTATTTATCGATCGTTGGGTAGTAATTCCGAACTTCGATGAAGCGAAGTAGCGGAATGATGTGGTATCGAACTCTGATGATATAAATCCGTAGTCCCTTTTGCACCTGCTGCAATAGATAGTATTCAAAACAGTGAGTTAATATTTATAAATACACTGCATTATCTAACAAAAATTAAGCGATCACTGCTTCACAATATTGTATTACTATTTCCGCTACTACGTAGCCAATAAAATTATTCAACTTCAAAATCTCTTTAACACCATTGTGAATGCTAAAAAGCGACAGGCAACGGGAGGAGGTAGCGCGCATGATGAGGCAGCTCAGACAGAATGAGATATGGGAGAGGAACGAAAAATCGACAGATTCGGAGTAGGGAACAAAAAGAGAGGTGATAATGATCGTGGGGGGGCAATAACTCGGCCGGAATGAGCTATGAGCAGTAAGGGTGAGTCGAGGGTGAGTGCACAATGCACGAGTTACGTTTATAGCATCAACAACAGCATGGTCATCATCATTGTTACCAACCTCAAAGTTCCTACCTAGACATTACTTATTAACAACACAAAAATCATCATCAACACGTAACGGAAAACTTCAGCTAACAACAAAATTTGGCTTGGCTGGGAACAGTCCAGCAACAGAATTGCTACAGTGACATCGTTTTACCTAGTTTGGCAACGGCGGCATTAGCAATACAAGCAAAATAACGTGATTGTTAACTATTGACTATCTACTCTTCATTATATAGCGTTTTGTATATTATTGTGAAGGATCTGGAAGTAAAAAGACATTTTTCAAAAAAATTGTAGTTTATTTGTAAGGGTTGGACAAAATAGTTGGCGCTAGGGATACCGACGCTCTGTTCGTACTACCGATCCGGGTATAGGTACATCGAGCTATAGCTGGATTCGAATGAATATGGCGAGTTCTCATGAGAATTTGCATGGGAATTAGCTATGTTGTAGAGTATCCCAAGCACGTGTTATCAGTCCTGCAGCATTTGTTATCTATCAAGTCTATACAGCTTGTCCAAGTTGCCGAATTTAGAAAGAAATGAGAAATACTTCCCAAAAAGTAATTCTTCATTAATAAAAAATTGGGTTCTTTTACCAAAGAAAAACTTTTTCGAAAAATACTTGTAATCTAGGGTGAGCATTAACTGTTTATCGAGCTTCGTGAAGTTTTACTTCTATAACCTAGCTTTCTAGGCCGACCATTGTTTTCTTTGTAGTATCACACACGATACTACCGGAGCTTTCGGTCAATATAAGCCACCCCACACTCTATAAGCAACATCTTCACTGGATTTTGCCTTATGGTTTACGACAGAGCCAAAGTTAGGGACGGGATATTACAATAATTTAGCTAGGACACGATTTACTTATCAATCCTCACAAAAGAGTCATAAAACATTTAACCAAATTGATTTTGTTGATGTCCAAACATTCTAAGCGGCCAGTGTTGGCTCATACCACAGCCTAGTTTTAGACAAGGTACATCTGCGGATATCTCAAACACCACAACAACGGAAATGAACTGTGAGGAGATTTAATGTTAAACGGCTGCAATCGCAACAAATAGAAGCTTTTCCCGGTGTATATACCGTCTTCGTCTTCAACGCCTTTGAAATCTGCATTTGATGCTAAAGATCCGTGGCATAGGTGCCACCAGAGCCGCCAGAGCTCCGACTAACATATAAAAACTCAATTTTTTGACGAAATTCGACTGTATTCATCAACAAGTCTCCTCTTAGAATGATACAATCATTCCAGCGTCGCTCTAACATTTCTCTGCCCTTCTTATAGAACGATTTGTCCATCCCTTCAAAATGGCCTTCAATTTCGGCGATCAAATCTTCATTGGAGCCATATCTCTTTCCGGCAAGCATTTCATTCAAGTACCTTGCGAAAGATAATAGGATCCAAGTTTCATTCATAGTCACATACCGCTCAGAAAGTTATTTTGAATTCGCTCGAACTGTTTCCAAATAGCGATCTGCATCATCAACACGTTATTGAATTTGATCAAGTGTGAGCAAACACGGTACCCACTTCGAACTTTCGCATACCCAAATACTCGTGCAAAATATGATGTACTTACCTGGTTTTTGGATAACTTTACGATGTCAGCTATTTCACGCACTTTCACTTTACGGTTGTTCAGAACGATTTTGTTGATTTTTTTTTTATGTTTTCCGGCGTAACAATCTCATTTGTGCGTCTATAGCATTCAGCATCATTTGTGTCTGTACAACAGCGTCTGACAGCTACAAATGGCTGCTTTCGAAGGACCAAATTCCTTATGACACTTTTGAAGCCATTCTTGATTTTTAACCGTATTTTTTCAAATCAAATAGCAGTGTTTTATCAACGTACTAAAGTCGCTTTTCCATGATTTTGAAAATATCAACAGGTGCTGCTATCTAAAAGTTGTAAGGAAATGTTATTCAAGTGTCACTTTTGGGAATCGAACCACCTCTTGGAACCCTGACTGCGGATGCTAACAGGGGCTAGTATTGTTTAATATTAGATGTCGAGCATATACAGGATTTGTCTCCAAGGCGCTATCTGGCCTGCACTACTATCAACGATCTCAATTTTTCAAACGTCTACGTTCAGGCATGTGCATGATCATGGCGGCCCCTGGACGTAATCGACAATTGGTGCACTCGAAATGGACTTCAGTCAATCCTCTCAGAACTGAGATTATGCTCTTTACGAGGGGTGACTTTAAAAGGTGACTGGTCTATGTTTAGTGTCATCCGTTTCTCCAACGAAGCTAAATATCATATTTGGGTGCTATCCTGGATAACAAACTTGTTTGGACTAAACATCGAAAATCTCTAAGCCGCTGTAGGTCTTCTTGCACATAACGTAAAGGAGTTTTCGGCAAGACATAACACTTGTCGCCGAGGAGGCTGTACATAAGTATGATGGGAAGAATTGTATACTAGGCATCGGCTTGTAAACTAAGAGCAAGCTTTTAGGAAAACACGTCACTGCTGTGTTTACCAGCCTCCAAAAAACGATATATTTCAGTTGAATGGAGCTTTCTCTAGCACGCACCTCTAAAATCACTGATGAATCTCCTTCCTCTTGATATGGTGCCGTGAAATAAGACCAATTTTTGAAAGTTGACCTTATTTCACGGCACCTCTTGATATTAATGTCACGGGCTGCACTCTCACAGCCACTAGTGCACTTATTACACCACGCACTGGAATTGCGAGCCTACTCTCATCTGACTCCGGTCATATGGACGTACCGTCTAATGCAATAACATTAGACAAAGTATGAAAGGGACTTCATAAGCCACGGAACTGATCTAGGATGTGGCTCTGGTGTGCTTTTAGAGGACGAAAACTTTAGATTTTATTCCTCGGTAGAAACACTTGCTCCTGTTTTTCAATGGATTCTACGAGTACTCGTATACGTAGTCCTCATGCCAACGAACTATACTGTGGAGAATCGGTAGATGGGGAGAAGTACCTGCAGTTGTAGCAATAAATAAGCCGTGCTTGAGGCTTTGCTGGTACTCATTCAGGAACGCACGACTTCTCTGATTGCAGTCGGAAGGATAAGTTTTAGCCCCCTGGTCAGAGCGTCCTCGCCCCAAGCATAACTTTAGATTGCCCAACTCCCGAGTATGCTGGCAGATCACACGAATGTTTGTAAGAGATCAGCAACTTTTCTGTTGTCCATCCGTAGAAAAGACTGCAAACGCTTGCTGTGAGATTAATGACGACTCTCACAGCAAAACGTCCGGTCTACGGTAGTTTTAGACTGCAGGTTATGCTACTAAAACGTTTACTCATTTTTTTTTTTACAAAACGGACAAATTTCTGTGGAAGGGGCAAGGCATTCTATAGTTTTGGAGAATATTTGTCTTGGCTTTACCAATTTAAAAAAAAAAAACACATTTGGCGGAGTTTTACATTTACGGAGAATTACTGCGGAGAACTATCGCTGCTCTATAAATATCGGAACGTACCTCACCGATGCCTGTGATGTTTAAAAGAATTTAGTAAGAATGAAGCGCTGTCATGTGACTTCTTAAACATCACACTTGAGAAAAGCAAGCATCGGGGGTAAAATTTTTCAAAAGTCAGCCCAAAAACTTGAATCAAGAGGCACTCAGGGAGCACAATGATCGACCATTGGTTCCTTTGCAATCATTAATAGAGAGACGCTGAAATGATTTTTTTTTTTTGTGAATGAGGGCAAAACGAAGTACAATACATGCTGCCAACATCGACTGATTGGACAGATCGTCTCAATAGGCAGAAGTTTTAAGAAAATTTGTCTACCTTGCCCCGCTATTAACTTTGGTAAGGACTCAAACGACAACAAAAGGGTTACACTTCCTTGTCAGTGTCAGACGCCAATTATCTCCTGTTCTATGGCCCCGAATCATTAACTTCTGCGAAGGCCGACAAATTAATCTTTGGTCGCGCTGAACTCAAATGTCTTCGAGTGATTTCTGATTTCTTCTTTGCGTGGATAAAATTTCGAAGACGATATATATGTAAAAGCGAACTCTACGAGCTGTACGATAATATGGACATTAACTTTGGAAGAAAATTTCACTTCAGTCATTTGAGATGGTTAGTACATATAGACATAATGGAGTTCAGAAAACCTCAACCATCTTGTAGTGCACAACTGGAGGCAGTTTGCAAAAGACTGCGCTAACTGGAGGCAGTTTGTTTGTAAAGGCTCAGCCCCACCCTGGACTTAAAAGCCATCTTACTAAGTTCGTAAACAAGAAACTAAGTCATTCTTGGTAATCTTGTGGTGATACGAGTAGACGTGGGTCTAATCGGGAAAACAGCTTTCCGGCTATAGGTTATAGGTATACAGGTAAGGTTCAGAAGAAAAATTTTCCGTGCCCGAACTGCCTTTGAGGTTGCTTGTAACTATTTTCTGTAAACAATAAGATTTTTTTCGGATTAAAATTATCGCTAGCAAAACTACACGAGCTTTAGTTAAATTAAGAGCATGCATTCGGACATCTCCCCGCATTTATCTAGATGCTTAGTCTCTTCCCTACGGTACTCGTATATGGTCTGGAAACGAACAGATTATTTGTTGATGATGTACTCAGATTTCAGCTGCAATTATATCGGATAAAAGTTGGCTGTTTGCTGTAGTGCGAGTAAATCTTAGACCAACAAGTTATGCCGTCCAGAACCACCACCCGTACCTCGCCCATGTCCATGTCTGGAGTGTACGAAAGTGTCGTCTATGTCAACGAAGCTCTCTACCTTCACTCAAATAGCTTCAAAAGAATGGACTCTAATTAGGTAGCTTCAAATCGACTGTCCATCTGGAGATTTACATTTCCAGATTCAAATTGCCTCACAACACCCGTTGATATAAATTACCAGTGACACTTCAAATCGAGATATTACTGCTTTTCAGAGATTAAACCATCATTAAGGAGGTGCGCAAATGAGTCCATATCACAGGAGATGCTGTTGCCGTGTTAAGTTGTTGACGACATTATAGCGGCGATAACCACAGAGGAGTCTCTGAAGATGTAAATCCAATGAAATTTATTGGAGGAGACCATTAACCAGGGTTTTGTCATGTTCGATTTTTATCCCCCATCAATTTATTGCGTGCCTTGTTTACGTTCTATAATCCCTGCGGGGTCAGTTTGAGTGTTTCTCCCAACTGCAACAATGTCTGAAACTTGTTCGGCTGAATGAGTTAACTTTTTTTTAAACCAGATGGACTTAGGCCCCAGATTGAAGTAGGTAACCATTTGTACCACCTTGCAAATGTGAAGCAACTTCTTAAGCGGAGAACAAAAGGCAATGATATCAAATCGCATTTGCCTTGACTCCGTTTCGCATTTGCCTCTTGATAAGTAACTAGCGAAAACAAGACTTCTGAGTTCTAATCAGTTCAATTGCAAGCAACTATCTATGCAACTATTTATCCTACATACCACAGAGTTAGTCTAATGGATCCCCTAGATGGTAAAACGATTCCACACTAATTTGCACTCGGCCGAAGCACTAAATTCCAAAAGATTTTATCTTTATCTTGATATATCATCCAGTTTGTCTGCCTTTTACTTTATAAGGAGCCGCAGCAGGTGCTTCCAATAGTGGCCTTGCAGTTACTTGTGTTCTCCCAGAGGGAGCAAGTGCAACATTCATTAATTCAATTTCGATTTAACTCTCCTTCTAGAGTATCTGATAGCTCATAAGTTGTATTTGATTTGGATTTGTTTGATCCGATGTAACGTGTTGTACGAGAATCCGTGCGGATGAAACCTGCATAATGCATCACTTGACACTCATCGTTCAGACGAAGAGTCTTTGCTACTGAGATCTACTGACCGGACGGACGGCACTGCTCTCTAAATCCTTTGAAATACAATCTAATAAATATTTCGATGGAAAATCTTACTCTTCTTCGCCTCGAGAAGACTAGATCTCAGATGCTCTAGATGTTGGATGTACGAAGAAAGACATATAGTCATTGCGAGAGCACATGGACACATCTGAATGGGAAAGAAAGTTTTACAAGGGGTGGTAGTTTATGAGTAAGTAGCCACGACTAAGTTAGAAGGATCTGGCGTTTCAAAAGTAAAACTCACGACAAACTGATCTTAGGCTGACACGACATCATATGATAGGTTACTAAGAAAGACTAAGAAAGACGCTAAGAAATTGATGTGAACAAAAAAAGAGAGAGATGTTGGCCAATTATTAAACCTTTTTTTGACATCCTCTGGCCCGGGGTACAGGAGCTGAACTGGTCTTCGAAAAAAGCGCCCATCCCACCTCGGCCTTCGTATGCTTTTTCAATGGCAACCAATGCACTCGAGGAGTTGTATGGTCGAAAAGAAGAACTATATCGCCTCGCTTTAGCTGCTTCGATGTTTTGTCCTTACAGCAATGAAAGGATCTCAAAAGTTGTAAGCATTCACAACTACGAGTACATCGTCTCGCCAACTTTGCAGCAGCATCTCCTACGATGCTTCCAAAGCTCCCTCAAGTTAGAATCATCGACCTCTTTCAGCTCAGATGTATTCGCTGATTGGGGGCCTCCACATGTGTGGAGGGGGGCCTTCGCTGGTGTGAGCGGCGTTAATTGCATCGGTTCGGTGGAGACGTACGTTGGTCATAGCTTATGCCTCTGTAAGAATCTGATCGAAATGAAGTTTTGCCATACAAATAACTATTTTTAAGGTATTTTTAACAGTCCTAATTAACTTCTCCCAGAATCCTCCCGCGAAAGAACACCACGCCTAGCCATGAAACGCCTTAATGATATAATGCAGCTGTCAGTTGACATTCACACTCTAAATGAATAACTCAGATGGCGGCATACGTGAAGATTAGGATGTACGCTTTCCATATTGATGTCGTTCCAGCGGCCTGGTAGTTTAATGGTCCGTCTAAATCGATGCCTACGTTGTCCAATGGCCTGGTAAGGGTAATTCGGTGTAGCGGCAACGAAACGAGCGAAGCATTCTTGCACGTAATGCAGTTCTTTACACGTCGTTTGACAAGCTTGCCCTATGTTTGGAAAGGACGATATTCACTGCTCCGTGCATGGTGTTTAGGTGGTACTCATCGATGATGAGGGAAACAAGTTGATGACTGGAATGCAAAATTATGATATGTATGCCAACAAACGTATCATCTAACAACTGAAGTCTTCCTCGAAGACTTAGCAGCCTGTTTTCCAAAAAGGGGTGGAACTCAATGATTTTGGATGAGGGCATCAATGACGTCTTTTTCTGCAAGCATCGAATTTCATTAGAAAATAAAATCGACTGAACATACCTGAGCCAATAAAATTCAGCTGCTTTGAGTTCTGTTTCGGTTAAAAAACAATGAGATGACCTCTGCTTTGTTCTGCAATGCTTGACAGATCGCAGTACCCAACAAGTCACCCGCAACAACTTTGACCAGCTAGTGAAGTCAGCGCAGCACAGAATTGGAATTTCCGCTTGAGGTTCTTGGACATTGGCCTCTACCAACATTGTTGTTAAATGCTGGCTGGAGATCTGGATTCGTATGGTGATCTTCGAAAGCAGCATCACTAATCCACTTTGACCTCCAGATATGCCTCTAGTTATGAGATTCGCCGGATTCGGCAATGATTGCCACTCTTTACCTGAGCAGTGGTTCCAATCGAAGATGGATGTATGCCGACAGATTTCCACCACTCTACTTTGAACGTACGGCTTCCAGCGCTGCATTTGCCCGTAGATCCAACTCAGCGTAATTTTGGAGTCTGTACACATGAGATACCCTTCAACAGAGATTTTAATTTGCCGTCTGCTTCAATTTCGGAACAGTTAGCTCCTCTGCTCGATCCTCTCTCAATGACTAAATTCGGCTTTTAGCGCACAGGAACGAAACTGCAACAACACCAGATGAATCAACAGCCTGAATATAAGCCACTGCGCCATATGTTTTTAAACTGGCATCAGCCAAGATATGACACTGTATTCAGCTGGACAAAGCTGATCTCAGAATTGACATCTCTTTTAACTGGCGAATGTTCCCAAGCCAGCTTTCTTCTCGACGTAGCTTGAAACAGGATCTTCAATTTGATAAAGTTGAGGCAGAGCATTCCCAGCGGATCGTAGATATGTGCCATAGCCGAGAGGACATTTCATTTACTTCATCTAGATGAGTTTGCTTCCAAAAAACGTTGATATGATTCTAACTGCAGTGCCAGCTCGTCGCTGAAACCAGTCAGATTAAACCCAAAACCCTTTTGACATGATGGAAACATCTCCACATTAGTTCCATCACGAACGGCACGGCTGTTTGAATGCCACTTCCCTAAACACATTGATGCGGCCATGACCTCCAGAGCTCCTCGATGGATTTTAATTTCTCGTCCATATAGAAACTGTCTGCAAGGATTCGGCAAGTTGCAGGAAATTATGTGAACAAAAAAAGAGAGAGATAGAATATTTTATGTAAGTGTTTATGACGTTAGTCAATTATTGCCTTTTCTTTAAGAACTTTCTACTAATGCGGAAAAGGACAACTTTATCTCCTAAATTCAGTCGCTGTCCACTTATGGTAGCCAAAAATCATCGACAAGGTGATAACACCATATTTTCATACTCGTAGTCTAAAAACCACTACATATGCATACAGTCATTTCAATACAGCAGTTCACTATTGTCTGTCGTCATCGTCACGTCGCTTTACTTCTGTATTCAACTCAACTATACTCGAATTGTAATTATAAATTAAGTGCCTTCTCCACTGCCTTTTTAAGTTTAAGTAAGCGATGGATCAGGAAAGCGTAACGAAAAGTATTTCTTCAAAGAGGTACTTCCGATCGATTTTACTTTTGGATCGGATTTTTTCATATTCCGTCTTCGGCCTCTGTACACTTGAATGGCAATTTATTCTCACAGAGTGTGTATTGCGCCAATAATTATTACAAATTTATTACCAACAATCAACGAGAAAGTAATTAAATACCACGACAGACGGACCCTCTGCTGTCGACGTTGTTATAATTTGTAGAGCACACCTAAAATGTACAAAGCATTGCCCGTAACCGCAATTAATTATCACCCTAGTGACTAACAATTTCAGGAAGTTAGTCCACAAAGTTCTGCAACCACCTACAGTTTCCAATTAAGTTTTTCAGATCCACACACTTGGCCATAATCCAAAACAACTTTATTACCAAACACGATGCCTAGGCACTATCATTTGCGAAAGATACGAGTACTCGTACCCTGAGGACATTTAGTCATGAAGTTTATTGTGATCTTGTCAGACAAGTTTATGGGTTAGACGAAGGTGCCCCCGCTCGAGCCCTTTTCACGCCAATTCGAATTACATGGAGAATAAGATCACGTCAGTTGTGTCGGAAAAAGAAACTTCTTAAGTATTTGCATCCTAAAGAGGACATTAAATCGGAGAAAATATCAAATCAGTTTACCAGAGTAAACTGGTCAATAAAATGGCTGGAGTCCATACTTTTGAAGAAACATATTGCATGGCTAATAGAAAGTCATCTGGAGTACATAAATATTCGATACCATTTGTGTCGATGTTGATTGGAATAATGCCAGTGCGTTCTTTTATTTTGGCCACTTTCGACGATGTCTGATGTTTGATGAATTTTCCTAATAATTTTAAGAGCAGAATGGTGAACTAAATATTGCTCAACGTCAAGATGAAAGTCAAAAATGAGCAATAAGTCAGTTTTAGAGCATCTTTAAGAAGCAAATCCTGCTATTTGGGAAATTAGCCCGAAAACCATTCAGGCGGTGGTTTGATCGATAATGGCGGTTTGCGGTGTCAACCAAGAAAACGTAAGGGAAATTTACAACAGGCAGCGGGTTGAGTGCTACCACATTCGGCTGACCAGCTAGGGGTGGGTTTAAGGTTGGAAAATAAAAGAAAACAATCTACGGCAGTAGAAAATCTGAATAAAAGGACACACAAATGTGTTTGTAGGCGCCACGTTATCTTTTTAGCAAGAAATTGCAAAGTACCTTTTGTGTACTGGTGATTTATTTATCAGAACTTGTATGGGGCAATCGTCATAGGACTCAGATACCATCTTTCATTACCGTAACACAGGGTATCCAAGGCTCTCTGGCCGCTTTTTGATGTTTGTTTGTAACGATTCTTTTATCGTCTGTTGGCCAGATCACGATTCTTGTACTGTGACCGACGGAGTATTGCTAGTGGAGCACTAGAGCACCCAAAAATTAAGACTATGAATGGCTCAGCCCTTCGTGAAGAAAAAACTACGTCATGAGTAGTAGTTATTTGAAATTGAACTGGGTATTTGCACAAAAAATATTGCTTATTCTACGTAAATGACAGAATACACAATGGAAATATAATATCTTATTGACTACAAATGTGGCAAAATTAATGGTCAAGGTTACTAGTTGCTGACAAAGGAATTTATTTCAAAAATTGAACTAAGTTACAGTCTGGGTAACAATTTATTATTCATTAACTTAAAACTACAGTGAGATTCACAAGTTGAAAAGTAAACATCCTGCCCTGCGCTGATGATCCTTGGGTTCATCAGAGTTATGTGTTAAACGTTGGTCATGACACTTACGGGTTGCCTTATTCTGGGTATTGGTTTTGGTATTGACATGGTAGCCGATTTTCTGCAACTACTCGGACGATGTTTCCAGAATATATACATGACGGCTGTGGCCGCTAGGAATAGTCCACAAGAACTCATGATGGTATGCCGGATGTTATGATGTTGAAGCTGGTTAGGCAGCTCTATTTTTTGGGCTTTAATTTGGTCAAGAGGCCCCTGAAGTTCCATGATTTGAGTGCTGATATATATATTTTTTTTTTTATAATGAGCGCGCGCTCAAGGGGTTTGTATACCCTTAAGGTGATTGTTCACAGCGCGGGCAAATGAAATTTAGGGAGGAAGAAAAGAGAGGTACCGATGTACATTGCTTTTAAATGTTTGCAAGTTATAACGACCAGGAAATACAGAGATCGCCAGGGCATTCCATAAGCGAGTTGTACGGCTTAGGAACGAATCACGATATTTTAGAGTACGTCCGAAAATGGGCTTGAGGGTATACTGATGAGCATTCATAGCGAGACGGGTATTACGGTTGAAAGTTTGAATGGGCGGAATGCTACTGGCGATTTCAGTGGAGCACTGGTGGTGAAAATAGAGATAAAACAAGATAAGACAGGAGCCATTACGTCGGTGTTCGAGCATATCAATTGATTGACTGGCATTTAATATCGTCAATAAGTTTTATCGCACTGTTTTGAATTCTATCTAGCAGGTGCAGAGATGTTTCAGGAGCACCTGACTGAGATGTGGGCATTGTACTCCAATTTTGGGCGGATGAATGCCTTATATATTGAGGCCAGATCAGAGGGGGTAAAATATTTCTTACATCGCTTGAGGAAACCTAGACATTTCGCAGCATTTTTGGCGACATCAAATATGTGGTCATTCCAACGTAAGTTGTCATTGACACACATACCGAGAATGGAAAGTTTTTCGGTTTCGACGATGCAAGTGCCATTCATAGATAATGGCTGGGTGTTTAAATTTCGTTTTAAAGACAGCAGACAGCATTGTGTTTTGGAAGCATTAAATTCCACTCTATTGATAGTTCCCCAATTGGTTATGCTGTTGATATCGGAATTTAATGAGCTTAGCATACGCTGCCGTTCTCGTACTACAGCCGAAGAGCAGGGCCGTGAGTCCGGGAACGAATATAAAAAGCAGAGAGTACTGTCATCAGCAAAGGAATATATTGGATTAGAAGTAGCAGACAAGAGATCGTTAATGAAAATTAAAAAGAGTGTCGGTGACAGAACAGAGCCCTGGGGCACACCAGCATTTATTTTGTGAATATCAGACTTGAAACCGTCCAAGACAACTTGAATTGAACGTTCAGAAAGGTAATTTCTAATCCATTGAAGAAGAGAGTCGTCGATCCCAAATGCACGCATTTTCGACAAAAGAGCCTGATGCCAAACTTTGTCAAGTGCCTTAGAAATATCAAGTGCAACTATCTTGCTTTCGCCAGATTGATGTACGCTTTGGTTCCACATTTCGGTAAGACATGCCATCAAATCACCATTGGACCTGTTGCTACGAAAACCATATTGCCGGTCATTGAAAAGTTTTCGTGTTTCGAGATATTTCATGAGCTGATCATGAAATTTATCAGCGTTTCCATGACCTTGGAAAGAAGGAACGTAAGTGCAATGGGTCAGTAGGAGGAGAGAGAAGATGTTTCGCCTTTTTTAGGGACGGGCTGGACAAATGCTGTTTTCCATCTGCTCGGGAAGAGTCCTAAAGAGTAGGATTGATGAAAAAGCTTACGCAGTGGTTTTGCCAGCGAGGAAGAACACCTCTTCAGAAAAAGGGGGGATATACCATCTGGACCAGCGGATTTATGTATGTTGAGATCTTTAAGTACTCTTGCTACTACACGAGTGCGAAAGTAGATTCGTCCCATTGAAGATTCGACGCACTCAAGTGTAGGCGGAGACAAAGCATAATCTGGGAGTGTTGAGCTGGCCGCAAAGTGTGCAGCAAGCAGATTGGCCTTATCCAAAGAGCTGACTGGAATGTCATTGTAAATGAGCGTTGGGGTGGAGGATGAGGCGGAATTTCTAATGTTTTTGACGAACGACCAAAAATTTTTACTGCCTTTGGGACATTGCAGTACTTTTTGCCTCAGTTTTTGGTTGTATTGGAATTTCACACGCTTAAGAAGGGCGTTGCAGTCATTTCTGGCTCGTTTGAACTTTTTTCGGTTTTCCTCTGTCGGGTCTTGTAGGACCGAAAAAACACTTCTCTAACCCTGACGGCCTCTTTACAGCTCGAGTCGTACCATGCCTTTTCTTTTGGTTTGATACTCTTCATCCAATGAGGAATAAAGGATCTCATTCCAAAGAGAATGGTGTCTGTAATCATATCAGCAGCGGCATCCACGTCGTTATCGAGGAAGCATAACGACCAGTTAAAATTCCTAAAGAAGCTGTAAAGACCGCTCCAGTTGGCTTTCTCGTATTGCCATACGGTTTTTTTAGGAATTTTTTCTCTAACTGTGTGGTCGGTGTACAAGAAATTAGCTGATATGACACAATGGTCCGACGAGCCTAGAAGGGAGAGCACATCAATGGTGTACTTATCAGGGTGAGAAGTTAAAAACAAGTCCAGGGTGTTGGCGGTATGACTATCACCGTCTATTCACGTGGGCTCACGAACAAGCTGCGTTTGGTTGATCTTTAAATCGAATATCTCAATACACCGTTCTTCGGAATTGTGTATATTGAAATGCCCGTAATAACGATTTCAGTATGAGGATACAGGGATACAATTCTTTGAATGGAGTCAGACAGCCCATCAAACTCGTTAAAGGTTGAATTGCTGTCCAGTTTGGGGCTTCTATAAATAAAGCAGTAGTGGATAATTTGCTTACGGAGATGGAATTTTAACCACATGTAGCTGAATCCCGGATTGGAACATGGATCACATTGTGGTGGAGTTTGGTAAGCTACATCACTACGCACATAAATGGCGAGACCGCGGTGAGAGAAGAATAATGGCACTACTCGTAGTTCGTAGCCAGGTAGCTTCAGATCAGAATGATCTGAGAGGTGTGGGCGGGGATCTACCTGTGTTTCACTGAGTGCCAAAACAGCTGGTCTGTACTTACAGACGTGAACGTACGCGGAAAAGTGATTACTTTTTAGCCCGCGTATATTGGCTACGTTTACCCTGAATTCCCTAGTCATAATCACAGACAAACACAGAAAACACAAACATCGACGATACTAAGCAATATTGATCGCATTATGACGAAGTGCTGCCAGGCGTGTCACATTGGGTAGGTTTATACTCGTAGCTTGAGAAAATCTGGTTTCTGCCGGATACTGCTTGTGTATATATATGATGAGCTTGCAATTTTAGATAATCTTGTTTTACAACACAGGTTGGCTGAAGTTTCAATAAGCCAGTTCCGGTAATTGTGAGATGCGATGGTTGATTGTCACATATTATGTTTAAAAGTGTTTCGTTGATTACGGCGCAGATCCATTGGTTTGTGTTTGGAATTTTTGACCAGACTGGACTCGTTTCAATTACCCCTAATTTACATGTTGATAACGACGGTCTATTATTAATTAGATTGACTTCACACGAGCTGGTGTTTGATCCCCGGCGATAGATTGGATGGGTTTGAGTGCATAGATACCTTTCATTTTTTATAATGCTGCATGATGCATAGTCGTCTTCGAATAACGGACAATACTCGTCTTGATGAGGGCTTACTGCAAGATATGTATATGAATGACGGTTGTATTGTGATAAGCGTATTGTTTGTAATTGCTGGAATCGGCATGATCTTATACATTGTGAATTCTTCGCGTTCGATAAGTGGTAAACTGATTTTAAATATGGTTGGTCGTGATTCGCCCTTCTACTGCCATACATTTGTATAGTCCCAGCACGTCGTTTAGCTCAACAGGAAAATGAAGTTCTGGTGGAAGGAGATTTTTAATTTTGATAGCTTCTTCCCTCAATTTGTGTGGTGAAATCAGTAAATAATTCTTTCTTCCATGATGAGTGTCTGCTGCTGAACCTTTATCTAATATTCGTACTTAGTAATGTTATGCACACGATTGATTATTAGATCTAATTGTTTTACAAGTTGGTTATGCTGTTGGTTTATGGCTGCTTGGTTCTTTGTCATATTTGTCAATATTTTTTAATAATGCGAGCAGATGGTTTTCATTGACGTGCACCTTGTCAATATTAGCGGACATCTGCTCAGCGTATCGAAAATCAAGTTCTCCAAAGAGTATATTCGCTATATTGCCAACAGCGTCCACAGCTCCTCTTTTAACCTGTCGTTATTTAGATGGAAGTTGAGTCCCAAGCAATTCTTTTTGATCTGTTAGCTGTTGATTGATGTACTGAACTTGTTGAACAACTTGATTGCATAGGCTCTTTGTCGTGATTTGGTTGCAAATATGTTGCATGTGTTGCATGGATAGTGACTAAGTTTACCGTTCCTTGATTAAAGAAGTGTATTCCTGGAGTTGACCCAAATTTCGCGATTTCCACAATATTACTTCCCCTCACGTTTGGGACTAGTAAGTATACCAGAAGCATAGTTAGCAATGGTGAACTCAACTTACGGGCTTTCTTATGCGATGATTCAATTATTTTATCTGAAGGTCCGTCGAAATTTTTCGATTGATTCTCTCGTTTGCGATGTTGAGCGGTTACAGATGGCTGGTTCTGAATCAAATCGTGTGCTACTCTTGAGTCTTTCTCTATAGCAACTTCATCATTGACAAGTGGAGCCTGTTTGTGTATTGGTAGCTTTATAACTCCTGATTTTGTACGAACATCAGACGCTCTGATGTGACCGTCAGCCCCGGCATATACCTTAACAATTCTGCCAAATGGCCACTTCATTGTCTTCTTTGGTGATGACCAAGGTGCCGATTTCAACGTTTGTCGACGAAGTCTTCCATTTGTTCCGGTGCTGTAGGTCATTTAGGTACTCCTGCGACCACAGTTTCCAGAATTCTTCTTTGATGTGGGATACTAATCATGCTTCCCACAATAAAACTAAACAGGGATACGGATAGAAATTCAGACGGGACACTGTCTCCTGCGGCAGGACGCAAAGAGACTCAAATTGTCAGATACGTATAGCTGCAGATTCTGTGGTGATCTGCAAGCTGTTGAGGACATAACACACATACTGTGTGAATGCGACGCATAAAATTTTTAGTGAAATACTTTTTCGAAAACCTAGAGGAAATAGACGGCACGAACGTCAAAGGACTTCTTGGCTTTTGCAAGAAAATTGGGTGTTTCACCAGGGCGATTGTTTAGGTTTTTGCAATTTAAAGACAAATTCAATTGGTTCCACAGGGACCACGATGGTCCCGTTTAGGTGCCTAGTGTCTGTGTGATGGCATATCCATCACACCCCTGTTTAACCTAACCTAACTCAACCTTGTATGGGACCACGAAGTGAGCCAGATTAAATGATTAAAAGGTAGTTAAAATTGCCGGACTGGAAACCGCTTAAGAGTGGGACGCTATATTCCGTCTTTCCGAATAGTTGAAAAGTGGTTTGTCGTAGCGGGTCGCGTGTCGCGTTTCTCGTCCCGCTACGCTGGCAGAAGCCTACCGGGATCTCACTACATAATTTCACAACATAATACTTAGCTGTTATTTGGTTTCCTTCTTCTCTCGTCTTCTTGGCTCTCTTTATTGTTCCACGGATCCACATGCAGTCCATTTCGGTCAACCACATATCCTAAGAACTTTACATACTCATCCCGACTGACTTTCAAACCTGCTTCCATCAACCCTTTGAGAACCTCTTTCAGTATTTCCAGGTGTTTTTTTGGAACGAATTTGTGACGATGATGATATCGCCTAATCGTTCACAAAGACGAGCGGCTGGAGGTCGGCACCCAAAGCGCTGTCAATGAACCTCTGCCAAGTCGCTGGTGCATTGTGTAAGCCAAATTGCATCCTCTTAAACTGAAAGAAACCCCTATTTGGTACCGTGAAAGCGGTGAATGATCTGAAGTTTTCCTCCATCGGGATCTGCCAGTAAGCCAACTTTATGTCCAGAGAGGACAGGTATTGTGCATCCCGAAGTTTATCTAATTTTGACGAAATGAAAGGAAGTGGATACGTGTCCCATAGCTTTCTGTAGTCGACACAAAATCTATACGAACCATCTATTTTCTACATAAGAACTATAGGGGATAGTCACTTGCACTTAACAGAAAACCTTTCCTGGTCCTGAAGGCGATACTACTACGTATCATTTAGAAGTCTAATCGAGGCACTCCCAATAGTGCTTGAATTGCCTCCATTGAAATAGAAATACTAGCAAACAGAGCCAAGCAAAATCAGTCTTTGGCAAGATAAAATCCCTCGGAAACCTGTCTCAGACCTTACTTCGCTCTACCACACCGATGCCCAAAGGTTGCACAGGCAACAAAGTGACCACGGTATATGATACGCACAGCAAGATTCGCAAGTCCCCAGTCGGACCGCAAAATGCGTCTAACCCTACCAACAGTACAGAGCAGCCTCTAGTTTAAATCCGCCTGGTAAGGTCTGAAATTTAAAAGCTCCCTCATGGTTATGCCCAGATACTTGGCCTTGGTCACATACCTGAGGACAATGCCATTCAAGCGCATTGTGCGAGGACGATTTCGAAAAGTGCCCTTGAGCATTATCCCGAGACACCCTACCACCAAGTCGGTTACCTCATTCTCCCACAATTGGACGAACTCTCTCTCTCTCCTAGTCTTTCCAGTTAACACGGTTGGACCTTTCATATGCATATGCACAACATCCGCAGTGTTTCAATAATTGCCGTAATTTAATCAGGGATTAATTTCAATGCATCCAAGATTACGTGACCTCGTTATGATTGAGTGCCAGCTCAAGGTGTCGAAGAGACCTCGAAAATCAATGAGGCTGATGCCACGATAAAATCGAGAATTGGACGTGATCCTATCGGGAGACTTAAGGAGGACTACAACTACGATACAGGCAAACAAGGTATTCAGGTATCACTTTCCAAAAGGCTTTTGCCAGTTACTCCAACTAACTCAGGAGATCTCCTAGATCGAAGTAGTGAAGCCCCGTGGTTTCCCTCACAGAATCTAAGTCCAGAAGGATGAAGGCTCCTCAACACGATCCTCTCTAGGAAAGAATTCGTGTAGCAAAGCACCAACGAAATCCTTCCATCAGGATAATAGAGTATTACTCACACAGATGCTTTCAATTTTAACACTTCTTTTTCTGCTCCTACAGATTTTGTAGAGCTGGCTCCAGAGATCATCCCTATTTTGAGACACGATGTTACCCAAGTGCTTTCCTTAGTGTACAACATCATTTTTTTGCCCTTAGCAAGGCAGCGCCAGAAGGCATTCCCCAGATGGACCAGGTCATCAGCACACCATCTCCTGCCGAAAATCGAGTCGCTGTTAATTTTACAGTGATTGATCTCATCTTGAATCCAGTTCTCATCACTCACCCCTAAGCTAACGCTAAACGGCCTAATAGCTGCCTCGTTGGCAAAGGTAACATCAATGTCACTTCTCCCACACACGACCCACATCATGAGTATATGCCTCGCTCGGCCAGTTGATGACGTGGACATTGTTTGTGACCGCTCACACCCCAAGAAACTCCCCCCGCCCATGTCTCCGGTAACCAACTGAAAGCCTGGATACCATGCTGAACCACAGTGTGGAGGTCGCATTGTCGTCAACACCGAGGATGAGGAGTTCACTGCCGGCTAGCGAAAACCAACCATTCACATACTCAATATGTGCTTCGATTTCTTCCTTGCACTTGTACAATAATATATGCTGGCAAGGAAACTTCTGTCAAAAGGCCCACCCAAACGCTCACGCAAACGCCCCATTCGCTGGAGGAAACTGACACAGCTCCAGAAACAAGGCAAGATCGTAGCTCTGCCCACACATTATCACTCTTAAGTCGACCCGATAATATTTTTGAACGATCTTCAACAAGCTAATTTCTAGATGCCGCCCTAGCCAACACAACTATATGTCTACCGGGGACAATCAGTTGACCCCATGAGGCGACCAGCCCTTTGAACTTGCTATTCTAATACTGTAAAGCTCCTTTGCAGGATGCGGCTCTGTGATCTTCCTGTCCGCAGCGGCAGCAGACATCTGCCTTAAATGGACGTTCAAGTACGCTGTAGCCAAAACATCATTCCAATTAGTTATGCAATACGACTTCATTCATGCGGCGGCCTCGGCTGGCTTCGCAATATCGCGCATCCTGTCAATCCAATATTCCAAGACCTTGTTTACTGCTTCTGGCTCTATCTCACGCAGTTCTCGGAGGATATTCGCTTTAAGGCATTGAATCGTTTCTGGATCGATCGCATAACATCGATCTTTAAGGGCATCCCACAAAAAAAAGTCTTGACATCGCCAAGGCGGCTGATCCCGAACTTAACGCACAAAAGATCGATTGTTTGATGGGCTGATGCCATATGATGCCTCATCGTCCTGAAATGAAAGATCGTTCAGGGCCATGTCTTCAATTTCATCTTACAAAAATTCGGTAATCATGGCTCTATAGCACTCAGCATTTTCGAAATAAAATGGCCCAATGATGCCACCACTGTAAAATCAGCACAAAACTGTCACTCTCTGTAGTGAGGAACTAACTGCTGCATTCTAATCAGTGAATTTAGAATCTAACTACTGACTAATTTTGTGGCTGACTTATTCTGGAGAAGAAGGCGTTTCGATTTGCGAATGATGAACGAATATTTATCTACGAAAGCAGTACCACAGGAAAAAGATGTAAAAATTAAAAACACAATGACATCAGCAGCACCATTATAGGTCCTCACTCTCTAGACACCATCATCGAAGATTAATCTCGACCACCCGCAGATGGGATCCTATAAACTTATTCCGTCGTTTTCCCTGGATCTGCTTTAGGTAATTTGATTCCAAAGTAGTCTTACTTCTCGTTACCTTATGCATAAATAGTCTCTGACTGCTCAGAGCAAAGTGACAGTTGTTGATGTATAAAGTGTCGAACAGAGAGCTCCTTCCTTAGTAGCTGTGTCTGTCCACTTTTTCCAGCTATTTTTGTATTATGAACTTGTTGATGAAATGAATTCTGTAGCAGCCATTATTACTCCCCGCCGAGTTATTTCAATATCCAGTAATTCAGCGAAAAAACGAAAAACAAGAATTATTCCCCTTTAAGGATAGGGTAGCGACAAGATTGGTCAGTTTTGTAAGCAACTCACAGAGTAGGCGTAAAAAACCTAAACGTCAATAATTGGCAATTACCAAGCAATCAACCGCATTACCACCAAGTGTGCCCAAGTCGTGACAGTTTGGGATCAGGCGCACCACTATAAATCGCTTCTAATGAATGCAGTTCCTATCTATCGTTGGTGGTGGTGGTAGTGGTGGTTCATATTTGTCGCTTCAAAGCCGGAGATATTCGCAGATCCCTGTAATAGAGTTATTTCTAGCCATCTCGATCGCCAACGCAACAGTGACTCCTTTCCACGATCATAAAGGGAAAACTCGTTTTCTGTCTGAAGGTGGTCGTTGCTTATTAAAATCCTGGCAGGAGGTCTGTATCCGAGGAAAAAACAGCAGACCAGACGACAACTACCAGTTCAAGCATGAGTACATTCATTTTATTACGTGCTATGACGTTCGCATATCCCGCTTTGCCAAAATTAATGTTATGGTGCTCACATTGCCAGTACGTTGCATGATCGTCACCGCAGACAAACAAAAAGAAAAACGTCAAAAGTAATGGTTTACTTATATCAACGAAGGGTAATTGGAACAACGCTTACACGGTGCAGAAAACGCGGTCACTGCGGACACGCAAAGCAATGGGCTTGCTTAAGCGCTGAACCCAGCATTGGATTCATTCCTTTGTCGACCTGGTCAATGGCTGGATATTAAATTCGATTGTCCACCTTGTGATAATTGATGCAATTGTCCAGAAGTATTTTCGATATTGGTTACGTGAATTGTTTTAAGATTCGATGGTACGGATTCGAGTTTAAATGTGATTACAGCTTTGTCACTTTCGATGCAGTTTTCAGCAAACAAAGCAGAGCTCGTGTCAGAACAGTGAATAAAAGGCTAAATAGACAATGAAACAGGAGAATAGTCCAATTCTTTGGAGGACAAAAGAAATTTAACAGGAAAATGACGCTCAAATCAGCACAAGGAATTTTGCGGGCTCTACTTTAATTGACATAGCTGTCATTAAAACATTGACTGGAACTAGCACGAAACTCATAAAGCTTGCAGCATCCGCAGGAGAGCGTGAAAAGCCGATCGAACGTATGGCAGCCAAGGCAAATTTCAAAAATTTTAAATGCGACCTATCACGCCGTAAATTAGCAGCAGGATTCAATAAGTGGTTTGAAGACGGACGTAGATAAGTTCAGGCAGGACGAATAATTTTTGTCAATTTTACAATGACATAATGACAATGACATCTCTTAAAGCAAGATTTTGCTCTACTGAATTGTCATTTACTGGCTGAAACATTAGTGTCCGTTCGCTCTAAACATCTTAGCAACATCCGGTGACTGACGTTCAATTTCCTCAATAGGATGACTGGTGACTGGAACTCTACAGCTCGTTGTGTTCGCTTTTATACCTCCTGCTGCTCAACCCGTAAATTTTTTTTGTTATAAGAGCTCAAGATATTTTGCATGTCTTTGCAATGTTTGCATACATTCATCATACATAGTCTTACGCTTGCCGAACGTGCGGAAATTACAAAACAAATTTTTGAAATTATGACTCAGTTTTAAATACGCAACGTGAATTTCGTTGTGAGGTCGGTCGTCAACATGACTTCAGGGTGCAAGCAATTTTTCGCACCGTGGAGTTCACTCTTTCGCATCTTAAGCTACCAACCAGACTCATTTATATTTATTTATATTTATTTGTAAATTGGAAGCATACACTTTAAGATTAAATAATTATCTTATTTGTTAGTGACGCCTAGAATTAATTAAAATATTAAACACTACTGAATAAACGTAAAACAAACATATCAATAAGAAAACTAAAAACTAAGTATTCTTGTGAAATTAAGTGAACTAGGATAAAACAAAACCAAAGCCAAGAACATCTCCATTAAATTAAATTTAATAGATATAAAAGAAAAGAAAAGAGAGAAAAAAGAGAATAGAAAATAAACAGGACTTTAAGCTAAATTGGGTTGTTGACAAAAAAGGACTTAAGTTTAACACGAAAACGTCTAGTGCCGCCGTGCTCTCTAACATGCCTAGGTAAAGAATTCCACAGGCGGACGACGTGAACGAGGAACTGGCGCTCAGAAGATAGGCAAGTAAATCTGGGGGGAATAAGTTGGAGAGTTCGGTTTGAGGTGCAAGGGCGCAGTATGTTGAAGAGATAAGAGGGCTGATGTGTTTGAATGACATTGGATAGCAGTATAAGAGTTCGATAGCGAAAAAGATGGTCAAGTGACATGTTGTATAGAGATTTGGAAAACAAGGATATTCTGTCAAAACGTTTAAGGTTAAAAACATAGCGGGCAGTATTGTTAAACGCAACATTCAGCTTTCTCCGGCACGCAGAATCACAGTTGGAAAATATTTCGCAGCCATAACTAAGTATAGGAAATACTAAGGTTTTGGCTAGCAAAAAACGCGGGGACATAGTAATGGGACATCCAGAGCTGTCGCAGTATGCCATATACCTTACCAACTGTTGCATTGATATGGGTCTTCCATGTCAGTGTTCTGTTGAACACGATTCCTAAGTTTTTAACAGTTCATTAAGCACAATATCGGGAAAGTAAGTAATATCCAGTAATGTTTTGCTTATAACAATGCATTTGGTTTTAAAGGGATTGAGAAAAAGGCCATTGTTTTTTGCCCAGTTGGATATATTTTCTAAATCAGAATTAATTGCGCTCGAACAGTCTTCGATCATACCTAGTTGGCAACTACGGTAGAGTTGAACATCATCGGCATACATATGGATGGAAGAAGAAACAATAGAAGGAAGCTCATTTATATATAGGGAAAATAGAAGCGGTCCAAGAATAGAGCCTTGTGGGACACCTTTATTATTTAGAATAAAGTCAGATGTCTGAGGTCCGACTACGACAGCCTGTTTTCTCAGTTTCAGGTACGAGGAGATGAGTGATACAGATGAACTAGAGAAGCGGAAAAAAGTTTTCAATTTATGGCACAGTTGTGCATGATCAACGGTGTCGAACGCCGTAGAAAAATCGAGGAGCACCAATAACGTCGCTTCATTAAAATCTAACTTCTCTCTAATATCATTCACAATTTTAATGGTTGCAGTGATACAGCTATGGTGTTTCCTAAAACCGGACTGTAAAGGAGAGAGCAAGTTATACTTTTGGATGTGAGAGCTCATTTGTCTTTGTAGTACTCGCTCGAATACTTTTGACAAATAGGGTAGTATTGAAATGGGACGAAAGTCGTTACTGTTAGGCTTTTTTTGGATAGGGATAATTTTTGACATTTTCCATTGTGTGGGATAGCAACCGGTCGTTAAAATAGAATTAAAGGAATAAACTAAGTAGGGAAGAATAACTGGCAGGATGATTTTTATAAATTTGGGATGGATGTCGTCAAAACCAACGGCATTAGATTTGACTGATAACAGACATGAAACTAATTCGACATCATCGATGCAGGCGAACTCTAAGCTACCTACTTCATGTGAAGTTGACGATGTAGGACGTTCAACATTTAAGGATGGGAGGGGAAGATTAACAAAACTTTTTTTAAGCTCGTTTACGTTAAAATTAACATCGCCGTCTTCTTTGTTTTTGCCAATACCAATTGCACGGAGATTATTCCAAAGCTGTTTTCCTCTAATCTGTGTATTTAGCTTGTTTTTGTAGAGCTCTTTTTTTGCCGCTTTAATTTTACCCACTACACGGTTGCACAGGGAACGATACATCTGGAGATGGATGTCTAACCTGTAACGCTTCCATGCATCATACCATCGATTACGTTGCTTGATTAGGTCCCTAATTTCACCAGTAAACCAAGCATTTTGCCCATGCCTTATTTGTTTTATTTTCAGTGGAACGTGGTTATAAAATAATTGACGAACATTATTGCAGAGATACTCCACTTGGTCACTAGAAGAAGGCATGTAAAATATTCGATTCCACTCAATGAGTGCGGCATCTACCTCCAGCTGATTTAAGTTAATGCTTCTGAAGTCGCGGTATTCATATACTAGATCTGAGGACGTAAAGTTAAAATTAAAAGTTAAGTACAGTAGGTCATGTTTTGAAAAACCGGGTGCTGACAGCTGGTCGTAAAGGAGAATGTCGCTTACATCAGTGACAAAGAAAACATCAAGGAGGGTACTACCTTCTTCAGTGAAGTGAGTAGCATGAGTAGTGTTAGCCGAGAATAAGTTAAAGGACTTCATGCCCTCAACCACAATATGCTCAGCAAAAAGGTTGCTATTTAGGTCACCAGCAATGATAATTTTTGGATAAGCTATCGAGATAGATTCCAAAAGACCAAAAATAGGAGAGGGATCGGTATATTTATTTGGTCTGTAAATAGACCCAATTAAAAGGGCGCCCGAAGAAGACTTCAGTTCAACGAAAACATAGTCAATCTCACTTCCGAGGTCAGACTTACATTTGAGGTGACTATTTAAGCCGCTTCTTGCGTATATTGCAGCACCACCACCTATTCTATCTATCCTATCCCCACGAAAAAGCCTGTACCCATTAACTTTATAAACCTTATCTTTGCAATAATTTGTAAACCATGATTCGCTAACGCAAACAACATCAATATTGGAACCTTCGAACAGATCTCTAAACTCATCCAATTTTGGAAAGAGGCTCTGCGCATATCCTCAAACCAGTTTTCTGCTCGCAAAGAATATTCAACATTGAGCGACAGATCCCTCCACTCTCATCACTAATGGAATTCGTGGAATTCATGCCACTAGTTGTTGCAAGCATTGTTGTATAATAACAAAAATAGAGGAAACGGCACATTAAAAGCAGGCGGCACCCTATTGGTCGTGATAAACTTGTTAGTATTCATAATAGACGAATTAAGGCAAAAATGGAGATGTTTTGTTTGGATGAATAATGAAAAACTTAAAAATAATTTTAAAAAAAGCACAAATGAAGAAAAAAAATTAAGTTAGCAGTTTAAATTCAAAATTAACAAAATTAACAAGATTATGTTAAGGAAATAATATAAAAGAAGAAGA
Source organism: Volucella bombylans (assembly GCA_949129095.1). Taxonomy (NCBI): domain Eukaryota; kingdom Metazoa; phylum Arthropoda; class Insecta; order Diptera; family Syrphidae; genus Volucella; species Volucella bombylans. The sequence goes on along the minus strand of OX422141.1, from coordinate 161,040,507 downwards.
AAGAAGAAAAAAAAAACAGTTTAAGAGATACTGGTGTTATTGATTGTGGTTGTTATTTTCTTGTCGTAAAGTTTGGCGATGTTTTCGATGACATATGGTTCATCATGTAGATGATTTTTTACATACACATTACCGCGTTTTGTAAACACAGTCTGCAGAAGTTTTTGTTTTTTGAGTGTTAGTGCCGCATGTAATATGCTATTGTTTGATTTAGATAGACACTCACGGTGGTAAATATTAGAATCCGAACTTAATCCGATGTCATGTAAATTAAGTTGTTTTTTGTTTACCTTACGATATTTCGCTGCGGAAGTTAGAACATAGTTCCTGTCGTACGCTGATCGGAATTTAACAATTATTGTGGTCGAATTGCGCGTGCGGAAAATATCGTTTATTTGTGGCGGTTTGATTTGAATAACATGGCACAAATGGTTAAAGTAAGATTTTAAATTTTCGTTCGGAGTGTATGCTATGCCAAATAGCACTGCATCACGGGAGACGCTTCTGTTTTCGGTTGCTTCTTGAACAAGTTTTATTTCATTGAGTTGCGACTTGAGTTCATTGGTGCAAAATGAAGACAACATAGCCGCCATAGCGGCCAGTATCGAAGAAGACCCAGAAATGTGAATTCGGCGCCGATCAGCTGAATTGGACATCGCCAGAGAGTCAACCCGACTTATGTTGCCGTTGGATTTAGGCCTATACCCGTATAAGATTGTGCTAACGCAAGAATTGTAGCCGGACGACCATATACAACGCCATGAGGTCGCTAATTGGGCGCTGGAAATGTTGGCCGGAAATCCGGATTTTGGCCAAAGAATTATCTTTTCGAACGAGGCCCATTTTTGACTCAGCGGCTATGTACACAAACAAAATTGCCGTAATTGGAGCGAACACAATCCACAAGTATTCAGCCAAGCATCAATGCACCCACAAAGATTGACTGTTTGGTACGGTTTATGGCATGGCGACATCATCGAGCCTTATTTCTTTCGAAATGAGGAAGGAGACACCGTTACCGTCAATGGTCTCAGGTATAGAGCGATATTACCCAACTTCCTGTGGTCGGACCTCGATAACATCAATATATCTTAGCTGTGGTTCCAAAAAGATGGCACTACATGCCATACAAGCGACGCAGTGCTCGAAGATGTGAAAGACAAATTTGGTGACTGAGTCATCTCACGGCGAGCGTTCATCAGTTGGCCGCCGCGATCATGCGATTTGACACCACTCGATTATTTTATCCGGGGCTACTGTCGGTCCTTGTGAAGTTTTCGTGTTTCGAGATAATTGGGCAGACGGTTTATCAGCACTTCCATGGTCTTGGAAAGAAGGGGCGTGCGTGCAATGGGTCTGTAATAGGAGAGAGAAAAATCTGTAGACGTACCTTGGCTACAACAAGATAGTGGTTCAAGTTCAAGCGGACATCTATAATACTGGAGGAGTGCCTTGCGTCGATCGTAAGTTCGTCCGTTGTATGGTCAGGTTCTTGTGTGAATATTGGAATGAGGAAATCATGTTCTAATTATAATTTTTTATTGTCCTCTCAGCCAAGTCACTTTTTCTCCTGTCGGAACAGAGCACTCAGCCAAAGCACTAGTCCTACGTACTCCTAGTATGTTGTTTCTCTGAAATGTATCCCTCTTTCGTAGAAACATGAAAAAGCACTTCATGGTACCTGCAGCTTGATGCAGAGCATAGGCCGGACACTCAATGAAGCAGTGCTTCCTCATCATTTTCACAGCAAGCATCGCAGGATATTGTGTCCCATATGACCAGCACATTTAGATGCTTAGCATTTTGCGGTGCCCTTTAGGTGCCCTTCATGACGCCAGTACGAAGCCTGAAGTCACGGACCTCTTAGAGACATTGGGAAGGATTTATTTGATCTGCCGATAATTTGAAAAGTCATCTTTCTGCAGGTATGCTCATATGAAACCCAAATTTCATTGGAAACCCTAACCGAAGGCGGAGGCAATCCTGACACAGTTTCGGGTCATAAAAATTCTTTTTTGAGCCTGGTCAAGCAATCACGTCTCATTTTCCGCGGTCCTGTTTTGACCTGGACCCAAACAGAAGTCACTGAGTTAAGCTATCCTACTTTTTTTGTTTTTTAAGAACTTATCACTCAAGTGGGAATGAATACACTTAAAATTCTCAATCTATCTTGAAAGTCGTGAATGAGTTGAGCATGACTTTAAGAGCAGCTTGGGTGTCGCTGCAGATGCAGATGCTTCAACCCCTCTATCTATTCTTCAGAATTGCGCATTCATTATCCATTCTGGATCGAATATACATATTCGGGATCGCCGCAAGTTTCCAATCGAGAAGTGGAATCCATCCTTGTCGTCCTCCAAAAGGACACCAGAGAAGCATTCTAAATTGGTTTTGGAGCCGTTTGTAAATATGTGATTACAATTGTGGCCTAAACTAGTCAAAAATACAAGGAAAATCGATTCCATCACAAAGCAATTTTGCGCAATGAAGCTCGACCATTCTTTATATGCTCTTCAAGACGAAGGAGTTCAGACTGATAGGTCTAGAACACTCTGTAGTCATCTTTTCTGATTTTTGATATAAAAACTACTCTCATTGTACCAGAGTTACCAGAGGATATTTGGGTATAGACTATCGGTACCAGGCGACTTGAGAGTATCAAAGAAGGGACAGTGTATTTGATGGTCGCATCCGTCAACGGATACCAATTACGGCGTGTTTCGTTATTTAGCCTACTTCCAGCTTCGGTGAATAGGAGTTCGTTGTGAACTGGTTTTGATTAGATTACCTGGAATGTGAGTCTCAAGCCTGATTTTAACTTAGTGTAGGTGCCATCAGATTTTCGGAGTGATTCCAGGTTTCCCTATTTTGAGGACCATGATTAGCCTGCTAGTTTCACTGAAAGTTTCAGTCAGTCAGAGGCACTCTTCCAAATCCGAATTAGCTTCTTATATTCTTTTTGCTTCAATCTGTAGCGACTTGTCTAGAAGTTTTCTAATTTCTTTCTTTCAACCATGGAATAGGCGATCTGCAAATTTTTTTCCTGTCTTGACATGGTAGCTCCAAGCATTTAGTGAGAGCATCATTCAGGTTCTCAATGGTATTATTCTGAGTGTAGGAAAGGCACTTTCCTTAGCTCTACATCATTTCCAGGTAAACTTTACAGAACCATGATGCCTATTCTAAACCTCGTCAGACTATACAGAATGAGCTCGCTGCCCCGTAAATCTTACCGAGACCTTTGGTGCTTAAAATCGTTTTAGACAAAGTGATGCTTTGTCATGTTAGAAACACGCCACCACTTTGGACATGCATTGCCATTTCAATTGGCGGTGAAAGAGGATATGTATCAGCATAGGTGGCAACAACCAAACTGCGCTTATGGCCTTTCCAAGCGTCTCAAGGGATCGATAAGAAATTGATTCGTGGCGTTGTGTCTGAAGACATTGAGATCTTATCTCTTAAAGGTTTCATAAAAATTACAAATTATGAATTTATCAAATCAATCGCCTCATGATCGCATAGGATGAAATCGGCTTAATCCAGCATACTGGCTTAATCTTCTCCATCATAACTCATTCGAAAGAGGTGAAACTCATTATCTCCAGCACGTTGAACTTTTCTGCAATTACAAAATAATTTGCATAGAGGTCTTCAACTATTTGACTGCATACAGATACTCCAAATGATGGTGCATCATCATAAATCGATCTGTACGATTTGGAAAACGAAATGATGATACCACGAGTTGAAGGCATTGAAATTCCCATTTTCATCGCCCTATGTTGGTTATTCAAATTGCAGTCATCATGCTGCAATCACCATTAAACAAGTATCTGACGTCTGATCTCCGAAGTCGGAGAGATCGTTTTAACGCGCTGTCACATTAGATGGATCTTATGAGAGTGCTTCATCCACAAATCTATAAACCTCATCGTAGTAACTCAGTGAACAAAGTTTACGAAGTGAAGATCTCATCATCATGATCATGATCATGATCATGTCACCGAATGACCCCAAAGTAATAGGAACTAACCCTTCCCGTCACACACACACGAGCATTGGTGGCTGATAAATTGTAATTTTCTTGTGTAACAAGAGATTGTTTCTAAGTCTGGCTATCTGATGTATCTACGGCACGATACCTACATCTTTTGTTGTCCTCTTCATGGATTACTAACTGCACGTACAAGTACATACTCGCACCAATTGCAATGGGCAGCTCATATTTTCTGATCCAATGTAGCATGCAACAAACAAGGCATTGCCTTCGTTGTCCATTGCATTCATTCGATAAGAATCAGTGAGTGGTCTCTCTGTTCAACCGAAACAACTGTTCGTGGTCGATGCAAAATATCAACAGATCCCAGGTCGATAACGCCGCATGTCCAAGATAGTCCAAAATGATATACGTTCTCGTATCCGTGCCTATCTGAATCTTGACTTGTTACCATACAATCTGCGGTTTGCTGTAGAAGATATTTCTACGATAAGAAGACTGTAGACGGACGAACATCTTTAGCGTGGTGTTACCTAATCGGTAGGAAGAAAAATTCAGATCACAGTTGAGATAAATTACCCGTATAGAGGTTACGTGGCCATTTGGACACACTTTTGTTTCTCTGTAAAATTGTGGAGTTTAAGGTACTTCCAGAAGCCGTTCTGTCCATCGTTGGATTTGTTGGATGTTGCATATGAAACCAGCTACTGGATTGATATTGGCTTGTGAGTTCTAATTTGAACTACTAAATCCTCAGATACTTTAGGAATGCCTTACTGGATTATCAGTATAGAAAGTGAGTGGACCTATGTTGAAAGAATCAAATGCCTGAATTTCATAGGAGCTGATGGGACGCTATGGTTTAATATGAGTAGTATTGGGAGTAGCGCCTTGTTGATAGATTTACATGTGGTATGTAGACAGCTTTACTGGAGGAACCGACGCCCACTTTTGTGTGGTGTCAACTATGAAATTCGTCTGAAAACGCACAGAAGAGAAACTGAATAGCGAGCATCTTCACCTGAAAACAGACTATGGATCGAAATCGCCAAATGAATGTTAGAACAAAGGCCAAGAGATACTGACAAAACTCAGTTTTGGCTTTTAGCCATTATTAGTAGGAATTTAGGGATTTTAGAACGTAAGCACGCTTCAAACTTAGGGGTGAAAAGAAGGCCACGGTTGTACTAAAGTGGAGCATGTGATTTGAATGGTGATACGTACACTTGATGGGACTGTTGACTGTTGGAAAGATCAACCCTTTATGCCTAATGGCCCATTGTGATGCGACGTGGATCTATGATCCTTTTACTCGTGGAACCAGTTTGAACTTATGATGAAGCGCAGGAAACTCTTAACGTCTATATTTTCTAGATCGTTTAGGTCGTTGTAGAAGAAAGCCCCTAGATGGAGCTTTCTTCTCTGGGAGAGAGCTGGACATGTACAGAGTAGGTGGAGGATTGTTTCCTCCTCTTCCTCATCCATGCAGCTTCTACAGAAATCATTTGTAAAGGTCCATCTATAGGGGAAGTTTACATGGAAGTCGTTGTCAAACCAAAGTTCAGGTATGGTGTAATCGATGATTTCTGTGAGGATTACTAATGTATTAAGAATGTTGGCGAGGCCATTAATTGTCCACTTTTTAGTGGCTTTAATACGAATAGCTGCAGTTGCAGCTACTTGCCTGCCGAAAATATCGAGGGGTGTCAAATGAAATAGAATACTACAGGGCTCCGCTAATGCATAGACATGCTGTTCTTTGGACTCTACTTAGTTTAATGCAGTTTACTGTATAAGTAAGTAAGTATCGGCATTATGACCGAAATATATACCCAGTGGGTTATGCGAGGTTGAAGGCCCCACATATTCCCAAGGGCTTTTTTGCATGAGAATAAAGCTACTGTAGCTTTCTTGACTCATTCTTGAATGTTAGGTTTCCAGTTTAGTTCTTCTTCTTCTTTAAGTGGCGCTAGAGTCCGGGGTGGACCTGGGCCTCCGTCAACAAGCGTCTCCAGCCATCTCGATCCCTTCGATCCCTAGCTAGCTGCCTCCAGTTTCGCACGCTAAGTTAGCGGAGGTCCCCTTTCACTTGCGTGCACCACCTGAGTCTTGGCCTTCCTCTACTGCGCTGTCCCTCGGGAGCGGGTTCGAAGACTTTTCCGATCGGAACATTGGTGTCCATACGCTCTACTCGACCCAGCCATCTCAGTTTTTGAATCTTCACTCTTCTGGTTAGGTCGATGTCGCTGTACAGTCCGTAGAGTTCATTTTTGTATCTCATCTTCCATTCACCGTCAATGCAGACGGGACCGAAGATCGCCCGTAGAATTTTTCTATCGAAGCAACCAAGAACACCCTCTTCCATTTTTGATAATGTCCATGCCTCTGAGCCATAGAGCATCACCGGGATTATTAAGGTCCGATAAAGGGTGACTTTTGTTGTCCGAGAGAGGGCTCTGCTACTCAATTGCCTTCTTAGCCCAAAGAAACCGCGGTTGGCAAGAATTATTCTTCGTTTGATCTCAGCGCTGGTGAGTTTGTCGAGGGTGACGTTCTGCCAGAGATGTCGGTGTTAGTTTTTGCTTGACAGCATATACTTGGACTTGCCCTCGTTGACCGCTAAACCCATTTTCGCCGCTTCTGTCTCAATACTCGCGAAAGCGAGACTAACATCACGCTACTTTCTCCCGATTATGTCAATATCGTCGGCGTATGCGAGTAGTTGGACGGACTTTTGAAAGATAGTGCCTCCTGTGTTTGCTCGTGAGTTTTGCACTATTCTTTCAAGTACGATGTTGAAAAAATAACATGATAGCGCATCGCCTTGTCTAAATCCTTTCTGGACATCAAAGGTCTCGGTGAGATCTTTACCGACCTTGATGGAGCAGCGTGCACTCTCCATCGTCATCCTGCACAGACGGACGAGTTTGGCAGGGATATCGAAACTAGACATTGCTCTGTATAGCTCGTCCCTATAGATGCTATCATACGCGGCCTTAAAGTCGATGAATAGGTGGTGTGTATCGATCTGAAGCACATGGGTCTTCTCCAAGATCTGCCGTAGTGTGAATATTTGGTCGATGGTGGTCTTTCCTGGCCTGAAGCCACACTGATATGGACCTATCAGGTTGTTGACGAACGGATTCAGGCGTTCACACAATACAGCAGTAAACTATAAGATCTTGTATGCGATCTTGAAGAGATTGTAATTGGCGCAGTTCAGAGGGTCTCCTTTCTTGAGAATCGGACAAACAATGCTGAGGTTCCATTCGTCAAACCATATTTTACAGATGAGTTGGTGTATGCTCCTTGACAAGTCGTCGCCTGCCACTTTGAAGAGCTCCAGTTTAGTTTCCTGTCAAAAATGAGGCCCATATATTTCCATATATAGGAAAAGACTAAACTAGTACCGTTTATTGAGGGAATTTTATATTTCCTGGTAAAGAGGGCAAGACCAGTTTTATGGGGGTTTACTCCCAATCCACAGAGATCTGCCCAAAGGGTTATTCTGTTAAGATTCAGCTGAAGGAGATATTTAATGGCATTAAGACGTTTACCAGAGACGGCTATAGCAACGTCATCTGCATAGGCAATCATCCTGCTACCACCGGCTTCCAGGTATATCAGCAGTTCATTAGCCACTAAGTTCCAAAGAAGGGGAGAAAGAACACCGCCATGAGACGTACCTTTGATGACACATCTTTTAGCAGAAATCTCACACAGTTTGGAGTTGATTATCCTGCTATTTAGCATAGAACTCATCAACTCCCCAAGTGAGTCGTCTACGTGCAGAGTTGAGAGCGCAATCGTGATTGCGATGTGATATGTGGACGTTGTTAAAGGCACCCCCTATGTCCAGGAAAGCTACCATTGTGTACTCTCTATATATTGTAGGGATCGTTCAAAGTGGCTAGTCAGTGAATGCAGAGCCGTTTCCACCGACTTTCCTTTACAGTAGGTATGTTGAGCCGTTGACAAAAATCAGTCGGTCTAGACTGATAGATGGTGATAGCCTTATATGTAGGTCTGAGGTCCTTTGGGACAACATGAGGGCACTTTCCGGCTTTGGGAACGAAAACTGCCAAGCTCCTCATGATATTCTCTAGCGTGGGCAGGATAATATCTGAGGACCTTTGTAGCTCGGTAGGTATTATACCATCCGTACCAGCGGACTTGTATGGTTTGAAGCTCAAAGAAGTTTGACTCTTGTAATCAGACCATGAATTTTAGTCATGGTTGCAGTAGTCCTGTTTCGGTTGGTTGGTACTGGCCGCGAATAGGGAGTTACCTAGAAAGTAAGTATCCAGTAGGAGGTTGAGTGATTCATCACTTGAGGTTGTCCAAGAGCCATCGGTTTTTTTCCAACAACTAGGCATGCTAGGATGTGTCAGGTTACCGATGCCCACTTCTATGAATAACTCGATGTTGAGGTATAGTTCGTAAAGTTGGATGTTATATCCTCTACCCCAGAGCCCGTTGATGTAAACGGCACCATAATACGATCGTAGAATATTGCGTTCCCAACCAGCCTTACCTGCTAACTCTTACATTAAACTTCTGCCTCAAAGACTCTATTCATTATTTCCTGATAAGGCCTTCCTACTCAATTTAATTCTTAGGTCAGGGAAACAGCTTGAGCAACACCGACCTTTATTGAAATTAAGACTATGGATTTTTTTTTTGTTTTCTCTTACTTACCGACTTACCGAGTGTACTCTGGGAGGATGTGCACGAATTCCGCAGGTGGATATGATCTGGTGTTCGCTGACATTAAGAAAGCAAAACTGGCTCGGCAGCAGAAGGTGTAGGTCAAACGTTCACCTGTTAGGTTTCAAACACCAGCCGTCACATCCCAAATTTCCTATGCCCAAATGGCGTCAGGTAGGGGGGCTACGGTACAGCAAGCGACTGTTGCTTCTTCGGCGCCAATGCCATCTTGCTCGCAATCCAAGGGCAGATGGCTCAGCTGCAAAAGCAGGTGCAAGAACAGGCCAAGCGGGTGGACCAGATCTACGCGCTGCTGCCGGGCCTAACGCAACACATGTCGTAATGGGTACGCACATGGTGGACCAAACTTTGAAGGTCCTTGCGGTGAATGTTAATTCACTAATTAGGATCGAACGAAGCCGCGATGTTTAAATTGCTACAAGACCAAACTCCTGATGTGCTTCTCGCTAGCGAAGACAAGCTAACCGATAATCAGCAACTGGAGTACAATAATTATATTGTTAGAAGAAGAAATCGGCCCAGATCCAAACGTGGAGGTGGTGTCGCGATCTTCATTAAAGAAGGTATACAATTTCACAGAGTGTACAAGGGAGTGTTGCGCAGTTGTCGTTTACGTACCGCTCCGCAGTGGAAAGCGGCTGTACTTGGCCTCTGTTTATGCACCTGAGGCTTCACAATCCACACTATTCATTACAGAGCTCGACACGCTTTTTCGACTTCTGAGGCTGGAATCGGGGGAGAATTATTTTATAATCGGCGGGGATTTTAACGCTAGACACAGAGATTGGGGAAATAATTTGGTGGGGTCAGCACGATGTCATGTACAGACTCGGTCTTAAAGCGACGGATAACCCGTCGTTTCCCAGAGGCGGGTCTTATTTGGATCTACTGCTGTACGACGAACGTATACGACTGACAGGTACGAATTTACAAACATTAAACAGTCTGCGCACATTCGTGTATGACAGTGACCATTGCGGTTTTAGCACCGAAATTACAGTTCCCAACGAAATTGCGGAATTGGAGGAGTTTGTCCACAGATATTCTTACAAATACAGTAAGACCCGATGGACACGCTTCTCCGCAACCTTGAAAAGAGCGCTCTCCTCGAACACGCTCCACCCACCGTCCAATACGAATTTGTCAAACGAGGAGATCGACAATTACCTAAAACAAATGGATGAGACAATTAAATAAACTATGGACACTACAATACCGCGGTATCGACGTACGACTAACGAAGACCGGTTCCGCAATCCACACTGACGCACTGCACCGACAGAAAAGTAGACTTCTGACAAGACTTAAAAACTTGTACAGACAGTTAACTGACCGACGAGACCCGGAGATTAGGACACTGAAGTCGTCGATTAAAAATATTCAAACGCTAATAAAAGAGAATTACAGAATTTCTGTAAGTTTGTATTGGAACAACAAGGTTCGAGCTGTAAACACCAGCAACCCGTATATGTTTCCGCAAATAAATAAACTATTTCGGAGAAAAAATCAAAACGACCTTCAGTGCCTTAAAATAGCCCGGACAACAGACAACGAACGGTTACTGACAATAGCAGGTATTGATCCAAATGAGGCCGCTGATGATGACGACATCTTTGTGATCGAGGATCCACAGGAGAAAGTTGAGGCCATTGGTGCGACTTTCCAGGAAGTATACAAGGCCACTGGCACCATTTGCCCTAATTATGACCTGGACAGTCGCGTCTTGGTGCACGACTTCTACATTTGAAATGAAATAGGGAACTGGCGAACCGAGGGCTCTGGTTTCACCCGGTTCAGCGACGAAAATATGGCAAATAATGTCATTTCCAGAGAGGGTTACCTACCCCCGTTCTTTTCGGACTCCTTGAGATCTTCGACACAATCAGAGTTAAGAAATCTTTGGGGACCGATGGTATTCCGAACATCGTGCTTCGGTGGTTCAACCTATCCCCAAAAAGGGGAAGGATATATCCAATCCGGCGAATCTCCGGTCGATAAGTCTCCTTCCGAATATGTAATCAATAGAGCTCTGTCTAGGTGGGTTGAGGACAAACATATAGTTCCGGATAATCCATTCGGTTTTAAGGCGGGACATGATATCCCACATGCAGCGTCTAAACTGGTGTCCGATATCCAATGGAATAAAGGCAAAAAACAATGTACTGGTGCCTGCCTTGTTGACTTGGAGAAGGCCTTCGACACCGTATGGTTAGAGGGTCTTTTCTATAAGCTGACTAGGCTAGGGATCAGTAAACCACTCTTGTACATTCTGTATAATATGCTAACCAACAGACAGTTCATCATGAAAAACGGTGATGTGACTTCTGTTGGAATATTTCAAATTAAAAATGGTCTTCAGCAAGGCGCGGTCAATTCGCCGATTCTATTCAACATTTTTACAAGCAACTTGATAGGTTCACTTCCCCATACTACGAGTATTTCGTACGCAGACGATTTGATAGCGTACAGAACAGGTTAACAAATCGAGGTCATTAATACTCTCTTGCAGAGTGACTTCGACAAGATAAGACGATTTTGCGATGACTGGAAGTTGAAAATCAACTTTCAGAAGTCGGAAACCATTCTCTTTAGGACCCCGTTGTCTGGAGCCTCTAGGGATACCAGAAAAAATTGGCGTAAGTTCTCGATCATTGGACAACACGGGCAGCCTCTTGCCTGTCGAAATGTAGTCAGATACCTTGGAATCTGGCTGGATCAGTTTCTGTATTTTGGCAAAAATGTAGAAGCTGCTCTGGCCAGAGCTAAAGGTGCTTTTGCCCTTACAAAGAGACTGTTTTATAGCAGCCAACTCGATGCGGGGATAAAGGTAATCTGCTACATGGCCCTTATCAGGCCCATGCTGGTATTTGGTTGTCCCGTGTGGTTCAATGTACGAGCAAGCTTAATGGAAAAGATTCGGGTGTTTGAGAGGGCTTGCCTTAGGGCTTGTCTTCGCTTGTACTGAACACCAGAGTCGGAGTACAAAAAATTTTATCCCAATGAGGTCCTTTACAATAGGGCGAACCTAATACGAGTGGATAACTTCGTAATTAAGCTGATTCGAAGGCACATTGCAAGAGCAATGACCTCGATGAATAACCTGATATCTGGGGCTTACTACCCCAATTACCTTTTCCACGAGAGTGTGCGCTGTGACGGCTTCGTTCCACCGGAAGCATTCCTCTACCTTGATCAGATAGGGTTGATCCAGGATAGATCAGCGGTGCCGTTAATCTTCCATGTCGCTCGGACAGCTGGGGACAGGCGACTCAACTACAGCAGAGACGTCGCACACAGCAGCGTGGATCGTCTCAGGTTCAGTATTGCGGTGGGGAATCGCGATAAGAGGGATGTCGTTCGGCAGCACTAGCATTTCTGGTGGTTGAATGATGGGGAAGATGTTACGTCGTCAGGTCAATTACGGATCAGCCTGACCAATTTATTTGCTCTGTGAATAGCGGTGGCCAGCTTGCACAGGTTTAGGTTAACATTTAAGAAATACGAGTATATACATGCATTGGTATATACAAAGGTATATACCAATGTACGTATACAATTGTGTATAATGTCTATGTGTGTATGTGTGTATTGTGTATGTAGGTTAGGTAGGCTAAGGTTTATTTTAAGTTGGATATTAAGTTTTTATAAAAAATAAGAAATTATGTCCATATTTTAAGTTTTTGTTAACAATTTTTTTTTTCTTAGCGTTAAGTATAGTAAATAAATATCCGTAAAGAAAATGTAAATAAAGTCGAAAGACATAGTTATAGCTTAGAGTGCCTGTGTGGGGCCACTAAGTTAGTATAAGATTGTTAAGTAATTTTAAGCTAGCATTTAAGCATTTTTTGTTAGTATGTAAGAGTTAATGATTAAGAAAATAAAATGCATTTAAAACTAAAATTAAACTGCTGCCTTAATCTGAGGAGGAATTTCCACTGAAATAGTTATTTCAGCAGGATAAAGATCCGAAGAATGGTTCAAAAATAGTTCAAGAGTGATTACGGTGTCAGAAAATCAATGTTATGGAATGCCACCCCAGCCCAGATAGAAGATTTATGAAGATTTAGAAGATTAGTGCAGTAATAAAAAACAAAGGTTTTGCCACAAAATATTGCGGTTTAGTCGCGATGATTATTATTAAATATGAAATTACTATGAAGTTGTTTTAGTTTTGGCCAACACTGTACGTCTGATGCTGACCTCTTATGGGCGGCAGCTGATACCTTCTACATTTTACGAGAAAATGATTCAAATACATTGAAATATTTATTTAAATATATATATAAAATGTCCTCAAGCTTCAGTAAATTATATACATTCCTGTCTTCTCAAAAAAAATTCATGAAAATCACAAAAAAATCGCAGTCCTGAACCTATTGCCCTGCTTAACGCAGCAGGATAGGAATAGGATGGTCCGTTGGTTGCCCGTGCTGCGACAACGGCGCAGAACTTGTTGTCGCCGTAGTAGTCAGGGTTTCAATTACGGTTGGTATTTCAACGTCTGCTGTTGTTGTTGAGGCTGGATGAGCTGTATCTTTTTATTGTAGTTGTTTCCATTGCAGGCGTTGCTGTAGCTGTTGTTACCACTGTTGGCTTGGCTTTGGGCGTGGTGGCAGTGTTGTTGCCTCTGTTTTTTAAGCAGAAGCTGTTGTTGTAGCTGGTAGCTTAGCAATATTTTTAGTTACAACTGTTGCGGTAGTTGCAGTGGATACCACTGTTGGCTTGGTTACGGCTATTATTTGTTTTTGTTGCTGAAGTTGCCTCAACTGTGATCCCGCAGCAAACGAACTTGAAACAAACGAACCATAACGAGTTGTTGTATGCATTATCCTAGAGGTCGGTTACCAATAATAGTCAACCCATTTAAGTCGTACAGTCGTTTCCCACAAGTGAGAACACCTTTTGGTGTAGCATCATCTACCAAATTGGAAAATATGGAAAATATTGGAAAATTTGATGCGGATCGCTGCAATGCGTTCGATTGCGGTGTTAGCCTACAACTGAAGAAATCTGCATAACCACGCTCCTGTAGTATACGATATATCACAGATTTTCATTCTTCTTCTGTTCGGCTTAGTCCACCGCACTTCTTGAAATTCAATAAACAGCAGCCTTGGACATCTGCTATGTCTTCAGCTACATCTAGCGTACTTAACGTCTAAGCTTTCCCTGTGAAGATTCGATTGTTGTCATTCTTCTTTTGTTTGGTAGGGTCATTAACAGCGAAACCATCTTTTCCGAGGTTATTGGTGTTCTTTCATGCCCTGCTAATTAGACCACAAGTCTGGAGGACCAGCTCCTTCTAGGATTCTTTGGTAAAAAGTCAGATATTTTCGAGCTTCTAACTCAGGCATATGAGAGCTGCATTCACCCGTTTAGAGTTCATCCGTTTCCATCTCTGTTTCAGCAACCTGACAAATCTTGTCCGGTCCTATTGGACAATACGAGTATGTGGTGACTGCCATGAGAAGGTAACATAAGCGTACTTGATGCGTAGTTAATAACATCCATGGAACATAGCCATGATGACGCCACTCGGTAGTATTATTGAACAACAACCACCTGGTATACTCCTATTTCTGATACTGAAGCGAATATTGGGCCTACACGCTCCTATTTATTAATGTCCGTACCACTTATGGAGCTCTTTAAGTAGGTGCGTACATTATAGCCCAGATCAGGGTGTCTTGCGGCCGTGATTGCTTAAACTTTAAACCGGAGGTTCGATCTTCCTTTTCTTAGTAAACCTCAAGTACGAAGATCTTCTAACCTAAAGCATTCTCGTCTATTCGCTCGATCTGGCTGAACGAATACAGTCGCACAACTTCTGCTTTCCTCCTCTATTCTTCCTCCTCATCTCTAATAGGATCAAGTAATCGAGATAGAATTTTTCTTAAGGACCATGTTGACTGTTATACAATCAGTGATTTTTAGACTTTGATTTGTATCTTTCGAGTTAAAACAAAAGTTCGGGTTGTTTGGACAAGCCAAGGCAGAAGTGGTTAAACAAGATCATCCTTCGTTAAATCTACAATTGTAGTTTTTTTTTTTTTTGCCAAAGCTACTAAGGGACCCTAAATCACTTGAACAGCTGTTTGCAACAATCTCTACATTTCATGTTTGTTTATCGATTTTCCTTCATTTAATTATCAGCATTTTAATATCTCCAATTATAGTAAGTTATTTACGTAATTAAACCATTAAGATTTTCTAGTTCGCTTTGGATCTTTTATCTGATCGATTGCGACGAAGCTATCTAGTCTGTCCAACTGCTTTTATAGAAAAATTACTGTCGGTCGAATAGTAGTGTTGCCGTCGCTCTTACCCTCAGGAAACTCACGAATAACTACGGTAGTTAGGTAAGTGGCTATCATGTGTCTATGTTGTATGCTCCCTTAGTGGAATACCTACGTTGTCGATACTACGATCAGATTCAGTCGGATCTATGGAGCACGATTTTACGTTAACGAAGTATCTTATCTTTTGTGCGATTGTGCGATTGTTCGGCACGTGTTTAATGATCAATGTACCTTTGGTCTTTGTATACAGATGAATGTGCATATATTGACATCTGAATACAAGAACCCTTTCCAAACCACCCATACCATCTTAGTGGTCGATGCACAATTCGCTTGCAAGGTCAAATACCTTTCGACGATTTTCCGCTCTCCAAATGACCGAGGATACATTCATATGTTTCTGATGGAGCCAATGTTTTGTCGTCATAGAGCAAAAGCTTATCCCTTTACAAAATAATCTGTTCTATGGTCTCGAATAGTATTTTTTTTTTAAAGCATTTATGAACCCATCCAGTATACAGCCAACGATCGAATTCTTGAATTTGAAGACAACTTTTGACTCATGAAATACTCGTACAATTCCTCATAATTCCGGAAGCCTCGGCTGGGGGTTAAGTAACTCATTACGGTCGTTAGAATTGTTATCATAGTCCGAATTTGCAACACTATGGTTGATCGAAATGACAACCGTGAGCGATTTATCGGTTTTCGAAACACCAAACACCGGAATGAGACGATAATTATCAAATTGCGCAAGAAGTTCAATCTGCTGAAACAGAAACCAAATAGTAAAGACTATCCTTGGCAGGATCAGAGTGAGAAAAAAACTAAATTTACGTAACTCTCCATGTCGAACCACCAACCTTTTGTGCGTCCACATTTTCCGGCCATATACAATGTGGTTGTGCCTTGTGCCACATGAAATGTACGATTTTATAGTAAAAATTTCAAAGAAAATATTGTTTTTCCGTAAATTTTTATTCAATCAAAATAGGATCCGTTGGCATCTACGAGTATGACATTCTTCCAACGTGATACAAGATCAAATATTCCTTTTTCGTAGAAGTGCTGACTTTCTGCGGCAACGAAATCTTCATAGACTTTTATGACCTCTGACCGGAAGACCTTCTGCCGGCAAAATGAATCCAGATTGCGGAAAAGGTGGTAATCCATTGGGGAAATATCGGGCGAGTACGGTGGATGCAGAAGAATTTCAAATCCCAACTGCAACAGATTGTGCACCGTTACTTGTGAGGTATGGGGTCTAGCATTGTCATGCAAAAGGATCGGACCGTGCCTATTGACCAACGCAGGTTGCTTTTCAGCCAATTTGGCATGCAATATGTCGATTTCCTCACAATATTTGCCAGCGTTTATTGTTTATCGTTTATCTCCTGGTTGAAGAAATGAAAAGTGGATTGGTCCTTTCGATGTCTACCAAATTGTCACCATAACTTTTATTTCAGAGAAGATCGAGGTTGGGGGTGTGTTTTGGTTTTTCATCTGCATCCAAGCACTGCCCAGATCTTTTACGATTATTAAACAGTATCCACTTTTCATCACAGGTGACTATCCCGTGAAAAAACGGTTTAGTTTGATTTCATAATACGCAGATTTCCAGGAGCAGTAGTTTTTGGGATTCGTTCAGTTCATGGAGTACCCACTTATCGAGTTTCTTTACTTTTCCTATGACAGAAAGGTGTCATTGATGATCTTCCCATGCTTTGTGCAATCTCCCGCACCAATTTCATTGGGTCCGCATCCACCGTTGCTCTTAAAACATCGTCATTAACTAACGTTTCCGACTTCCCACGTGATTCATTTTCGAGGCTGAAATCTCCCGAATGGAACTTTCCAAACCAACGTCGTATAGTGCGTTCGTTTACCGCTACATCCTCAAATGCGTCATTATTAATGTTTTTCATTTCCGAAAATTCGACGCTGTCGTAGGTCGTTCAGCTTCAGTTGCTGCACGAGCTGTATTTTGTAATTTTTTAGACCAAGATCCATGCGTACAATTTTCCACACAATGCCAATTGCTGCGAATGGACAAATTACGGTTTTCATTAACACTGGAACACTCTACCCATACGGGTTGGTGGCTTGATGTCCAAAAGCGTGAAATTGGTGCGAAATTTGGTCTTTATGGCTTAAATTGCTTGCTCAGTAGTTTGATTATGACGACCGTAAAATAATCGAAGTGTGCGAAAAAAACGTTTTTCACAGAGCACGAATTTTGATAATAAAATTCAATAATTTGTAAGCGTTGTTCGAGTGTATGTTAAGTCTCTCCATGATGAAATGGCAATGCTAACTGAGCATGTTTGACTTTGACACATGTCACGAATCACACGTGAGCTGTCAAAAATAGAACACTGAAGAAGCAAACAGCAAAAACGTTAACCTTTAGATTCAGCTAATATGGTAGGTCCATACGACCTCTATTACGAGAGATTATGCCTTCTCCAATAGTAGCATCTTCCATGAGTTGTATGTATAGTTCCTCATTAAACAGAGCAACAGTATACTAAATTAGTAAATCAAAAACACCAAAATTCGTATCCTCCGGAACTAATAAGAACAGAGTGTAACAGGGTCCGTTAAAGGACATCGGATTTAAAAAGTGTAAATCAAATCCTTCCAAACCTGTCATTAAACATGACCCAAATTCAATGAAATTCTCCTCACCTAACTTCAGATCTTAAATGATGAAGACGACCTTTAGCACAAAATAGAAAAGTGTTAAATCTATGAGGCATCATCGTATCTTCATAATCGCGACCAGCTTGGACAAGTCAAGAATCCTCTCCCAAAGTGCAACGAATCACAAACGTTAAATGTCAGCCATTATCAGAGATTCTAATGAGATTATCCTAGCACATCTTAATAGTAGTACGTCAACCAAAGTCGACAGCTACGGGTGATATTAAATGCAGGCTATCGTGCCTGTTTCCTTATAAACTCATAAGGAAAGATGCATCGCAAATAATTCAAACTAGATCTATCAGTCATAATCTGCATAGCGGTATAATCGGTTTGACATGCCGCTTATGTTGGTGATTAGCTATGTCCACGGTTAATCAGGAAATTCTCCATCTACGAATATCAGTCGGTACGATCATGAATAACAACAACAGCACATGGTTATGAATCGCATTTCAAGCTGTCGTTCTTCATCCCTGCGATGCGTTCAACCTTGGGAAAGTAACTAGTTGACATATTAGCTTCAGAACCTTACCACCATGGCCATATTTTTCAAGCAAACAAACAGCCATTCCATTGTGGAGTTACAGATATACCCGTATCTACATCGATCGATCTTTTTGAAAAAAAAAATTATGATACTCGTATCTACCCATCTAAATGGTGTATATCTCGCAATGCAAATCTATCTACTAAGCCAGTCAAATGATTGTACCAATGTACGAGTATCCGATGATATGCTTGCCAAAACTGGAGTGGTCATCAACTTACCACCACCACACACATTCCAATTTTATATCTTCGACTTGGATCTACCTTCGTTTCAGTGCGATCATCATCTTGGTGGCTAGATACAATAAATGCACTTGTTTCGCCAAGTATCCATCGGCTGTACAAGTCCACCTACTTTTGCATACGACTGGTGTATATGCGCGTAATATCATATGCACGCGTCCACCTTGTATCCGTTCGATGCGTTGTAAATGCGTAGTCCCACTCTGGCTTAGAGTCAACCAGTTACCCGTTGGCCAGACATGTTTTGCACCTGAAGCTCTCTAATTTGGTTTAACTACACTTGGCCCCCGGCCTGAGTATTGGCTGCGTGTCTACCACTATAGATGGCAGATTGTGTCGCGTTATTCTGCATTTACATTGGCTCTACCCGTATCTGTCCCTAGAGAGGACGACCGCAAAAACAAGTGTCTATGTAGCCAGACGTTTGTGGTAAAAAAAAAATAAGAAAATCTAGATTTTTACGAGTAAAGATACAACAAGTGCCTCTCAATCGAAATATTAATCAGATTGCGCATTTTAGAGATTCAAAGAGGTAGGTACAGGAGGTTCTTTAATCAGATCGCGGATCGTTTGTACTCTATAGCTAGCGCAGGACGGACACGTTATGTTTTATGCAATCTTCGTCCGGGGATAACACGTTACTAGTGATCGAACGGATGCTGTTTATGAGTTATCAGCGTGTTTACGAAGAAGCTGAGATCGGCATACAACACAATAAATTCCTGAGTGTTGAACTTGTTCGAACTGGGAGAATACAAATGATGGCATAGATGCATTTGGAAGCACTTGAATTACATTGCTTTTAAGTAAAAGACTGACTGGGTGAATCAGGTGATATATCAAGATTAGGATAAGAGCTGTTGGAATTTAAGCTCTATTCGAACCGAATGGGTATAATCGAAAGGATTAATGATTTAGAGAGAGTCTATAGGACCGGTTTTGTGGTATGAAATGGCATGTGATGGTTATCCAATGAGGAGTAAATGGTGGTTGAGGCCAAGATGTAATGGGACATTGATACACTAAAGAGAAGTATTATGTGCGTATATATTTCATCGTAAGAAAAGAAGAACAAAGCATTAGATATCAATCAACGTCACATTTGCCCACCGTCTCCTCACAGCCACCTGTTACCTAAACAGAATTTCTATCAACAAATTAATTAGGAAGAACTTGAATTGACAGAGAATGACAGCGCCTTGATACGTGGAATCTAAAAGACACAAATCTTGCCAATAAGACACCAGGGCCACCTGAGTTAACATAACATAGGCTTGGGACAGGAACCAAGTGTAAAACGGCTCAATATTCACATTCACGAATGGTTCAAAGATGGTTATAGGGACCGGTACCGAAATCTTCTGCGACCAATTGAATCAACGATATTTACTTCGACTTGTGACGACAACAATGTCATCCAATACTAGTGACAACAGGGCTATTGCTACCGTCGAAATAGAGTCAAAGCTTCGGAAGTGCTGTCGTGAGGAGTTGCAGACTGCTTCCGATCAGCATAAATTCACGTTCTGCAGGGTCCTTCCTTATCACAAAGAAATAGTAGGCAACGAACCCTGAAACGAGTTAGCTCATAGACTGAAGTTGTACAGCTCCCACCTTGCAATATGCAGCTACCAGTTGAAAAGAGGATACAAAACAAAACCAACAATATGGAAAAAAAGCATTCCACCTTCTTCGTACATAATCTTACAAGCTTCTGGAAAGGCATGCCTTGACGAAGTCTGCAGAGGCAATGAACTCGCAAACTCGATCTTTATGTCATTGCCAGGCAACCTTAGGAAGGCGCTCCTTAGCAGAATCATCTACCAATCACTGCAAATAAATGTTCGACGACGTGAATTCTGTAACCCTGAAACCACCACTTGACGTTTGCCGTCTTTAGACCATGGTCAGTTATCCTCTAATAGTTTTTGCTTTTCCAGAGATGAAGAGGCGACCATCGATTAGCTTTTACGCTGATAGCAACCTCTTTCTCGCTGGAATGGCGAACAAAAGATCGGAGTTTACAGAAAATACTGGAAGTTGGAGTCATGTATTCCATCGATAAATATGTGAAGCAACAAATGCATCACTTTAACTTTGTACGGTTTATCACTTTGTATCCTTAAGCTACGAAGTTGTTGGCCGAAAGCAATTACCTAAAAGCTTATGTTTCCGAAAAACCTACTTTACTAATTATAGCTTTTAAATACCACTTTCTGCGGATAGAATCAAGAAGGCCGTAAGAGTTTTTTTCTAACAAAACAAGCCACTAGTCTATTATACTCCTTGCAAGTTCCTTTTACTGAAATTTCTCAGTCTTTCAAAGAATGACGCACATGAGTTTTCCCAACGAGAAGTGAAGTCTAATGTTTTCGTCCTCCAAAATGACACCAGCGCCGCATCCTACTGTTTTGGAGCCATACGTGAAGACCAGATTACATTCCTTTCCTGGCGCAGATTTTGGCCGAAACTATTCCTGGGCATAGGGAAAGTCGATTTCACATTTTTTCTATAGGAGTTGTCATTGAACAGAGTCAACGGATAGTCGGCGAGTAAGGTCGTCGAAAACCACTTCTTTTTAAATGGAACATGGCTTCGAGACTACAGCACATGATATGAATATCACGAAGAGGCAGGGAAAGTTCACATTCAGCCGAAGAAAACCATTATTTGAAGTAAAAGTGGGAGTGACGTATTTTCGTGAAAGTTTGTTCCGCCGGATAATCCACGCATACGCTATAATTGGCGTTGTCATAGTGGGCTAGATTCAAGGGACCCTCCTTTTTGATAGATCCCATGTCTTGCCGACAGCTCCTTTGCACCTGCAGAAGGACGACAGCGCATTAAAGACTTTAAACGTAACATGTTTAGCCCAGAGAAGTTTGTTATTCAGACTTAACTTCTTTGAAGAAATGTATGGTAATGCGTTTCCTCCTACTTGTAAAGAGAACAACCTCAGTTTTGAGAAGATTAATTAAAAGCCTATTTCTAGTACATCAGTCATCGTTGACGTCTAGGGCTGCCAGCGCTTTAGAGTAAACAGTCGCTAGACATGACCCAGCAGACAGTACCAGTTATGTTATCTGCATCTACTTGAACATAGGCGTCAGAACTATTCAGAGTGTTAAGCAATATGTTGACCAACATGCTTCGTACCAGTGAAGATATTAAGCCGCCCTGAGGGCAACCGTTGTTAACACATGTCATCACATATTGGACACAGTCAACACATTCACCAGCATTGCTTTTACCCACAAAACTAGTAATTCTTCTACGCCGTGTTGTCTCGCCGAGTTAGATATGACGCCAGAATTTGCTTTGTCAAAAGCACCCCCATTGTCGATGAAAATGCCCAACGCGTATTCCTTCTTTTCGATTGCGCCTTCAATTCCACCCACCATATTTCAATGCGCACTCTCAAAGAATCTTTCGCGTTAGAATGCATGCTGCATCTTAGACAGAGGATGCGTTCACAAAGCGGTTTTTCGCACCTTAAGCTCGACCATTCACTCCATGCACTTCAACATCAAAAAAACTAGACTTATACTACATTGATCAAAAAGTTCCTGCAATAACCACCGTGTGGCGCTCTGTGGCGTGTTGGTAAATCTGTTGTTGATATTCCCTCTAAATCTTAGAGTCATAACTTGACATACGAGTATCTCTGTGTGTGTCGGCGATTTTTTACAATTTTAGAAATAGATTTAAATTTGCAACAACGAACTTGTATTAAATTTTGAGTAAAAAATGGACTTAATAGTGCGCGAACGTTGGAAATGTTGGAAAAGTGTCGCTTACCAGTGGCACGAGCGGTTCAAAAGTGGTCGTGAGACCATCGACATCGAAAACCGACGAAAACATTGATGAATTAAAAGAAATGTTGGTCAATAACCGCAAATTAACCATCAGAAAGATAGCGGAGGACTTGAACATTGCCTAGGGATCCGTCCAAGACATTTTGGTTAATGATTTGGGTTTCCGTCGTGTAGGAGCAAAGTTGGTGCCAAAAGACCTCAATTTCATGCAAAAAAGAGACCGTGTTGACGTCGCAAAAGAGATGATTTGCGAGGCTGAATCCGATCCCACATTCATCAAAAGGATCATTACTGGAGACGAGACGTGGGCTTATGAGTACAACACACAATCCAGACATCAGGCAAGTGAATGGCGTTCACCAAATGAGCCGAGACCAAAAAAACCACGTCGTTTTCAGTCAAAAAAGAAGGCAATGCTCACGGTTTTCATGGATTACAACGGTGTAGTGCATCATGAATTTTTGCCAGAAGGCCAGACAGTAAACAAAGAGTATTATTTAGGGGTTATGAGACGTTTGCGTGAAGCAATTCGCCGAAAGAGACCAGAATTGTGGGCAGAAAACTCATGGATTTTACACCATGATAACGCAGCGTCGAACAGTGCCATTTGTAATTTTTTGACGAAAAATGCAACAAATACCATCCAACAGCCACCGAATTCACCTGATTTGGCTCCCTGTGACTTCTTTTTTCTGTTCAATCGAGTTAAAAAACCACTACGGGGAACGCGTTTCAGCAGCCGAGAGGAAGTAATGGAAAAATCGCAGGAAGCACTGATGGACATACCCAAAACCGAATATAAGAAACGTTTTGAGGATTGGATCAAGCGCTGGCATAAGTGTGTTGCAGTGGATGGGGATTACTTGTATAAACTTGTATTTTTAATTTTCTGAATAAATTCGGGGAACTTTTTGATCAAGTTGGTATAGCTTGTTTAGAATAATATTATGGTCGGCCATATCAAACGCTTTTGTTATATCAACAAAAAGTCCAGCACAAGACCTTTTTCATCCAAACCTTTCTGATGGAGCAAAAATCTAAAAGGGCGTCTTCAGTAGATAGCGCAGCTCTAAACCCAAATTGCATTGGACTGAAGAATTTTATTTTTTTCAGATACTCCTAATAGAAGACAACAGTGACCAATAGTTCCTTTTTCCATGTTTGCTTCATTTTTTAAAAAGAGGAATAACAATAGCAAAATAGCACTAACAAAAAATAAACTTAACCTATGGAAAAGGAGTAAGAGTGAAGAATAGTAAAAGGTTTGTAGAAGCAGAGGAAGGAGGCAGTGGGCGAGTTGAGGAGGAAAGATGTCGAAGGATTGCACTTTTAAAATTCGAGCTACTAGATATGGCTTTGATATGCATAGGTAATGAATTCCAAAGTCTAACAGTGTATAGTTAAGGTAATTACGACGTAATGGAATAAGGCTAATGGTTCTTGAGGATCGAGTGATAGTAAGCCTGTTGTACAGGTCAGACGGGCACTGCTTATGAATGATTTTATGTAAGAAATGCAGCCCCTGGCGTTGATGTATTCTTGTAAGGTACAAGCGAGGAAATCCCTAGCATGCACTGACACATGGCCATGTCTACGGTATCATTGAAAGCGGCTTGCAGCTTATGTTGTGATAATGAGTCAAGATTACTGTAGACAACTAACTTCAGCGTATGAAATAATTGGTAATTCAAGTGTTAATACTAGCTTTTTTCGTAGTTCCAAGGGAGTGTAGTAAGCACTGTAGCACAGTTTTCGAAAGCACGCATATATACGACCAATCACTAAGTTAGTGTGGCTATAACCACTGAGAGAGCGATTAATAACATAGCCAAGACTGGTTACTGGTTTAAACAACTTAAATTTTGCTATTATTTAGATAAGTGAAAATATTCCTTTTTTAATCATCAAAATATTTTATTCTTAATTTACACAAGTTTTCATTTTTTCTCGACCTTTTCCCCTTACACCAACAATAATGTATGTGTGCAACCGTTGCGGCGATAATCTTCCTCCCGAAGGGGACTTTGCCGTGTGTGTGGTGTACAGCCATAGACTCCACTTCGAATGCACCACTATCACCGAAAAATCATGGAGAACAATGGGAGCGAGGAGAGAAACGTGGAAATGTCAAACCTGTAGAAATAGGGGAGATGGTTAGCCAGCAATCTTCTAGTGTCACAAACACGTACTCCGGAGATCCAGACCGCAAAAAAAAGGGTAAGATCTGCAAGCAGCCCCAGCACTAACGAGGGGAATAGCGACACCATTTCTACTGTATACTACCTGAAATCAAGCACTTGAGAGCTGAGATCGGAGAAATTTCCAAAAGTTGTGACTTTCTAAGCTGCAAATACGATGAAATGAATGTCAATATCATCAAAAACAACAATTTGGTTGAGACGCTTACGAAAGAAATGTCCGTGCTAAAAGAAAACAATAAAAAAAAGACGAAATAATACAAAATTTACAGTCACAAATCAACAACATCGACCAACAAATGATCAAAAATAACATTTAATTTAAAAACATTACTCCCTCTTCACACGAAAATCTAATGGAAATAATAAAAGGAATTGGCAAAACTATTAACCAAGAAATAAACGACAACGATATCAATGACATTTATAGAACAAAGAACAAAACTCCTGACAAATCGACTATAATCGCAACGTTTAATTCGACTACCTGCAAAAACCAATTCATTAAACAATCGCGTGCAAACAGACCAATCAAACTTACGAGGGGCGTTCAATATATTCTCGGTATCAATATGAAGGAAAATGCGAATTCAATTTAAATTGTTTTTATTTTTCAATATAATCTCCCCTAACATCAATGCATTTGTTACATCTTGAGATAAGCTTTTTTAAACCCTCAAAAAAATAAATTTCCTCTTTCTCTGCAAAATACCCATTTATTGCCGACTTGAGTTCTTCATCATCCGAAAATCTTTTTCCACGAAGACATTTTTTCAAATCCGGAAACAGGAAATACTCACTAGGGGCAAGGTCTGAACTATAGGGTGGGTGTTGGATTTCTTCGAAACCACAATCTCGCGCAGCAGCCTTGGAAACTAGCGCCGTGTGAACAGGAGCGTTGTCATGAAGAAGCAACACACCCGCTGCGAGTTTACCCCGTCTTTTCTTTTTAATTTCCTCCCGTAAATTATGCAAAGTGGAAGCGTAGGATGTGGCGTTGATGGTTTCACCTTTTTTTTTTTACTCAATGAGCAACATTCCCTTTGAGTCCCAAAAAACTGTGGCCATGAGCTTCCCGGCAGACGGAGTGACTTTGAACTTCTTCGGGGGGTCTGTTCCTTTTTTATGCCACTGTATGGACTCTTGTTTGCTTTCAGGGTCATAGTGGCGGACCCATGTTTCGTCCCCAGTAACAATTCGATCCATAACACCGTCCGCGTTCTCACTACACATCTCCAAAAGCTCTCTACAGCATGCGATTCTCAATTTTTTCTGAGGCGCCGTGAGCATTCGTGGCACCCACCTTGCACTGACCTTTGAAAGGTTAAGATGGTCATGAAGAATGGTGTGAATGGTACCAATTGAAAGCTTGTTGATCTCTGCCATCATTTTCGCCTTTATTCGGGCATCCTCAAGAACAAGTTTTTCGAGCAGTAGCCGGGGCGCCGGAGCGGGGGTCGTCTTCAATGCTCTCTCTGCCTCTCTTGAACTCACTTGACCACTTTTGCACAGTTGATAATGAAGGTGCGGAACCCTGGTAAACAGCCACCATCTCTTCATGAATAGTTTTTTGACTTTTTCCTTTCTTAGTGAGAAATTTAATTACAGCGCGATGCTCAATTTTCACCATCATCGTCTCAGTTGCCATTATGATTCTGTTTAACTAGAGATAAAACGCGAATTAATAATCACATTTATATGAAATTTTACATGAATGCACTAAAATAATAGTATTACTTGATAAATAAGTCAATTTATATATATAACCACAGCTTCACCCCGATACCGAGAATATGTTGAACGCCCCTCGTAGAACAGTGCTGCAGAATACCAACAACGTCAATGTCAACATAAATGCAGCATTACCTGATACCATTGTTTATATCAACAATCAGCTGACGAAACAAAAGAAAAATCTACTCTGACTAGCGAAAGAAAAGGCAAAACGCAAAAATTGGAGATTTGTATGGGAGAATGCAGGCAAAATATCAGCGCGAAAGAATGAAAACACTCCAGCTGTTATCATAAGCACGATTATCATAAAAAAAAAAAAAACGTCACTCAAACTTTCTAAACATAATGGATGAGTCAAGCAGAAATGATAATGCAGTTCAATATGATAATGTAGTTCACATTGACTGTAGGGTAAAAGTGGGTTTTAGTGAAGTTAATTTAAATGAATTAAAAAAAACTAAATGTTGTTACTTACTCGTATGTTTTAATGTCAGGTCCTTACGTTTAAATTGGAATAGTTTAAGCTTAAGTCACTTTATTAATGCGTTAAAAATAATTGTTCTAGACGAAACAAATATAGAAGACGAATAAGTCGAATTTTACAAATTAGATGGATTCCATATACCAGAATTTGTAAACAGAAACAAACGAAGAGGAGGAGGTATTTTAATGTTTGTGAGAAGTCATTTGGAGTTTACCCGATTACCGTGTGAAAGCTTAACTTATGAAAATGTTAAGATATACCTTAACAAAGAGAAGAAGTATGTCTTCGGTGTATACAGACCACCCGGATTAAGCCAAAAATCCTTCGTAGAAGAATTAGAGAAAAATCTTGGTGATAATATAAAGAATGGACAAGCTATTGTATTGGGTGATATCAATATTAATGTTAGTGACACAAACTCTAGCAACTCAAAAAATTATTTAGAGATGTTGGCTACACTAGGATTGACAAATTCTATAAACCAATACACAAGAATTGATCTAAAAAGAGGTACGAAGTCTACAATTGACCACATTTTAGTAAGAACAAAAAATGAAAATACAACAACTTTTGTGATTGAAAGTGGTCTTACGGATCACTATGCTATAATGTACTTTACAAGCATCAATAAGCCCAATGTAAAGCAACCAACATTCACGTCGTACATTTGCTCAACCAAGGTCAATAGAATGATAGCAGTGACTAATTGGAACGAAGTTCTAATTCAAACTGACGCAATAACGCTTTATGAGAAGCTATCACACAAATTTAAAGACATCTACTCAAAATCAATTTGTACTAAAATAGAAAAAGAAAAATGTAAAAAAAGTCCACGGATGTGCGTCGAAATAATAAAAAAATGTAGACAACGGGACGTTTTGTACAGAAAATGGAAGAACAACAGGCTAAATAAAACGTATGAAATTGAATACAAACGCTTTCGAAATAAGTTGAACAAGGATATATCAACTCAAAAGTTTTTTTTTTTTACAAAAACAAGTTCAACGAAATAAGGACCGACCCGCGCAAAACCTGGAACCTCGTAAATGAAATAATGGGAAGAAAAAAACTCAACGCTGACGAGGTAATCATGAAAAACTTGCAAACAGAAAATTGCTTATACATAGCTAACGAGTGTGCAAAACATTTTTCTCAACAATTGCAAAAAATAATACATCGGTGCAACTCGATTACATCACATCATCAAAGTATTTTCAACGCAAATACAATATTCCCCAAAGAAACCAGTATTGAAGAAGTCTATCGCATAATATTGAGAATGGATACAAACAAATCTCCAGGAATTGATGGCATTAGAGCAGCCGACATCAAACATCATGCCCAGATTTTCTCTCCAATATTTTCTAAGTTCATAAACCTGACCATGACACAAGGAAAAATTCCAGTAGCTCTAAAAACTGCAGTCATAAAACCAATTTTCAAGGGAGGTAATAACAACAATATTAAAAACTATAGACCAATATCCATATTGCCTGTTTGAGAAAAGTGCATGGAGGATATAGTAATAAAACGACTTCAGTTATTTATAACTAAACATTCTCTCATCCACCAATCTCAATATGGTTTTCAGAAAAAAAAAAGTACGGGCACCCTCTAAGGAGAGTTTGCAAACCACATCAATGAAAGCCTTAATAAAAACTATCATACGCTGGTTTTATTTATGGACTTCAGCAAAGCCTTTGATACTTTAAATCACGCTAAAATGCTAAAAGCTCTTGAGAAAATTGGTATCCGAGGTTTCTTAGGGAATTGGCTGAAGGAATATTTGATAAATCGTTTATACTGTGTTAAAATCAATAATATATACAGTGAAAAAAAAACAGGTTCACTTCGGAGTTCCACAGGGTTCGAAATTGGGACCCCTTCTATTTATTTTATTCACAAATGAACTGCTACGCACCTTCAAAAGAAGCATCCCATTCGCTTATGCAGACGACACCGCAATAGTGGTTCGTCACAGATCCTTAGAATCTGCGACAAAAATAATGCAAGAGGAGCTTAATGATGCCATAAAGTGGTGTCATGACAATGGCCTTGTTATTAATGCAGATAAAACTAAGATTATGCACATTCGATGTCCACATCAAAACAAAACCAATCAACAGATATTCGTTCAAAATGATACATGTGTCTCGACCCCAAAACAACTAATTGAAATAGATGAAACGCATAAATATCTAGGAGTGATAATCGACAGCCATCTCATCTGGAAAAAACACATAGATAAGCCTCGCATGGATATAAGAAAAGCGATATTGGCGTTGGCCCATCTTCGAAATCATGCCACACCAAAAATACTTCAACTTGTATATTATGCTCTTATCGAATCCAGACTAAGCTATGGAATACTTGCCTGGGGAAATGCATCTCCAACACATATAAATAAATTACAAAGTCTACAAAATGCAGCACTTAAAATGATAAACAACATGAACATTACTAATGAAAGAAAATTGAAGGCTATAACAGTCGAACATATGTTTAGGATGATTCTAGTTCTCGAGTACTACGATGACAACCGATTTAAGAAACCTATTCAGCATGAAATAAATACAAGAAGACGAGCACAGGGACTACTGCACAAAGAATGTAAAAGAATGTTAGAATACAGCGTTCCTAGTAGTTTTAATAATTTACCATCAAACTTAAGAAACATTTTAAATTTTAAATACAGAAAAAAAGAGATCAGCAACTATTTCTTGAATCTTTAAACTAATTTTTAGCTAAAGTAATGAATCCTAATTAAATGAATTTTTGCAATATTACTTTTTTGTTCTTACTTGCTCCTTTTTATATTTGATTAGAATCTGTTCAACCGTCTGCAGAAAAGCCATCAGAGCTTCGCAGAAAATTATAAAAATTTAAGAAATATCTGGTAAAATATTTAAGTTAAAACTTTTCTTGGAAATGAGGATTATTTGAGTTAGTTTTAATCGGGTTTAAGAGTAATCCATTTGATAGTGACCAATTATAAATATTTTTGAGCTCCTCGTTTAAAACAAAAACAAGCTCTGCTAACTCCTTAAAGTTTTTAGCTAAATGAAGTTGCACGTCATCTGCATAGAGGTGTACTGAAGCATATTTGCACACAGATGGGAGGTCATTTATAAACATGCTAAATAATATAGGGAACAAAATTGAACCCTGAGGAACGCCTTGCACCATTTCTTTAAGAGATGAGCAATGTTCACCGCAACTAACCATTTGCGATTTACCAGAAAGAAAACTACAAACTCGATTACACGCCCTTTCGCTAAACCCAAAATTATTTAAAACATAGGATTGAATGATTAATTTTATTAAAGGCCTTTGAGAAGTCTAGCAGGCAGAGGAGCAAAGCAAACCCCATCGCTGTGGAACAGCTGAGGTTAGCTCTAAAACCGGATTGCCGGGGGCTCAGCAGTTTGTGTAGTGATAAATTTGTTTGTTATCTGCACTGATATTATCTTCTTAAAGACCTTTGATAAGAACGGTAGGATACTAACAAGTCTAAAATCGGCAGGGGATGATGAGTTAGTGTTCTTAGCTATTGGCAAGACTCTTGCAACTTTCCAGCATTGTGGAAAGGTTGAGGTAGTAATGCACCAGTTAATTATATGCGTGAGATGGGAGACAATTTGTGGTAATACAAATTTAATGAAGCGCATAGGTATTCCATCCTCACCCTTAGAGTCTGACTTGACCTGCCACGCATTGAAAAATTTCGTCTTCAGTTTCTACTACAAAATCGTCCAACCTTGGAACAGTAAAGTTTTCATTTTGACTAAAGTTAAAGCCCTTCACCAAGAAAGAAAATGTTTAAATCATCGGGATCAAGAGAGCATTTGGAGTCACTGGTAGCTCCAAACTTTCTTAGCCGGGAGGGAAGTGTTCAATTTGGAAGCGTAATAGAAATTCTCACTATAGAAATCGAGTTGTTACGTGCCGCCTTGTACTCAGAACAGGCAGTAGTAGATGGTCTATGCTTCCATTTTCTATACAACATGTTTCGGGTTTTTATAGAGCGAACTACTGCAGGAGTATACCATGGACACATTTTATTTATAATTCTGACCGTTTTCGTTGGTACACACTGATCAAACAATTGAGTCAGAATTGTTTGCAGCACAAAGACTTTTTCATTTGGATCAGCGCTTAGACGGCATTGCTCCCAAGGGGCAGAAAAGGTAGCAGTCTGGAGGGCAATGACCTACTTGCCTAAAATTGAGCTAAAATTTTTATAAGTAAATGTATCAGGCACAACATTCTTCACCAAATTCACATCATAAGTACAGAAGAGTAGATCATGATCAGAAATATCAAACGATAATTGATCAAACTGATTAGAGATGGATCAGCGACAATAAAAAGATCGAGGAGGCTGGGCAACCTATTTTCGGTGAAACGGGTAGCGTATGTACGAGTAGTGTTGATAATTTTCATTCCTACAGACGAAACTAAATCTTTCATTTGAAAATAAACCGAGTCTGCTTTTAATAAGTTAGCGTTAAAATCGCCACAGATTATAAAGGGTCTTTCAATAGGGACTTGACAACTTTGAATTTAATTTGTGAACGCACTCTTTCACTAATCATCAAACTGTCACTGTCAGTTTATTCAGTAAACTCAACATTTTCATCGTGGTAAAGTACACGAACGAGCAACGTCTGCAAATTATAAAAATTTTCTACCGAAATTCGGAGTCGGTGACTGCAACTTTAAGAGCGTTAACTCCAATTTTCGGTCGTAATTCTCGTCCTAGTTGACAGGCAATAACAAGTTTAGTGCAAAAATTTGAGTCTACATATTCGTTGTGTGATGTTGCCGTGTCAGTGAGATAACGGGTTGGTCGAAGTGTCGAAAATATCGCTGCCGGGCAGGCGTCCGTAGCAAACGATCCAAATTATTCAATTCCACGGCGTTCTCAAGAATTGGGCATCGCTCAGACCACATTATGTCGTATTTTGCGTATGGATCTTGGTTTACATCCATACAAGATCAAGCTGACTCAAGAATTGAAGCCGATGGACTATTTGAAGCGACGTACGTTCTCCGATTGGGTTCTGTAGAAGATGCGCCAAGATGATGAATTTCATCGCAAAATCATCTTCAGTGACGAAGCTCATTTTTGACTCAATAAGCAAAATATGCGTTATTGATGGGGTGAAAATCTACATGTGCTTCATGAATCACCACTTCATCCACAAAAAATAACTGTTTGGTGCGGTTTGCATGCCGACGGCGTTATTTTTTTATATTATATTTTTTCGTCGACGATAACGATCGTCACGTTACTGTGAATGGTCAACGTTATCGCGCCATGATCACCGATTTTTGGCCCGAATTGGAAGATATGGACTTGGACGACATGTGATTTCAACAGCATGGTGCCACAAGTCACACAGCACACGCTACAATCGATTTATTGAAGAGTAAGTATGGTGAGCGTGTTATCTCAAGACATGGGCCAGTCGATTGGCCACCTCGTTCGTGCGATTAACGCCGCTTGACTATTTTCTGTGGGGCTACGTTAAGTCATTGGTTTATGCCAACACGCCGACGACGTTGGAATGAGCTCAGAGCCAACATTAACGCGAAATAGCGGCCATTTCGGCCGAAATGTGTGGCCGAGTCGTTGAAAATTGGGTCCAACGAATCGACCGCTGCAAACGTGTCCGCGGTGGCCATATGAACGAAGTCGAGTTCCATTCATAAATGTTTTGATTGTACTTCAAGCCGATAATAAAGTTTTTGAAATATCTCAAATGGTTTGCGTTTTATTTAAAAAAAAAGTTGTCAGGTCCTTATTGGAAAACCCTATAGTGTGATCGTAGTGTGTACAGTATTCAGAAACAACAGGGAACAAAGGAACTGAGGAGAAACTTCTCTTTTTCTTGTAAGCACATGCAACTAAATCTTTGGTATTGCAATCACATAATTCAACAAGTATATATTCAATGCCATCACCACTAGACTTATTGATCATATCACATTTAATGTTGGATTTACAATATACGAGTATTGCTACTCCGCCTCCGGTGGTGTCAGTTACTCTGTCATTTCTAAAGATCTCATAACCTGGTATTTTATATGACAAGTCAGATATTTTTGGCTTGAACCAGGTTTCACTCACGCAAATAACATCAATGCAGGAACTAGAAAATAAATATTTTAGATAATCCAATTTTTCGCCATTTCGTCATCAAATAGCATACCTTTAACCCCTTATGAGACTTTTCATTCACACTGTATTGTTTACTTAAAGCAGATGCAGCCATTAAAAACAAATAAAAAAGTGCATTCAAAGTGCACAAGCATCGAGCCAAGATTTGAGTAGGTAAAGAGAAGAGCAGAAGGATATGAATAGAAAATATGAAGAGGAGGAGAAAAAAAAATTCAGTATTGGAAATATATATTTACTATCGCTGCCACAGGAGTTGGAGCTATTTAAGGAATGAATGGTCTTCAAAATCTCAACCCCAGAAATTGGTTCAGAAAAGAGGCTATCCCTTTCAAAAGATTGTTGCCCTTGAAGTAAAGTATTTGTTAAATTCGTTTGCTATTTCTGTGGGTTCTGAAGCATTATCATTCCCATTTTTAAGGACAAACGAATTATTTTGCTTGGTTACACTTTGATTCATAATATTATTGATCGCTTTCCATTCTTGTTTAAGATTCCCTTGTGCAGCCCTTATTTGATTATGATAGTAATCATCACGGCATTTTCGTACTTCATTCTTAATGATTCGACTCATGCGGTTATAGCTTCTCTTTAGGCTAGCGTTCTGTGGATGTTTAAGCCTTAAATGCGCTCTGTAGCCATTTGTATACAAACACTTTAAGCAAAAAAATAAAAACAATGCAAAAGATGCAAATGCAAATTTCCGAACGCATTTGGTACGTCACTTTAATCAAAGGAAAAACAAAGAAAAATAACAGGTTAACGGTTTTTGCTCGAATTCGAATTTCTTTGGAATATAAGTGTAAAGATTTCTGTTTTGCGAGCACTTTTTCCGTAATTTGTGTCTTTGCCAAATCTTCCTAAGAAGTAACCAGCCAATCCAAGGCTTTAGCCTGAAATCTGACTTTTTAGCGATAGTGACATATCTAACTGAGCTTATATAATTCTTTAATACCTTCAAAAATAAATTAACAGCCGTAGATACATTTTCTTGAGTATACACGTCTTCCGAAACACCTTTTCGAAACGCAGTAAATTATTCAGCAGCTCGTAGTTAATTTTATTCAACTTTCTTGGAAAATTATGCTTTTTTTCTTTTTTACTTTCCAAGCCATTAAAAAACTTCCCGACTTTCTACTCAGAGATAT
Source organism: Volucella bombylans (assembly GCA_949129095.1). NCBI lineage: Eukaryota > Metazoa > Arthropoda > Insecta > Diptera > Syrphidae > Volucella > Volucella bombylans. The sequence continues at coordinate 161,006,422 of OX422141.1, read as the reverse complement.
TCATAAAGATGTGAGCCACGACTACTCATTCATGCGCAACAAATCGAAATGATTAAAACTCACAGTCTAGTTCGGGATGCATTTGATCCGTATGAACCAAGACGATTTCACTAAACTTACAAAGTTACATACTTCTCAATCGTTACGATCGAAGATGCCAAAAGGATGCATTCAAGCTGAAACCGGAACTTCTTGGGGATTCTACGGGTATAATTCGCCATAGATATCATAGATCTTGGATAAAAAAAAATGTTTAAACCGAATGTTCATTGATTGCTGCTTACGTTGTGTGGAATTCAAATTGAAATAGTTTTCCTCGGAACGGGTGAGCGAGATGAGATGATCACGTAAATCTGATCTGATAAAAATATCAGAAACTATCTCAGGATGCAGGAGTTATTAATGGAGCCCACTTTGACTGCAAGATCTGCACCTCAAAGTTGTCACTTTAACGATTCTTCCACATGAATTCACCATATTGATAAAGCAGTCAATGGTCCACTTAACATTGATTGATCACCAACAAAGATCTGTTGCATCTAGACGATGTGTACGGACAAACTTGAAAAACATAGAAAAAAACATCGCATCGTAAGATAAGAATCGAAGACGACAAAATTCCACTTAATGGATTCCTTCAATAAATTGCTGTAGATTAACTTCTTCATATTCATTCCTGTGATCAGCATTTTTGCTCACCATCATAACACACTTAACAACTTAACAAGGAGGACCATCCGCGATTGCAGCAGCATCTTGACTTGAGATCTGCGCTCCTTTGGGCAGCTCTCTAACGACGACGGTTCAATTTATGCCGCAGAATGATATCACAGTGTGTAGTGTCACTGATAATTTATGTCAGCAGATTTTATGAAGCAATTCGAATCTGAAAATGTGAACGGCTCTTCGAACAGACTTCTCAAAACGAAGGCATTTCTCCTGCAAGAAGGTCTTATTTGAATACGCGCAGTTATAGATCCATTAGTGCGGCAGATGTTGTTGGTGAATATTCATCTAATCGACAATGACGACAAGTACAACTCAAAGTAAGACTAAAAAAGGAGACGACAACGACCAGGACTTTGGGGGTATGTTCATTTGTAAGTTGTAGCTAGAGACTATGGGCACCATCCGTAAGTCGTTACCATAAATTTATTACCCCAAGGATGACTCAGTTTGTGTAATTATAACCGACATCGGAGTGTCTTTGTAATAAATTATTTTACCGGCGACAGGTCAGGTGTTTCAATTGCTTTGGAGTGCAGGATTTTCACCATTCATGTCACCATTTGGCTTAAGTGCTATTAAAGATTTTCTAATGCAGATTTTACTTTGGAGATAACGATGTTGATCCGGGAGAAATGCTTACTGCTCGCTAATGGTGCATGGGATGTATTCATAATCGCCATCGTGCACGTGCATAATAATTTTTTCGAGATCAAAAGTTCAACGTGTTTCACAGCTTAGGTATGCGGCAGTGATATGCTCTGTGTGCTGTGATTATGCAAATGATTCCAAGAAGAAAATATCGACATTTGTAGCGATAAGCAAATGAATCAAACCGTGAGGATGGTAAATCGAATCACGAACGACGATGTTATATGACAAGCTTGTAGTTTGAATCTGCATGGATGCATTCATGAGAAATGTCTATCAGATGGAATTTTAAGGGTATAGTGTGACAGTCTACATATCCGGAGTTTTGTTTATCATACAAGTATTAGTATTTACGAGTATATGCTATAGTAATTTATTTAATGGGGGCCTGCGTGGCGATTGATCGCGGAACTGCTGAGTGCCCTCTAACTTGGATTGGGCCAGCATCGCAACAATCAAGTTCGGTGCGAAATGCTTCCCTTAACTTCCAGTGGTGGTCTTCAGTAACTACATGAGTAAACTCTTACTTGCCTAAACTGGCAAGGGCATGCCTGGTCATGCTTGTCTACCGGTCTACGCTGTCATAGGGCTCACATGTGACGAACCAACTAATGGCCTCAGATAAAAATTGAATTCACTGTTGACGACCCTTGTAAACGTTTAAAGGCAACGACCTTTAGACTTGCACGCATAATTTTTGGACCCATAACAGCCAGTTTCCAGGTTCACAACAAAGAAGAACTGCTGTGAGAAGATTAACGTAGAAAAGCTGCCAGAATCTTTGCGGACGCGTATCCCGAAATCTATCAACCAGTTCCAGGCCGCCTACCGTGGATTAAGAGGTAGTGGATTTCTCAACCCCACATCATATAAGAGGAGTAGTTGCCTAGAATACAAACAACAAGTCAAAGTAGGCTAATAATTTAGTCACCCCATTAAATGTTGGATGCCATGCATGGACCAAAGTTTTCCGAAAAACTGAAGACGTTCTTAAAAAAAAAAAAAAAAAAACAGTGTCAACAGGGGCGCCACAACTGATGAGCTGGGAGAATACCGGCAAGCACATGCAGCTAAACAAGAAGCTTGCAAGGCAGCGCTGCAGCGAAGGACGAGAACTACTCGTCCGACGAGCACAAGAGGCGGGGAGAACATTGGCTTTTCCGAAGAATAAAAAAGAGCATGAGAAGCGCGCGATCGTAGATATTGAGAGGTTATACTCCAGGAATAACTTACGGAAGTCTTGCCAACAGATAAAAAGAACGTGTTAAGGCAAAAAGACCAGTACAGAAACCAGTCTAGGGTAACCTAGGAAACCTTGTAGTAAAGTCACAATCGGTGCTGAGAATATAGAAAAACTTTTACTGCAGACTGTATAACGGCGAGGAAGCCAAACATTTCGCCGTAAGGCAGAGTAGAACAATCAGCTTAGACGATGACAGCTAAAACTTAGGGCCACCTGCCCAAAATAAAGTAAGAATGGTAATATCTATGCACCTGCCGAGGTATTCAAAGCTGCTGGAAATGAATTTGTAGAGAGATACACTAATTCATTCACAGATGTTGTCAAAAGAGTGTATGCCTGATGAATTTAATCTCAGTATAGCTTGCCCTATCCAAAAGATAGGAGACCCCCTCAGGTTTTGTGGGTACCCTTAAAATGGAAAGGATGAAAGATAGAGAGGTACCGATGAAGTGGGTTTTAAATATTTGAAGGGTACGATGGCTAAGAAATAAAGATCTCGGTATTGCCATCCATAAGCGAGTTGTGTGGCTGGCGAAAGAATCACAATATTTCATATTACGTACGAAAGTGGGCTTGATGAGTATTCATAGCGAGACTGGTGTTACGGTGGAAAGTTTGAAGGGGCGGAATGATACTGGCAATTTCAATGGAGCACTGGTGATGAAAATAGTCATAGAAAAAGGTTAGGCAGGAGACGTTATGTCAGTGTTCATGCATGTCAATTGACTGCGCAATATTGGCGTCACCTTGGTTGAGGAAATTTAGAGATGGTACTACAGGAATAAGGGTTTGAATTTTACAGAAAAGTAAAAGAAACATATTAGGACTACCAATCCCGATCCAAAGTCTACAAAGGCAAAGAAGGAATCAAGGAATCAACATATAGTTGAAGGTACGAGTAAATGCTGCCCGATGAATGGAAACTCTACATCGTCTGACAAATCATATAGAAAGGAAATCTTTCGAACTGCACCACTTATAAAGGTATAAGTTTACTCAAAATCGCGTAGAAGATCCATCAGCTTTACGGCGTACCAATGTCCAGACCAAATTATCTTTTTGACGACATTTTGCGACATTGTTTTAACATCGTTGTTGTTACTCGCATAATAGTACTGACAAGTCGGAAAAACACACCATGACGCAGCTCGCAGCTCGCTGGTTTTGGAAATCAAGTCGCAATACAGAAGGTGAGGAAATGCGATTTAACGCCTGACAGTGTTCTACCTTGTGAGTAAACTATTTTCTACATGTATAACATTCCTTGAAAAGGCCAGTAAAAATAGGACCTGGTTCGAAAAAACGGTTGGATAAAGTGCCCTTTATATGACTTAAGAGCAACCACAGACCTACTTAGCAAACACAGGACGAATATTTTTGGGATTCTGCCAGTGTTGGTCTGAGACCGGCACGATAAAACTATTTCACTTAATATCCTGGCATATCGGGACATTTTTATATTAGAATTTCGTTATATGAAGTTGTAATCTGGTAAGGTACGAACATCGAGAATCGCTGAAATATTTCCCAAGATATATTCTCTTGCAATTATGAGAGTTGGAAGGAACTGAAACACGTGACAGACATCTAAAAACAATGACACGACTACCGTATTGATGCTGCTTCCTGAGATTTGTGGAGATACATACAAATTTAAAGCAAATGTCCGATTGTGGTTGATGGATTCATAGAGCGTATAATACGCGTTGCTCACTAGTTCATCTTGAAATGTGAATTTTGAACTTAATTCAACTGCAATATCCTTATCCCTGATATTGCATATAGAATTCCTCGAATACCTCTACAATACCAGTGCATACACAAGCATGAACGTTGTCTGCCTATCCATCTGTTTAAATATCAACCAGCAGCCCACGTGCAACAATTGTGGTCCGTAAATTATGCACGCAAATAAATCTATTCAATTTATCCCTACATGCAGCGGGTTTAGTTAGAGTTGCATGTCGAATGTAGTGTAACGCCTCTGCTCTGCTACTACTTCCACAAGGTCCTGCTACTAACTGGAGTGATCTGCAATTTGATTTAGTAAAATTTACGAACTTGCAAGTGAATTCTTGACCGATGATGGTGTCATTGGTGAATAGAAACTGAAATGATCGTTAACATGACGCAGACGTCAGTTGGGGCTAATTAAATAAAGATCTCTTAACGAGGATGAACAATTGAGGGCTTGAAGCGGTTCCACTTGATTAATTAAACATTTTATTTTATTTCATGTTGACGGGGAAACATAACACTAGACAAGAAGGTGGATCAGTTCTAAGGAAGGAGGAGGCCATGTCCTGTTGCTGATATTTTCTGTATTCCAGTGATCTTATATTCGAACCTCATTTCCTTTCTACACAGAAGAGAGATTACCTAACGATTATTGAACTAAGGCCTCTGCCGAAACAGAGCACTTTGACTCAAACAAGAACCTTTTACCGCCTGTATCGAGGGATTGTAGGAATGCTTTTCATTGCATTAGAAGACATGTCCATAAGGACGATCTGTTATCAGCGTTACCGAAATCACTGTGTGAGTTATACCAAAGGTTTTTTAAAAGGAAGATGGTTTCTACAGTGCTAACGTGATGGAGAAAACCTTCATGCAGCCATGACGCAATGTTATTCGGAGTACGTGAACGTCCCTATTGTGACATATTTGCATGAAGGCTTACACCATAATATAACTGAAAGCGCCGTTTGAAAAAACTGTAGGTAAGGCTTTTTGTCACCAGATGAATTCTGCCAGAGGGTTTCCTCGTTTGCGTGGTTAGAAACTCAGTTTTCACTGGATTGACTTAAAGTTAAATTCAAGTGCATCACTCGTCGATAAAGCCTAAGGTTGCCTGCATCTTTGAGTAAACAGAGTCATTGAGCGCGGTAAATAGGAAGTCGGCCAACATGTACGCACCATAGCAGTGGAAAGATGAAGTTGCCGTGTGTTTCACCACAATTTGCATTTACCATAATTGTGGTCCACAAGACTAATTCAGCTAGATCGTCTTGTCTGGCGAGCTACAGACGCACCATCAATGTTGAAAAAATTTCCCAAAGTATGCTCTACGAGTTGCTTGTCGAGTGCACATTCAGTTCTAGATTTCGAAGCTCAGTCTTATAGGATACTCCATGTTGGTTTGCATACTGCGGTTTAGATAAAGGATACATTCGCAAGGGAGTATTACGCACATGAAGTTCAACGATCTGATCCATTCTCATTAACAAGTAGCTCTTGAGTAGTAACACCATTAAAAGGCTCACACTGTTCGAGGGTTCGGTCGGTATGCAGGCTTGACCGGTTAGTAGAGAACATTTGATTTATTCCATGTATGATAGGGATTGACTGTGAGTTACATATGAAAATAATGAGACTGAAAGTCTCCAAGTTTTCAGCCCAAATTGGCTTCTTTTATTTTTGTTGATTCGGCCGTAAGGGTTCTGTTTAAAATCATTATTAAGTGACCTGTGTACAAGGTTTCCGATTTACTTTTGTTTTTGCAACAAATATTCCACCATTAACCAGACGATCTGGACGGATTTTCCCAGGTTCTAAGCAGCTTCCTCTACTTTCTGTTTCATTCCTAAGGTAAATTTTGGCTATTTGCAAAAGCTCCTTCTTAACAATTGATGTCATAGGAACCTCTCAAAGAACTTTCTTGTTGGACTTACTAGTAGCTAAGTAAATTTCGTTTGCTTTTTTGCAGACAAAGAACTAGTCCATTGTACTCTTTGTAAGTTCCTTTTGATGATATGAGTACTTGCAGACATTGGTAGAGATAGTTCTCAGCGATGTCTTTAGCACTTTCACTATCATCGCAGGATATTGTGTCGCTAATGCCCAGCACACTTAACTTAGCTTAGCAAAACTACAATGCCCTGTCATGACGCCAGTAAACATCCAGCAGTCTTTCTTACTGAGGGGCTGCAGAAAGGCCGCTGACTTCCTCGAGACGTCGGGAAGCATTCGTTCGGTCTGCCTGCAACCTGGAAAGTTATACAATCTGCAGTTGTGCGTGGACTCACGTAAGGTTTGGGTCCTGAAAGACTCTCCTTGCCTGGCAAGTTCATGGGCGATTTCATTTGCCGTGATCCCATTGTGACCTGGGGCCCAGGCAAGGGTCACTGAATTTAGTCTTCCGACTACGTTCAATGATCTCTCGAATTCTTGAACTAGCTTGGAAGACGTAAGGGGATTCAGTAAGGCTCTAAGCGCAGGTTGGATGCAAATGATTCGCCCAGATGCCCAGAATATCAAGGGGAGGGAACTTAAGTCCGTTACTTCTTGTCTTTGTTCCATAACAAAAGTTGCTGCGTACCAAAAATTGTGTAGAAGCCGCTTAACAATGCACAAGTTTTGACCTCAAAAAGTATTCTGAGCATAAGCATCGACACATGTAATATGTCCCATCTTCATGGCATCAGGACATTCAATGTGTTCGGCTACTGCCTTCGGTGGTCGTGCTGATATTGGAAAGTAAGTTGATGCCATAAACAAGATTGCTGACTTGAAGTTCTAATCCAAAACACATACAACCACAGTTTGCGGATCATCCTTTATATTCCAGCGATTTCATGTCGAATGTTCAGCTCCTAGTCGTTTAAAATTTCTGCCTTGTCTGTATGGACCAAAGACTTAATGTAGTCTCAAAGAAAACAGTTTAAAGGTGTTAAAATGCACGACTCCGAATTTCGTGTTCAATAATACGATCGTGGTGGTCACAAATTTTCTCAAAAAAATTTAATAAGGTGGAGCGATAGCATTATCTTGAAAGAATCCCATCCCATTGATACCTCTAGTATGATAAGTATAGCAAACAGCAAATTTTTTAGCATACAATGACTGCTGTTGTAACATTTCAGGCTGATCGCTTGATAAAAAGCGGCAATTTTGCTTATTAAGAAATCCATTTGATCAAAAATGTGTCTCACTACTGGGGATGATTTTTCGGTGAAAATCCGGATCTTTTTCCGCCTTCAATAGAGCTCAGTGAGCCAATGTTCGACATGAACGATGGTCATTTGTCTTAAGGTCTTGGGTCAGTATGATTTTATATGGACGCATAGCCAATTTATTTCGCAAAATACGCCACATCGACGTTCGGTAGATGCGAAATGAAGTCACAGGGAGCCAAATCAGGTGAATTCGGTGGTTTTTGTTGCATTTTTCGTCAAAAAACTACGAATAATGATGACACAGTGCGACGGTGCGTTATGATGGTGCAAAATCCACGAATTTTCGGCTCACAATTCTGGTCTCTTTCGGTGAATTGTTTCACGCAAACGTCTCATAGCGCCCAAATAATACTCTTTGTTTACTGTTTGACCTTCTAGCAAAAATTCATGATGCACTACACCGTTGTAATCCATGAAAACCGTGAGCATTGCCTTCGTTTTTGAATGAAAACGACGTGGTTTTTTTGGTCTCGGCTCATTTGGTGAACGCCATTCACTTGCCTGATATCTGGATTGCATGTCTGCTATCTGATTATATGTCTGATTGCTATCTCTCTGATGGTTAGTGGTCATCAGTGTTTTCGTCGGTTTTCGATGTCGATGGTCTCACGACCACTTTTGAACCGCTCGTGCTACTGGTAAATGACCGTTTTCTTTAGAGAATCGTTGCCGAAACACTTTTCCAACATTTCCAACGTTCGCGCACCATTAAATCCGTTTTTCACTCAAAAACTTTTTTACAACAAACTTGTATTAAGTTCGTTGTTGCAAATTTAGATCCATTTCTAAAATTGTAAAAAATCGCCAACACACACAGAGATATTCGTAGATGTACTCTTGGCTACGTAACTTTTGCAAATGTCAAGCTATGACGCTAAGATTTAGAGGGAATATCAACAACAGATGTACCAACTTAACAAAAAAAAAAAGCAGAACTCAAATCGGAACAATGGGAGCGCCACACGGTGGTTATTCCAGGAACTTTTTGATCAATGTGGTATAATACAGGTTTTCGTGGTTCGATACATAGTTGGTTTATGTCCTATCTAAAAGACAGAAAACAAAAAGTGAAAATCGAATCTAGCCTAAGTAACTTTATGGTTATCAACCTTGGTGTCCCTCAGGGCTCGGTCATTGAACCTACATTATTTCTTGTATAAGTTAACGGGTAACACAACTCCGGAAATTCAAACTGAGTGCACATAGTTGAAATTATTCGTCGAGGAACCTTCAGGCCGCAACGGGAATAGCGAACGGCACAAATCGCAAAGTCAGCAGATGTTGGAGCTAAAGAGAGCCAGATAATGCAGCGGTACCACCATAAGTAGGGTTTAGTAATTAGTTTTTAGTTTTAGTTGTTGTCTTAAGTCGAACGCTTCGGCTAATAAAAATCTATTGTTCCGGCATATAGTGTCGTAATTTACTTGTTTTATTGCTGTGCCCTTGGCGAGCGTCACCGTTAGTTATATTAATTTATATGCCAACTCCTTATGTACCCAGTCATTTGTGTGAAAAGTCAGGGCTTTTGCAGGTGACCTTGGGATCGCATACGATTCCGCCAATCCCTTAAACTTAGTGGCTGATACAAACTGAATTGAATTGCTAAGACTTCGGTTCACGGAACATAAGCTAATAGTAAGCGATAAGACGAAACTTATATTTTTCAGTCTTACCACGCACGAGTCTCCAGATATTGAGGTTGTATTCCATGCTTCTAAATGTGCAAGGTTTCACATGTTTCAATGTCTATCTTCCGTCCAATGCTCTAAAATGTCTTTCGACGTGAATGTTCCCTGCCAGTTGTTTTAAAATTGAGAATGTAAGCCACTTTAAATACCTAAGTGTTATTATTGACCGAAATTTGAGTTGGTCTAATCATATTTTAAGTTGAAAGCAGAATCTATTATCTACCATTCGTTCATTCTACCGTCTAAAACAGTTTTGTCCTTTTAATACTCTAACAACAATTTATTATGGGATAGTTCATTCTAAATTGCAGTACCGTATAAGATGTTGTGGAAGTGCTTACCTGAGTAGTTATATGCAGAGTCCGATTTCTGACTCTTACAACTTGAGGAGCCATCAACATTCTCTTGTCGCTATTCCTTCTTTTCGTACCACTTGCTATAGAAATTCATATTCCGTTCTATCCTCCAAATTATTCAATAGCCTCCCTGTAGATATAAGATTCGTAGGTAATGAAATCTTTAAAAATGAGGACCGATCAACACAATTCGACTTGTCGTTTTATTTGAAAGAAAATGGCAGGAAGGAGAAAGTGGGATGGAAATGGAACAAGTTACAAGATTCGTTAAATTTGTATTTTAGTCGCCACTTAGAGCGACCACACAAGATTAAAGTTATTACATCGGCAAATATATTCCCGCCGTTGAAAGCTCCTTCCAACTAGAATCTATGAATAATGGACATAGCTTGGAGATAGGTCTTCTAAACTCTCCTTTGGTTGTAGTGACAGAAGCGACGCGTGTCAGTCCATCCGGTCAGGGGTACGTTTTGTTGATTCTTCCGATGAGCCATCGACATGGCGGCTTGTTTTCGCTCTTCAGTATAACGACATCATTGGGTTGAATGTTTTTCATCTTCTCGAACCATTTTGGTCGCCTTTAGAGTTGGGACAAATAGTCTTGAGACCGTTTTTGCCAGAATGATTGAACCAACCGTTGAAGATACTGCCATCGATCTCGCAGCGATGTTTCTGTAGAAAAGATGCTTGGATCTGGTACGGTAAGAAAATGCGCCGAAAATGAGCACCAATTGATTCCCTTGGAAGTGAGCTCGTTTGATACATCCTCTTGAAAGCTTGATGAGTTTAGGAGATTCGACCAGTCTCGTAGCTGTTGATTTGAGCCAACAAAATTGGTGCCATTGTCGCTGAAGATAGAATGACAATTGCCGTGCCGAGGAACAAAGTGACGCAAAGCTGTTATGAAGACAGCAGACGAAAGATCCAAGACGAGTTCCAGGTGTAGTCCCTTTGTGGCCATGCAGGAACCTTGTCCTTTCCACGATCGAACTAATACAGGGCCGGTGTAGTCGACGCCAATGTTGCCAAATGTTACACCAGGTTCCAATCTTTGCTTAGGCAAGCTAGCCATTTGTTGCTGGTAAAGAAGTGCGCGTTGCCGCATACATATTGTACACTGGTAGATGCATCGCTTAATGACGTGATGAATATCAATGACCAGATAGTTAAGCGAGACCAGGTAAGTCATCTGCCGCATTCCGGCATGCAAGTTATTAAGATGACAATCATTGACAATTAAATGGGTTAGTGGATGACTATTTCGAAGAATTATGGGATGCTTCTGCTCAAAACGTATGAGCGCGTTTTCGAGCCTGCCTCCCACCCGCAATATATATTATATAATATATAAAATCTTCATCGATAAACGGACGCATAGAAGCATACTTACTCCGTTTCGAAAGTGTTTGTCCTCGTTCCAAAAGAGCTATTTCTTCCTGGAATGTGTACTTCTGTGCAAGTTTGACCAAAGCAAATTTAGTCTGATGTTGTCTGGTGTAAGAAATGCGTTGATATGCAGCTACGAGGAATCGATCGAGTTCGGGCTAATCGAATGCAGCGAGCGATGACCCGCAAAAGACGATTGAGGTTCGAAAACCTTCCGAAGAAGCGAGTTTCCAATTCAACCGTTTCCGTTATGACCGTTAGACAGGTGATCTCATTTTCGGCAGAAGCATTCGTAACTCTGGGTAGTCCGGAAAACGTTATCATCAATTCGCGCGATTCACGTATGGCACAGTCGGCGGGGTTCTCAGCGGAGCGCGCATAATGCCATATAGACCCGGGGAATTGAGCGACGATTTGAGATATCCTGTTGTCCACGAAGACGTTTCGCGCACGTGGATATACGAGTATGTGTAGAACGGTTGCAGAGTCCGAATAGGCAAAACAATCGAGGTCGTGAATAGCCAAGGCTTCTTCACCTTGCTAAGCAGCCTGATTAGCAGTAAAGAGCCACATAATTCTAAGCGGGGAATCGAAAGGAGAGGCTTGGCTTGAGCAATTCTTGATTTGACGCATATTAGCGCAGTTTGTACGCCATTGGCTCCTACCACGATGGGATATACTACAGCGGCATGGGCTAACTCTGACGCATCAGCAAAGCCGTGCAATTCGATAACACCACCTTGAACATATTGCAACGACCTCGGAATGTTCAACTTTTGTATGGAGCATAGATCCGATCTGAAATCCGACCACTCTTGATAGAGGTCGGTGGGTATGAATTCATCTCAACTGACTCCCTTCATCCAAAAGCGTTTCATGAAAATCTTCATTCTAACAATTGCAGGCGAAAGATCAAAAACTCGGCCTATAACCGATAGCACTTCCCTCTTGGAATTGCAGAGGCGAATTTGAAGCAGTCTTGTCTCGTGTCCCATAGCAGGCCTAACGCTTTGACTCCTGTGTCATCAATGGACAGTTCGGTTGCCAATTCTCAATGCTCGGGAGGAATGGTATTTATGAAGTCAGGCGAATTGGAGGATCACTTCCGGAGGTCCATTCCCGCGTCGGTAAAGACATTTATTAATTCGTCTTTTATCTTTTATCATCTACGTAAAAATCGTTGATTAGACTATTCGAAGACCTTGGAAAATCTTTGGTCTTGTTGATGTCGATTTGCTTGAGGACCGTGTTGCGAGAAACGAAGCGGAAGCCGTTCCGTACATTACGGTAAGAAGTACATAGTCGCGTGGGTTTTCGGTTATTTTTTCCCTCCAAACGATCCGTTGAAAATGAATGTCATTCGCATTGAGCAAGATCTAGCGATACATTTTTGCGATATCTGCCTTTTATGGCAATTTTATACTTTCGAAATCGTATAATGAATGTAAAAAGATCGTTTTGAAGGGTAGGCCCTACAAGAAGGTAGTCGTTTAAAGAGAGGCCGCGAGTGGATTTTGACGAAGCGTTAAAAACGACCCTCAGCTTGGTCGTTACGCTGGTGGGCTTCAGGACTGCGTGGTGCGGTAAATAAAAGGAAGTACGATCAAGGCAATCAGAAGACACGATAGCTTTAACGCCGCACCACGAGAGTCGCCGAGTTCAACGGGTGTTTTATTGAACGGTAAACTAACTACATATCTACCTTCAGGATTGATGAAATATGTTGAGGAAAAATGGTTTTCAACAGCTACGCTTGTTTCGCACTCGATACGACGTCCGTCCGCAAGATCTTCGGGCTCAAAAAATCGTTTTAAGATCACGTCCAGATCCACAGTTGAATGGTTTACACTTAAAGTAGCTTCTTCTCTCAAGGAGATGTTTCTCGCTGATCACCCAGCCGAATATAGTATTGTGGCCAAAAGGCGAACCCGAGGGATAAGCGATTTTCTCTTTCGCGAAAATGTTAAAAAATAAGTCCGCTCCGAGTAAAACATCGATTTTATTTGGGTAAAAACACTTGAGGTCTGCCGGTTGCAGATTGTTAAAATAAGAAAGATTTTAATTCGGTACATCAACACTTGAGAGATCTTTTGTTAATGTCGCGAGAACGAAGACATGAACCGAAATGGATGCATAATTGGCAAAATTAAGCGAAAAAGGAATGTGGAACAACTTCGAAAGGCAATATAATATAACAGGGATCTCCCTGATGAGTACAAGTATCCCAGGAAACATCTCGATGACTATTCACAGGCCCTTACTTTACTTTTTACTTTTAAATTCATTTTTATTGTTACTTTCATTATTAACTTACCTTCCAGACAAAAATTATTAAATCTAATTTGACAATAACAGTTACTTAATCCAGCTTACTGGCTCTTACCGAACGCTCTAAACTTAACAATTTCATTCAACTTTTGTCTTTCGGCCTTAAAAACTATCTTACGATTAATCTCATCTATAAATTATAAAATATGTAAAATTTCTAAGAAAAATAGTTTTAAAAAAAAAATTATATGTCGTATCTTTTGAATTTTGTATAAAACTTAAAACTGTGGCCGTATTCTACTTAACCTACCTAAGACACTTAACCTATCTTATCTATAATCGGGATGGTGAGCACTCGTAGCCTCTCGCATAGGGTGGTCACCATTCCAATTGCGATTTCGGGCGCCCGTCATTCGTCAACATTGTGCACACGCATCACCAAGATTTAACCAATGCGATAAACCACTGGTCACTTCTCAGAGGTGCGGCCCCATGCTGATGTTAGTGAATTTACCTTTGATACGGATTGTTGGAAGGCGTTCACTCGCGTGTCGAAAGCTCAAGACATAAGTCTGTTACTTTCCCCCTCCCCTCCCCCCACTCTTGACAGCATCCACCCATGGACCCCCCACAGGGGTTGGTTACCCCATCACCAGACGAGGTACTAGGCACCCACCAGTCACCACGTGGAGGTGATGCGTAGGAGTTGATGTTATGAGTCTAAAGTGAGAACGTTTGTCTTCTCTGATAATCGTATTCACCACACTTTTGGCCACCAAATTCCCGTACTACCTCAAAGTTATTCCTATCGACTGCGACGTTCTCATCAATTCGGCGAGATTGTGTGTCCCTTCTTGTGATAGCATAGGGTTTTCCAATAAGGACCTGACAACTTTTTTTTTAAATAAAACGCAAACCATTTGAGATATTTCAAAAACTTTATTATCGGCTTGAAGTACAATCAAAACATTTATGAATGGAACTCGACTTCGTTCATATGGCCACCGCGGGCACATTTGCAGCGGTCGATTCGTTGGACCCAATTTTCAACGACTCATTCACAGTCACACATTTCTGCCGAAACGGCCGCTATTTCGCATTCAATGTTGGCTCTGAACTCTTCTAACGTCGTCGGCCTTTCTGTCGTAAACCAAGGACTTAACGTAGCCCCACAGAAAATAGTCAACCGGCGTTAAATCGCACGAACGAGGCGGCCAATCGACTGGCCCATGTCTTGAGATAACACGCTCACCATACTTACTCTTCAATAAATCGATTGTAGCGTGCGCTGTGTGGCTTGTGACATCATCCTGTTGAAACCACATGTCCTCTAAATCCATATCTTCTAATTCGGGCCAAAAATAATCGGTGATCATGGCGCGATAACGTTGACCATTCACAGTAACGTGACGATCGTTATCGTCGACGACAAAATATGGCCCAATAACGCCGCCGGCATGCAAACCGCACCAAACAGTAATTTTTTGTGGATGAAGTGGTGATTCATGAAGCACATGTGGATTTTCACCCGACCAATAACGCATATTTTGCTTATTGACGAATCCATTGAGCCAAAACTGAGCTCGTCACTGAAGATGATTTTGCGATGAAATTCATCATCTTGGCGCATCTTATCCAGAACCCAATCGGAAAACGTACGTCGCTTCAAATGGTCCATCGGCTTCAATTCTTGAGTCAGCTTGATCTTGTATGGGTGTAAACCAAGATCCATACACAAAATACGACATAATGTGGTCTGACTAATTTGGATCGTTTGCTAAGGAGGCCTGAATGGCAGCGATATTTTCGACACTTCGACCAACCCGTTGTCTCACTGATACGGCAACATCACACAACGAATATGTAGACTCAAATTTTTGCACTAAACTTGTTATTGCCTGTCAACTAGGACGAGAATTACGACCGAAAATTGGAGTTAACGTTAACCGACTCCGAATTTCGGTAGAAAATTTTTATAATATGCAGACGTTCCTCGTTCGTGTACTTTACCATGATGAAAATGTTGAGTTTACTGGATAAATTGACAGTGACAGTTTGATGATTAGTGAAAGAGTGCGTTCACAAATTAAATTCAAAGTTGTCAAGTCCGCTAAACCAGTTTTTTCACCTTCCGTATTAATACTAGCGAACAGCTCCTGAATTGTGCCAATTATGTGAAAATCATCGGCGTACTCTAATTGTTGCACAAACTTTTGAAAGATTTTACCTTGTGAATTCTGCACAAGTCGTCTGAAACTATTCAGACAAATGACATCAAAGGTCTCGGTTAAGTCGTTACCAACCTTGGCGGAGCAGAGAGCGTTCTCAACTCAATCGTCATTCGCCAAAGACGGACGAGTTTGGCACGGATTTCAAAACTAGACGAGGCTCTATCTTGCGATTTGAACTTCTTGAGTTTTTTTTCGAGATCTGCCGGAGTGTGGCCTGAAACTACACTAATAGTGGCCAATCAAGTTGTTGACGAAGGACTTCAGACATATACACAATATGGGAGATAAGATCTTGTATCCAATGTCAAGGGGACCCGAACCTGTATAATTGGAAAAATTGAGAAGATCTTCTTTTTTGTGGACCGGGCAAACGATGCAGAGATTCCATTCATTAGGCATATACTCTTCTGACCGGATCTGAGAAATGAGCTGGTGTATGCTCTCTACAAAGTCCCTTCCAGCAGCTTTCAATACCTCGTCACGTATAGCTACTTTGTTCGATTTAAGTTTGGATTTAGCTATGATTACTTCATTTTAGACAGGTGGACAAAGTTCTGGCTATCGTTGTCTAAGTTGCATGGTCTATTCTGACTCACGGCGTGATGTGGCTCTTCGCAGTTTTTATACAGAATGTGGAAGAAGTTTTTCAATCTTCTCAGCACTAACTGTAACTCACTGCCAGGTATCCTTGTAAATCTTTGTATGGTTCTTGCTACATTAACACGTTCTTTTCACCTTTTAATAAAATTTCCGTACAATATTCCTGGAACACAAACTCTCAATAACTTCGATTGCGTGGTTCTACGTATATAAGTTGTTGTCAAGATATACTCGTAGATTCGGAAAAGATTCTAGCTTTTTACATTATATCTTCTACAATAGTTCTTCTTTGTTGTGACGCTTGGAAAACCCATATTAGTAGAAGGTAGTGACTGGAGTCGATGTTGACTGCCTGGTAGTTTCAGACTTCCATGTGCATTGTGCAATATTTTGGAGAAAGTATACAGGCCGGGAGCGCACATTTAGCAAAAAACAAAACATGAAACACATAATGGCAAGAACGCATATCGAAAACGAACAGGAGTGACATGACCTAAAGGATACATACATAGAAATCACTTAAATTACTTTTCTCTATCTCTTGAGAGACTTTATTACATAAAAACATATTGAATAAACGCGTCTATCTTTCTCCGGGAGAGTGTGAGTGAAATGTTTAGTGAATAGACGTGTTTTATACTCGCTCCACTTCTATCCACTTTTTATTAGTTTTTCATTAGTTTTTTTCCCCTTGAAAACATTTAAGTCATCAGAATTTGAAACCTAACTTTTGTTTCCAAATTAAAAGTGAACTCTATTTTTAAGTTTTCCGTGTTAATTTGTGTAAATTAAGAACCATAACAACACGCCAACAAACACTCAAAGAAAAATCAGCACTACTTTCTCCAGTGGTCCTCGACAAATTTTCAGCAGCCACCAGCATTTCAAAGCAAAATCATGCATATGCAAAAACCTCAGAAAAAAAACTATCTCTATCTGAGCAGCTTCACGAAGTAGAGTCAATTCTACTGCTTAAATTTAAATCGATGCTCCAAGAATTTAAATGCAATTTTAATGATAAACTTAGTGCTGCCATTTCCTCTCTTGAGTTCAAAGTTCAGCAATTTGAGAATGACTTGTGTGAACTTCGCAAGGAAAATAAATCAATAAGAGAAGAATTAGCCGATCTGAAGAGAAAAGAACGACTCAAGGATGTCATTGTTCGTGGAATACCACGAAAACCTGGGGAAAGCCCCACAGACGTGGTAAAAACCATTGCCACCAAACTACGACACCATCTTTCACCACATTTTGATGCTTTTCGATTGAAGTCTAAAGCCGCCGATGATGATGATCACAGCCCGTTACTCGTCCGTCTCTCTTCGCACACCGAGCAACGTGCATTGCTAGCTGCTTTCCGTGCCAATAAGGGATTAACACTGGCACAGCTTGACGGCCTCTCTTCGGATGGCAATAACAAAAACAATGATCGTGTCTTCATCAACGAGAGTTTGACGCCAGAGAATAGCTCTATTTTACGTCACGCTCTTCGGTTACGTAAAGAGGGTATTCTCTTTTCTGCTAGAACCCGTGATGGTTTGGTCTACGTAAGAAAGAGCAAGGACGACAGTGCGCTAAAAATCCTTTTGTCAACTTCTAGGGAAGCCTAGATGAATTAACTATGTGCAATCAACTTTATCTGAATTTCTGCTGGAGCCAATTTAAGAACAACATAAAATGAAAATGAAAAAGGGAATATATATCTATCTATATAGTAAGTGCGTGTTATATATTTGTTTTTCATTAAATTCTGATATTGTTCTTAGTTATTTGTTTGTTAGTGTCTTGTCTTCTTCAAAGATTGTTAATTGCTATGTTGGTAAATACACTGAGATTATTGTTCTGATAGTCGCCGTGTCATCGGAATCTTATGGGTGATAATACCATAGTTGATGACGTGAACAATTTTAACAGCGGCCAAGTCATGCTCAAAATTTTTGCTAATCGATGCACTGGATTAAAAGTTTGCCATGTTAATGTGCAGAGTCTAAAATCAAGTATTGATGAATTTAGAGAACTGTTTTCTTCGCAACGAGTAGATGTTATATAACAGTGTTTTTTTCAAAAATCTATAAATAGTGAAGTAGGATTTTGCACGTAAAACACATACAACAACCTACTGCCTTTCACTGCCCATACTATCGGCAGTGAAAAGTGACTGCCTATAAAAATTCGAATTCGAACTCTTGTTCGAAAGCAATTTCGTATTTAAGGGTTGAAATATTGGAATTTTTTCCCGTTTGGCTGTCAAGTGAATTCAATTGATTACTAAATTTTGATATTTTTAAACAAAGCCGCATAATTTGTGATTTTAATTTTTTATTTTATTTTGTGATGGAAGATAAAAACAAAAAGTGAGTATTAAAGAAATGAAAACTTTTTACATTTAAACGGGTATTAATGTACATCTGTATTTTAGACTAAAAAAAAAAACAAACTGGACAAAAGAGGAGACTGATGCGTTTCTAGACTTTTATGCATCTAGAAGCGAAGAGTTCCAGCAATGTCGGAAAAAAAGATATGCATACGATAATGTGTTGGAAGATTTGATTTCTGCTGGATATGCGGTAAAGTTTATTTGTTTATATAATTATTTATAGATTATAATAAACTATTTTAATTTTAGGATTCAAACACTACAACCTCGCATCTGGTTACAAAAATGCAAACGCTCATTAGAGCTTATAAGGCTGCAAAGGAAAATAATAGAAGGACAGGTGCAGCGCCATGTGTGGCTCCGTTTATGAGCAAAATGGACGAAATTTTTGGAATCATGGCCTTCGTTGCAATGACAAATACCGTCTGCATAGGTGCAAGTGAAATTTCGCAAACAGTAAGTACTCGTAGATATAATAATCAACAAGTTTCGTTATATATTTTTCTTTAATAGGATTCCACCTCTGTACCAACACCATCACCAAAAAGTCCGCCGGCAGCAGAAATACCACCACAAAGTCCGCCGATAGCAGAAATACAACCACAAAGTCCGCCGACAGCTGCAACAGCGCTACAAACTCCCCTGTCAGCAGTGACACCATCGACCTCACGTGCTATATCCGGCAGGAATCAGAAGATGTCGAGATCGGCCTATTATAGGGATAGGCTTCACCAAAAGAAAGCCGATAATGAGAAAAAGGAAGTCCGGTGGAAGCAATTCATTGAATGCCAGAATCGAAGATCGGCAATGCTTGAAAAAAATTTAGAAGTGCTAAAAGATATTTTAAATATATTAAATAAATAAATAAAAATGACAGATTTTAAGAAACCAATTTGTATTTATTTATTGGCCCAAAGATTAAACCTATATAACATTTCTTTCAGCTAAGTAATTAAATAAATCTTCACGTTGATTTGGAAGTGCATTTCCTTCATGGTTTTCAAAAGGAATTTCTTCATGTCCATTTTCCGTTTCTTGATTCACATCAGCAAACTCGTCGTCCATTGTTATACATATATTATGCAGAACACATGCACTAATAACTAAATTTGTCACTGAACGCAAAATTCTTTGTTCTGTGAATTTAAGCAATCTCCTGAATCTTCCTTTTAACAAGCCAAAGGCATGCTCCACTACAATTCTTGTACCGGAATGCAGATAATTAAATGAATGTTGTTGTGCCGTAAGTCTTCCGTTGTCTCTGTACGGTGTAACTAACCAGTTGGTAGATGAATATGCCGAATCACCAAGTATAAACGTGTTATACGGAAAAAGTCGATCAGGGTTTTCTTGAGCTTTTCTAAATAATTCAGATCGCCGGAGAACTCTGCTATCGTGCAAAGATCCAGGCTCACCACAGCAGATATCAATGAATTTTTTATCTGCATCCACTGATGCTTGCAAGTTTATGGTGAACTGATGTTTCCTATTATAGTAGCAATGTTTGTTGGTTTTTGGTGCTGCGATGGATATGTGAGTACAGTCTATTGCACCGATAACTCGAGGAATCCTTTTCTTCTGCTCGAATTTGCGACAATTTTCCCTCACAACGCTGCCTTGAGGCCATTTAATATGCTGATTCGCAACTGAAACCAAATACCGACACACACGATTAACTGCGATCCAAGCAGAAGATTTTGGAACACCAAACAAATTTCCCAGCTGTCGAAAAGTTATGCTGTTGCTAATGTACCATATAAATATGTACATTTCTTTCTTTTGTCCGAGTTTGGTCCTACCTCCTCTTTGTAAATTTGCAACAAAAGTAGATTGATAATAAGATGCTGCAATAAAATGCATAATCATTACCAAAATATTATAAAAATGTGAAATACTTACATATCAAATATTCTATAGTTGATCGCTGCAATCTGAAATGCGACTTGAAATCTTCATGGCTGTAAAGGTCAATAATTTGCATGAAGTTCTGTCCTCAAAAAACTCTTTGTAAATTATCTCATTTTCGTCCATAGCTATACGGTCTCCGTTAATTAAATTTTAAAATTGTAGCTGCAATTATAATTAAATGTAATCCTTCAAAGATATCAATACAATCATAAAATTAGCTTACCATTGCTTGAAAATTATTCATTATGATTATTACTTTAATTTCAAACATTAATTCAAATATAATTTTCACACTGACTTTTGTTCTCTTTTTTTAATTCAAATTTGTGAAGTATGAGTACCACCAACATTGACATATAAAAATCAAAGCAACTGCGGAACGTTTTTTTCAATGTTACTTCACTTCACTATCTATAGCGATGAAAAAAAAACACGGCTTATGTGTTTCTGAAACATGGTTGATCCCTTTCAGGGCAGATGGGAGTGGTGATGACGATAATTGCGTTGCCCTTTCCGGCTACAAAATACATCGTGGCGACAGATTGACAAGAGGAGGTGGGGTTGCAATTTATTATAGATCAGTGTTAAAATGCGAAGTTGTTAAAAGAAATGAAAATTCGACTGGTATTGATTTCTTGTTTGTCGAAATATCCGATAGTTATCAAAAGTGTCTTATTGGTTGTATTTACGTACCAAATCGAAACTTTGCTCTCACAGATGTT
The DNA here is from genome assembly GCA_949129095.1 of Volucella bombylans. Classification (NCBI taxonomy): domain Eukaryota; kingdom Metazoa; phylum Arthropoda; class Insecta; order Diptera; family Syrphidae; genus Volucella; species Volucella bombylans. The sequence goes on along the minus strand of OX422141.1, from coordinate 160,985,311 downwards.
GAAACTGAATTATCCACCCATGTCTTTCAGTATTTAAATATAATTCTGTGCGGGGACTTCAATAAAGATATGTTGAGAAACGATGAAAAATCTAATTCCATTAAGAGTTTCGCTACCAATTGTGGCCTTAACATTATTCATAACTCCGTTCCCTCACATTTCCGAGTTTGTTGCCGACCTTCGCTTTTAGATTTTTTTTTAATATCGGACATGAAGTTAGTGCTATTTCATGATCAGATATCTGTGCCAGGTTTTAACTCTTCTCATGATCTTATATTTTTAACTTACGATCTTCAAATGAATGTGCAACCTTCCCTCAATAAGGTGCTTTTTAGAGACTTCACTAATATCAATTTAGTAAATCTGCATTTTGAATCCTCATTATACCCTTGGGATTTGTGTTGGAATCTCTCAGAAGCTGATGACAAAGCTGCTTTATTCGAGTCAATGGTGTTAGAACTCTTCAACAAATATGTACCAATAAAACAAGTGGTAGTTAAGGATCCGGGGCGCCCTTGGCTTACCTTAAGTATAAAAAAGCTCATGAGACTTCGAGACAAAGCCTATCGAAGATGGAAGAACTATCCTTCAACTGCGAATAGGACTGCATTTGTTAAGTTGAGAAACTTAACAACCGCTGAGACTCGCAAACAAAAACAGTTTTATTACAAATCTAAGCTTAATACCAACTCTAAGACTCGAGATCTTTGGAAAAATTTGCGCCAGCTGGGCGTTATTCCCACTAAAAATGGTTTCTCCAACTATGCGGACATCAATCCGGATCTTTTTAACAACTTTTTTGCGACAACATCTGTTTCAGACAGTTCTATTCCTTCCACTGAAGCTAATTTGTACCATAGTTCCTCAGACCTCTTTGGCCCAACATTTTCTTTCCAAACTATAAATAGCGTCGATGTCATTTTTGCCATTAAATCTATAAAGTCTAATGCTATAGGTCTAGATGGAATATCTCTAAGATTTATTAAAATAATTCTTTTACATGTGGTTGATACGCTTACTCATATTTATAACTGCTGCCTAATTAAATCCTGCTTTCCCTCCGCCTGGAAACTTGCAAAAGTAATCCCTATTCCGGATGTTGTTGCCATAGCCATCTCAGGAAAACATCTAAATACCATTAAAGAACTCCTCCAAGTAAATCTTAAGAGATTAACCTGTTGGGCAGATCGCTGTGGATTGGGAATAAACCCCAATAAAACTGATCTTGTCCTCTTTTCTAGGAAATATAAAATTCCAATCATAGACCCTCCTTCAATAAACGGTACCAGTTTAGCTTTCTCCGATACAGCAAAATATCTGGGTCTCATTTTTGACAGGAAACTAAACTGGAAACCTAACATTCAAGAAAGAGTCAATAAAGCTACAATATATTTATTCTCTTGCAAGAAAGCCATTGGGAACAAATGGGGCCTTCAACCTCGCATAACCCACTGGCTATACATCTCGGTCATAAGACCGATACTCACTTACGGGGTGGTTGTCTGGTGGACGGCCTTGGAAAATGCAGTCAACTGCATTAAATTAAGCAGAGTCCAAAGAACAGCATGTCTATGCACAAGCGGAGCCTTGCGGTGTACCCCCTCTGCGGCATTAGATATTCTGCTTCACTTGACACCCCTCGACATTTTTAGCAAGCAAGTAGCTGCGACTGCAGCTATTCGCCTTAAAGCGACTAAACAGTGGACAAATAATTCGTTTGGCCACGCCAACATTCTTAATACATTAGGAATCCTCACAGAGAACATCGATTACACCATACCTGGACTTTGGACATGAGGACAGGTCAATCCATCTCTACACAGATGGATCTAAAACCGACAGCGGATTTGGTGGCGGTGTTTTCTCAGATAAGCTAAATCTAAGCCTCTCTTTCCGCCTTCCAAATCACTGTAGCGTGTTCCAGGCGGAAATTTTGGCGATTAAAGAAGCTCTGTCCTGGCTGAAGAAAAACGTGATATCTGCAAAGGATATCCGCATATTTTCGGATAGTCAGGCCGCCATCAAGTCCCTGGACTCGGTCTCATTGTGTTCTAAAACTGCCCTTGAATGCCGATCATCTCTCATGGAGATGGCAGAGCAGTTCAACATTCACCTTTGTTGAGTGCCGGGCCACAGAGACATTCCAGGGAACTGCTGAGCCGATGAACTCGCCAAAATTGGAACCACTCTACCTATCCTACCGGACAAAGGTAGTATAGGTATACCAATCGCTACGTGAAAACTAACACTAAAGCTAGATGCCAATAAAAGAACGGACCTTAGGTGGACTGCTGGACAAACATGTCTAACGACCAAACAGATCTGGCCAAGGCTGGATCTGAGTCGATCTAAGTGTCTGATCCTTTTAGATAGGAATCATCTCAGCGCCATAATAGGTGTCATTACCGGACACTGCCTCATAGGCAAGCACGCAAGAAGGCTTGGCGCTTTTACTAACGATTTCTGTAGAAGCTGCATGGACGAGGAAGAGGAGGAGACAATCCCCCACCTACTCTCTCTGCACATGCCCAGCTCTCTCTCAGAGAAGGAAGCTTCATCTAGGAGCTTTCTTCTACAACGACCTAAACGATCTAGAAAAAATAGACGTTAACAGTCTCCTACGCTTTATTATAAGCTCAAACTGGTTCCAGTAGTAAGAAGATCATAGATCCACGTGGCATCACAATGGGCCAATAGGCCTAAGTGGGTTGGTATTTCCAACAGCCACTCTTACCTAACCTAATCCCTATTCCGAAGAATTGCAATCCGTCTGGATACGCTGACTTTCGCCCAATAAGCATTCTCCCGAGTTTGTCAAAAGTTCTGGAATTTATCATTAAGAAGCAACTTCAAACTCACGTTGACTCACTCAATTTGATAAGCCTGCATCAATCTGCCTATCGTGCAAGTCATAGTTGTACTACATAGTTGCACTTTTGAAAATAGTTGATGATATTCGTCTAAACTTTGACAAATCTTATATAACCCTACTATGTCTTTTAGATTTCTCAAAGGCATTTGATTCAGTAAATCATGAAAAATTGTATTGGAAACTCATTAATAGCTTTGGTTTGGGTAATAGAGCTGCTGAGCTTATTCTAAACTATCTTAGCGGTAGGTATCAGCAGGTTTCATTAAACGGAAAAATGTCAAGTAAGGTAAGACTATATAATGGTGTCCCTCAGGGGTCAATCCTAGGTCCATTGCTTTTTGTCCTATTCATTAATCACCTACCTCTTGTTTGTAAACATGCCAATGTACATCTATACACTGACGATGCTCAACTATATGTTTCCTGTCCGCAAGCTAAAATTGATAGTTGTGTCAGTCAATTGAACGACGACTTAGAGGCAGTTCGACTTTGGGCTTCTTGTAATGGGCTTCAACTTAACGCCAAAAAAACCTTATGTTTGCCTATTGGAAAGAACTTAGAATATCCATATGTTTACCTATCTGGAGATAAGATTAGTTATTCTAATAGTGTCAAAAACCTTGGTGTCATCATTAATAACTCTCTTAATGCCAATGATCATATTAACGCTTTAGTTAGAAAAATTTACATTGGCTTGCGGTTGATGTGGAAATCTGTCCGTTATACTCCAGTTGAAATCCGGCTAAAATTAGTTAGATCCTTACTTGTACCACACATAACTTACTCTAGCTTGGTTTACAGCTCACTGGACTCGACATCATTCAGAAAATTGGAACTCGCTTTTAACTCCATGATAAGATTTGTGTTTCACTTGCGTAAATTCGATCACGTTTCTAGGTTTCGAATGTCAATATTAGGGTGTTCATTATTACAGTATTTGAACTATCGGAACTGCCTATTCATTGCACGACTTATAAATTATAAGAAGCCACATTACTTATATTGCAAGATACAGTTTCCTAGATCATCTAGGACTTGTACTATTAATACTCCTAATTTCTTTTACTTAGAAAGTAGCCGTCTGTTTTTTGGTCACTCTGTTAGGCTGTGGAATTCGCTTCCATGGGAAATCTGGCGTTTGGCCGTAACAAGAAATTTCAGTGTGTATCTATTCGGTTTTTTTAGGGATCTTTGGGGCATACATGGCACTAGCATTTATCAATAGATATTTGGTATATAAGTTAACACATAATTCCCACAGCCTACCTGAACCCCATTTCCTTTCCCAGTCACTGTCCCAAACATTTTGCTAGCCTAAGTAAAATTGCACAGACGCGAGTCGACTTAGTTCTAAGAAATATTGTATTGCAGACTCGCGCGTGCAGGAAGTAAGATATCATATTAACCATTCATTTTTGTCAAACTAGTGTGTGTAAGCAAAATAAACTTATAAAGGCAGGTGACAAATAAATTTAGTCGTGCAGTGTTCGACAACAAGCGGAATAGTTGTGTTTTTTTTTGGTCCGCATACAACGCGAAACCATAACTTATATATACCGAAATATGTAGCACCGCTTACTTTGTAAATTTTCTTTGACAGAATAGGTTTTTTTTTTCTTTTTACATTTCTTCTGTATTTACATTTCATTAATATCGTTGAAAAATTATTATTATTATTGTTTTCTCCGGATTGGAATGAAATTATTTTTATTTTCTTTATTATTATTATAATATCGACTTTTTTCGTTTCCCCTTTTTTTAAATTGAATTATTTATATAGGAAAAAAAAACAATCCAAGTAAGAAACCAAGTAATCCAGTTTTAATAACTCAATGAAATAACACACAAAAAATACAAGTTTACAAAAGATACAAAGAACAAAGAAAAAGGACACTTTATTGCGTTCTGCTCGCCGACCTATTCACCCTTATCGTCTTTCGTCGAATGTAATTAGTCCCGACGCCGTTTATTACCCTCTCCTTCTCTTATCGGTGGAAAAACTCTTATGGAGGAAATTCTCTTATGGCGCGATCACATCCTACAATCGGCCATCCTCTTGAGCATCGTCCTCGATGCCTTCTACTAAAGAATTATCAATTCCGTCTTCATCCGGTTCGAGGTATTGGAATTGCGAATACAGCTTCATGTTATCGGCAGAGGTACTCGTATTATTAGGTCCTTGATGTTCACCCATCTTGTTCACCAGATAACGATCAATTCTCAGCTTAGAGACTACCTCATATGGCCCTAAAAACTTACCACTAAGCTTCAAATCAGGTCCGAACTGCGTGCGACGAATAGCGACGACATCTCCAACTTGGTACTGAGTTGACTCTCTTCGGTTTTTGTTGAACGTTTTTTGATTTTCCTGCTGAAGTTTCTGAATTTGTTTGGCTGCTTTCGATCTTAATTCCGTTCGTGCTTGAGTGTAGAGTTGCGAGATTTCCTTATCAATGATTTCCTTTAAGTGAAAATCTTCTTTAATACGCATCTTTCGTCCAATCATTAGTTCGAACGGTGACGTGTCGATACTTCGTGAATAAGAGGCGTTGATATACTGTTGTACGCGCGCAACAAATTTATACCAGTGATCGATCTTGTCCGCAGTCAACTTAGTTAAAACCGGAATAATTGTGCGGTTCACTCGTTCAATTTGCCCATTACCACGAGGAACTCCGGTTACGATCATACAATGTTCAATACCTTCTTCAAAAACTTTTGATCGGAATGCTGACCCTCGATCGGAAATGATACGTCTTGGATTACCAAAAATAGCTGATTGACTTCTTAAGCGTACAATAACCTCTTCACTTGTAGTTGATTTAGTCGGATACAGCCAAGTAAATTTCGAAAACGAATCGACGACGGCAAAGATGTGGTTGTAACATTTTTTTGTCGACATCATCGGCCCTAAATGATCCACATGATACGTTTCAAGAGGCCGATCACCCTTTTCGATCGGATGCAAAAATCCTTCGGCTTTCCCCTTCTTCTTTTCCGCTAATAAACATTTGATGCACGCATTGATGAATCTGTCAACCTTAACGTGCATCTGAGGGAACCAAAACTCTTGAAGAATAAGATGCTCTGTCTTTTTACAAGCAAAATGTCCTTGCTCGTGTGCTTGCCTTATTACTTCGAGCTGCATCAATTTTGGCACTACAAGTAACATGTTTCCTTCATAAATTCGATAAAGTATCTTACCCTTTAGAACGAAATCTTTTATCTTTCCCTTCAGTACGTTTTTTGTAATGTCTTTTATTTCCTGGTCATCGTCCTGCGCTCTTTGTATACGAACTGATATGAAATCCATGGCCTTATCAATCACACACACAGATATGGGATTTCGACTGAGAGCATCCACATGACGCATTGATGTTCCTGGTCGATGTTCGATTGTGTATTGAAATTCTTCAAGCATTAGTGCCCAACGTGCAACTCGTAGATTTATATCTGCTTTAGCCATAGTGAGAGCGAATGCTTGGTAGTCTGTAACGATCTTAAAAGGAATGCCAATTAAATAAATGCGAAATTTTTTAAGGGCTTTCACAACAGCAAGGATCTCGAGCTCATACGAAGTGTACTTTTCTTCAGTTGGCGTTGTCGTCCAACTTGCGTAGTAGACTGGATGCAACGATTTATCTTCAGAATCTTCTTGTAGCAAAATAGCTCCTAGTCCTTGTTTGGAAGCGTCAGTGTGAAGTTGGGTTGCTGCTCCACTGCGATATATTCTTAATACTGGAGCGTTCGTCAGAATTAATTTCAACTGCTGGAATGCCTGCATTTGTTCTGGACCAAACTCGAACTTGACGTCATTTTTCAGTAAATTGCTTAGGGGTCGAGCAATTGTCGCAAATCCTGGAACAAATTTACGGAAATAACTGGCTAATCCGTAAAAACTGTGAACGGCTTGAACACTTGTCGGCGTTGGAAAGTTTTCTACAGCCTGCGTCTTCTTCTCGGAGGGTCTTATCTTTCCCTCTTCTATTACGTAGCCCAAGTACTCTATACAGCTCTCCTTCTCTTATCGGTGGAAAAACCCTTATGGAGGAAATTCTCTTATGGCGCGATCACATCCTACATTTATTCCTTATGCAGGTTACATATCCCATAGAATGCCCACGAAGTTCTACGAGTATCTTTTCTCTTTAATGTAACAATATCTTTTTGTTTTGCTGTCTGTTTCTCAAAAGTAGAAACAGCACGGTAAATGTGCTGACGCTATCGAAGCAACATGAGAAACAGATAAACGAATGCGACAGCTGAGCCTGCAAAAACCTTAGAAACTAAGAATAGATATAAGCAAGCAAAACGATTTTGTAAAGAGTCCGTAAGTCATCATCAAACAATAAAGTACTCGCTCTCGTTTGAGCCAAAGTAAAGAAGTGTTTTTTTTCACTCCAATCGGAAAGAAAAATCTAAGTGGCGCAGTCGGTAGGATCTAAATATATTTTCTAGATCCAAATGAGAACGAATCTAAGCCGGGAGTCAAGCTAAAATCGTTATAGTAAAAGTTAAATCTGTGTACCAAGTGAAATTATAATCGCTATACTAAAAGCTAAATCTGTGTACCAAGTGAAGCTATAATCGCTATAGTAAAACCTAAATCTGTGTACCAAGTGAAGCTATAATAGTAAAGGTTAAATCAGCGTACCAAGTCAAGTGAAAATTGACATACGACACAGATAAAACTAAAAACTAAAACTAGTTACTAGTGTACCAAGTCAAGTGAAAATTGACGTAGGACCCAGTTAAGTGACAAAATCAAAATTAAGAGAAATAAAACTCTGACGTTTTGGCAAAGAGAAATCGAAGAAGAAATGAATGAACAACTAGCGGACCGACTAACAGCTGTGTTAGAGGCATTAGCCATCCAAAATGCCACAACAAGACCAAGCAGAGCAGTTCACTGGATGAAGGAAATCGCACACATCCAGGAGTTCAATGGCGATACAGAAAAGCTGACACAATTCCTAACTATTGTTGATACGCAGATGAATGCAGTCGAAGAACCACTAAGAAGAGAATTATGGCAGGCAATCTACAACGCGAAAATCGTGGGAAGAGCGAAGGAATTGCTGATAAATAATCCACCAGAAGGATGGACAGCAGCGAGGGATCTCCTTAAACAGCATTTTCGACCAACTTATAATTACAAAGACATTTCAAGGAAAATTAGCAGTCTAAAAGTAAGTTCCATTTATGATTTAAATTTAAAAATAGAAGATTTAATTAAAGATATTAACACATTTGCGACATACGAGTCCAATACTCAAGAAACTAAACACACATTTTATGTACTATTAGTTAACCGTATAAAGCAAGTGGTATCAGGGAATTTATCGAGGGAACTAAGAAATGAATGGGATATACACAAAATTAAAGAAATTTTATATACATATGTAGGTTATGACTATTATAATTTAGAAAAGGAATTTGTAACGCAGGATAGGCGGAGTACATCAGACTCCAGTAACAATTATCAGAACAATAGGAATTCCGGTAGAAACAGTCAGAACTATCATAAAACCAATTCAGGGCAAGCTAGGCATAGTAACCATGACAGACAAACGTCAGGCAGACCTCAACAAAATCACCATCACCAACAATCATCAGGACAATTTCGACAAAATAACCAACAACAACGAAGACAAAACCGAGACAACAATCAGGGACAACCCGTCTTTAACCAGTCAGGTCAATTTAGGAACGCATCTCAACAGCCAGAATCAATGGAGTTAGGACAGATAACTCAGGGTCAGGTTAATATTCGTGAAGAAGAAATACACAATATCGAGCCAGAGTTTTTTCTGAACTAGGCCTCGGAAATAAAATCTTTTTAGACTTAACTATTGACGGAAAGAAATATAAAGGACTGATTGATACAGGATCAACTATGAGTATAGTAAATTCTAACTCAGTTGATTGCAGTAAGTTTAGAGTATATGAGAGGATTAATATGAAACTCCAAACCATAAATAATATCACGACAGAAACAATAGATAGAATCATAACAAGTATACCCGAAGAATTCGGTTATAACCCAAGAGGAGCCACAAGGTGGTATAAAAGAAATTTAGGTGATAAGCCGTATGACATCCTCATAGGGATGGATCTGTTAAGTAAAATTGTCAAAACCCTTGATTTCGACAATAAAGTACTAACATTAAAAAACAATACAAAAATACCATTATATTCCTCGAAAGGCAAAGTAACTTTTGATTGCTTTGAACTTAAGGGAGACGGAAGAGAAGTGGATCTAAGCCACTTAAATGAAGAAGAAAGAAAGGGGATACAGATACTATTAGGTCAATTTAAACACTTAATATATCGAGAGGGCGATCAGTTAACCAACACGGAGTCTATAATGCACGGAGTCATAATGCAAATAAAAACCACAGTCGACCAACCAATTAACGCTAAACTATACAGGTTACCTCCGAAGCATGAAGAAGAAGTGAGGCGACAGGTAAAAGATATGGAGCAACAAGGAATAATTAGGAAGTCCAATAGCAGATATGCATCTCCTATTGTTGTAGTAGCAAAGAAAATTGATAATTCAGGACAGCAAAAATTTCGTCTGTGTGTAGACTACAGGAAGTTGAATGAAATAGCAGTAGACGACAAGTACCCTCTACCAAATATCGACAGCATACTAGATAAGCTGGGAAGGGCCCAGTATTTTTCATCGATCGATCTTGCAAAAGGTTACCATCAAATAAAGGTTCATCCAGCCGATATTCCGAAAACCGCATTCGTAACACCAAATGGCCTCTATGAATATCTTAGAATGCCTTTTGGCCTGAAAAACGCGCCGGCAACCTTTCAAAGGTTAATGAACGATGTGCTTAGAGACTACTTGAATAAAATTTGTGTTGTCTATCTAGACGACATTTTAATTTTTTCAACTAGCTTGAAGGAACACCTGCAATCGATAAAACTTATCTTCCAAAAACTTGCTGAAAATAATTTAAAAATTCAATTCGATAAATGTTCTTTCTTGAAACGAGATACAGAATTTCTAGGACACGTGTTGACAGCAGATGGGATGAAACCCAATCCTAACAAGATTAAATGTATCCAGGAATATCTATTACCTAAGACAGAAAAACAGTTAAAAGGTTTTCTAGGAGCCACAGGTTATTACAGAAAATTCGTTAAAGATTACTCGAAAATAGCGCACCCAATGATAAAGTATCTAAAAAAAGATCAAAAGATTAACGTTAATGACCCTGAATATAGGCAAGCTTTCGAAACACTCAAATTAAACATTAGCAGACACCCAATATTAAAATTTCCAAACTTTGAAAAGCCATTTACTTTATTCACTGATGCAAGCAACTACGCTATAGGGGCAGTTTTAATGCAAGAAGGCCAACCAGTGTGCTATGCATCTAGGTCACTAAACGATCACGAAAAGAATTATTCTGTGACTGATAAGGAGTTCTTAGCGATCGTTTGGGCGGTAACTTATTACAGACCATACTTATGGGGGAGAAAGTTTAAAATCATCACCGATCATTTGCCTATCAAATACCTCAACAAAAGATATACAGGTAAAGAATTTAGTCAGAGGAATCAGCGATGGCTTTTAAAACTACAGGAATACCAGTATGAGATAGAATATTTAAAGGGAAGAGAGAATAAAATAGCAGATTTTCTAAGCAGGATCCCACAAGAGAATAGTAAAAATAGTATCTTAAATCAGTCAGTAAACAACTTGTCTGATAATGCAACAGTACATTCAGAAGATGAGCAACAATTAGATCACATATCCATTAAAGAAACTATAGTTAATAAATATAAAACCCAGTTAATTTTATCAAATACTGCAGATAGAGAAATAGAAATATTACATGGAAGGAGAATCATTTACATTGACATGACTAAAGGAAAAGAGAATTGGACGGACGTATTACGAAGGTATATTAAACCAGGTATTACAGGAATATTTACAGAGTTACCTTATCATGAATTTAACAAAATGCAGCAATTATTGATAGAGTTATTCAGTCAGGACAAACAAGTAAAATTTATTAAGGCAACCCTAAGAGCACAAGAAATAAAGAATATAGAAGAAGCACAGAAACAGATATCATTATACTATACCCACGAAAGTCTTCATAGCGGAATCATTGAAACCTATCATAGTTTAAAAAATAAAATTTATTTCTCACATTTAATCAAAGAAATAACCAAGATTATAAACAACTGTAGAATGTGTATCGAAACAAAATACGATCGTAATCCAATTAAAGCGAAGTTCGAAGTAAGTGAAACACCCACTAGGCCAAATCAGGTACTTCACATGGATATATATTACTTCATGAGGCAAGCTTTTTTGACTCTAATAGACAAACTAACTAAAAAAGCTTACGTATATCACTTACCCAATAGGAACTGGACTAAAAAGATAGAGACATTAGAGGAGCACTTTTCGAAATTCGGGAAACCAGACAAAATTAACGCAGATAATGAGTTTAAAACAGAAAACTTTAGGGAATATTTAAGAGAACAACAGGTAGAACTACATCTTACTAAACCAAATACACACACAGGTAACAGTGATATAGAAAGGTTTCACTCAACGTTACAAGAAAAATTAGTAACCCTAAGGAATTTAGACTTAACACTAATTCAAAAGATGCATAGGGCAGTAAATAACTACAATAACAGATACCACACCACACTAAAAATGACACCAGAAGAAGCAATGTTCGCGGATATGGCGACATTAGTGAATCATATAAAAAGAAAAAAAGAAAATAATATTAGGAAAATAAACCAGAACAGAGAAAAGTATGAGGAATCAAGACAGGTAATTCCAGTAAAAAATTATAAGCGTAACTATTATAAAAATCAGCCTAGGTATAGACTTAAAGCATTAGAGAGAGAACACCCCATTAACATAAAACGTCCTCGAAAATTTGCAGATGATAACATTAGTGTGTCTCACACTAACAACACTGTTAACACATAAAACCACAGCGATATTGACAATAAGCCAGCTCACAACAGACAACGGATATACAACTATCAATATGGGACAGACAGAGGTAATCAAGGATGCCAAAACTATATTACATATCGTCAATACCAGAGAAATAAGGGAAGTTGTCAACCAATTAAAGGAAAACATAAGAAAATTGCGAATAGACAATGACATAGTTATAAGAAAAGAGATAGAAACACTGAATGCAAAAATAACTGCAATAGAACCGGGAAACAATTCTAGACAAAAACGTGGATTAGTCAACTTCATTGGAACAACTCAAAAATGGCTTTTTGGTACAATGGACGATACTGACCGACAAGACATAACAGACCATTTAAAGTTAATAGAAGAAAATGAAGAAAATGCAATAGGTAATCTAAACAGGCAAGTTGAAATCAATTCTTACTTTAATGAAAGCATAACACACCTTAGATATACCATAGAGTTAGATAGAAAAGAATTAAATAAAGCATATGAAGAATTAACAGGAAATGAGAAAAGGGTTATACTACAACAGTTAAAATTAGACCAGTTAATGAAGATAAAAATGTTAGAAGAAAAAGTGAACCAAATAATAGATAATATAGCTTTAGTTAAACATGGATTAGTTCACCCAAGTATGCTCACCGCAACAGAGATTAACGAAACGAAATTAGATTTTTATAAATTAAAAAACGTAAAGGTAGGACTTATAAAATATAATACAGACACATTAATAATAGCAATCAAAGTACCAAATAAATACCAATTAGTGGATTTGAAACTGATCACTGCAATACCCACAAAAAACAGAATGGAAATTATAATAAATGATCAATATATTGTAGAAATTAATCAAACACAGTATGTGTATGAAAATAAAATTCAATATGAAAATGATTTGAAACCCATAAGTAATTGTATAACAGAAAAAAATTGTAAACTTAAAGAAAACATGTTAATAGAAGTTAAGAAAATAGATGATAGTACCATTATTTGTAAGAATATGAAAGAACAAGAAGTAATAAATCAATGCGATGATCGTAAAATCAAACTAAATGGAAATTATTTGATAGTCGTTAATAATTGTACAATAAGAATATTGAATGAAACATTTAGCAATAGTAATATGGAGTTTAAGGAAAGATTTTATTACATGGAAGAAATAAATTATAATTTTACAAAACAACCAAATTTTGAAGAAATTGTACTAAGAAATATTGCAAATGTAGAACATATAAAATTACTAAAATTCCATAAAAATATTAATTACATTACAAGCTCAACTGTCGTCTTCATCTTAATCATTATCATAGTAGTAGTTTTCAAATTAAAGCGTAGAAATAAAGAACTTAAAATATCACTCAGAACAATGGGTCAAGAATCTTCGGTACCCTACAACATTCAGGAGAATCTTAATCAAAAGGGGGGAGAGGTTACATATCCCATAGAATGCCCACGAAGTTCTACGAGTATCTTTTCTCTTTAATGTAACAATATCTTTTTGTTTTGCTGTCTGTTTCTCAAAAGTAGAAACAGCACGGTAAATGTGCTGACGCTATCGAAGCAACATGAGAAACAGATAAACGAATGCGACAGCTGAGCCTGCAAAAACCTTAGAAACTAAGAATAGATATAAGCAAGCAAAACGATTTTGTAAAGAGTCCGTAAGTCATCATCAAACAATAAAGTACTCGCTCTCGTTTGAGCCAAAGTAAAGAAGTGTTTTTTTTCACTCCAATCGGAAAGAAAAATCTAAGTTGCATGTACTTGTAAAAGACCATGGCTCTTATTTGTACAAACCGCTGTAATTGTTAATTAAAAAAAAAAAAAAAATGAACTACACGTACCATTTAAGCTTTTGCTTTTTAAACTTTATCTAGCCCTAGGTCTGTAAGCAATCGATAATCTGATCTCCAATTAATAGCGCTGGTCTTATGATTATAGATTAACTTCAAACTGTAATAATTCCTGGTTAAATCGCTCGAAAGATGTTCCAATATTGAAAACTACGATAAACTGACTGCAATATAAGGTTGTGCTTCCAAAGACTCCTCGAATTTATGCATCGGCTCATAACGTTTATATTCACATCTCCCAACTCTTGCACAAAATCAAAAAATCATGCTTCATCATAAGTACCAACTTCATGTGGGCCGATTCTTTTATGTCTTCTGAAGCTAAACATCATCGACATATAGATTTGCATTAAAGGTTAGGCGGAGAGCTGCAGATGCTTCTTTTTTTAAATTTCGTCACGCATTCCTCAAAGGCTGTTTCCATGCAGCCTAACTGGCTTTTATTCTTCCGTATATGGTGCAACGACAAAGACTATTCGAACCAAAGAGACGATTGTATCTATTATGCATAGGTGCTTGCTTCACACTCCATAATTGCAAGGCGGGTTGAAATTTGAATTTGAATATTTAATCGGTTTACTTGATTGCACAGTTTTGAGTGCGCACATCCTTTTGCATATCTAAACAGACGGTCAGGCTACACGCCCTGTAGCAGTTATTCATTCGTGGATGCATGTTTAAGACTTTTATAGTTGGAGTAAAGACACAGGTTTGCGGTTGCGGCATGCATTGGACAATCTTTTACGCCATGAATATGAAATCAGTTACATAAGGAGTATTAGCTGTGCACACTGTGGTATTAGCTGAGGTAGCCGTATTTAACTTCTAGGCCCCCATTGCGAGCAACACGAATGCAGATATTTAATAATTGATGACGTTTTGAAAAGTAGTGTTTAATGCCAACTTTTATTAGTGCAATTAACAAACAATATTTTAATTAAAATTAATTTCATTCATATTACAAAGTTGTCGAACTATTTAAACAAGCTAAAGGGATACTTCCAATTATGCTGATAAAAATGTAGTCCTGGTAAAAGTTTGTCGTTGGACGAACAAGTTTATTCATAAAAACGCCGCAACAGCGTGAAATACGAATAGGTTGTGTTGAGCAGGGATTGAAACATTTCCAAATTCATTGGATACACGTTGCCGACCAAAATCTGAAGAAAAAACAAACTTACTAAATTTTCGAAAAAAAACTGTATTCAATATAACATATTGAATTTATTGACAGGATAATTAAGATTCAATAAGGCTTGAACCTACACAATTTGTTTATCATGCAGGCATACTCGTATGAAGACTGTCCTCAACTTTAGACCAATCAGTATTCCTTTCAATGTTCCTCGTTTGTGAAATCAAATCAGAAAAGATAGCCACCATCTACCGCGGAAATCTCCTCGGGTCAGGCTGAGTTTCTTCTTGACCAATGATCATAATGCAGAAGCAACTCATAAGGAGCAGTTCTTTTAACATATCTCATGATATAGCAGTCTTACCCAAAACTCCTCCAAACAATAAATGGCCTAATTAAGTCCACCAGGACTCCAATTCATAAATCCAACAAAATTAGCAAGTACATTTGCAGACCGGGACATAATAGATCTCATAGTTATTTGCGGCAATTTAGCACAAGATATACAGTTTGGTAAATGGCCCACCAAAGGATGGACTTAAGGGTTAAATGATAGGCATTCATAGCAAGAATGCTATGCAGGTTGAAGGTTTGAAAGCAAAGGGGTTTTAGGAGCACCTGACCATATGAATTCGAATATTGAGCGGATAAAGGTCGTATGCAAGGGCGCAAAACTAATCACCCAATTTTATTTTTGAATTACTGTTTTACTAAATAAAAAAAAATGATTTTGAGTGATGGAAATCTTTATTTGAACCTTTGCAATTGTTTCTGTTAAGTGGAAAAGATATCCACCAAGTGGCTGCCGCCAGTGTTGATACACATTTGTGCTCGTTTTATCGCATTTGCCATGACTTTCCGCAAGATTTCCGGTGATAATTGTTCGCATTCCTGTCGAATATTCTCTTTAAGGGCTGCGATTATCTGAGGCTAGTCGGCAAAAACCCGCGACTTCAAGAAACACCAAAGAAAAAACTCTGCGATGGTTAAATCGGGCGATCTTGCTGGCCATGCCAAATCGCCAAAACGGTTCATTACGCGACCAGGAAACGCTTCTTTCACAATATCTATTGCGGCTCGTGCTATGTATGCGGTTGCACCGATATGTTCACCAAACCCCGCTCAGCCAATTCCGGCAGAAAGAAGTCGTTTATCATATAGGGCTCCTGTAGGGCTCGCCAGTAACAGTGACCGTATTGCCGATGGCGTCTTCAAAAAAATACGGCCCATCACTCCTCCCGCGTGAACGCCGCACCACACAGTGGCTTTGAGTGGATAAAATGGCTCTTCGTACATCATACGCGGATTTTCAGTGCCCCAGAAATGAAGATTATGCTTATTGACGTAACCGCTTAAGTGGAAATGCGTCTCATCACTCATGATGATTTTCGGCACAAAATCGTCCTCTTCGTTGTTGAGATTGAGGATGGCTTTACAGTAATTCACACGCGACTGACGGTCAGGAGCTATTAACTGATACACTGTTTGCACTTTGTACGGGAACATGTGTAAGTCTTTCACCAAAATTCGCTGTAGGGTCCGTCTGGTGATGCCCAATTGTGTGGCTCGTCGTCTGGTTGATGTTTCTTCGTTCTTAGCGACATCGGCAGCCACAGTCGCGATATTCTCTGCCGAACGACCAGTCCGGTGACGGCCACGCCCTGCATGGTCTCCTGTGATTCCACTCTGTTCGAGTCGAGTAGCTAAGCGCCGGAATGTTTGCCCAGTTGACGGGACACGATTAGGAAATCGAGGTCGAAATGAATGCGCTAGCACCACCAACCGCTACATTGCTGGTCTGTTTGTATTCTGTAGCTGTCTAGTTCACAAATGTCAAATATGATTGACGTACGACGCCATTTTCAAAAATTATCTTCATCCATCTTCCAATAGGGTGATTAATTTTGCGCCACCTTGTATACATATGTATACATGTACAGGGAAAAAAAGTTTCTTACATCGCTTAAGGACACGTACATATTTCATCGCATTTTCAGCAACATTGACTACCTTGTCATTCCAACGTAGGCTGTCATCCACATAAACAAAGAACGGAAAATTGTTCGATTTCGGCTATTTAAAGGAAGAAGACAGCATTGGGCTTTGGAAGCACTGAATTCAACCCGTTTGGAGGTGCATATACTCGTATATCAGAATTTAGTGAGCTTAATATATGCGTAGGAGCGTGTGTCTAAAAATAAATATGAGAAACAGAGAGTGCTATCGGCAGCGAAGACATATGTATACTGGATTAAAAGAACCAGACAAGAGATAATTAATGAAAATCAAAAAGAGTGTCGGAGGCAGAACGGAGCCCTGAGGCACCCCATTTATTTTGTGGAAATCAGACTTAAAACCGTTCAAATCAACGTTCCGAAATCGATCTCATTTGCACGTATTTTCGAAAGAAAAATGCCTTTATGAGCTGGCGTTGTAGATTACTCTAATTTCTCAGCAGAGATCTTTGCTACTCAATTCCCACTAAGCCAGAAAAAGGGTTTTGCAAGAGCTATTCTTTAGCAAATCACTGTCAGCGCTGGTACCCATATCAGAATTTATAGTGGAGCATAGGCAGACAAAGTCACTAACCGCCTCCAGGTTATATCTTTCTAAAGTGACGTTCTCTATGTATCAGTCTGTGATTGATGTACATACGTTGTTTTGCCCTCGTTGACAACTTGACCGATCTGCGCCGTTTGCGAAGAGATATTCACAAAATTACCGATATACGAGTAACTCTGCTTTCGAACGAACTTTCGAAATGTTATTCCTTTGGTGCCCCCCTGTGAGTTGGTAACTTTTTCAAGGATGTTGAAGTAACCGGATTAAATTTTAATGAAATGTCGAGCAAACAAAGATGAGTTTCCGTTCATTGAGCATACTCTCATTCGGCCAGTTTTTTGAAGATGGTTTGGTGCATTTTCCGCTATCTTGAATAGCTCGGCTGACAAGCTGTCGGCTCCAGCAATTTGCTTGAATGTAAGTTCCGATATGGCGATCTGCACGTCATTCAGTTTAGCTGAGAAAAATTATGCAAATCGAATGGTTCATTTTGATTGGCAACGGGATTTTGGTGATCAACACTAGTCCTTCATATTCCCAGTATTAACAGTGATTTTACTATTATGTTCCCTGGTTCATCTTTATAAGCATTGAATCGCTACTCATACTTTTTCCTCTTCTTTCTGAGAAGCCAGTGACAATCTCTTTTACTTTGCTACTAGAACTCGAGAGCTGTTTTACCAGATCTTTGTAGAACTGCTCTGTATACCATTTGGTTCGTGTTGTGCGATTGCCGGCATTTCTTGTTGAATCAACCCAGGTTGTGGCCGCTGGGAGAAACGAAGAACATCAGTAGTCGGCATTCTTGTTGGTTTTTCAGCACCGTTTCCACTAGTCTACAGTACATGATAGAGGAGGTAAAGGATTCCTTTAGGGGTTAAGGAACAATCGAACACCAAAGACTCTGGTAATATTTTATTATGCAATAGTAGCCATTCGATGAAAAAATTCGTCATAATACTTTTGTATTTAAAATCTTCGGGATAACCTCAATCCTATCCTGACTACAAGGAAGCGATCCGATTCAACGTTTGCTCCTCCGAGTGTTTGAACATCCATCACTAGCTTATGCTGATCATAATATGGCTAATCTGTGTGACAGTTGAGTAATCTGTAGTCTTCTAACTCCCAAAATGAGCTGATGAAAACGCGTCCTAACTACCACAATATCCCACGCCGCTAAAATGTCTATTTGCCTGATTCTAGTATCGGAAATGATGTCATGAACAATAACTTTCTAACATTTCCTGAGTTTGCATTGAAATCATACAGCACCATTGAACGTTATACCTAGAGTTCCAGTTCAAGAGCTTGTAGAAGCATTTTTCATGTAAGGCTGATGTTGGAAAAGTGGGCCTTAATGCGACTTATCATGCGGCGGCCGTTCACATGTCGAAAATTCATGATTTCTGCGTAAGTGTGACCCGAATGGATGACAATTTTCTATCTCAGTAAGTATTTTTGTTTATTGTTGTCAGTAACAATCGCCGTGGTGTACTCGTATGTCGGCGTTTCTTATCATGTTTTCGCCTGAAATACTTGCAGGAGCTCGTGGTTTATCACGCCCCTTATCACTTCGTTGCATGCGATCTGTGGAAGGGCCTACAGATCGGAAGTTAGTCGTCCGTCTTCGAAAAGTCCTTATCCGACGCTAATGAATACTTTGTCATATTAAAAGCTATAGGAAACGCAAACACAATCCCCAGAGAATCCCCAGACTACACACAACAAGGAAGCGCAAACCTCTGTTTCAGGGATCTAGAGACAAAGTTTAACTCTGTTTCATAGTACTTAACGTTAATTAGATACTTACCCCACATGGCTGTTGAGCTCTTGTTATAATCATTAACATGGCCTTCTGAGTTTTCAAATCAAAATCAAACCAATTCGTGCTGTAAGCCCCAAGAGCTACTTGCGTGCTCTGAAACACCTGAAGTCACTATTCAAATTCAATTTGTTTTCAAATATTTCAATTCACCTGATAATATAGTTCGTTTGCATACCAATACATGGCGGAAATCTGTGCCATGATCATGATGATGTACCCAGCAACAATTACCACCTGCCCCAAACTTGAAACCTTAAAATAAAAAGGAACAAAATTCCAGTTCAAATTTCAAAAAATCAGATTCTCACTATGTTCAGCAGGAACAGCAGCGCACAGAGCAAAGTTCCAAAGGACAAAAACTCCACCAAGTAAATGTAAGTTGTCAACGAGTTCACCAATTCGATGTATCTAAAAGATTTAAGCATTTAGTAAAAGAATTTACAAAATTCTTTCTCATTAACCTTATTATCTGCAATTGATAGCGAATACACCAAACAACCTCAAGCCACACATTTTCTGGTTTCATGTGGCTGAGCTTTGCCAAGTGACTGTGTAGCACCTTATTCATCAGGATACCGAACATGATGAATGCAACTATTAAATTTGTAAACGGAATGTACAAGCAGCAACCGGGAATAGTCACCAAAAATTGAAAAGTATAAAGTATCTCGTAGCACGGAGTGGAGTATTTATCCACCCCAGGGATGAAAGCACCATACGGTAGAGCTACGAAAAACTGGTTCTACAAATACCGAACAGTAATAACTTGAACGGCTCTATCTTACCTCGGATACTAGTAAACAGCGGATACATGACGAATCCCAAACTGGCTAGGATTCCCAGCAGAAAGTTGGAATGGGCGAATCTTCTAGCAGACTTTGTCATCTCATCAAGAACTTTTTTCACTTCTCTTCCCTCATTTTGTTCTATGTTGTTATAAGCGATAGAAACCTCCTTTAAAACGAATTCATATCGTGGTCTTCTCAAGGCCAAAACCATTTGCCTTATCAATGCATTAAACCAGAGCACCAGGAAATATGCATCTCGAATGACCGCATCAATGGGCTCATTGGTAAAGAAGATATCCGTAAACTGGCTAATATTCAACAGCAATGATGATACCACAGCTAAATACCATTTCCAGTTGTAATCCACTAGAAGTGCCCAATATTTCATGACCTTAATCGAAGTGTTAAACAGCGGTAAGTTTTCGTAAATATTCATTTTATCACTTGGTCGGACACTAAGGGTTCTCTGTGTTAGGTTCAGGACCGACGTGGTGATTTATAGTTTTCTAGTGAGCAGATATCTGCATGCATAACTAGGAAATTACAGTCATTAGGGCTAAGAAAGGCGAGACAATTTTAAATTGTGTGGGTGTGCACAGTGAATAATTGCCAATGCATGCAATTTCTCACATAACCCGTGAACGAGTCATATGAGTTTGTGAACTTTTAGTGGGCAATTTGACTTAATTGCACTTTGACGCCCATTTGAAATATGAGCTCGTTAGCAAGCCATCCTTACTATCCCGGACTTACCTTTAGCATAATTTTAACTACATTTCCTTTTTCTCTCATAAAAGCTAAAAGTTTAATAATAAAACAGTGACCAAGACTATCAGCAAGACTATGTATAACAACTGCAAGCACTTTGTCGCAGTCCAGGGTCAGACCAGAGCTAAACTGTTTTCACAGCTGAAGTTTTCTATAATTCAAGACTGCCTAATGATTATTATTCGCGTGACTGTTATAACACTCGTGCTTACATAATGTCGATTTCAACACAAGGTGCACCTGAAGATGAATCAAAAGATATCCTTGATTCGTTTACTAGCTGGTCACCAGAAGATGCGTACTCTAAGCTGGGTTAGGCACACTTGAAGTTTAGCATGTCACCTAGGATGTGGCCTTCGTCAGCTAAGTCATGCCTCTGGCGTGAATTCAAAGATTTAGTCTATGTTCATTCTATTAAGCTAAGGATTCACCAATCGAGCACTCTTTCTTACGAATTGAAGAGTGAGTTTGTTCCTGGTTTTGCATTTGAGTATGCAAATTATTCTTCTTTCAACTTCTTCCCCCAACAACGGCTTGAACTTGGTCGTCTATTGCTTGCTAAAGCGGATTTTTCGACTACCGTCCATTGATGGCAACACCATCTGAGATGCTCAGTCTGCCAGTACGATCATACGACAGAGCCTAAATCAGCACTCCTTCTATTGTAAATAGATGACAGGAGTTTGATTTTCTCGACCAGGAAAACGCCAATGCAGATATTTGGTCTGTAGTACGACTGACCCGTAATACATGGTCTCTCAATAGGGAACCTGTTAGGTTATAGCGGCCATGTTATTAAAGCCCCATCTGTCAAATTAATTGTGAATTGATCAGTAGTGTATGGCAAATCACCATGCAAGGTTACAGCATTGAACAACGTCTGCAAATCATAATTCAAAAGCAGTGCTCCGTTCGAGAAATAAATCATCTTTAGCGACACGGCTATGAATGGATTGTCGAATTTAGGACGATACTCGTACCCATCCACATAAGTCACTGTTGGTTGCAGATTTTGGTCTGGCGGAATCATCGGTCCGTACTTCTACCAAAACGAAACTGGCATTGCCATAGCCATTAACGGCGAGCGCTACTAATCGATGATAAGCAACTTTTTGTAGTCTAAATTGGATGATATGGGTACCGACGATATCTGGTTTAAACAGGACGTCGCTACATGCCACACAGAGCATGTCACGACTGACATTCTGCACGAGTGACTTGAGGGCATGGTTATGTCATGTGACGTGAACTGGCCACCGAGATCCTTTGCACTTCATTCTTTGGTGCTATCACAGGTCTAAGGGAATAAACCACAAACAATTGATGCACTCAACATAACGAAAGCCATCAGAAATTTCTGCCAGAACTATTCCATAATTTTTTTATAACTTGCGCGCCCTCAAGGCATTTGAGTACCCTTAAAATGGTTGCACCCAACGTGGGCGAAGGAGATTTATTAAGGAAAGAAAGAGAGGTACGATGAACATTGGTTTTAAATGTTTGAAGGTTATAATGACTAGGAAATTAGTGCATTCTATAAGCGAGTTGTACGGCTTAGGAACGAATCACGATATTTTAGAGTACGTCGTAAAGTGGGCTTGAGGGTGCACAGATGAGCATTCTTAGCGAGACGGGGGTTAAAAGTTTAAAGGGGCTGAATGCTACTGGCAATTTCTATGGAGCACTAGTGGTGAAAATATTGATAAAATAGAGTGGGACACGAGACATTACCTCTGTGATGGAGTGTGTCCATTGACTGGGTGATGTTAGCATCACCTTTGAGTTTTATCGCACGGTTTTAAATCCCATTTAGCCGGTGCAGATATGTTGTAGGCACACCTGATCAGATGTGGCCGTTGTACTCCAATTTTGGACGGATGAATGCCTCACATATTGAGGCCAGTTCAGAAGGGGAAAAGTATTTTTTCGAATGGAAAATTTTTCAGTTTTGACGATGCAAGTGCTATTCATGGATAATGGCTGAGTGTTTAAATTTCGCTTTAACGACAGCAGAGAGCATTGTAATTTGGAAGCATTAAATTCTACTCCGTTAGTGGTTTCTCAATTAGTTATGCTGTTGATATCAGAATTTAATGCGCTTAACATACGCTGGCATTCCAGTTTTACATCCGAGGAGCAGGGACGTGAGTCCGGAAACGAATATGAAAAGCAGAGAGTACTGTCGTCAGCAAAGGAATACTCGTATATTGGATTAGAAATGGCAGACAAGAGATCGTTAATGAAAATTAGAAAGAGTGTCAGAGACAGAACGGAGCCCTGGGGCACACCAGCATTTATTTTATGAATATCAGACTTGAAACTATCCAAGACAACTGTAATTGAACGTTCCGAAAGGTAGTTTCTAATCCACTGAAGAAGAGAGTCGTCGATAATCGCAAATGCACGCATTTTCGACAAAAGAGCCTGATGCCAAACTCTGTCAAATGCCATCAAATATCAAGTGCAACTATCTTGTTTTCGCCAGACTGATGTATGAGTACGCTTCGGTTCCACTTTTCGGTGAGACATGCCATCAAATCATCAGTGGGCCTGTTGCTACGAAAACCGTATTGCCGGTCATTGAGAAGTTTTCGTGTTTCGAGGTATTTCAAGAGCTGACGATTTATCAGCGCTTCCATGACCTTGGAAAGAAGGGACGTAAATGCAATGGGTCTGCAGGAGGAAAGAGTAGAAGATTCGCCTTTTTTAGGGACGGGCTGGACAAATGATGTTTTTTCCCTTTGCTCTGAAAGAGTCCTAAAGTGTAAGATTGAGGAAAAAGCATACCCAGTGGCTTTGCCATCATGGAAGAACACTTCTTCAGGAGAAGGGGAGATATACCATTCGGACCAACGGATTTATGTATGATAAGATCTTTAAAGTACTCTTCCTACTACACGAGTGCGAAAGTGCATTCGCCCCATTGCAGATTCGTCGCACTCAATTGTAGGCAGATTGGTCTTTTCCAAAGAACGAACGGCTGGGATGTCATTATAAATGAGCGTTGAGATGGAGGATGAGGCAGAATTTCCGATGTTTTTGTCAAACGACCAAAATATTTTACTACCTTTGGGACATTGTAGTATTTTTTGCTGATATTTTGGTTTGATATTCTTCATCCGATGAGTGGTAAAGGATCTCATTCCAAAGAGAGTAGTGAATGTAATCATATCAGCAACGGCGTCCACGTCGTTATAGAGGAAACATAACCACTAGTTAAAATTCCTAAAGAAGGTGTTAAGTCCGCTCCAATTGGCTTTCTCGTATTGCCATACGGTTCATTAAGGAATCTTTTCTCTAGTAGTGTGTTTCGTGTACGAGGAATTATATCAGCTAATTTCACACAGTGAAATTATATATATATTTCACAGTGGTCTAACGAGCCTATAGGCGATAGCACGTTGACCTTGTATTTGTCAGGGTGCGTACTGAAAAACAAGTCCTTGGTTTGGCGGTATGGTATTCGTGTGGGCTCATTTACAAACTTACTTAATGTCGTAAAATGTTCTTTCAAAAAAAAATAATGAGCGGATATCTCACGCACAACTTATTTTATTTGCATTTAAAAATCGAACGTCCTTACTGAAAGACCTTTTATTTTAATCTATAGAGGAGTATGTCTATATATTATCTTGAGAGTTGCCTGAAGGGCAGTCACGTGAATGTGCCGCTTCAATAGACAATCTTGCCCGACAAGGGACTGTGAGCACTTCCTTGGGGTAGTCCAGCTTTAACTTCTAAATGTCTGGTCATTCCCCGTGTTCATTTAACTTTCGTTTAAACGTCGTCGCACGTACATAGTAACCGGGTTCATCAAAGTCGATGGAGGCGGCTGGGTCATATGTGGACTTGCTTCTCACAAAGCCAAATTTGTTGTCATGGAGCTAAGCAATATTGCGTAGTTGACTAACTATCTCTCGCATATTTTCAGTGTGTGAGATAAAGTTACACCGATAGATAGGTGTCGCAATTTTTCGTAGCGTATGTGGCTTTTAAGAGTGGAACTTCAAAAAGTCGTTGCGATTTTATCATTTGATTTTCAGATTGCTCGCAGTTGTTTATGCGCTTTGTTAGATAAATTTCTTTCAACGCATGCGGTACCGAAATTTCGAGCTTCTGTACGAAGCCAGGCGATTTCAAATGGTCGGGAACGAGTCCAACGGGTACTTTTAGAGCGGTAGTAAGATTCCGAAACATTGAATGTTTATTTGCTCGCACCAATGCTTTGATTTTATCGTTGTTAATCTCGTTCAGGTAGACCACTGAGCGGCATCAACTGAAAAATCACCATCACGTTCTAGCGCTGGCGGTTTTCAATGGCATTTCTGTCGTAAACTTTACGCAACTTTTTCCATGTCTCAGTTGGTTTCTTTCCTTTTTTGAAGTAATAAATCAAAATATGGCGAACATGCTTTTTAAAACTCTCCATGTTCGAACCGCAATTGCAAGCAAAACTTAACTGAATCGCTCCAACTTTTTTTTTTTTGTTTTTACTCGTAGGTTAAGTGTCAACAACATAACTCTTGCAAACATTTGACATATACATACGTTACGCTAAAAATACAACTAAACGTGGGCAAAGCCATCTATTACAAAAAAGCCAGTGATCCTTTGAACAACCCAATAGATGAAATCGCGTTTTACGAGTATTTAAGTATCAGATCTACTTTTCTTCAATAGGTTAGTTTAGGGTAAAGTAGGCCTGCCTGAGGATAGCACTGGGAGATCGTGGGTGGAAATGCCCTGCTTACTTGTTTTGGCGTAGAAATTTCCTGACGAATCTGTCAAGGTCAGCTATTTTTATGGAGCAGAGATTGTTCATATCTCAGAAGTTGTAAACGCCTAGACATGATGAAGAGAGATGAATTTATAATGCTTGCTCTCCTTACTCTGTCTGGTAGTTTGGCCAGACCGAAAATCCTTAATATGCCGCGAAGATATACAAAAACAAACGGTGAAAAGAAAGATATTACGTGATGGATGGTGGAGAGCGTTCCGCTCTTCCCATAACGGGACCTATAAAAGGCAACATTACGGTTGCTGGTGCCATGGCGAAAGCCGTCAAAAGAAGGAGTAGGTTGAGAACCCCTCCTAATTTAAGAAAAAAAAAATAATAATAAGTGAGTTGAAAGGCGATAAAGTTGAGGTCCAGTATGAGGGGGGCAATAACAACTTTGCCTCTCTAGAAGAAATAAACAATATTACCAGCAGTATATTAAAGCTGGAAGAAAAAGTGCTTGCAATTAAGCAGAAACAAACTGCGCGCAGGCAGAGGGAGCAATCAAAAGTAGAGAGCTCCCAACAACAAAAGCTACAACAACACCAGCAGCAACAACAAAACCAGCAGCAGCAGAAGCAACAACTGCAGCAAATAATACAGCAGCAGCAGAAACATCAACAGCTGCAAAAACAACAAAAGCTGAAACCACAGCAGCTGAAAAAACAGCAGCAGCAGCAGCAGCAACAACAACAACAACAACAACAACAACAACAGAAGCAGCAGCAGCAACAGAAGAAGAAGGAGAAGGTGCCTCCTATAAACACCTATAAATTAGAGGTAAATGAAACCAAGGACCTGTGTAAGTTGGTCATTGGTAATAATTTTAATATTAAGCGATTGGGGAACGATCGCCATGCCATCCACTGTAATACAGTGGAGGGCTACGCGAAAGTGAAAGAGCTCCTAAAGGAAACGACGGCGGAGCACTTCTCATTCACACCGAAGTATGAAAAGCGGCAATCTATGCTGTTGAAGGGGTTGGAACCGACTTCTGATCCTGAGGAGATCCTGGCACTGCTCAAAGAGAAGGAGTGCGAATGACTCAAGTTTGTGGGGGTAAAGCTGTGTACCACAGCTAGAGCTAGGCGGGAGAAACGGAGTCTGCCGTTCTTCCTGGTGCAACTCAGTCCCGAAAGCCGTCTGGATAGTCTAAGGAGTATCAATGTCCTAGACTACCAGGTGGTTCACTGGAAAAACTAAAAAGGAGCGAAGGCGTTATACAATGCATTCGCTGCCAGAGGTTCGGGCACGCCGCGTCGAACTGCCAAATGCAGCCTCGATGCGTGAAGTGCGCAAAGAACCACAGTTCCGAGGAGTGTGCTCTGGGTGTTGACGGAGCATCCGATAGGTCGCAGCTCTCGTGCGTGTTATGTGGAAACGTGGGACACACCGCAAACTATCGGGGTTGTCCTAAGTTCGCTGACATTAAGAAAGCAAAACTGGCTCGGCAGCAGAAGGTGGAGGTCAAACGTTCACCTGTCAGGTTTCAAACACCAGCCGTCACGTCCCAAATTTCCTACGCCCAAATGGCGTCTGGTAGGGGGACTACGGTACTGCAAGCGACTGTTGCTTCTCCGGCGCCAACGCCGAGAACAACGGAAGCTGCACCTAACATGCTGGCCATCTTGCTCGCAATCCAAGGGCAGATGGCTCAGCTGCAAAAGCAGGTTCAAGAACAGACCAAGCGGGTGGACCAGATCTACGCGCTGCTGCCGGGCCTAACGCAACACATGTCGTAATGGGTACGCACATGGTGGAGCAAACTTTGAAGGTCCTTGCGGTGAATGTTAATTCACTGATTAGGATTGAACGAAGAGCCGCAATGTTTAAATTGCTACAAGACCAATCTCCTGATGTGCTTTTCGCTAGCGAAATCAAGCTAACCGATAAGCACAAACTGGAGTACAATAATTATATCGTTAGAAG
Organism: Volucella bombylans; assembly: GCA_949129095.1. Lineage (NCBI taxonomy): Eukaryota > Metazoa > Arthropoda > Insecta > Diptera > Syrphidae > Volucella > Volucella bombylans. Next base: position 160,957,819 of record OX422141.1, on the reverse strand, counting down.
AAGAAACCGGCCCAGATCCAAACGTGGAGGCGGTGTCGCGATCTTCATTAAAGAAGGTATAAAATTTCACAGAGTGTACAAGGGCGTGTTGCGCAGGTTCCGGGTGTTGGAGGCAGTCGTCGTTTACATCCCGCTCCGCAGTGGAAAGCGGCCTCTGTTTATGCACCTGATACTTCACAATCCACCCTATTCATTACAGAGCTCGACACGCTCTTTCGACTTCTGAGGCTGGAATCGGGGGAGAATTATTTTATAATCGGCGGGGATTTTAACGCTAGACACAGAGATTGGGGAAATAATTTGCCAAATACTAGAGGGAACCTACTACTCGATTGGTGGGGTCAGCACGATGTCATGTACAGACTCGGTCTTAAAGCGACGGATAATCCGTCGTTTCCCAGAGGCGGGTCTTATTTGGATCTACTGCTGTACGACGAACGCATACGACTGACAGGTACGAATTTACAAACGCTAAACTGTCTGCACACATACGTGTATGACAGCGACCATTGCGGTTTTAGCACCGAAATTACAGTTCCTAACGAAATCGCGGAATTGGAGGAGTTTGTCCACAGATATTCTTACAACTACAGTAAGATTCGATGGATACGCTTCTCCGCATCCTTGAAAAGAGCGCTCTCCTCGAACACGCCCCACCCACCGTCCAATAGAAATTTGTCAAACGAGGAGATCGACAAGTACCTAAAACAAATGGACGAGACAATTTTACAAACTATGGACACTACAATACCGCGGTATCGACGTACAACTAACGAAGACCTGTTCCGCAATCCTACTATTGACGCACTGCACCGACAGAAAAGTAGACTTCTGTCAAGACTCAAAAACTTGTACAGACAGTTAACTGACAGACAAGACCCGGAGATTAGGACACTGAAGTCGTCGATTAAAAATATTCAAACGCTAACAAAAGAGAATTACAGAATTTCTGTAAGTTTGTATTGGAACAACAAGGTTCGGGCTGTAAACACCAGCAACCCGAATATGTTTCCGCAAATAAATAAACTATTTCGGAGAAAAAATCAAAACGACCTTCAGTGTCTTAAAATAGCCCGGACAACAGACAACGAACGGTTACTGACAATAGCAGGCATTGATCCAAATGAGGCCGCTGATGATGACGCCTTCTTTGTGATCGAGGATCCGCAGGAGAAGGTTGAGACCATAGGGGCGACTTTCCAGGAAGTATACAAGGCCATTGATATCATTGGCCCTAATTATGACCTGGACAATCGCGTCTTGGTGCACGACTTCTGCATTCGAAATGAAATGGGGAACTGGCGATCCGAGGGCTCTGGTTTCACCCGGTTCACCGACGAAAATATGGCAAATAATGTCATGACCAGAGAGGGTGACCTACACCCGTTCATTTCGAAGGAAGAACTCCGTGAGATCTTCGACACAATCAGGGCTAAGAAATCAGTGGGGACCGATGGTATTCCGAACATCGTGCTTCGACATCTTCCTCTAGAAGCGGTGGACATTTACACCACACTGTTTAATAATGCAATGAATAATGCACATTAACCAGCGCATTGGAAAACGGCGGTGGTTCAACCTATCCCCAAAAAGGGAAAGGATATATCCAATCCGGCGAATCTCCGATCGATAAGTCTCCTTCCGAATATCAGTAAGGTTTTTGAAAAGGTAATCAATAGAGCTCTGTCTAGGTGGGTTGAGGACAAACATATAATTCCGGATAATCAATTCGGTTTTAAGGCGGGACATGATATCCCACATGCCGCGTTTAAACTGGTGTCCGATATCCAATGGAATAAAGGCAAAAAACAATGTTCTGGTGCCTGCCTTGTTGACTTGGAGAAGGCCTTCGACACCGTATGGTTAGAGGGTCTTTTCTATAAGCTGACTAGGCTGGGGATCAGTAAACCACTCTTGTACATTCTTTATAATATGCTAACCAACAGACAGTTCATCGTGAAGAATGGTGATGTGACTTCTGTTGGAATATTTCAAATTAAAAATGGTCTTCAGCAAGGCGCGGTCAATTCGCCGATCCTATTCAACATTTTTACAAACGACTTGATAGGCTCACTTCCCCATACTATTGCGTACGCAGACGATTTGGTAGCGTACAGAACAAGTCCAAAAATCGAGGTTATTAATACTCTCTTACAGCATGACTTCGATAAGATAAGACGATTTTGCGATGACTGGAAGTTGAAAATCAACTTTCAGAAGTCGGAAGCCATTCTCTTTAGGACGCCATTGTCTGGAGCCTCTAGGGATACCAGAAAAAATTGGCGAAAGTTCTCAATCATTGGACAGCACGGACAGCCTCTTGCCTGTCGAAATGTAGTCAGATACCTTGGGATCTGGCTAGATCAGTTTCTGTATTTTGGCAAAAATGTAGATGCTGCTCTGGCCAGAGCTAAAGGTGCTTTTGCCCTTACAAAGGGACTGCCAACTCGATGCGAGGGTAAAGGTAATCTGCTACATGGCCCTTATTAGGCCCATGTTGGTATTTGGTTGTCCCGTGTGGTTCAATGTACGAGCAAGCTTAATGGAAAAGATTCGGGTGTTTGAGAGGGCTTGCCTTAGGGCTTGTCTTCGCTTGTACAGAACACCAGAGTCGGAGTACAAGAAATTTTATCCTTATGAGGTCCTTTACAACAGGGTGAACCTAATACGAGTGGACAACTTCGTAATTAAGCTGACTCGAAGGCACATTGCAAGAGCAATGATCTCGACGAATAACCTGATATCTGGGGCTTACTACCCCAATTACCTTTACCACGAGAGTGTGCGCTCTGACGGCTTCATTCCACCGGAAGCATTCCTCTACCTAGATTAGATAGGGTTGATCCAGGATAGATCAGCGGTGCCGTTAATCTTCCATGTCGCTCGGACAGCTGGGGACAGGCGACTCAACTACAACAGAGACGTCGCACACGGCAGTGTGGATCGCCTCAGGTTCAGTAGGGCGGTGGGGAATCGCGATAAGAGGGATGTCGTTCGGCAGCACCAGCATTTCTGGTGGTTGAATAATGGGGAAGATGTTTCGTCGTCGTTTCCGTCAATTACGGACCAGCCTCACAATCCATTGCCCAATCTATTTGCTCAGTAAATAGCGATGGCCAGCTTACATAGGTTTAGGTTAGCATTTAAGAAACATATACAAAGGTGTATACTGATGTATGTATATGATTGTGTATAATGTCTATGTGTGTTTACGTGTGTATTGTACATTTAGGTTAGGTAGGTTTATTTTAAGTTAGATATTAAGTTTTTATAAAAACGAAAAAAATTATGTCCATATGCTAAGTTTTTGTAAACAATTTTTTTTTTTAGCCTTAAGTATAGAAAATAAGTATTCCTAAATAAAATGTAAATGAAGTCGAAAGACATAGATATAAGTATTCAGAGTAGCTTAGAGTGCCTGTGTGGGGCCAGTAAGTTAGTATAAGATTGTTAAGTAATTGTAAGCTAGCATTTAAGCATTTTTTGTTAGAATGTAAGAGTTAGTGTTAAGAAAATAAAATGCATTTAAAACTAAAAAACTGAACCTCTAATTCAATGTAATATGACTATAAGCCTGTAGTTATCAGGCGCAGATAGTTGTCAACTCGCTCGACTCACTGTCCAGTAATGTTTTGAAGTTCTTAAGGATATCGCTTTGACTTAGTTTATTTTCAGACCCAATTCCACTGTCCGTGTTGCCAAATTCTGAGCCATGGCATGTAGGTCTATTATCCTGCATGAAACCAAGTAAATACATTCAGCGTAGTCGGGATGTTTTTAGTGTGATACCTTGTTCGTTCTCCGCTTCATGCTCTCTTCAAACCATGCTGCCCTAGCACGTCCTCAATAATAACAGGAAACAACTATGGCGAAAGAATTCGTCTTTGTTGGACCATGCAGTCGCCTTATCTACCGTAATGTGTGGACCATTTGTTAACGTTCTGATTGCTCTTTATCAGTGTTGAACAGCCTCGTCAGTCCGCAGTTTAATAAATATTCACACTATTGAGATCCAAGAAAAAACTCCAAAAGTCCAAAACGATACTCATCACCTCGATATTAATCTCAAGGCGGCATACAACAGGATCTACAGAAACAATCATATTTTGACATCCCTGCCAAACTCCTCAGAGGCTGGTTGGAGGTGTTTCGCACAACACTTTATATGACGAATAATTTTGAGATGAGAACTACTGCTGACATATGCCAGCATCGTCTGTCCGGTTCTGAAAATATATTAAGAAATACCCTGAACTGTTTCAACTACAGCAGCACGAGCTTCCCAAGCATAGCACATAAGATCCGTCCTGTCGTATTATGTGAACGCCTAAAACGGTTGTAAAGGATTTCAATGAAGAATTCTCGCTGCTTTTAGACAATAGGTACTGAGGCAGAAGCAAAACAAAAGTAAAACAAAATATCCAAAGCCTTAGGTACGACATAACAATAAACAGCTGAAATAATTGACGCCTTACCAGACCCTCATCTGTCCTATCGTATCCAGATTGGGTGAAATCTGTCTGGTATATTACGCTGTCGGAGTTTGGAGAAAACAAAACGCATAATGCTCTTCAACGGCATAGATCTGGTCAAAATAATTCACATACAGCAAATTACTCGTAAATGGCACGTCCTGTATCTGCATACTGCATGAATAGCAGCGCTTTAGCTCTGAGAATTTTCAAATTCAACCCAGTCGGATGACGCCGTAAAGAAAGTAAACAGGTGGCCTCCAACGATGCGGGTGAGGCCTAGGACCGCCCGTTTAGTACGCCGCTATCCAAATTTGTGTTACTTTGATACTAATTTTAATTTTAATTTAATTTTTTTAATTTAATTTAATTTAATTTTGGTGGGGGCGAATGCCCCCATTTATTCGGCTTAATACAAAATATAACTTACAAATTAAACTTAAACTAAAACTTAAAACTAAGGTTGGTTGGAGTGGTGAAGGAGAACAGATTTGAGGTAGGGAGTGGTGCGGTGGAAATCAAAGACGGTAGGGTTTGAGTTGATTTGACGTAGCATACGGTTCGTTCGCGCAATAGGAGGTGTGGTGGGTTGGTAGATAGAAGAGTCGAGGGGTACGTAGATTACGAGGGTTAGTGTTGAGGAAAATGGAGTTGTGAAGGGACGCGCATTCAACGTGACCTGAAAGGAGTCGATGAATGAAGAGAAAGTCTGCTGCATCTCTGCGATCTTCGAGGGTGTTTAAGTTGATAAGGTTGAGACGATTTTGATAGGGGGCAGATTAAAAGGATCGTCCCAGGGCATACCTCGAAGAGCAAATCGAAGAAAACGACGCTGAATGCTTTCAATTCTCGAGATATGAACACGATGATATGGGGACCATACTTGACTGGCGTACTCTAGGAGGGGGCGAACAAAGGTAATATAGAGGGACCTGGTCACGTATGGGTTGGTGAATTCTTTGGACCACCGTTTCACAAAACCTAGTGCAGAGTTGGCTTTGAGGATTATCTCATCCATATGTAAACGGAAGTTGAGCTCGCTGTCACACAAAATGCCAAGGTCGCGAAGAGACTGTACGGAGGAGATAGGTTGGTTATGGAGAAGATAGAGTCGGGGAGGAGATTGGTTCCGCTTATGTGAGAAGGTGATGGATTGGCATTTGGCGATGTTAAGTTCCAAAGAATTTTTGAGGCACCAGATCGAGAAACTATCAAGATCTTGTTGAAGGAGGAAAGAGTCATGGGGAGAGGAAATGGTTTTGAAAAATTTGGTATCGTCGGCGTAAAGGGAGACAGACGAGTGTTTGATGATCATATCGAGATCATTTATGGTTAATATAAAAAGAAGGGGACCGAGATGGCTGCCTTGTGGAACTCCAGAGGTGGCCAAAAATGGAGCGGACTGGGCTGACCTAAAACGAACACTGTAAAAACGGTTTTCGAGGTAAGAGGATATCCATTTTAACAATATGGGTTCAAAGCCGAGGGCAGACAATTTAAAGATAATTAACCGATGAGAGATTTTATCGAAGGCTTTGCTAAAATCGGTTGCAACTACATCGACTTCATTGCCATTCTCTAGGGCAGAGAGGGCAAAGGATACGAATTCAACGAGATTTGTGGTGGTTGACCTACCCTTTAAGAAGCCATGTTGTCTAGGGGAAATAAGTGATTTGCATTGGAAGCTTAGAGCTTCATACAAAATACTTTCGAAGAGTTTGGGTATATGGGAGAGTTTAGCGATGGGACGATAGTTGGTTATTTCATTCTTTGATCCTTTCTTGTGGATCGGGGTTATGAAGGAGGATTTCCAAGCCTCAGGAAATTCTCCTTGTGAAAGGGATAGACGGAAGAGATTAGAAAGGGCAAGGGAAAGAGAGGAAGAACATTTTTTAAGAAATATGGCAGGGAGGCCATCTGGGCCGGGTGTGAATTCGTCATTGAGTTGGTGTAATTTATGTTCGATATGAGACGGATCAAAAATATGAGAGAGAAGTGGGCCATTAGAGAAGTTCAGTAGGTAACTAAAATAGGATGGATCTGGTACAAAGGAGTCGTTGGTGAAGGATTGCTTAAAAAATGTGGCAAATAGGTTGGCAATGGTGAGTGGGTCGGTTGATGACCTGTTGTTGAAAGAGAGGGAAGGAGGGTACCATTGGACTTTCTTTTGTAGTTAACAAATTGGAAAAAGGACTTAGGGTGGTTTATAAGGTTGACTTGTGCATTGTTAAGGTAGCGCTGGTAAAGGGAATCGTAAAGTTCGGTGAAATGAAGATAAGCACCAAGATAGTTGGAATAGTCGGTAAAGGATCTGGTACGCATGAAAACAGCCCATAACTTATTTCTCTTATTTCGTAAGGAACGAAGCTTGCGATTATACCAGGGAGGACTAGTAGATAATGTTTTAAGGCGGGAAAACGGAACGTAAAGGGAAAAAGAATTAAATATTTCTTTATAAAAAATGGATAAGGCATCATTTATACTTAAGTTGTGAAAGTTAAAGTGGGATCTGCTGAGATATTCACTGATTTTGTGAAAGTTTGCTTTATGAAAGTCGTGGGATGAGAGAGTTGTGGGGGGAGTGGACTGGAATGAAGAGTTATGAAAAAATGAAAGTAGAAGGGGGGGATGGTAGTTATCGATTGTTGAGAGAGATAGGGGACAAAGTGAGACTGAGGAGTTAATTGGATCTGTTGTGAAAATAAGGTCTAATTGCCTGCCCATATAATTGGATATACCACTGACTTGGCATAGACTTGAGTCTGTTAAGCGATCTAAGAAGAGACATTCCTTAGCTGAGATGGCATTTGAAGCGATAAAAAACGATTGATCATCTGATGGAGTCCACTGTAGCTGAGGAAGATTAAAGTCGCCGAAAATAAGGATATCATCAGTAGGGTCTGACAGGTCAATTAAATGATCGATCGCATCAATAACAAATTGGTAAGATTCGATAGGTTGAGCTGGTAGGATGTAGCAACATATAACGTAAAGGGACTTGAGAGGCAGTGATATTTTTATTGCGACAAAGTCGGCTTTAGAAGATGAAGAAATTGTAATGGGAGAAGAGTTAAGGCTGCTGTCCATCGCCAGTAGGACGCCTCGACAGGGGGAATCTTTATTTGTGCGGGTAGGATCGTCGTCGCGGAAAACATTAAAAGTAGGAGGGAACAATTCCTGGTTCTTTATGTCGGGAATCAAATTGGTTTCGGTCAAGGCGTAAATATCAAAGGGAAGAGCATGCGATTGACGTAGGACAGCATTGGTTTTAGAGCGAAGACCTCTTACATTCTGGTAGTAAAATGTAAGAGGGATGTTGTGGGATGGAGGTGTGAGGCAGGATGGTTTAAGCGCTGGCAAGGGAGGCACGTTATGGACGAAAAAATTTGTCGTGGTCGGCTCGGCTTCGTTGTAGGTGTGATACTCGTTTAGAGTGAACATAGTTGCCGAATGCAGCAAGGTCGTCTGCTACTTTCTGAGGGGACATGTTAAATATCTCGTGGTACCTGACATAAAGGTTCCTGAGACTGATAGGGTCGGTAGGGAGGCCTTCCTGCTGGATGGAAACCATGACGCTGGTTTTGGTTTTCCCTTCGTAGCAGACCGAGTCAGATTTGTCATGTAAATAGGCAAGAAAGAGACGAATGTTTTCGTATATCTTTCGTTCTCTGAGCCTAGAGAGAGCATATCGACTTTCTGTAGTGCCATTGGTTTGCTGTGTTAGCTTAACAGTGGGGGGAAAAAGGGGATCAAGAATAGGAGCATTGGAGGAGGGAGATAGAGATAAATGATTGGATATGGAGTTGGACGAGGGATGAGATGTTAAGCCAACAAGTTGATAAGCCAACAACAAAAACATATCCTTTGCAAGTTATCACATTTATTTGTATACGGCAAAAAGAAAACGAATACTACATTAAGAATTGATTATAAGTAAGTTAATCATAAAAACGTCGTAAGAGTGTAAAATACGAATACGAAGCATTTAACAGTGATTGAAACATTTCCAAAGTCATTGGATAAATATTGCCAACGGTCATCTGCAAATATATTTTGAATAAATTAAAATGCAAATATTCAACTCACCACACAAGGATTCTGAGCTCTCATTATCAGCATGAGAATATTTCTCTGAACCGGTTTTGCAAAAGTAAACCAGCTGGTGTCGTAGGCTGCATCTGCAACTTTGCCACTCTGTAAAATCAAAATACAAAACAGAAACAAGGACATATCCAGAAGACTTTAGACGCAACCTCTTCAGATAGCTGACTTGCGTACCAATACAACGTCAAAATCTGCGAAAATATCATCGAGATTTGCGTTACAGCTATGGTCACTTGTGCCGTCGTATCAGCCTACAAAACCGGGCCACATTAACTTGTTATTATTTAAATCCAACACAAATAGAACTTACAATATTTAGAAGAAATAAAAGACCGCACAACAGAGATCCAAAACAAATGAATTCGACCAGAAATACGTAGGTGGTCAGGTTGTTAATGATGCTTACGTACCTGGGAAGATATTGAAACATTCAAGAAAAGCTCTTAAGAAAATCTAGACCCCTTACTCAACGATCGTCTTTTGATATTTAATGCACCAAATAATCTTGGCCGCCAACATCATCTCAGGGTCATTGGTTTCATTGAGTCCTTTCAGGCGATGCTGCAGTACCTTACACATGAGAATAGCAAACATAATCAAGGAGACTACCAGACTGCCAAATGGAATGTACATAAAGCATCCAATTGGTGTTATGATCACTTGGTACACGTAATAGATCTGAAAGTAAGGCGTCTCAACTTCATTAATGCCGGGTATATGACTTCCATATGGTAGCACTGGAATCGGTAACAAAATGTTTTTATTAGGACCAAGAGACCGACGGTATTACTTCTCTCGTCGGCAAAAATGGGGTAAACACAAAACCCCAGTACCGTCATCAGTCCAAGGATCATATTTATAATCGCCGTATTTTTCCCCAGAATATCCGTTTCCTTCAACATGTCCGTTATCGTTTTGTCTCCACTGTTCTGTTTATGCACAAAGGTAAACATATTAACTAGCAGTATTTCATAACAACACCGTTGGGTGGCCTAAATACAAATCTATAAAAATGAAAGACATATGGGTTGACATGTAAAGCCCGCTTAGAAGTCAGATATTTCGCAAAATAACAACACTGAGTCGAGAAATAAAATATTTCCAGACAACTGATTCGGCCAGTTACACATTCCGCAACGAAGTGTTTTACCTACTCGCTACACATGTTCTAACCATCTTGGTCAACCGATACGTACTTTTCTGATCAGATCAATGATCAGCCGGTGATGTTTCTGTTATGTCTCCTTGTCTATAGATTCTCTACCGAAACCGGCACCAAAAATCACTCGAAGAATTCTGCGTTCAAAACGACCAAAGATTTATACATCCGCCTTCGCTAACGTCCATGCCTCTGAACCATAGAGCAGAACCAGGATAATTACGCTCTTAAATAGTTTATTGGGATGGCATTATGATTCATATAACTGGCTTCTTAGCCCAAAAACACAGCGACTGACAAGTGTAGTTCTTCGTGTAATTTAATTTGTCACCACAAATGCCTCAAATGCACTATAAACGGGACAGTGGATCAATTCCCCAGATACAATCAACAGTAAAGTAAAATCCCGGAACAAAACAAATAAGGCTTTATCCGGGCCACTCCGACATATTTGGAGCTCTGCTCGGGAAGAATGAAGCAACAACAAGCGGATACGGACGGATCTAATATTGACAACCCCTTGCGAACAAAACAAGGACAATGATTTTCGGCTGTGCACGTGAAATGTTACGTCTCTTAATAAGTCACGTGCAGCCGAACCACTAGCGAAGGCCCTGGACTTTTGCAAAGCAGATGTTACCGCCATAGAAATGCGATGGGATATCGGACAAAAAGAGGGTGAAAAACTGCGACACCAAAGACTTAGGCAAGAAGTCTTAAGTTACCGTCATGTTAACGAGCGCCTCCTAACAATCCGGCTAAATTTTCCAACATTAGCGTTAGAAAGATGACTACTCCAATCATAGCATCTCTTCCCAGCCTTGCATTAAAGTCGCCGAGGACAAAATTGGAAACTTTGGTAGTACTTTTGGCAAATAAAGCCTGCACGACACCGCGTCCGATAACGGACTAAGGCTAATCGACTTTGCGGCCGGGCGAAACATTGTCGTAGCTAGCACGCAGTTCCCATATCTCGATATAAGGGGACTTGGAGCATTCCTGATCAATCAACCGTCAACCTGATTGAACACATTGCGATCGTCGCACTGCACTCCTCCAGTATTATAGATGTCCGAACGTTTCGAAGGGCCAACATCGACACGGACCATATCCAAGGTACGGTTGCGGATATCTCGAACATCGCAAAGACAAGCTATACTGTTAGATAGTTTGACTTCGGACGGCTACAATCGCAAGTGATCTCCAAATCCTTTTCTGATCAAGTCTCCCTCAATCCCAGCATAAAGTATCAAGGACCACTTACAACATTGTCAAAAAGCCATCAGAGATGCCGCTAAGTATGACGACAAACCGGCAAACGCATGCAGCTAAGCCAGATGGATTAGAGCGGCTCACGTACTCTACGAGGAGAGACGAACGCCGAGTTCCCAGGAATAAAAAGAAGAAGCATAAAAAGCGCGCGGTCGAGGAAATTGAGAGATGCTACTCCAGGAATGAAATTCGGAAGTTTTACCAAAAGGTAAAAAAAAACATGCCACGGACACAAACCTCGATTCGAATCCTGTAGAAATGAACAAGGGAACGATGCTAAGGACTTGGAAAGAGCAACGAAATACCGCTGTCAGGCTAAATGAACCTTTCAACCTAGACGATTTTAACAACAATTCCGTTCACCCCACCTGGATGAAGTGAAGATGGTCATATCTAAGCTTAAGTCCAACAATGCTGATGTCAAAAAACATTTCGACATGATAACACGCTGTCGTTTGATTTTTCCAACACAACACATACTGTTTGAAACTCACAGACCAGGAGCACTGTTTGAAACTCACAGAAATTCCAGAAATCTATAAGACAGCTAGCGTATGCTGACGACTTCGGCATTAAAGGCAGAAATCAGCGAGCTCTAGCTAAAGCGTTTGTTATAGGGTTGACCTATAAATGAGGCTAACAAAAAACATACTCGCATAACATATGTTGTCGAAAGAAAGGCCATCGACTGCCAACGACAGTATGGCACAAACTCAGTGGTGGCAGTGGCTCAAGTGGTAGTGTATTGGCTTCCCAATCACACGATTCGAGGTTCGATACCACGAATTGGACAGAACGTGACAGTCGACAGTTATAATTTCGAAGTAGTAAGAGACTTTTTCTACCTCGGATCTGCTATAAATTCTGCCAAAAACACCTCAGCTAAATTAAAACGACGATTCTCAATCCGGTTTCTTTGGGCTAAGAAGGCAATTGAGTAGTAAGGCTCTATCCCAGTTTCGTTTCGTTTGCTTGTTTGCGTGGATGGCCTTTAGGGTAGAAGATTCAATGACAAACTATACGAGCTGTACAGGGACATCGACCTGCGCATCAGTCCCCTCAGATGGCTGGGTGAAAGGGACAACGCAGTAGAGGGAGATATCATCATAGGTGGTACGACTTGGAGTGCGCAGCTGGGGGCAGTTAGCTAAAGACCGGGCTAACTGAAGAGGCTTGTTAGTTGAGGGCCAGTTTCACCCCAAACTGTAGCAACACGTAATTATATAAGCAAGTCGACCAAGCTGCAAGGCTATTACGACTAAGCATTTGGGACTATGTACCCTTATCACTGCGGTCAGATTAGGTCTATTGTGATCAGACTAAGCACATGGCTCCAGGACTAAGCTCCTAGTTCGCCAGCTTATGTTGCAATCTTTGGTTCGTAAGTAAGGTTAGTTGAAGATTTATTTTGTCAAGGTGGCTCAGTCTTTACGTAAACCGCAATGTTAAAATCCTCGTTCTTGAGATCTCAAGTGTAACGGGCACCATATATGGATTCAAATATATTACACACAAAGGTAGACAGTCTCATTGTTCTATTATTCTACTCCCAAATAAAACATGATGCGGATGCAGTATACCGCGGGCATTTTAGTGGCCACAAAGACATTACGGAACTTCTGAAGCACTGTCATGTCGGATGTGACACCAGTGTTGACAAAAATTTTCCAATTTTTGTAGTCAGCTTATGTAAGAGGCTTTTCACATTACGTTGGGCTCTATACACCTGCAAGTGCCTCTAATGGCAGATAATGCCCAAGACCTTAGCGTAAAAGCAAAGCCATGTAATAGATACAGGCATAACTCAGATTAAAGAATATCAGGAAGTGTTGATCTAGAAGGGCCCTAAAAAAGCATATAGGTTCTTGGGCTAGGGAAAGAGAATATGACTAAAGCTGTAAATCAGTGGAGAATGCACATCAACAATCAGTGGGACTTAGTCCTGTCCATATCTGCATGGCGGAAATATTGTATTATATAATAATTCCAGCTGATGATTGCCAATACTCGTCATCCTTAGAATCTTGAAGTAATAGTACTACGGCAGCAATGTGGTACGATGATGAAGCCTAAGATTGTAAAAACAGACAGACTTGACATAGCTCAGACTGAACATAGTTCACTTTCTTCTGAGTCTCCAACTTCATCAAGATTTTGCCTTTACTTTGATTACCGCTAGGATGTCTTTTTGCCTATTTTTTGAAGAATTATAAAATTTCTTGTCATGACTTAATCCAGTTAGTGCATACAGAGTTGTTTGACTCTCTCCTTTGAGCTTCATTTAACCGTGACCCACTTTGAATTCAATCAACGACACCACATTAGAGTTTCAGCAAAAAATAATTATTCCCAATCGGTATTTCCTTGGAGAAAGGAGGCCACTGAGAAATAAGTCCTTACCACGATGGCACGGAATACCTTCGAATCCAAACCAAAGGTACAACACGGTAAAGGAACACTTCATTAGTGCTAGTTGGTTAGAGAGCTGTTGGGGGTTAGTTCCCTTCGAACAGTAGCGACAACTATAGTCAAAACAAGGAACCTGGGTACCCACGTAAGATAATTTAGTAGGAAATTGAAAGCAACACATCCCCAATACTCTCCAGGATATTTATTGTGTGACGATCTAGCTGCCATTTAAAAGTACAAACATGTGCAAGAAAAAATTCATTTTAAAAGTCAAGTTTATATGTACTCGTATATAAGTAGTTATACTCACCAACAGCGCCTTGTAAAGATCAATAAAGTCACTCAAAAATTTCTCATACTTAGACTTCTGCATAACCATTAGATATCCCCTCAAAATCGTATTGAACCACAGGACTAACATGTAGGCATTCCGAATGATTATGTCCACCGCCTCCCTAGTAACTGACATGTAGATAAACTGACTCCCGTTGAAGATTGTCGTTAAGGAAAGCGAAAAATATCGTCGCCAGTTGCATTCATAAATCAGACCCCAATATTTCAGAACTCGGATACTCATGGCAACCATAGGAATTGCCTGAATTTCCTTCAAAATCAAATCCTTTGAATTAGTTTTATCCATGACCGGGGACAACTTATGCAATAACGGAAGATGTTCCATGCAAAACTGCACGACTTTTCAATTGAAAAACCTTTTATCCTTCAAATAATCAGGGGCACCAGCTAGCCAGATAAAAATTTCCCACGATACTCGTACTTAACTAAATTGAAAACCGTAATTAGTGTTTGCATACAGCAAATAATTGACCAGTAGAGCACTGTCAATAGGATGTTATTGGCAATCGAGTCGATATTGTAGTTGATGTCCTAACTATACCACGTTTGCATAGCAAATTGAATTAATTTCCTGTTTGATGGGATGCAAGCTTTCATTACACATGGTTCGTCGGTTCTTATTGACCTAATGTTTACTAAATAGGAAGACAAGTATTCCCAACCATCAATGACTGAAGGAGTAAATCCTTGAACATAATTGTGACCCTCGTTTTATTATACAGAGAATATATTCGCAGTGCCTACATCACTGATTTCTGACAAAGTATGCATCTACATACACAAATGTTAGGTGAGATGAACAACGAAAAGGGGGTAGGCACAAAGCCTCAAATAATGATCACTTCTAAGGCTACGTTTGTAATCTGTCATATTCCTGCGCCTACAGCGAAAGGAAGTTCATATGTACTTCAAAAAGTCGCATACACCTATCTTGCAAACCACTTTAAACAACAAATCATCACATTCACACTCTGAATCTGGATACATAGTATGGCATCTCAATTCAATCCCTGTGGAAAGTTGTTAGAAGCAGCAGAGGAAGGAGTACATGACTTCGCTATGGCACTCTTCCCGATCCTAGACGAACAACAGAGTAATTCCATAGACGGAGTCAATTCTAACACCAGGATACGTTAGCTACGTTGACATATTTAGAGGGAAATAAGGAAGCTGATCGATACTAAGTCTGGAGTAAAGATAGTAACGAACGATCTCTGAAAAAAATGTGTTTTAGATTTAAAGCCAGTAAAAGGCCGTCTCTTTGTAGTTCTTATAAAGGCTTAGCTGCAAGAGGTCAGCTTAATATGTACACATGCCCCTCCCGATGTACGAAGTAATAATGTCAAAGTCGAACGCGAGAATTAGAGAAACGTCTATCAGTTAATCGGATTCAAAGGAGTTCGCCAAACGATAATAAGAAGCAGCAACCTGGCTATATCCGGACAGTCGAACATCCAGCTACATGCTAATAAATGCGGGGCACGCATTCAGCATCCGGGTTCCCAAGAGAAAAAAAAATCTGATTAAGAAGAATAACACGCACGTGGTACCCGAAGCTCAAAGAGGTGTTACGGGGTTGTTACGGGGTTGTTACGGGGCAACAAAGTGGGACATTTCTACAGAAAGCCAAGCTGAGGGCTACAAACCGAGCGCAGCCTCTACGAAACATTTATTCAACCAAGAGGCAAGAAAAGGCCACATTGGTGGACATCGGCACTGGGACTGCTCAGAAACGCCTACAGAAGACTTTTCAACGCAGCAAAAAGCACAAGAAAAGTGACCAACTGGGACTCATATAAAGAATCCCTCAAATTATATAAAAAAAAAACTGAGGAAAGCAAAGCGACAATCCTGGAGGTCATTCTGCGACAAAATTACAGAAACCTCTGAGGCATCGCTGCTAAGAAAAATCCTCTCCACAAATCCTATGATGCCTAGCTGTTTGAAAAAAACCAATGGCTCTTGGACAACCTCAAATGATGAATCACTCAACCTGCTTCTGGACACCCACTTTCCAGGTAGCTCCCAACTCGCGGCCAGTAGCAGCCCAAACAGGCCTACTGCAACCGTGACCAAAATTCATGGTCTGATTACGAGAGACAAACTGCTCTGGGCGCTGCATAGCTTCAAACCATACAAGTCTGCTGGTCCGGACGGTATTATACCTGCTGAGCTACAGAGATCCTCAGATATTATTCTACCAGTGTTGGAAAATATTATGAGGAGCTGTGTAGAACTTATCCACATTCCACTGTTATGGAGAGAAGTCAATGTAGTATTCATTCCCAAAGCTGGAAAATGTTCTCATGTAGTCCCAAAGGACCTCAGACCTATAAGTCTATCATCATTCCTTCTGAAAACTTTAGAACGACTGATTGATATCCATATTCGAGCTAAAGTTGATCCAAGACTTCTGTCTACGGCTCAACATGCCTACTGTAAAGGAAAGTCGGTGGAAACGGCTTTGCACTCTTTGCACACATCCGCAATCACGACTGCGCTGTCAACTCTGCAGGTAGACGACTCACTTGGGGAGCTGATTAGTCTAATTCTAAAAAGCAGGATAATCAACTCCAAACTGGGTGAGAATTCTGCTAAAAGATATGTCAGTAGGGGTATGCCGCAAGGCGGTGTCCTCTCTCCCCTTGTCAGGAACTTAGTAGTTATCGAACTACTGATATACCTGAAAGCGGGTGGTAGCAGCGTGATTGCTTATGCGGATGACGTTCCAATAGCCGTCTCAGGAAAACATCTAAAGAACTCCTCCAAGTAAATCTGAACAGATTAACCCGCTGGGCAGATCGCTGTGGATTGGGAATAAACCCCCATAAAACTGATCTTGTCCTCTTTTCTAGGAAATATAAAATAGACCCTCCTTCAATAAACAGTACCAGTTTAGTTTTCTCCGATACAGCAAAATATCTGGGTCTCATTTTTGATAGGAAACTAAACTGGAAACCTGACATTCAAGAAAGAGTCAATAAAGCTACAATGGCTTTATTCTCTTGCAAGAAAGCCAACAAATGGGGCCTTCAACCTCGCATAACCTACTGGCTATACATCTCGGTCATAAAACCGATACTTACTTACGGGGTGGTTGTCTGGTGGACGTCCTTGGAAAATGCAGTCAACCGCATTAAATTAAGCAGAGTCCAAAGAACAGCATGTCTATGCACAAGCGGAGCCTTGCGGTCTACCCCCTCTGCGGCGTTAGATATTCTGCTTCACTTGACACCCCTCGACATTTTTAGCAAGCAAGTAGCTGCGACTGCAGCTATTCGCCTTAAAGCGACTAAACAGTGGACAAATAATTCATCTGGCCACGCCAATATTCTTAATACATTAGGAATCCTCACAGAGAACACCGATTACACCATACCTGAACTTTGGTTTGACAAAAACTTCCACGTAAGCTTCCCCTCTAGATCATTCTGGGAGGAGGATGCTTTCATGGAGGACAAGTCAACCCATCTCTACACAGATGGATCTAAAACCGATAGCGGAGTTGGTGGCGGTGTTTTCTCAGATAAGCTAAATCTAAGCCTCTCTTTCCGCCTTCCAAATCACTGTAGCGTGTTCCAGGCGGAAATTTTGGCGATTAAAGAAGCTCTGTCCTGGCTGAAGAAAAACGTGATATCTGCAAAGGATATCCGCATTTTTTCGGATAGTCAGGCCGCCATCAAGTCCCTGGACTCGGTCTCATTATATTCTAAAACCGCCCTTGAATGATGATCTCTCATGAAGATGGCAGAGCAGTTCAACATTCACCTTTGTTAGGTGCCGGGCCACAGAGACATTCCAGGGAACTGCAGAGCCGATGAACTCGCCAAAATTGGAACCACTCTACCTATCCTACCGGACAAAGGTAGTATAGGTATACCAATCGCTACGTGCAAACTAACACTAAAGCTAGATGCCAATAAAAGAACGGACCTTAGGTGGACTGCTGGACAAACATGTCTAGCGACCAAACAGATCTGGCCAAGGCTGGATCTGAGTCGATCTAAGTGTCTGATCCTTTTAGATAGGAAACATCTCAGCGCCATAATAGGTGTCATTACCGGACACTGCCTCATAGGCAAGCACGCAAGAAGGCTTGGCGCGTATAGCTCGCATTACAAATACAGACATGATACTTTGGCGGGATGGACGTACAAAATTATCAAATGAGTACAAGTACCAGCTCCATATGTCTCATCTTCGAAAAAGGTGGTCCCATGTCTTACCACAACTATAGAAGACTACTTTAATTTAAGTAGCTACAGTCCGGAGTGGACTTACGTCCACGTCCAATCACTAGTAGTTGCTAAGGGCATGCGGCAGGATAAGCGACAGCAAAGCACCTGGACCTGGTATCCCGAATAAAGCAATAAAGGCGGCTGTCGTAAAGAGACCGTACTTCTTTATAGCAATAATGCAAAAGTGTCTAGAAGAAGGAACATTTCCCGTAAGATAGAAACACAGCATTTGGTTCTTCTACGAAAAGGAAACAAGACCCCTGATGAGCCACCTTATTGTCGCCCAATATGCCTCTTGGACACCATGGGAAATATTCTCTAAAGGATAATTTATAATAGACTGCTAGCAGTTGTAGAAGAGAAAAGAGCCGTCTCAGACAACCAATATGGCTTCAGAAAAGAGCGATCAACTGTTGCTGCCACACCAGTGGTAGTCGACATCGCAAAAGGTGCCACCGAGGGAAAAAAAATATGGCTCACAGCACAAAGGAGTAATGTGGAGCAGTTACGCTGCATGTTAAAAACGCTTTAACTCTACGAGCTGGTTAACCATTACAAGGGCACTTGCAAGGATGGACCCACCGTACTATTCGCTGAGGATAGTGACGAATATCTCAACAAGAAGCTGAGGTACAATTCCGTTAAAGGCGTAAAATACTACTACAGTCTGCTGGAGTGTCACAGGCCACTATTATGGAATATAATGTATGACAGAGTCTTACGACTAACGCTGCCCAGGAGAGAAACGATAATTGCATTCGCCGACGACATTGCTGTCGTGACAGATTCATGAAGTGGAATCCGCCATAAATGAAGCAATCGCTCAGAAAAAAAATCGGCCTATCTCCGCCGAATTAAAGCTGGCCGATCATAAAACCGAAGCTATCCTCATAACAGGTCACAAAACCATTGAATCCGCAAATTTTCAGATCGATAACCAAACCATCAGATCCAAAGAAACAATTAAGTAACTTGGAGTTATGTTGAACAACGAAACAATCTGATAAAGTCTCCAAAGTACAGGCAGCTCTGCCGCAAATGTTGCAACCTAGGTGCACTAAAAGAACTATACTTCCCAAAGTAATAACATCAATCCTTCTGTATGCTTTTCCAGTATAGATAGAGGCACTAAGAACGTAAGAACGAACGAGTCTAAAAGAAGACGAGACCCTCAGAATATGAAGATAAAAACTGAAGAAAAGGCAGCGTCAATAGTCATTTAACAGGCCCATTAGACTAATCCAGCAAATGGACGCTTAAATTAGTACCGACAACCCAAGACTGGATAAGTCAAAGACACTGGGACTGTACCACCGTACGCAGTTCCTATCTGGTCACGGTTGCTATAGGAAATATCTACATGGCTTCGGCCACGATAGCTCACCTTTTTTCCCAGACTGCCTAAATCAGGAAGAAAACACAGAGCTTGCAATATTCCATTGCATACACTTTCTGGATGGAGATTTGCAGATCCAGCAAAACGAGCTGCGAAGGGAAGGTTTAGACCAGGCGGATGTAAAGGAAGACTTGCTGACAGGATTCCTGAAGGCAACAGACTCTATAATGGATGGAGAAAATGCCGCAAGACCAAACGATGCTGCTCAGGCAGAGGAGCTCTAATTTCTACGAGATAAATAGCTGCGGTTGAGGGGAAAATTAGCAAAATTCTCTGCGACGCAGTCGGCAGCTGTTCTAAGAAGCAAGAAATTTGTCAACAAGGAAGTCGTAATTGATGTAAGTGAACCATCGACCCTGCAAGTGAAACTCCAATCAGTAAATGTCTCTTGGGCCAGAACCATACGCTGCCCACGGAATACGAGTGTGTGTACGGTAAGAGATACTGCGGAGATGATACCAATGTTTGACCCGAACTCGTATGCTGGGCTCTCATCCGCCACATGGAAAGCGAAGACAACGTCCTGTAGGGGATACAATACGTTTTGAAGATGATGGTAATTCCATCTCGAAGGTGCATACAGGAAAGCACTCTGGTCAAATACATCTGCCAGGGAATTGTGGATACCGAATGTCGAAAAGCCTTTCGGGCAGTGAAGCCAACTGCAGTGAATGACATATTGGATAGAGTCCGTGGGATTCTTGGGCTAAGAGCCCGGGGTAGCCGTGCAGTAGAAATACCGATGCCAGCAGCGTTATAATAGGCGGTGAGGATTGTTAACTAGTGAGTCACTACAAAAAACATTGTCCGTGGACTCGAGCTGAGGGGCGTAAGAAAAATACAAACATGACAACATCAAATGCAAACAGACAACATTAAGAATGCCATCGTAAATGGATTCCAAGTTATAGCTTTCATTGACCTAGGTACCGATTGTGTCAACATGTGGCCAACGATTGCGGACAGCAGGCGAATCAAATATTGTATGCTGGCAGACCGGAGGAGTTTAAGTGGTTTCGGAGGTGGAACTTGTCAGACCGTCGGAAAGGTATTCGCTGAGATGACGGTTGATAAACTTACAGCCTGGTGCAAGGTACTGATCGTGCCAGATGGAAGCCAACCATATCCAATGTTAATTGCATGTAAGCTGGTGAAATTACACAAATTCATATCGATCACAGACTGCATAAGGGGAACACGTAAGTTTTAGCGGTGTCTGAAGATGTCCCGGGGACTAAAGAAACTATGAGCTTCTAATAAAAGATCTAGATATCGAGGAAATTGTATCGCTTTAGAGAGTGTTCAAACTTACGACGACGACACCAGTTTGCGTCCAGCCATATAACACACCAAAGAGAGATTGTCAAAGAGATGGCTTCCAATATGCTGAAACAAGTGATCCAGGCGTCTTTTTCGGATTGTTGTACTCCAGTTACACTAACCAAGAAGAAGGTTGGCAGCGATCGTTTTTGCATCAACTACCATTGAACAAAGTGATGGTGAGGGTTTGGAGAAGTTGTAAAGATTAATTGAGATTTTAACGGAATCAGGGCTAATAATGAACGTGGATAAGCCCACCTTTCTCAAGAATGACGTTGTTTTTTTAGGCTACCGAATGAGCAGAGGATGGCTTCAGCCATCGGTTGCAATTGCCTTTTTTCCAAGGTAAATTTATGTTGTTGCAAATTGTCGAACTTGAAGTGCTGTCAATAGTGGAGAACCAGAACAGGTTCAGAGTGTACCGGTTTGGTAGACATTTCAAGACGTCTGCCTTGATACTGAATGTACATATTTCCAATGAAGATGACCACTATGCAATGACAGAACAAAAAGTTACGAGCCATTATTAAAACAGCTCCAAAAAGACTATATCGTCAGAGGTTATCACCTCGCCGTACGTCCTCGCCTTAATTGATAATTTACCTATGTACACATTGACCTATGTATACATTTACCTATGTACACCACATACAGCAAGGGGGTTCTCAGCATCCTAATCGTCGTGGCCAGCTATTTTGGGTCACCAAGAAAAATTCTTGCTGATCGAGGGACTGCATTCACATCGCGGATGTTCAGTCAGTTTTGTGAAGAGAATGTAGTCCAGCACGTGAAAACCGCTGTCCAGGCATCCAGAGCCAATGGTCGAGGGGTAACCTCACCATTCTAACTTAAGTATCAGCCAGGAGAACTCGTGTTGCTGAGTCCCGGAAATTGGAACCGAGATATAGAGGCCCATACATCATCACCAAGCTACTCGCAACTGACCGATGTGTCATAGAAGATATACCTAATATGCAGGGGAATCACAGAAAACTAAGCACATCTCATATTTGACTGCATACATTATTCATCATTCAAAATACGAACAGTTCTCGTGTAAGCTGCGCTGATCTATCCCCACTGCTGCACTAGACATGTTTTTCCATCTCCTAACTCTAGCCATTTACGGCAAACAGATGACGACTTGTACTCTCAGTCGGTTGAAAGCTAATTCTCTGCAGAACTGATTGAAAACAAGACATTCGTCCCTCTTGCATTTACAACATCATGGCTTTCCTCAAAATCAGTTTCCCGAACCGGAAAAAAAAGACGGGTGCTGTTTTACGGAGGACATAACCCATTCACATGCACTGATGATTAAAAAGGAATAACCAGGTGGAAGTGGTGTATTGACAAACACTGTAGCGTAGTTCAAGTGGGAATTTTTAAAAATTAAAGAGGCAGACAAGAGATCGTTAAGGAAAATTAGAAAGAGTGTCGGAGACAGAATGGATCCCTGGGGCACACCAGCATTTATTTTGTGAATATCAGACTTGAAACCATCCAAGACAACTGGAATTGAACTTTCCAGAAAGGTATTTTCTAATCCAGTGAAGAAGAGAGTCGTCGATCGCAAATGCACGCATTTTCGACAAAAGAGCCTGATGCCAAACTCTATCAAATGCCATAGATCAAGTGCAACTGTCTTGCTTTCGCCAAATTGATGTACGCTTTGGTTCCACTTGTCTGTGAGACGTGCCATCAGATCACCAGCAGATCAGCTCACAGTTTATCAGCGTTGCCATGATCTTGGAAAGAAGGAACGTAAGTGCAATTGGTCTATAGGAGGAGAGAGAAGAAGATTCGCCTGTTTTAGGGACCGTCTGGACGAATGCTGTTTTCCCTCTGCTCAGAAAGGGTCCTAAAGTGTAGGATTGGGGAAAAAGCTTACGCAGTGGAAGAACACCTCTTCATTAGAAGGGGAGATATACCATCTAGACCAGCGGTTTTATGTATGTAGATACCTTTAAGTACCATTGCAGATTCGACGCACTCAAGTGTATGCGGAGACAAAGCACAATCTGGGAGTGTTCAGCTGGCCGCAAAGTGTGCAGCAAGCAGATTGGCCTTATCCAAAGAGGTGAGAGCTGGAATGTCATTGTAAATGACCGTTGGGATGGAGGATGAGGCGGAATTTCTAATGTTTTTGACGAACGACCAAAAATGTTTACTGCCTTTGGGACATTGCAGTACTTTTTGCCTCAGTTTTTGGTTGTATTGGAATTTCACACGCTTAAGAAGGGCGTTGCAGTCATTTCTGGCTCGTTTGAACTTTTTTCGGTTTTCCTCTGTCGGGTTGGTCTTGTAGGACTGAAAAAACATTTCTCTAACCCTGACGGCCTCCTTACAGCTCGAGTCGTACCATGCCTTTTCTTTTGGTTTGATACTCTTCATCCGATGAGGAATAAAGGATCTCATTCCAAAGAGAATGGTGTCTGTAATCATATCAGCAGCGGCATCCACGACGTTATCGAGGAAACAGAACGACTAGTTAAAATTCCTAAAGAAGGTGTTAAGTCCGCTCCAATTGGCTTTCTCGTATTGCCATACGGTTCTTTAAGGAATCTTTTCTCTAACTGTGTGGTCGGGAGTACATTGTGGTGGAATTTGGTAAGCTACATCAATACGCACGTAAATGCTGAGACCGCGGTAAGTGAATAATAATGGCACTAGTTCATTGCCAGGTAGCTTCAGATCAGAGTGATCTGAGAGGTGTGGGCGGGGGTATACCTGTGCCGAAACAGCTTTCAAGCCCGCGTATATTGGCTATATCCACTCTAAACTCCCGCTTCATTATAAAAAAAAGGCAAACACAAACATCGACGATACTAAGCGTAGCTGTGAAGTAAAAATTCAGAATTGGTTTACCGAATTAAATTGTGGTTGGTGTTATGCCCTTACAACAATAAAAACCAGTGCACCAACAAAATGCTGACTCGCAACCCGTTATCCATCAGTTATTGCCTACATCCAGTATGACAAATACAGCAACGGCAGTGAGACTGAGTGCAAGCAGCAGTACTTATTCTTTTCCTTCACTGCACTGCACTACTTGTTTCTTTTTTTTTACAGAGCGGAGAAGTACACGAGTCCTCTGCTTATCATGTGCACTTGGCGGTGGTTGACAAGATAGACAGACCTAATCTCAGCTTGAACTAAAACTCAATGAGTCCCTTGCTAGTGTACTGCGACTGCGAAATTGGCAAATGTGCCAATAGACTTGGCTACCCTTCCAATAACTTTTGTAGGAGCTGTTAAGATGATAAGGAAATGAACGCAACTCTTTTTTCCCACTGCCCTGCTCACAAGAAAAACTTGTTGATTTCATCTTTATTCATGGAAAACAGCCCAAATCAACGATCTGTGTGTTCCTCGGAAGTGCCACTATTACCACATGGTTCGTGCGGTGGGTTAAAGGAGACCATCTAATATAACCATATCCCCATGACCCATTATTCACTACATGTACAATAGGTGTGAGAATATACCTGCGATATCACAAATGGCCCTTTCCGAACTAAAAGACTCACCTTGATCTTGGCTACCATTTAACCTAACCTAACCACAGATGAAATTTGTAAAGTGTGAATTGCTACTGATAATTGGAATTTACTCAATGTGGAAGTGTGTCGATCTGCTGTGCTGATTGCAGTAACGTCGGCCAATTCAAATGCCCAGTTAGACAGGATTTGGTAATGCCTACGACCAACAACACAATGCTTTACGCAATCATAAGGAAGTTTTGACAATTCGCTTATTGAAGAGGACATTTAACGGCAACCTGCCATTGCGAACTATCTGAATTAAAGCATTGATTCCAACACATTCGTGCTTAAAGCACTTTGTTCGAAAAAGTACTAAACTCCAATGAGACCAACAAAATATCAAAGCTGACTGCGACTAAAAGTATGCTATGCTAATCGTACTCTCTGTAAAACAATTTTCTCCGTTCAATTATGCAGAATCCATGCCCATTCAATTCGCAAATTGATACCTTCAAACAAATCGTAAAGGAAAATTACAGGACAATTAGGGAAATTATACAGAGGATTGAAGCAATAGTTAATTATACTACTACGAATAAAATCCTCTGATTAAAATCTAACTTTCCCCATAAAAGAGCGTCCTCAAATATCTCGACCATTTAAATCTTTCAATTCCTCCGTTGATCCTACTCCAAATCAAGCGATTCAAAAATGTTTGAACAGATTCAAGTGATTTATATGAGCGTTCGAATATTAAAATGTTGGTCCTTAATCTATGACCACAATTGGCGCCGGTATCTGTGCTTATCTTTGACAACATTCCTGAACATGACACAGTTTGCTTACATGTTTCTAACGCACGAGGGGATTGATGCTAAAATTCGAAATGCATACATGGTTGTCCTTTGGGGTAACACGATTCTGCGAGCCTACGTACTCGTATATCAAAGGTTGAAATATGAGAAATTCTTATCAGACTTTGAACAACTATACTACGAAATCAAGGTGAGGTCCCACAATATACCATATTGTATCCATCTCTTTTAAAGGACATAAATTCTTTAGAGGATGAAGGATGAATATATTCAGAACTTATTGGACGAAACCAATTTGTTGGGCAAACACATGGCACATTTAAATCTTTTCCTGGGACTACTAACTTGCATTGGATTTGGATCATATCCTTTATTTGCTAAAGAGAGGGGTTTAAACAGTCTTAAACTGCCCGGCATACCTTATATTTTATTTTATTTTAGTTCTCCCATTTGGAAGCATTGTGCCTGGTATAGATGAATATAAGACACCATTCTATCAAATTCTCTACATTTACCAAATGATTGTGACACCGATGGGATGTTGCATGTATATTCCGTTTACCAGCTTAATTGTGGCGTTCATCATGTTTGCTATATTGATGTGCAAAGTCCTGCAATATCGCCTACGAAACCTAAATCAAACCAACGATTCAAATGAAATGATTGCTGCTAAGCTCATTTGGTGCATCAAATACCAAAAAAGGATCATAAAGTAAGTAAGACGTTTCAGGTTTTACACAGACTCCGCCAAATAGTCTTTGCTCGGGTGCCAAATTATTTTCAACCCATTTTCAACCCTTCCCTGGTTACCTCTACCACCTTTCAGATACATAAAAATCATCAATCAACTAACGACTTACATATTTTTCCTCGAATTTATTGCCTTTGAGGCGTTGCTATGTGCGTTACTTTTTCTTTTAATCATCGTAAGTCAAGAAGTTGTTTACATATTTTCCAAATCCGTTTAACAAATTGTTTCTTTTAGGTGGATTCAACCGCTCAAGCTGTCATTGTCTGTGCTTACATCACCATGATATTAGCCCAAATACTTGCACTTTATTGGTATGCCAATGAGTTGTATCAGCAAGTAAGTCCTAGAGAATTTACTTAGTGCATCATACATACAAAGATATGTACTATTTGCTTTCCAGACTTTAAATATAGCTGCAGCCGCCTATGAGACAAGTTGGTTCGAATTTGAGATTCCTGTTCAGAAATATGTTTTGCTATTGATTTTACGAGCTCAGAAACCATGTTCGGTAACATATTCCTAAAGATATCAATGACAAACCACTTTTTCTGAAATCCTTTCTTTCAAACCCAGTTAATGGTTGGAAATCTACATCCTATGAGTTTGGAGATGTTTCAATCCCTCTTGAATGTATCTTATACGTATTTTACGCTTCTCAAAAGGATATACGGTTAAAACTAGTTTCACTTTTAAGCCATTATGTAGATTCATGTAAGCCTCAGGCACAAGCTATAATAATAAAAATGGTAAACCCCTATGTCCTGTCTTTTCAAATATGCTCATCTCTGCGCAACCACAGCTGGGTGAAGTTTAATGTATGCACATGTTCTAGACAATGCATAGTATGCACGTTTTCGCGCAATAACTCCCAAGATGAAGTCAATGGCGCCTTCAGAGGCAGATTCAGCGATGACCTCATTTAAACTGCATACCTTGACATATTACGAACTCAAGTTGGATTAGGATCTCTGCGCATCTAACCAGGTTTTCGAACTAAAAGTAGTGATGAAGAAGTTCCAAGTTAACCAACAGCAGTTCTGTGGCCCTCTGGTTTGGTGGTTGCAAAGTCGAGTTAACTGAGCGACCATATAAGAATACAAAAAAAAAAACAGGCTCAGGACAAATGAACAAGCGCGGGAGGAGGGACTAAACCTCTACAATGTGCGATGAGATAGGATAACATAGCAAAGTTGCGAATGTGAACGTCCAGGACGACTGAAATACTATAAAGAAGTTTGATGTCGAACCATTACAATTGCACACGCCTGCTCAATCCCATTCTAATCGAGTTTTCCAAAACCTTTCGCGAAGTCCAGTGCTGTCAGAATCAAGCACAGATCAGCATGCCATTAGAGACCCGCATCTGATGGGCTGGCTAAGTATCACCTGATCTAACATAGCGGCGCCAAGGACAAGAGCTGTTCACATACTCTCTGACAGCAGACGGGAGGAACAACAGACAAGCGCTCAATCGATGTCATGGAAAAGTACTTCTGTAGAAATTATGTTCAAAAGTTCCAACAAATTGTTTAAGGAACTTACCAAGAATACAAATACCGAACAGAAGCATGAACCCAAGACAAATACAGCTGCATCGGCAGACGTGATTACTTTGGTGACTTCGAGTTGCTTGGCACCGATCTATCCAGTAATGCTAGAAAACGGTACAGACCAACTTAACAAGGCTTAACAATTTTTATACTTTTCCGCGAAGCCTCAGTGGCTTTTCTGCAGAAGATTGCGTATCAAAAAGGTTTATTTTCAGGTAAACAAGTGTTCAAGTTTTTAGAGTTAAAATTACAATTTAAACATGGTTACATTTTGCTATATAAAATACAAATCGGAAACATTTCAATAAACTTATTTTAAATTAAATATTATAAATTTATAAATTTAGAAAGAAATTTTTAATCACTTTATTTCTACTGGATAGGTTCGTTATATTCCTTAGACTTTCAGGTAATTCATTTAAAATTGAAGGAACGGTATATATAAGTTGCCTTTTACCATAATTGTTATAATTTCGAGGCACTTGGAACATACCTTGAGCACGTCTTCTAGTGTTAATATCATGGTCGATTGATTTTCTAAAACGTAGGTCGTCATAATACTCAAGAATAACGGCCATCTTGTATATATGTTGAACTGTCATCGCTTTGAAGTGTCTTTCTTCGGAGATCGCATTTTGGTTGATTATCCTCAGCGCCATATTTTGCAGCTTTTGAAGTTTCATTATATGCGAGGAAGATGAGCTTCCCCAAGCAAGTATGCCATACCTTATCTTGGACTCAATCAGGGCATAATAAATTTGCTTCTGAATTTGCTGTGTTGCTAGGTATCGCAAATGTACAAGTGCGAATAAAGCTTTCTTTATATCTGTTCGGGTTTTGTCAATGTGTTTACTCCAGGTAAGATGGCTGTCAATAATTACTCCAAGATATTTATAGGATTCTACTACTTCGATAAGCTGTTTTGGTGTCGAAGCACATGAGTCATTTTCGAACCGTATTTTCTGCTGTGTAACGTTATGATGTGGGCTTCGAATATGCATCATTTTAGTTTTTGCTGCGTTGATTACAAGGCCATTGTCATGACACCACCTTACAGCATTACTGAACTCTTCCTGCATTATTTCAGTCGCTGTTTGAAGAGACCTGTGACGAACTACTATCGCCGTGTCATCTGCATAAGCAAATGGTATACTTCTTTTAAAAGTACGTAGAAGTTCATTTGAATATAAAATGAAAAGAATAGGGCCTAATTTCGATCCTTGGGGGACGCCGTAATGCACTTGTTCCATAGAGCTATACACGTTCTTAATTTTTACGCAGAACTGGCGGTTGTTTAAATAGTCCCTAATCCAATCAGCCATTACACCCCGAATGCCTATACGTTCGAGGGCTTCTAAGAGTTTTATGTGGTTTAGGGTATCAAACGCCTTACTAAAGTCCATAAACAGTACCAGTATATGGTGGCTTTTATTTAAGCTCTCATTGATACAATTTGAGAATTCCCCTAGCAGTGTTCCCGTGCTTTTGCTTTTCTGGAAGCCATATTGACGTTGGTGAATGAGTGAATATTTATCAATAAAACTATAAAGGCGATTAACCATTATTTCTTCCATGCATTTGTCCATCACTGGCAAAATGGATATAGGTCGATAGTTACTTATTTCAGATTTTCTACCACCTTTGTAAATTGGTCTTACTACTGCAGTTTTAAAGGTTTTGGGAATTTTTCCTTCCGCCAGACTTAAATTTATCAATTTGCACAGTAAGGGGGCAAAAATATCAGCGTGTTGTTTAATATCTCCTGCTCGGATACCATCGGCCCCTGCGGATTTTCGTTCGTTCAAGCGTCTTATTGTATTATAGACCTCGTTGATATTGGTTTCAGTTGGAAATATTGTATTGCTGATGGTTATGTTGTGGTGATTCGATGTTATCTGCTGACAATGATGTAGTATTTTATATACTTGTTGGGAAAAGTGTTGTGCAAATTTGTTTGATATGGTGGTTATACATTTTTCTGACGAAAAGTTCTTCACAATTACTTCATCAACGGTGAGCTTATGCCTTCCCAATATCTCATTAATTAAACCCCATGTTTTGCGTGGATCTGCTCTAACCTCGACAAACTTGTTTTTATAGAATGTTGACTTCTGTGTTTTTATTTCCTTATTTAATTTGTTTCGAAAGTGTTTGTATTCAGTTTCGTAGCTTAGATTTGACCTATTGTTTTTCCATTTTCTATAAAGACCATCTCGTCTTTTGCATTTTTCTCTTAGCTCAGGACACATCCAGGCATTATTTTTACATTTACTTTTTATTATTCTCACACACGTGGATTTTGTATATATATCTTGCAATTTGAGGACCATCTTCTCATAGAGAGTAACTGACACACCTTCATTTAATACTTCGTTCCAGTTTGCTTCAGATATTAATCTGTCTACTTTTTTTGTACTTATGTATGGTGCAGATATGATTTGTTCTACATTTTGTTTCATTGTTTCTTTATAGTAAAGGATCGGGTAATGATCCGTTATACCACTTTCAATAACAAAAGACTTAATTCGATAGTCTACTGTGCTAACTAAGATATGATCTATTATAGACTTTGTTCCTCTTTTTGGATCTATCCTTGTATATTTATCAATTGCATTTACAAGGCCTAATGACGCCAACATTTCCAAGTAGTTTTTCACATGACTACAATTATTACTACCAATATTAATATTGATATCCCCCAGAACAGTTATTTCTTCTTTGTTTTTTAATACGATAATATTTTTTTCGAATTCTTCAAGAAATGCTTTCTGGCTTAATCCAGGTGGTCTATACACACCAAAAAGGATTTCTTTCTCTTTGGGTATAGAAATTTTTATATTTTCATAAGCAACACTCTCTGAAGGTAGACGTATATAGTCA
The DNA here is from genome assembly GCA_949129095.1 of Volucella bombylans. Taxonomy (NCBI): domain Eukaryota; kingdom Metazoa; phylum Arthropoda; class Insecta; order Diptera; family Syrphidae; genus Volucella; species Volucella bombylans. The sequence goes on along the minus strand of OX422141.1, from coordinate 160,927,614 downwards.
ATATTATTTCGGATAAACATTAAAATACCTCCTCCTCTACGATTTGTTCTATTTATAAATTCTGGTTTATGAAAGCCATCCAGTTTATAGTATCCTATTTCTTCATCTTCAATATTCGTTTCCACAAGAACTATTATTTTAAGTGAGTTTATAAAATGGTTTAAACTAAGGCAGAAACTATCCCAATTCAAACGAAGCGATCTTATATTGAAACTTAAATAGCAACCCATATTCTTATTTAAATCATTTGTATCGATGCCGCTAAAACCATGCACTACCTTACATTCAATATTAACTAAGTTATAGTCTCCTTGTGTGTTCATCATTTTCATTGATATTGATTTGTATTTCTCGTTATTCGTACACAGTGCATCATCTATGATGATGTGAGTGTCATTTTGTCCACATCGTTAACCGTGCTTATCAATACCGCTTGTGTGTTCTCATTCTTTCTTGCCAGTATTTTCCCCATGCTCTCCCACACAAATCTCCAGTTTACTTGTTTTGCCTTTTCTTTGGCTAACCAGAGCAACTGCTTGTTATGTTTTGTCAGCTGATTGTTGATGTAAATTGTGGCATCGGGAAACTTTGCACTTGCATTAGCATTATTGTTACAATTTTTTTGCAATATTGTTTGCAGTTTGATAGGTCGGGTTGCGCGCGCCTGTTGGATGAATTTAGTTTTGCAAACCTTCGTGTTAAATGTTGCGATAATTGACGACTTTTCAGGATTCTTGATTTTAGTCCTATAAATGTCGCTTATGTCATTGTCATTTATTTCTAGATGTATAGTTTTACCAATTTCTTTGACTATTTCTAAAAGGTTTTCGTGTTCCGTGGCAACCGTGCACTTTTAGCCTGATACTGTCATCCATACCGAAACCCCGGGTGGATAGTGAGAGTAGCCTTTATACCGAAAACCGGACCTTCAGACCTATCAGTCAGACTTCTTTCATGTTGAAGAGCATGGAGAGAATGATCAAAAATGCTTTGTAAAAGCCCATTTTCCGTCATTAATGGGACACGCCTACCAACGCGGAAGATCCTAAACGAGTGCCACGGCATAGACATATCACTAGTTTTGTGGATAAAAGCAATGCTGGTGAACAGGATCCTGACTGCGGCCAATATGAGATGGCGTGTGTAAATAGGGGTTGCCCGTTTCCGCTGCTATGGTGCATTTTGTTTGATTCTTCTTAACGCTGTCAATAATTCTGAAGCATATGCTCAGTCATATGCATATGATGTTGCTGTACTGTCTGTTAGATCAACCCTAGATACGATCGGCGGTTGGTACATTAGAAAGTGCACTGAAGCTGGTTAGTCCGGGCTTCGACTCGTCTAGTGCTTAAAGGTACCACCATCCGTTTGTCAAACAAAACTAAGTAATTATACGTCAAACGGGAACTTCTTTGGACCAAACCTGTCACGTGGACAACGTCTAAGGTGCTGCTGGCATTCTGGTAGAGTAAGGGAGATTTCGGAAAGACATGGGGATTACCATTAAAGTGGGTCTTCTGTATATATAGTACACGAATATTGTCATCGCAATTCAATGACAGTGATAATGTAACTAGCAATCGGAAGATGTCGCGCAATCCCATCTTATTTGTTTGTGGACTAGCCACCAGGAGAAGTCAGAAAAATTAGAAGCTGGGTTTTGATTGGTCAGTTTTCGTTCAATCAGAACTCGTCTTCTATCTGCAAAACTCAACAAATTCAGTAGAGATCCAGCAGCAACATCGAAAGGTCACAAATTTTGAACAAGCCCATGCCAAGTGATAGAAAATAAAGTTTGTCGTTGAAAATAATTTGGTTTTATTTTTTATTTTTTTTGATAGAACAAAGTTTCAAAATTTTCTCTTTCGCTGCTGCATCGTTGGAAATTATTCAAGCCAAACGTTTATGGTACATGACGCCACCAACAGTTTGTAGAAGTAAGCGTCTCGCCAGGAACCACGAATCGCTTCAGCCAGAAGCAAACGCCAACAGGAACAACTATTTCCTGGAGCCAGAGGAAAACCACACCACTGACGGAGAAGATCTCGACAACACAGTAGTAATGGTCAACCCCAGTGATACCACCGCCTCAACGCCTACTGGGTAGGAAAACTCTCAAGCGCAGGTCTTGGCCACTCTGGTTGCGCAATTAAACGCACTACAACAGTCAGTGGAAGATCTGCGTAGAGAAAAAATAGAGAACGAAGTCGAAGTTCAACGTCTGCGGGATACAATCGACCACCGCCGCCTCGATCCCGTGCTGGAGGTAGAACAACGGATTCAGTCAGTAGAAAGCCAAGTTAGTTCTCCGTTAGAAGCGGAACAACGGATTCAGTCAACAGAAAGCCAGGTAACAGTTCATGGTACCGCTTCAATTGCCCAGACGACAACTTCTACCGTATACAAGAAATTATACAATTTGCCAACATTTTCGGGAGCACCAGAGGATTGGCCAATTTTCATAGCGAACTACAATGAAACAACATCTAATTTTGCCTATTCTGCGACCGAAAATACAACTCGTTTGGAGAACTGTCTACAGGGTGCCGCAAGGGAAGCCGTATCTTCACTCCTCATTCATCCAAGAAACGTCGACGATGTCATTGAAGAACTTACCTTCCATTTTGGACGACCGGAGCTTCTAATCAAAACTCAACTTTCGAAGGTGCAACAGTGGCCAGCTATGAGTGACAACCGTATCGACCAATTAATTCCGTTCTCGAAGAAGGTAAAAAACGTCGTTGCATTCCTTGAAGCGGCTAACTGCGAACAACACTTAAGCAATCCGATGCTGCTAGACGAGATAATCTGCAAACTTCCGGTTACTAGGCGACTTGAATGGGCTAAGCACGCTTCAACGATTAAGCCATACTCTACTGTTAAAGATTTTGCCCTTTGGTTGAACTGTCAGGCCAGAATCGTGCAACTACTTCCTCAAATCAATAATTCTTCGAAGTAAATGGCTGTCGCAGATTCCACCACAAGCTTCTGCACGAGGAAAAGGAGTGTAACACCATAGCTGATGTCAGCACTACAGAACAACTTCCGGAACGTCTCCAAAATTGTCGTTCGCCTTCTCAGAAAGACTTGCTGTTCCGTATTCTGCCGGTTATATTAGCAGGACCAAAGGGAACACTCAGCGTTTTTGCCATGTTTGATGAAGGTTCCTCGATCTCGATTCTGGATGATGAAGTAGTCGAAAGGTTGGGACTCGACGGAAAGACTCAACCTCTAGCTTTACAGTGGTATGGAGAACAGGTGATTACGGAACCGTCACCAATCGTAACACTTGAAATTCGAGGTAAGCAAAAAGGAGCTCAAAATTACGTTTTGAGGAATATTAGAACTGTGCATAGTCTGTGCTTGTCTAAACAAACGTTCAGCAAAGAAAACTTTAAGCATCTAGAGGAAATACCGATCGAAAATTATGTAGATGCTCAGCCGACTCTACAACTGTCATTTAGGCATTCCTAACGCTGTAGTCGAAGCAAGGAGAGACGAACCTGTTGGCGTAAGCACAAAACTTGGGTGGTTGGCATTTGGTCCATTAAATACTCACATCACGTTAAGGCCATTCGTTTGTCATATCGAAGAAGTTGATACATTGAAGACACTTACCCAGCTGGTCGAATCTTACTTCACAACCGAAAATTTTGGTGTACGCAAAACAAATGTATTACTGGAGTCGATCGACGACAAAAGAGCAAGAAAAATCCTAAATGAGACAACTAGAAGAGTAGGGAAGCAGTTCGAGACCGGTCTGCTCTGGCGAACAGATGAACCAGTTTTACCAAACAGTCTAAAAATGGCTACAAAGAGGTTGCTAAACATAGAGGCCAAGATGAGGAGAGACCCTGAATTTGCCGCCAAATATAGACAACAAATTTCAAACTACCTCACAAAGGGTTATGCTCGAGAGATGTCAGCAGAAGAACTAAGAACCAACTGCAGTCCTACTTGGTACTTGCCGCATTTCGGAGTGACTCATCCATCTAAGTCAGAAAAACTTCGTATTGTATTTGATGCACCCGCAAAGGTTCAGGGGCCAGCGCAAGCCAAGCCACTGTTGTCTATTTTGTTTCGATTCCGTGAAGGTGTTATTGGAGTTGCCGCCGATATACAAGAAATGTTCTCTCAGGTGCGTATTCGTGAAATTGATCAAAACGCGCAACGATTTCTGTGGAGAGATGGCAAACAGGACCAGCCTATACGAATCTACAAAATGGTGTCAATGATTTTTGAGGCAGCATGTTCGCCTTGCTCTGCGGAGTATATTAAAAACCTTAATGCCAGTGAGTTTAATAATGAGTTTCCTGAAGCAGTCACAGCAATCCTCGAAAGCCACTATGTTGATGACTTCGTGTGCAGCTTTAGCAGTGTTGAGGCAGCCATACGTACCAGCACAGAAGTTAAAAGAATTCATAGCCACGGAGGTTTCACATTACGCAATTTTGTAAGTAATAATAGACTGCTGCAAGAAAAACTTAATGAAAAGTCGCCGCAACCTTCACACACCGTGGACATCCATTCTGACAACGATAGTGAAAAGGTACTTGGAATGTACTGGAGCACCCAGGATGACACATTTCGTTTTCGTCTAAAATTTCACCGGATAGCTGAAGAGGTTTTAATATCTGCTAGGCCATTGACAAAAAGAGAAATGTTGGGCATTGTGATGTCCATTTTTGATCCGTACGGTTTTCTTGCAGACTTTCTAATTTTTTCAAAAATTCTTTTGCAGAATACCTGGAAAGCTAAAACCGAATGGGACGAAGCCCTGCCGCAACAATTGTACGCTCAATGGAAACTATGGTGGGCAGAGTTAAGCCAAGTTGGGAATTTCAGAATGAGCCGTTGCTACTCAACCAAGATTCCAGCCGCCGACAGTGTTCAGTTACACGTCTTCACTGATGCAAGTGAAAGCGCATTTGCTGCCATGGGATACTTTCGAATAGCATTACAGGGAGAAGTAGACGTTGCCTTCATCGCCGCAAAAACGAGGTGTGCACCACTTAAACAATTCTCCGTTCCCCGACTCGAACTTCAGGCTGCAGTATTGGGAACCCGGCTGCAAACAACCATTATATCATACCATCGATTACAGATCTCAAAGGTCGTATATTGGAGTGATTCAAAAACAACTATCCTCTGGTTACGATCCTCTCAACGTAAATATAGACCGCTTGTCGCTTATAGAATTGCCGAAATACTGGATGCGTCCAAGCCATACGACTGACGTTGGCTTCCATCGGAAATGAATGTAGCTGATGATGCTACCAGAGCATCTAAAACTCCGAAATTTTGTGCAAACAGTAGGTGGTTAACTGGGCCCGCATTCCTTCGCCTCCCAGAACATCAGTGGCCACAATGCTTCGATTTGTCGGTTCCAGAAAAACTGGAGGAGGAAGTCCAACGACAAGTGTTCCACATAAATAAGGCAAGTAATCTTTGCATAAATATAACAAAATTCTCTTCATATTTAAAGCTCAAAAGAGTCGTTGCTTGGGTACTTCGATATACTTCTAACCTTCTTTATCGAGCAAGACGAACAATAAAAGGTGAGGTTGATACTCAATTTCGAACGGAAGAATGTTTTATTAAACCATCGGAGCTACTTATGAAGGAAATCATCTCAGCGGAGAAGATACTCTGTCGACAAATACAGAGAGAGGTTTTTTATTCGGAATTGTTACTACTAAGAAATGGTACAGCCATTTCTAAGTCGAGCACTATTTTTCAACTATCGCCTTACCTGGATAATGATGGGGTTATACGGACTCGTGGACGCTTGGATGCTGCTCTATGCTTGCCGATGGAAGCCAGGCGACCGATTATACTTCCACAGAAGCACCCATTTTCCAGACTAATTGTAAGTCATTATCACAACACACTACACCACCAGAATGATGCATTAGTAATCAACGAAGTACGCCAGCGATTCTGGATTCCACGTATTCGGGCAGTTTTAAAAGTAATAAAGGGTGATTGCAATAAATGTAAACTTCGCCGTGCCAAGCCAATTACGCCTTTGATGGGACAGCTACCGCCGGATAGAGTAACGCCATTCGTCCGGCCATTCTCATATACTGGGCTGGATTTCTTTGGCCCACTGCAGGTCACAATCGGTCGTCGACGTGAGAAACGATGGGCAGCATTATTTACGTGTCTCACGATAAGAGCCATCCACATCGAAATGGCTGCCGACCTTTCAACTGACGCGTGTATATTGTGTCTTAGAAATTTTTTTAATCGTCGTGGAACCCCGGTGCGCATACGCAGTGATAACGGCACAAATTTTATTGGAGCACAAAGAGAAATGCAGCGCGAGTCTCGTTACTTCGACACGGATCGGATCCAGGCGGAGATGACATCGAAAGGCGTAGAGTGGGTTTTTAATTGCCCGGTAAATCCTAGCGAAGGCGGCATTTGGGAACAACTTGTGCAGTCTGTGAAAAAGGTAATGATGGTGACATTAAAAGAAGCTGCTCCACGTGTCGAAACGCTACAGAGTTTATTGATCGAGGCCGAAAACATCATAAATTCCCGACCGCTAACAGAATTACCATTAACTACAGAAGAAGACGAACCACTAACACCTAAGCATTTCTTGATCGGTTGCGTAAACTCTACACAGACGCCTAAGACGCCTAATATGTTGTCGTAAGCAGTGGAAGATAGCGCAGCAGTTGAAAGATACGTTTTGGAGACGCTGGATTCTCGAATATCTGCCAGTGTTAACAAAGCGTACTAAGTGGCATGTAATGGTTCCACCACTTAAGCTTGATGATCTAGTCTTAATTTGCGATGCTGGACAGCCCAGGAGTAAATGGCAGCGCGGAAGGATCGTCAAAGTATATCCCGCTCAAGACGGACAAGTAAGAAGCGCCGAAGTAAAGACAGCAGCTGGAATACTTCGTCGCCCTGCATCAAAACTGGCAGTATTACAAATTGGTAGTGAATTTCGCAGAGAATTCACGGGAGGTGGGATGTCATCGCAATTCAATGACAGTGATAATGTAACTAGCAATCGGAAGATGTCGCGCAATCCCATCTTATTTGTTTGTGGACTAGCCACCAGGAGAAATCAGAAAAATTAGAAGCTGCCGAGTGATAGAAAATAAAGTTTGTCGTTGAAAATAATTTGGTTTTATTTTTTATTTTTTTTGATAGAACAGCTATGATAAGGCCAAAAATATCCTGTGCGTCGGTTGTCTGATGGAACAACCTTTCACGAAAATACGTCACTGTTGCTCTAAACGCTTCCCCTAGCTTGCCTGGGCTGCACACTCACTTTCCGTTCAAAAAGAGTAGTCTTTGGTACAACACGCACTGGAGTGTTGATGAAGTTGTGTGCCGAAAATTTTTGATTTCACGCTGTCGGAAGACTGAATTCATTGAGTATTGTTTGAGTCCCAGGTGAGAGAGATTTTCTTACGACATGAACCTGTGTTAAGAGTGCCTGCGTCTTCAGTTAGGGCTTCCATAGACAGTTGGGTTTAATGTCAGCATAAGTGCAGATGACAGAACTCTAGTGGTTGCAAACAGACCAGAACTAATTATCACCGATTTCCTGCCATCCAGAATGCTGGCTGGCGTCATGACGAGGATCTACGTTTTTGCTTAGCACTTACGTGTGCTGGGCTTAAATGGCACAACATCGTGCGACACTTGCTGAGAGAATGATGACACCTGGGAACTCTATCTCTGTGAGTGCCCGGCCTACGTTCGCATCAGGCTGCCGGTACTCTACGCAGAAAAGGTGAATTCTGGGAAGCATTTTATCACTGAAGCGACTGATTACTCATCTTTTTAGAATGAGAAATTCCAGTAAAAGGAACATACGAACACTCCAATGGACTAGTTCTTTATCGGGGTGCTCTGTTCCGACAGGGGAAAAAAATATTATGAACCTTACGAGTATATTAACCCATTGACATATGAAGCCGGCGAAACGCCGGTCTGTCTTTGCGTAATCATTTTATGCATAAAAAATCATTGACAACAACTTTATTCATGTAAATATCGGTGATAAAATAATTACGAACGATATTTTGATGAAAAAATATAATTACTAAAGTCTTTTACGCATTATTTTTAACTTGTATTTTGACAACCAAGAGTGTTTCCAAAATGGCCGCAGGCCATTTCGTCGCGCACGTAATATTTTGTCAAATGAATGCTTCTGAAAAGCTGTAGTGAAAATGAAATTGAAGAATGTGCTAGTGATTCAAGTGATTTTACATCTTCGAAAAAGGATTTTGAGTGTTCAAATAGTGATTCTGAAGTGTTAAGTGACAGTTCAATAGAACAACACGTTGATCGCGTGTTACGAGTACCTAGCAAAAAAAGCAAAAATAAGGATTTGGAATACAGACTCAGTTCAGATATCCAAAATTCCTTTCACTGGAGTACCAGGCTTATGTCGCTTGGCAGAACTAAATTTAGGACGAAATCCTACGCCGTACGACATCTATAAAATAATTTTTGGCGACAATTTTTTCCAAATGATTGCAGATGAAACTAACAGATTTGCAAACCAAAAGCACACAACAAAACCTGATGACAAGTGGTTTGATGTATCTGCAGATGAAATAGTTAAAAGCATTTTTTGTGATCTGTATACTCCAAAGTCAGGTGACGTCCAATAATAAATTATTTGAAAAATAAATTCACGACATATAGACCCAATGAGGAGTTGTCTATCGACGAATCATTGATGAAGTTTCGCTGACACCTCAGTTATGTCCAATTCAACAAATCAAAAAGAGCAAGATCTGGCATAAAAATTTACAAAATCTGCGATTCTAGTTCGGGATATTGCCTAGATTGTGAAATATATATAGGCAAAAAAACGGAAACATCTTTACCAGCTAGTGAAGGAATCGCGTATAAGCAGATGGAGCCATATAGTTCAGATGGGTACACAGTGTTCCTAGACAACTGGTTTTATTTCAGAATTTAAAAAATAAGAAAGTAAATGTAACATAGCGCCATCTCGTAGTTAATAGAAATATGTAAAATAGAATTAAGACAAAAGAAAGAAGATGAAATAAAGAGAATCAGTCAGTTCGCATTTGAATACCTACTCGAATACATCGTATTGGCGACGAGGAGAAAAGAAAAAAAAAAAAAATTTTTTTTGATAAAGCGAAACGTGTTGATTTCAACAAAGAAAATTAAAAGATTAGTATTTTATATCATTGTGGAGTGTGGTAGTCATTTTTTCAAACTCAACAAAATAATTATAATGGCGAACGCAGACAACACAATTAACCCAGCAAATGAGAGTTTGTTTGGAGTAGCGTCGATATCGACAGGAGTACGTGAATTCAGACCAGGAATGGAGAAACTGGAACGAGGTATTAAATTCGCATTTTGTGGAAGCCGCGTGTGACGATGATCGTGTAAAAAGATCGGTGTTGTTAAAGTCTGTGGGCCTGGAAGCATATGGGTTACTCCGAGAGTTGTGTGATCCGGTATTACCGGCATCAAAACCGTACGAAAGCCTGTGTACGTTGTTGGAACGGCATTATTCGCCTCCAGTAATAATTTTCCGCGAACGCAGAAATTTTTTTGACGCGAGAAAAGTGGAGGGCGAATCGGTCGCAACGTGGTTCGCTAGAGTTAAAAAGCTATCGATGGTGTGCAAATTTGGTGTGCAGTTAGATTCGTTCGTGCTAAATAAATTTGTGACCGGTTTGGAAGGAAGCATTTTCGAACGATTGTGCGAAGAAGAGGAAAGTCTAAAGTTAGAGGATGCGTTAAAAAAGGCGCTTATGGCAGAAGCGAGAATTCATGCAAAAAATACGTACTGCAGTGAGGTTAACTATCTTCATAATCGTCAGCATCGTGGCACGAAAAAGAACAGCTACATCGAAGCGGGGACAAATAGCAACAAAATGGCCAATTACAACAAGCACGCGACGAACAGCAACAAGAACAACAAAGGCAAAAGAAGGTGCGCACATTGTGGATGGAAAAATCACGCCAGTGAAAAGTGCCGGTACAAGTACAGTACCTGCCATAATTGCAACAAAGTTGGACACTTGGCGAGTGTATGCAGCAGTAAGCAGATCAACGTGGTGGAGGTTTCAAAATTTAAGCAAAGTAATTGTAATAGTGTGGATGACGTTAGTAATGAATTTTCAATTTACAGTATATCAGGTGGACATCCGCCTGCTCATCCATTTACTATGGCAGTGGAGGTCAACCGGATCCGACTCAATTTTGTTCTGGACACGGGTGCGGCTGTTTCCTTAATTTCTGAAACGACTTTCGACAAATATTTCGACAAAAATTGTCTGCAACCATGTTTTGACGAGTTCTGCTCATACAACGGCGACCGCATTAAAGTAACGGGTGAGTTTACTGCAATAATTAAATTTCGCGAACAATCAAAAATTTTACGACTAGTAGTAACAGACACGCGTAGTCCATCTATTTTGGGACGCGATTTTATGGTTTTGTTCGATATCGGGATTTCACAAATAAATTCTGTATATAATGTAAACGAGTATGTGGCTAGCATAAAAAAACGGTTTTATAGTGTTTTTAAAGAAGAATTGGGTTCATATAAAGTAAATACAGTAAAGTTAGAATTACTCGCGAATATTAAGCCTGTTTTCTGTAAACCAAGGCCAGTGCCATTGGCATGGCGAGCAAAAATAGAAAATCAGTTAAAAGAGTTAGTAGAGAAGGGTGTATTAGTGCAGGTGGACAATGCAGATTGGGGTACACCGTTGGTTCCCATAGTTAAAAAAAACGGAGAGCTTCGCATTTGTGGGGATTACAAATCCACAATAAATAAGTTTCTAGTAGATGTTAAATATCCCTTACCGCGCATAGAAGAATTGTTTTCTTCGCTAAGAGGAGATTTTATCTCGAAATTGGATTTGTCAAACGCTTATAACCAATTAATTCTGGACGAGTCGTCGCAATTGTTATGTGCTTGGAGTACTCATATGGGTATTTTCAAAATGACGCGTTTACCTTTTGGTGTAAAGCCAGCAGCTGCTATTTTTCAGAAAACCATAGAGAACGTTTTGCGTGGTATTCCAAATGTAGTTAACTATTTAGACGATATCGTAATAACGGGAGCTAATTTTCATGAGCATGTGAAAACATTAGAGGTAGTGTTGACAAAATTGGAAGCAGTGGGGCTTCGCCTTAATGCTAGGAAGTGTGAGTTTTTCAAGGATAGAGTTTCATATTTGGGTTTTAACATTGATCGAAATGGGTTGAGTAAGAATAAGGATAGAATCGCCGCAGTTTTAGAGGCTCCTGTACCACAAAATGTATCTGAATTAAGAGCATTCGTGGGAATGTTGAATTATTATTCAAAATTTATTCCAGACTTTGCACATAAAATGGCTCCATCGTATGAGTTGCTTAGGAAGGATGTAAAATTTATATGGTCAAAGTCATGTCAAAAAGCTTATGCTTTGTTGAAGCTAGAAGTGACGTCAGACCAAGTCCTAGTTCATTTTGATCCCAAGAAGCCAATAGTTTTATCTACAGACGCATCGAATGTAGCCGTAGCAGGTATTTTGTCACATAGGTCTATAGAGGGTTTCGATAAGCCAATCGCGTTTGTTTCAAGAGCACTTACTCAAGCAGAGCGAAACTATAGTACCATTCAGAAGGAAGCATTAGCAATTGTTTTCAGTGTAACTAAATTAAAGCAATATTTGCTAGGCAACCACTTCATTTTAGAATCGGACCACAAGCCACTTTTGGCAATATTTGGTGAGGGCAAAGGGCTACCAGTAATGGCGGCCGCCAGAATGCAAAGATGGGCTTTTATTTTGTCCGGATTTAATTATAGCATGCGGTACATTAAAGGTTTTGAAAATTTTGCAGACCATTTGTCTCGTTTGCCGCAACGAAAAGTGGAGAAAGACGACAATGAAGTCAACTATGTTAGTTACATCCAAGTAGATAATAAGTTAAACTTGAATTTTAAATTAATATCAAAGGAAACCCGGCGAGATCCTATTTTATCAAAGTTGATGGAAGCAATTCACAGGGGCAGAGTAGACATGCTGGAAGGGGAGGATTTTGTTTCATTTCATAATAGAAAAGACGAGCTTTCAGTGGAATACAACTGCATTTTATGGGGTTACCGAGTAATTATACCGTCGAAATTACGTAATGCGGTTTTAGCAGAGTTACATCGTTCACATTTAGGCATCGTTAAAACAAAAGCGTTAGCACGTTCGTTTGTCTGGTGGCCTAAATTGGACCAATGTATCGAAAGGTTAATAGCCAATTGTGTACCATGTAAAACTATCCAGCCAAGTCCTGAAAAATGCTCGCTTATTCCCTGGGTGCCTACCGAATCAGCATGGTCGCGAATCCATGTCGATTTTGCCGGACCAATCAAGCAATTTTATTTTTTTATAATAATAGATTCTTTTTCTAAATGGGTAGAAGTTTTTAAAACTAAAGATATTACGACTAGTTTCACAATTGCTAGGTTACGCGAAATTTTCTGCCGATTTGGGTTGGTGGATACGCTGGTTAGTGATAGTGGACGTCAGTTTACGTCGGAAGAATTCCAAACATTTTTGACGAAAAATAATATAAGGCATATTTTGACAGCTCCAGGTCACCCTGCTACCAATGGGCAAGCGGAAAACTTTGTTAGAACGTTCAAAAAGGCAGTTTCGGCTAGATTATTGGAAGGTGAAGAGAAAAACATAGAAAAGATTATAGATACGTTTTTATTTGATTATCGATGCACTAAGCATTGCACAACAGGAGAGACACCAGCGAGGTTACTATTAGGTAGAGAACTAAAAAATCGTTTTAGCCTGCTTAGACCACCCTTAGTAAAAGACAAAATTGTCGAGAGCCAGTTATCGAATATCAAAAACCATAAAGGGGCGAGAAATATTGAATTTAAAAACGGCGAAAATATTTTTGTGCGCGATTATTCGAATCCAAACAAAGCATGTTGGCAAAAAGCTGCCGTTACAAAACGTTTAGGACCACGAGCTTATCGTTGCATTTTAACCAGAAATAATAAAGTAATAAAACGGCATGTGGACCAAATGAGTCGAGGTACGCCAAATGACAACGAGAATTCAGTCAAAACATCGGTTGAAGAAAATCAGAACGCGACCGAATCATCTGGTTACAATATGGATTGCAAAGAATTTAAGACACCAGTAGGCGGGACAATGTCGGCTCCGATTGCCTCAGCAACAGTTAGGGGGGATAAGCAGGCGGATGCACCCGTTGCACGGGAAGAAAACATTAAGAGAAATTTAAGGTGTTTGAAACGTATAAATTATAAGCTATAACTACCATAACTATATTGTAATAAAAAGAATATGTACAATTAGTTGAAAAAAAAAAAAAAAAAAAAAAAAAAAAATGGAAAATATTAAGATGTAAATTAAAACTAATAATCTTAAATTTTTGTCGGTCGTGATGATCCTAAGATATTGAAATTCTTGAATTCTTATAAAATTTGTTTTCTTATGATTATTATTATTATAATATTTCAAATACAACTTTTCAACTTAATGGGAGAGTTGTAACATAGCGCCATCTCGTAGTTAATAGAAATATGTAAAATAGAATTAAGACAAAAGAAAGAAGATGAAATAAAGAGAATCAGTCAGTTCGCATTTGACTACCTACTCGAATACATCGTAGTAAATGCAGTAGGAAGAGTTTGTTGCGTGAGGAAAAATATGCCACCAACGTACAGAATAAACGCAAAAAAAAAAATAAAAGAAATTGAAACGAGGTGATGACCAAAAATTTGGTTTAGCCATGACATAGCTGCAATAAGATGGATTGACAAAATACTCATTCATATGCTGTCAACTATGCATTTCTATGGCGGTTACGGGTAAAAATGACTACAAAACTGGGAATCCTATTCTAAAAGCCAAGGCAGTCATCAATTATAATCGTGGGATGGGTAGAGCCGACATAAATGACCAGTGCTTGGCTTCCCTTCCACTAATGCCGAGGTACTCCAAGGGATACAAAAAAATGTTTTTTTACGAGGGTTGTCTGAAAAGTTTCCGACCGCAACGTAAAGATAGCGGCACTCGTTAATAAGAGCTAGTGAATGCTAGTTGTGCATCTTTTGACAGTTACTTACCGAAGTTTCAGTCATTTTGAGTGCGTAGTTTTTAGTTGACAGTCGTTTGAGTGAGTGGATGTGAGTGTTTTTTGTGAAAATGGAAAAAATTTAGTATTGAGCTGTTATTAAATTCTTGTTTTTGAAAGGCAATACGCCTACGCGAATCAAAAATGAGCTGGACTCTGTGTATGGGGACTCTGCACCATCATTTCTGAGTTTAAACGTGGCCGTAAGAGCTTGGGAGATGATGAACGTTCGGGACGTCCAAAAACTGCAACCACTGACGATAGCATTGCTAAAGTTCACCAAATGGTGTTAGACGACCGCCAAATTAAATTGAGAGAGATAGTAGAGGTTATGAAAATGTCCAAAGAACGTGTTTGTTACATATTAAATCAAGTTTTAGGCATGAGAAAGCCGTCGGCGCGTTTACTTACGTTAGACCAAAAACGTGTTCGAATGAACATTTCCAACGCTCTGTTGGCACAGTTTAGGCGCAATAAATCCGCATTTTGGCGCCGATTAATTTCTGTAGATGAACCTTGGATACACCATTATAAGCCCAAAACAAAAATTCAGTCAAAACAGTGGACTGCAAAGGGCGAGCCGGCTCCAAAAAAACAAAAACTGTTTTTTCGGCTGGGGAAGTGGTGGCGACTGTTTTTTGGGATAAAACCATTACAGAAGCATACTACGCATCATTACTTGCCAAGCTGAAGGCAGAAATTGCTGAAAAACGTCCACATTTGCAGAAAAAGAAAATCCTGTTTCACCAAGACAACGCACCGTCTCACGTCTCAGCGGTTGCTATGACGAAAATCCATGAATTACGGTTTGAACTGCTTGACCATCAGCCTTATTCATCAGATTTAGCCCCAAGCAACTTCTTTTTGTTCCCTCATCTAAAAACTACGCTAGGAGGACAGATATTTTCGTCAAATGGAGGAGGCAATCACCTTCGTGAAGAATTATTTTGCAGAGAAAAACGCCAAGTACTATTTGGACGGGTTAAAGAGATCGGAGAATCGCTGGGAGAAGTGTGTAGAGTTACAAGGAGTCTATGTAGAAAAATAAAAAAAAATTGAGAAAAAATGTCTTGTATCATTGTTCGGTCGGAAACTTTTCAGACAACCTTCGTATTTGGCCGACATGGCCTTATATAAGACCTATGCATTACATAAAAATATGTCTAATGTGCAATGGTTGACCTGTAGCGACTATAGGATAGGTATTGTGGACAACATATTAGAGAATATTACACTACCACCATATAAGAGGCGAGGAAGGGCATCTGGAGGAGCATGCCCTTTACGATTACAGGCTGTACAACGGGCACATTTCCCTAGACAAATTCCTCCAAATCCTGTCAAACAAAACCCGTCCAAGCTTTGTAAAATGTGTTCATTACTGGAAAAGAAAATTGAATCACGATGGGAATGTGAGAAATGCTTGGTTGCTCTCCACATGTCAGAATGTTTCAAAAAATACCATACCCTTCCAAAACTGCCTGGAGATGAAGTTATCGCATTTCAAAAGTACTCGTATACACCACTGCGACCACACCCTGACGATATTAACACTGGATCGTTTACCACGAATGAAACAGCAGCAGTAAAGATCAGTTTACTGGTAAATGAGAGTGAAATAAAGCAAACCATCACCGACAGCATCGAAAATAAATTACACCCAACACCAACGAAGGTGATAAAAGACTTCGACCACTTGAGCTTGAACAATTAGTTCGTTGGGAAGTAGCTTCACATTTATTACAAGGAAAGATTTTAAAGCTGCTCAAAAATAAAAATTTATTTCAGAAACAAGCTGTTCGGTGACACAAACGTGTTTAAAATAACAAAAACGAAACTGTTCATGCCATCCGCAGCGATCAGTTGACTACTTACCAGATGAATAGAGAGCATTCCAAAAACACGCTCAAACCCGTCTGAAAACTTACTAATTATCAAACGGATCCCAACTGTAAGCCAGCCTATTCTCTCAAATACTGAAATAAATCAAAAAGAAAGAAACAACAGAAAATAAAACGTAGTCCTTAAATCTCCTTTATTTGTATATTGTTTTTGTTTTCATCAACTTCAAGATATTTTTGTTTCTTTTTGTATTAATCTTGTTTTTCGTATACACAGATACTATATATATATATATATATTTTATTTATAATGAATTTATAAACTTTTGTTCGTTCAATCACACCACACAAAAATTATTATATATACTCGTAACATAAATTTAAATTAAAAATTAAATCGAATGCATGAGTAAGACATTTGTTTTGTTTTTGTTTTTTTTTTTAATTTTTTGTAACTCTCTGGTTTAAATGTATATATTACGTGGCTTAACTAAAAAAATGTATATTTATTTTTGGAATATAAATTTATTATTAATATGAAACTTTGTTTCGAAATAATATTTGAATTTAGTTTAGTTTTTTTCATCAATAGGAATACAATAAAATATTTAAGATGTTTACATCAAAAGTATATAATAATATGCTGGGGTTAAATAAGATTATAAATAATTCTAACATGATTGTACTATTTTCTTTAGAAAGAACAATAAAATTTATTACTAAATAAATTGACGACAGTTAAGGGAAAAAGAATATAGTTATACAATTAAAATTTATTTTTAAATTGCTTCCTTACGCTCCACATACATAAGATGCACCCACACTGAATTCTACTGAATTCTATCTCTGTTCTCACATAGTTTATATTATAGCAAGCTTACGGGACTTGGCGAAATTTATGTAATCAATCCTGAAAACCTATCAGTTATACTTCACTGTAGACTAATAAATATTGGGTTGGCAACTAAATAATCGACGATTTCATACATAAGTTACGTATCCGGTAACGCATACTAGACGATACCCGGACCTCAACACAATTTCCAGTTGATTCATATTTTTTTTCTCTTTTCCCACAATCCTATCTTTTGCATTCCTGCACTTTTAACTTGCTTCGTCCGAACAAAATCAAATTTTCCCACACCAAAAAATGCTGACCTAACAATATAGAACTAATAAAAGGGACTGGTAAACACGCCAAGCCCGGTCTTGTAACAACAAACAGTGTATTAAGTATCACTAAGAGTTAAAGCGAATAAAATTACCGCGAAACCGGGACTAAAACTATCAGTGGCGCAGTCGGTAGGATCTTTATAAAAACAAAGAACATCTAAAAGTGAAAGAACCGACAAATCGCGAAGCAAATAAAGAAAATAATTCTAAAGACTTAAGTGAAATACAACTATTTGATAAACACTCTGGTGACATTAAAAATCAGTGATTAACCAAACTAAAATTCAGACCCAAAAATAAAAATAAATTAGTGTGAACGAAAATCACAGCAAAATTCTGAAGAAGAATAGCGTATGTAGATAAGTTCTGGCCCAAAGTTTTAGCTGCACGAGGTGCACCAACCATACTTCGTAATGAAAGAAATTTCTATATCAAACCATTTGATGGCGATCAAAAAGATCTCACAAAGTTGGAGTAATGGGAAACGTTTTACAACACAAAAATCACCGGAAAAGCCAAGGAGAAGCAAGAGATCTGTTGAAACAACATTTTCGATCAGCAGGCAACCACAAGGACATATCCAGAAAAATAAGTTACCTCAGAATGACATTACTTTACGCAATAGTGACATTAACGATGACCAATCCACGAGCATCAGCAACGCTGACAGTAAATCCTATCACAACGGATAGCGGATACACAGTTATTAACATGGGACAGACGGAAATAATCCAAGACACAAAAACCATACTCCATATTATTGACACAAAAGAAATAAGACAAACTGTTAAATCAATAGAAGATAGCATTTCAAAATTACAGATAGGTAGCGATCCCACTATTAGGAAAGAAATAAGGACCATTCACGCGAAAATAATAGCATTAGAGCCAAGAAGAACTAGAAAACAGAAAAGCTCACAAATGGTTATTTGGTACAATGGATTATGATGACCGGCAAGAGATAACAGATCATATGAAATTGATTGAATAAAACGATGGTAATGCGATCAATAGTCTGAATAAACAAATTACTAATTTTATTGCTAAATAGCACATGTGCAGAACACACATAATAAAAGCAATTTCTTCTTGTTCGTCCATATCCATTATCCACAAATAATAACAAACTTTTTTAACCTTTCTATACTCGCGCATTGGTCTCTCAGACCGACAAATCATTAATTCTTTGTTTACTTGAAAAATAACATCCCTGCATCTTTGAAGTTCTCAGTAGCTTCCTGTATAAGTATTCTCTTTCGATTAGTTAGGCGCAAGCACACTTGCCAGGTAGACGTGTTGTGTTTTTTACGAGTTTTCGGTCTGTCAGACCGACGCGAGTACAAGTGTTACAATTTTTGGGTAAGTAATTTTTTTTATTTTAGAACATTGGTGGGTGAAAAATTTTGTTTTACTTTACGGATGTTTATATTTTACATATATTTATGTGTATGTATATACTATAAATATGTATACATGTACATATATATTACATACATAACATTTCTAGGAATCGTTTTTGCACAATGGAAGAAGAAAGAATTAGGAGACTGTTAGAAAGCGATGATTTGGACTCCAATTATGATGACGGGAGTGACAGTGAAGTGGAAGATGTCGTTGAAGAACAAGAAGAAAACACGGACACTGAGCAGGAGTGGGAACTATCAGAATCAGATGAATCTGAGGAAGCTTCAAGGACATTCCAACACTACTATATTGCCAAAGATAAGACCACTAGGTGGCACAAAAATTGCCCTTCTTCTTCAGTGAGAACAAGATCCGAAAATATAGTAATGCAGCTTCCTGGAGTAAGAAGAGAAGCTAGAAACGTGAAAGATCCAGGTGAGATATTCAAACTTTTTATAACTGAAAATGTTATCCGGATAATTACGACGTACACAAACCAACATATTGAGCGCATCTCACCTGAATTTAAACGAGCTAGAGACTGTCGTCTAACTGACGAAGATGAAATTCAGGCCCTGTTTGGTCTTCTCTTGTTTGCTGGGGGGAGGAGAAATAGTCGGCTAAATGCTAAAGACCTTTTCCGGACTGATGGTTCATCACCGGAAATTTTTCGGTTGGTAATGAGTTGGAGTCGTTTTTACCTCCTATTGAGATGTCTCAGATTTGATGACAAAGATACCAGAAATCAGCGTGCTGCAGTTGACAAACTAGCTCCAGTAAGAGACCTATTTGAAGAAATTGTGTCAAATTTTAAAAAATATTTCAGCCATTCTGCATTTGTTACAATCGACGAGAAATTGGAAGCATTTAGAGGCCGCTGTAGCTTCCGACAGTATATACCTTCAAAGCCAAATAGATATGGTATAAAGATATATGCACTCACAGATGCAAAATTATTTTATACTTCAAACCTCGAAGTTTATGTAGGACAACAACCTGAAGGACCATATAAAGTTGACAACGGGTCTCAGGCACTAGTCAAGCGTCTTTGCACTGTAATTGATGGATCTGGTCGAAATGTGACTTGTGATAATTTCTTTACAAGCATCCCTTCAGTCGACAGTTTGATGCAGGATCACAAGCTCACTGTGATAGGAACAATAAGAAAAAATAAAAAGGAATTACCAAAAGAATTTACAGATGTAAAAGGTCGTGCAGAAAAATCCAGTTTATTTGGTCACCGAAATAACTGCACGCTGGTCTCATTTGTGCCAAAAAAAAATAGAAATGTTCTTCTTGTCTCTAGTATGCACTCTGATGCACAGATAAATGAAGAAATCGGGAAACCAGAGATTATTTTAGATTATAACGCTACAAAAGGGGGTGTTGATACTGTAGATAAAATGTGCGAGACCTATAACTGCGCTAGAGTAACTAATCGGTGGCCTATGGTTATTTTTTATAGCCTTATGAATGTGGCTGGAATAAATTCGTTTGTAATATATGGACTAAATAATATGGACACAAAAACAAGCCGCAGAAAATTCATTGAAACACTGTCATATGATCTAATAATGCCTCATCTAAGAAAACGGGCATTAATTTTGAGTCTGCCACGAACATTGAGACTGAGGATCTTAGAAGTGTGCAAACTTGATCAAACTGAACCAGGATCATCTGGAAATAATAAAACTGGGCGCTGTTCATTTTGCTCTTCAAAAAAAAAAACGAAAAACAAAATACAACTGCATGAAATGCATGAAATATTTTTGTCTCGAGCATGCATTTATGGTATGTTCGGATTGCTACGCCTTACAAAATTATAAAGACTAAATCTTTTTTTATACTTTTTTATAATTGATGTTATTTATTTTAATGAAATATTAAGTTTTTGTTTGTTTTTATTGAAAAAAAATATTTATTTTTATTTTTTAAGCTAAGGTCCTAAAAAAAACTAAATTTTTTGAGAGGCTTGTTTAAAATGAAATTGCTACCAAATAAAGTATAAAGTTCCTATGTTTTTCTATTTGTTTTATTTAACTTTATTACTTTCTTTAAAATAAACCGCAAAACTACTTGGAAAATACATATTCATGAAAGTAGAGACGAGATAAAATCTCGGTCTGAGAGACCGTGAGCGAGTATATGTGTCCTGTCAAAATGCGCGAGTACAGGAAGGTTAAGCACTAAGAAAATTAAGAAGTAAAAACCCAAGATGCAAATTTGACAGTCGCTTTCATTGTGTTTCCTTTAACTGCATGCCGCGCGGCAGAGCTTTGACGGCGCTACACGACACAGACACAGATACACACTCTGTTCAGCCCTTTAGTTCGTTCGTTCGCGAACTACACAACCTTAGATGTCTGTCGTCGTTCGCAGTTCAGTATTTGCAGGGAGATAAGGATTAAAGACGAAACAAGAGAAAGGGATTTTTTTTCAGGCAGCAGATAAGGGTTACGATTAGAGTCGGTTGTTCCTTCTGTTGACAACTGTCGACTTCACATTTGATTGCCTGCCGCCACACCCAGTACGTCAGCGTCAATTTAAATGGCACCTGACATTGAATGTGATACCAGACCTATGTACATGCTCGCAGTTGAACTGAGTTCAACCCAAAGCAATACAAAACCTCAATTTTTCTCTACATTTTTTCTTCATGTATCGCACTTGAAATAATTTGTGCAATGTAAGCACTTTGCATTTCCGTTTATTTTCAATTATTGTATTAATAATCACAAGAACTTTTGTTGTTGTATTTACTGTAATATGTTAGAGTAAGCATTTTTCTTGTATAAATATCGCCCAATAAAGTTTGAACAGGTCAGATATAATCAAACAGCTAAGAAAGACTTTTATTTTAATTTCCAAGTGAGTCTGCTTGGAAGGCTGATAACATATATCTCACACTCTTGGTGTTCTAGTTGTGCACTAGTAATACCGCCGATAGTCACGGTATTGAACCGTGGTCTATCAAACACAAACACAAGTAACATACAGTAAAGGCACTGTATACATCTTCTGATTGTTTTAATTTTGCCTGGGTTATTTTGTGTTTGGATGTTAAGATTAATGAGTCTTCAGAGTTATTTTAAATACAATACGATAAGTGTAGAATCTGCGTCTGTTATTCTGTTTATCTTTTTTATATTTCTATCTTACTTTGTTAATGTCTGTCTTCAATTCTTACCCACCTATGTAGTAACTAGTTTGTTTTGAGGTTTAATGTAATTCACGAACTAAAGAGAAATAACTACATTTAAGATTCAAACAAGTGAACTAAGTGAACGACCTAGTTCAATAAGGCTTTTGAACTTGGTAGTTCAAACTCTTTCTAGTGAACCACATTGCACAACTCTATCATGTAAGCAAACTTATTAAATATAGACTATATATACATAGAATAGATAGGATGTAATATATATAGAAATAACTTTATGTTAGAAACAATACGTATACGACACAGTGAAAATGTAACTTTTGGTTTTTGGTCATTCATGTCTGGGAGACATTCTGCCCATACTTCGACGGGAGTAGTAACATGCTTCATAACACATGTTCACCACTACAACATCCATTTCATTGTCTCTGGCTTGCATTGACAGCAGCATCACCTGACAATTCAATAAATGCCAGCATCCACGCATAAGTGCATGTAAATATGTTCCGTTACAGAAGCCAAACCAACTTTTTAATCTCTTTCCAAAAATCAAAGCATCTTCATCAATATTGATTGGCTGTCAACATTACGCGAGTTGCAACGATGCTAAAAGTGGTAACGTTTTATTTTGAGAGACGCATCAAGCAAGAAGGCATTCTTGGTGGAGTTAAGTTTTGATCACGGACGTGTAAAGATCGTTATACTAAAAGTAATTTCGTGAAGTTTAGATTTAAGTAAAATATGTAAAATATATATATACAATAGAAAAAAAAATCAAACAAGTGTTTCTTTTGTTCTTTCAAGTGTAACGGCCGCTCGCAAATATCAAATGTAACAGACAAAATTCAAACATCGCCTCAAATCCTAAAACCTACTAACAGCAACGGCGATGTAAAAAGAGTGGTTGTCTTAGCTTCCGTTCAGGGAGCATGGCCTTCAAACAATGATGGAGAAGGGAAATTTTTTTCTGATTTCGAGAGAGCGGATCGTGCATGTGTATTATTTTTTTTATGTATAGTTACATTGTACAGGTACTTGAGTAAAATGCAATCGGATGAGGATACCGTTGGCTTGACGAGTAAGAAGCTTGAGATTCTCGGCGATTGAAAAAGGCGGACAAAGGTGACGTGATAGCTGAACCAAGTGGTTCGCACTAAAATTGTAGTGAGGCAATAAAAAAAAAAAAAAAAAAAAAAATTCATAATTGTGCGGAATAATTAAAGTTAGAAAAGAAAATTTATAACCGCGTAGAGCTAGTTAGTGAATGAAGCAGGAGAAGATAAGGAGAAAAAAGGGAGAAAGGAGAAAAAGAAAAAAAAGGAAAAAAAAAACGTGAGTTATTTTTTTTATCTTTTAATTTTGGAGTTATTTTGTATGCTAAATATTTTTTTATGTGAAAAGTTCGGCGGCCACCGACCTAGATATAAGTCGTGGTCGCCCATATATAGATTTACCACTACAAAAAATATAAATTACTTAATTACTGAAGAAAATTCATACTACCTATAAAGAAAAGAAAAAAAAAAAAAAAAAAAACGCAAGAAACAAACAAAAAGGAAACATAAAATCGTGACTTCGTATCCACTATACCATAAAAAAAAAAATTGCTGTTTGCATAAAATTTTTATTTACCAAAATGGAAAAAAATGTATGTATGTAAATAAATAGACAAAGAAAAAAAAAATTGTATATATATATATATTATGTGCACATATGCTTACACATATAAATAGTGAACATTTAATTGAATATTCAAGTGCGCCTCACAGCAGGCTACACTTTATTTGCATAAAAAAAAAAAATTAAATAAAGAAAAGATTTGTTTTGTAATAAGGGCATCTGCCTTAAATTAAGCAGTGTAGAAAATTATTGTAAATAAAATAAAAATACATAAGTACATGTATGTACATACTCGTATAGTATATTAAAGGAATCATAAATGTAATTAATGAATTTTTTTGTTATATGTAAAATTTGAGCTCGAATTGAATAATAATTTATAACTATAGCATACTTTTATGAGTTAAAAATCAAAGAAGTTTTAGTGGATTTAAAACATACCGTATGTACATATAGCACAATTAATTGCAAACAAATTCTTGTGAAAAAAAAAAAAAAATCTTTTTAATGTTATCTAAAATTGTATAAGGAGGAAAATAATATGTAATGAATAAAATTAAAACCTCATTAAAATGTATTATGTGTATGGTGTCATTTGTTTTTGATCGATTTTGATCACTTTTAGGAGGCACATGCGCCTAGAGATGTGTTAGTTTTTTTTATTTTCAGGGGTAAGTAAGGTTGGCTGAATCAGAGCCTGATGATTTGATCCGGTGACAGCGTTCAACATACGGTTAGGGGAAGTCCAGAAAATCGCCATGGGACTTCACGGCAGGGAGGGATTGGCATCGCTGGATCGACATCAGCCAGCGATCCTCGATATGGTGACAACACCAGAGCAAAACAGTAAGTAACATGGCATGATATATGTTTTTTTTGTAGTAGTACAGTTGAGAGTGGGGACAAGAACTACCCCATCCGGCGAGCTGAGCCGCGCATCGCAAGCATGCCACGCTCCTCACACTCGACTATCCCTTCCCTTTCCATTTCCGTTTCCCTCCAAATATCCATATCCAAGATCCATTCCTTCCGTTTGTTAGTTCTGTTTGTTTTGGTATCCTGATATCCTATCCGCATCCTACACTCTTTTCTCCTGCACTAATTTTCTACATTTCCTCTCCTATATTATCAACACCTATTATAATTATTATTACACAAGTTTTATTGGAAACATAACTCCTGGTGTAGCTAACGCAATATCTCGATCGCAATTTGAACAAGTACTTCGGTTCATGCATTTTTCTGATAATGCTGCTTTAAACGTCCAGAATAAGTTTACAAACTGGAAGAAATTGAATGAAAAATAGATGATTCCGTATTATGGACATCAAAGTACAAAACAGTATGGTAAACCAATACGTTTTGGCTTCAAATGTTGGTGTATGGCTACAGGCCTCGGATATCTCATACAAGCTATTCCTTATCAAGGGGCTAACATAGGCAACACTATAGTAATCCTGATCTAGGTGTTGGAGGATCTATCGGTACGAACTTGGTTGCCAAATTGCCTACAGGTTTCCCAGTTCATGTTTACATCGACAATTTTTTTTCCTTTTTTAGATTACCCACAGCTTTGAAGGAATCTGGCCATAAGGAGACAGGCACAATACGAGCAAATCGTGTAGAAAATGCGACAGTGAAGGCACTAATAGAAATAAAGAAAAAGGAGCGTGGTATCTATCATCAGGTAACTGATGAAACATCAAGTGTGACTCTGGTTCGGTACAATGATAATAACGTTGCTACCGTAGCATCAAACTGCGAAGGGGTCACACAAAAGGGATCCTCTCAGCGTTGGTCAAGCAGCGAGAAGAAAATCTCGATTCAACAGCCTTTCTGCGTACAAATGTATAATAAATATATGGGCAGAGTTGATCGCCTTGATCAAAATATACGCTGCTACCGCGTATAAATAAAAAAAATGGTATTGACAACTTTTAGTTTGGCCCTTGAACGCCTCTATGAATAACGATTTCCAGTTTCCAGCCACTAGCTGGTCAAGAGCAGAGGCATCTCGATTACCTAGCTTTTATCAGGTCTGTGGTAACAACGTATCTGGGAAGGTACGCACCGGCTCCACTGAACCCAATCTCAAGGAAAAGGAGGGCGCTGTTCGTTTCTATGGGGCTGGTCATATAATTATTTGTAATGCAACTCAGATACGTTGCGGTCAATGCCATAAAAATACAACGAAAATGTGATATCGGCTGCCACGATAATTGCTTTGAAACTCCCCACTCGTAAATCCTAAAGAAAATGTTCATTGTATTCTTATACTTGCAGATAAATATTGAATAAATAATGTTATTTTGAATATGATACTCTAAAAGTTATTTCATTGAAATTATCCTCTAATATGGACGAAATTGACAATTTTGGAAGATATTCTTAGCGTGGTTAGCGGTGCTAAACGACCCAAAATTGGGACGGTGTAAATTTTCAAAATGGTGAAATTTTTATTATAAATTTTCAGAAAAACTTATTTTTTATACCAATTACACTTATAATAAAATAATAAAAGTACTGGTTTTTCCGAAAAAAAAAAGTTGAGGAAAAAGTTGAGGGTTAATGGCTTCTGTCAATGACATATTTTTTTCCTTTTGACATTTGTTAGCTGTCAGTCTTACTTTGTTTTAGAAGCAAATTACACGTATTTTTCTGAAAAGTTATTACTCGCAGTTTAGCGTCAGTTTTAATATGGAGTGCAAAAACGAGCATTTTCGTCATATTTTACTATTTTATTTCCGTAAAGGAATGAGCAAGCCTTAACAGAAAGACAGTGACGGAATTGGTTTGATAAATTTCGTTTCAGAGATTTTTTACTGAAAGATGAACAAGGATCAGGTCGCGAATATCGCGAATCGAGTCGCATCGTCATCTAAAAGAGATAGCACAAACAAAAATCGTTAAAAAGCGCTATATATTTTGGTTCTACAGGAGATGAAATTCATTCATTTTACGAAGCGCATCAACGATTGCGATTTGCATCTTAAACGCAATGAATCCGACCCTTTTTTGAAACGAATCATCACTGGATTCTTTACAGTAAGGTCAATCGAAAGCAATCATGGTCATGATCCAATCCACTTCGAAAGCTGATATCCACCAAAAGAAGGTCCTGTGGTGTATTTTGAACTGCTTCCAAGGAATCAAACGATCAATTCAGATGTGTACTGTCAACAACTGGACAGATTAAATACAGCGATCAACGAAAATCTGCCAGAATCGGTGCATCGAAAAGGTGTCATTTTTCACAAGGACAACGCTATGCCACATACAGTTTAGGTCACTAGCCAAAAAGTTATTGGAGCTTAGTTGGGAATTGATATTCCATCCACCATATAGCCCTGACTTTGCGCCATCAGATTACCATTTACCACCTTGATCAAAAAGTTTCCGAAATTTATTCAGAAAATTAAAAATACAAGTTTGTAACACAACATAACTTCATAAAATTTTGTTATAAAAAGAATATTGTAACCCTTAACCTAATTTGAATTTTGTGATAAAATGGAAAATTTATCTTTATTTATCAATAATGAACTTTTGTAAAAAATATTTGTAATATAATATATATATATCCTATTGTATTGGCAACCCTTAAATAATAAACAGCCAGAAAGCTTTAACACAAAAAAGCTTTTCTCGAAAAAGCTCACCTCTTCACTTCGAAGAAGAGTATAAAAGCCGAGCACGATCAAAGCCAAAGTCACTCAGGTTTGGTATTTCGCTGTCACAGTCGGGTAATCCACTGAAAGGAAAAATATCACACTTGAGCTGATTTCAGTACGACGGTCAGGTCTTTTTTATCTGCCGTCTACAGTAAATCTGAACAAATTTTTGGACCAAATATACTAATTAATTTTGTACTGAATAAATATAAAATTTTAAGCAAATATAGAATATTAAATTTTGAAAAAGTGGGTTTTCTTTATACCTATTTTTTTACAACTACCTTTGTTGGGTTGCCGGTTCAGCGTATTGCTGCGGTTTTCGAACAGCATAACTCGCGGCAGAGAATCCAACAAAGCGGCGTTTTATTGGGTGGGAGTTCCTACGTTGCCCTCTCCTACGATCCCTGCGAGAGCAAAAGTCTCGTATTACAAGTTTATTCATCCAAGTTTTCTGCCCACAATTCTGGTCTCTTTCAGCGAATTGCTTCACGCAAATGTCTCATAACGGCCAAATAATACTCTTTGTTTACTGTCTGGTATTCTGGCAAAAATTCACCGTTGTAATCCATGAAAACCGTGAGCATTGCCTTCTTTTTTGACCGAAAACGACGTGTTTTTTTTGGTCTCGGCTCATTTGGTGAACGCCATTCACTTGCCTGATGTCTGGATTGCGTGTCGTACTCAAACTCACGTCTCGTCTCCAGTAATGATCCTTTTGATGAATGTGGGATCGGATTCAGCCTCGCAAATCATCTCTTTTGCGACGTCAACACGGTCTCTTTTTTGCATGAAATTGAGATCTTTTGGCACCAACTTTGCTGCTACACGACGGAAACCCAAATCATTAAATAAAATGTCTTGGACGGATCCATATTCAATGTTCAAGTTCTCCGCTATCTCTCTGATGGTTAATTTGCGGTTATTGACCAACATTTCTTTTACTAAATGTGTTCGTCGGTTTTCAATGTCGATGGTCTGCCACTGCGTTCACCATCTTTGATTGACTCACGACCACTTTTAAACCGCTAGTGCCACTGGTAAACGACCGTTTTCTTTAGAGAATCGTTTCCGAAACACTTTTCCAACGTTCGCGCACCATTAAAAGCCAACACACACCGAAATAGATGTACTCTTGGCTATGTAACTTTTGCAAATGTCAAGCTATGACGCTAAGATTTCGAGGGAATGTCAACAACAGATGTACCAACTTAACAAAAAAAAAAAAAAAAAACAGAACTCAAATCCGAACAATGGGAACGCCACGCGGTGGTTATCCCGGGAACTTTTTGATCAAGATGATATTTCAATCTTTGCAAAACTCTTTGCATGGTAAAACTTTCAACGATGATGACGCTGTGAAATCGCACTTGGTTCAGTTTTTTGCCGATAAAGATCAGAAGTTCTACGAACGTGGAACTATGAAGTTGCCAGAAAGACGACAAAAGGTCATTGATTAAATTTTTATTCGTCGTATATAATTACTTAGTGGCCAACCTGTACCTAAACCAATTAATGTTATAGGTATGATGAAAGAGGTAAACGATGTTTTCATTTGTGAATTTTTTTAATTACAAAAAATATTTCAATAGAGATCCACAAATTTCAAATACTTAAGGAGAAGCTGATGCCATTATTACCGCTCTTTCACACATCGATTTCAAATAAAGGATTTAGGAGTCTATACAAGCCAAAACCCGAGGCCTAATATTGACATAGACGTTCCCAGGCTAGTCTGAGAAATGGAAGATAAATTTAAGCGAATCGGAAAGATTGTCTTTGACTGGGTGTCTGTATGTAATGAATGGACATTCCGATGCCAACATGAATAAAATAATTTGCAGGCCGAATGAAGAATGACTGAAGTCAACTTGTTTTCATAACGTTAACCCAAAAATGTTAGAGCCCTGCAAGTCAGAACATTTACTTAATTGTTAGGAATATGTTCGGACATATCGTTCTCTGATTATAGAATGATCAAGTTTAATGTCAGAGACATACCCATACCCTCTGTACTGTACAAAAATACCAACTGGGAAAACTTTACAGCAGAAATAGGTCAAAATTAAAGGACTTAAAGTGCAAGCCACAGCAGAAAAAAAACTATGCAGTGGAAAAACTGAGGATGATCTTCAAGAATACCAAGAACTCCCCACATTGGTGACCTAAAGAACTACAATGCACTACGACAGAGCCAAGGAAACTTTTCAATGCAGCCAAAAGCTCAAACCTGTCCGACTGTAGACGTTATACAGCTGCACAAATAAACAGTACACTAAGAGATAAGCCGAATATAAAAGAAGCTATGAAAGAAAAAATAAGGTCAAATTGAAAAGTAATCTCACACAGTGTTTCTTAACTTTATTTAATTCTCTTCCCCCACCCGCAGTAAGAAGAAATTTAGAGTAGTAACAGCCAGTCTGAGGAAATATAAGAGCGTAATCTGCAGCGCTAAAAGAAAATCTTGGAAAACGTTTTGTTCCAACATTGAAAGCACAACAGAGCGTGCGGGTCTAAGGAAAGTCATATCTAAGGAACCTACAGTAGTTGGTGATCTGAAATTACCAGATGGTGGCTTCGCGAATGAAACTCCTACTCCAACACCAGTATCAAACACAGACCTTAACCAATATGAAATCCCCGAGGGTATACTAGAAAAAAAGAAAATACGCTGGGATGTAAAATCATTCTCCACTTTCAAATCCCCTGAATTGGACGGGATCGTACCAATCATTCTTCGAAAAACAAAGCAGACTGTGGTCCCTTACCTAAAAAGACTATTTAGCATCAAGTATGAATATGTGCCAAAATGCTGGTAGTTTTCATTCCCAAGACTGGTAAGTCCATCCACACCCATCCAAAATACATCAGGTCTAACACATCATATATTTTAAAAACACCCTCATGGAGGAGTGATATCACCTCTTCTGTGGACCCTAGTGCCTTATGAAATACTTTTGAATCTGAAAAGGGAATGTATAAAAGCCACTGCATCGCAGATGGTGTGGTTCTTATGACCACCGGCAAGTTCCTCCCCACGATTCAGTGAAACCCTAAACTATGCCCTTAGAATGCTTGGAGTTGACTGGACCAACCTCGGTGGGCTGGGAATTCATCCGCAAAAAACAGAGCTTCTTCTTACGCGAAACATGGATTCACCACAACACACCAGATACCAAGGAACAGTCGATACAGTGGACTTCTCCTGGTGAATCGAAGCCGAAGAAGCCCAAGATGGATCTGTCGGCCAACAAGGTCATGGCGACAGTTTTTTGGAATGCGCGAGTTATGTATACAACACATTCCCTCCCTAGCATATTAGATATCCGTAGATATCGGATACTTTTAATTATCTTAACGGTGAAAAGAAATAATAAATAATTTTGTGTGCTTAAACAACTATTAAAGTCAGCACATTCTTTCATGTAGCAGACGGTAATCTGAATCTCCGTTTGCTCATACATCCCGCTGACCAAACCGTTTAGTAGAATGATGAGAAGATACTCGTAGATCTTGGAAAATGTCATTTAGAGTTTTGAGTTTGATTCGGGCTACTGTTGAGTTCGGACGGGTTTTGTGTTTGTGTTTGCGTTTGCGTTTCTGTATTTTGTATTTTGTATCAATAAATCAATTTATAAAAGAAAACAACGTTTTTTTTTTATCGAAAACCAAGGGAAATAAAATAATTCGCGCGGTGTCATTCACATTGATTACATTAAAAAGGATAAAACCAGCACCTGCGCCTATTATGCAAAGCTGTTGGATCAATTAGACGCCGATTTGAAGCACAAACGATCGCATTTGGCGAGGAACAAAGTGCAACGTACCGACGCACAAGTCCACAGTCGCAATGGCAAAATTGCATGAATTAGGTTACGAATTGCTTGCTCATCCCGCATATTCTAAACATTTATGAAGAAATGGTTCAAGTCGAATGAAGAGGTCATCGATGAGACAAACGCCTATTTCAAGGGCCTCGAGAAATCGTATTATTTGAAGGGCATCTAAAAACTGGAGAATCGTTGGACGAAGTGTAGGTGGCAATCTATCATGTGCTATGCATCGCAGGTGTAGGGTATTTTCTAGTATGAAGAGGTTGAAAAATGTTTCAACACAAATAGAATAGAAGCGGGAGCGCTGCCGATGTATTAGACTACACTTAGGATCCATTTCACAGCTATACATACATATGTCGCCAAGATTGCAGCACAACATCTTTTACGGTGTAAGACACAGTGCTTCAGGGAATCGTCGAGACTATGTAAAATGCACAATATTCACTTAGCAGAGGAAGATATGTCATCCTGAAGAAACAACTTTCAGTTACTTTGGGATAAACTAAATACGTTTGCAGAACAACGGGCACAACAAAGTCAAACGAGAAGCATGTATCTTATCCTTCAACACAAATTAAAAGAAAACAAGTAGTTTCATGATGACTACTGCAAGTGCATAGATACCATTTCTACCATTATTTAGGTAAGATGATAGGTGAGCTTCTTCACTTAAGTTATATACCACACCGAACCCGTCACAATGAGAACGATGGAGGATACTTCGCATTTCCTAGGATTACGAGCATGTCCAACTATATGTCCAAGATAATAAACATAAATATCATAAACATTAAAAATACACAAGCCGGTGTATATACACCTCAGTGTCAGCGTTTGATCTGTTTAAACTACATTGATTCTTTTCATACTTAACTCATTTTGCTCCTTATACAGATCTACTTTATTATCTTCATTTATCATATCAACATACTGATAACAATGGCTTCGTCAGAAAAGATCTCCACTACCCCTGATCGTAACCCAGAAACACCGACTGCGAAAAATATGTTCCAGTACTTAGATCTGGTGGATAAGCTTTCCACCCATCAAGCGTCTGCCACCCCTGTTGATTGGTCAGATGACTACTTCCTTCAAAATTATGTGAACGAAATAAGATATGCATCCCGACCGACACCATCAGAGGCCTCCATCTATGCAAAGTCGTTTCTCAACTGGTGTGGCAAACGTCCGTTTGCCAAAAAGTGAGCCATGTTGGAGGCTCTGTCATGTTCTGGTGATCTGTTGCGTATAATGGGCTGGGTGACTTGATTCCTGTCACCGGCTCGATGAAACAACATCAATATTTGATAACCCAAAAGTAAAATGCCTTTACTTCTGCAAATAGGCTTATTGGGGAATCATTAATCCGGCAACAGAATAATGCCCCGTGCCACAAGGCCCGGATGATTACAAAATTTTTGAAGGATGTTGGTGTTGAAACTTTGGACTGGCCACCTCAAAGTCCAGATTTAAATATTATAGAAAACGTCTGGTCTCTTTTGAAACGCAAAAGAACAGTTTCGCTAAATAAAACCAGAGAGGAGACAATTTCTGAGGTCACTTCTCTTTGGGAAGAGATATCTCCAGAGATTCTTAAAAATTTAGTGGATTCAGTACCAAGACGCCTTCAAAAAGTTATTGATGCCAAACGAGGATATGCGAGTATATTTCACTAAAATCTTTTTCATTTTTTATCTTTTGTTAAGTTTAAAAAAGTTTTTTTTATATCCTTTTGTAACACAACTGTTTTAATTTAATTTATTGAATTGCATTTATTTTTATTTTTTTCTCATTTTTATTTTTTCCATAAATTTGTCAGATGAATTTCATTTAATTTTACCATGAATTGCTTATAAATTTTCGTTTTGACTGTACATAATTTTCTAATCTGTGTTTAAAAGCTTTTCCTAAGTTAAGCTCTAAGTATCATTATAAAGTTTGATTAGACTTTCGTTTAAAAGCTCCGCCAAAGAGGTATAAATAGCCCGCCCTGATCAATTGGCGGCCACTCTTGATCAATCGGGAGTTTAAACTGGTGAACGGTGATACGGGTGAATTCCTATTGCCAATACCAATTTACACTCTCTGCGCGTTAAGATTAATTTTCTTAGTTTTGTTTTGGGTGATTCCCCGTAACTTCCCTTTCAGGATTTGTACGCTTCAACAGGTACTGCAGTTCTCGAACCGCATACTCGTGGGTGAACAAGTCTTTAAAGGAATGTAACTAATTAATTTTAAAGGCATTTTTTTTTTTTATTTTGTTTACGTTGCAAGAGTATTGTAATAAAGGAATTAACTGAAAATTTTGGTGTTTCATTGCGCACGAAGGAGTGTGCTACGGGTTTGGAGGGGAAAAAGGAACGGACTCTCAGCTCTACCGCACCAACCGTGCTACACTTTTACTTTTCTATGAAAATATATTTGGTTGCTTAGTTTGAAGTTTGTATTAGTTAGATTTAAAAACGAAAAAATAAAGAGGAATTCTTTACAAAGCCGTTTAAAAGTTAAACATTTAAATGCACGATTTTTATTTAGTTAAAATGCTTATGCCGACTAGCGTATATGCTGTTTTTATAAATAAATGTACAATCCTTTAAACATTTTTTCTAGATATGCGATAACAAGATGCGAATAAGGTTTGTGGATGCACGATACCCGGGATCAAACCACGACTCTTATGTGTGGACTTTAAGCTCAGCAAGAACATATTTTGAAAGAAAATTTCACGTAGGCGAACAACGAAATACTTGGATTGTTGGTAAATTGATTACAAATATTTATTTGCATTTATTAATTATCTGCATTTATTTCAGGTGATGCCGCATACCCACTTGAGCCCTGACTTATTACTCCGCATCGTTCGCCAAAGCACAGTAAAACAAAAAATATAGTGGAGAGAGTCTTTTGAGTCCTAAAAAATCGATCACGATGCCTACTGTCAGTACGAGGACTCCACTATTCCCCACAAGAAGCTGCACAAATTATGAATGTAGCATGTGCTTTGCATAACATATGTATTCATTTTAAAATAGAGGATGATTTTAGAGAAATCGAAATTACCGACGAAGATGCCGTAAAGGAAGAAGTTTTTGCTTCAAATTTTCATAATGTGGCATCTCAAATATTTATTTATTTATTTGTTTGTAATGCTTATACACTTTAAGATACAATATCTTATAAGATAGTGAAAAGCTAATTAAGAACAATGAAAAACCAAATTAAAATTTAACAAGAAAACTGTATATAGGTACAGATTAAAATTCATAATAATTATGTATTAATTGTTTCGAAAAATTTATTTACAAATTTGTAGAGAAATAGATGCGTAATTTCTTTGTAAGCCTTGTTGTGCTTATACCTAAATTAGTTGTTAAATTTCGCGGTAGTGAATATCACACTCGGACTGAATTTAAGATAAATTGACGTTCTGATGTAAAGGATGTGTATTGGGGGTGAATTAATTGACCAGACCTGTGCGAGTCTTTTCGTATAAGTATAATGGTTGATGTGTTACGAGAATATCCGCTGGCAGGGCTAGAGTGCGAAACTTGAGATAGCTCTCAAAAGGCATGGCAAGCAAACGAGAAGAATAACTACTTACTCTGTCATATTTACGTAGGCCAAAAACATAACGTATTGTGCTATTAAAAGCATCATTAAACCTTCTTATACTGAACGTCGTCGAGTAAAATAAGAATAACCAAAGATTTGGCTAACATCAAGCGCGTTTTAGTTGTAGTAAAAGACTGTGTTACCCAAAAATTACGTAACAGCCCATATACCTTTCCAACAGCAGCACTGATGTGATTTTCCCAAGTTAACTTGCGATTAAAACTGACCGCAAGATTCTTTGCATTCTCAACATAATCTATTGCGGAGCATTTTCTGTCGAATATGAACGTCAGCGTCGGTCCAAGCACTCATGAATAGCAATCGCATTGACAGGCCCGAGATCCAAGCTGAGCAGCAGAGGAAAGAAGCCAGGATAAAACAAAGACTTGAGAAAAAAGAGGCTGCAGACATCGAAGCTGCTGCAGGGAGTCTACTCTATAGAGCTGGAATCAATGATTGTTCCCCCCCCACCCTCCCTTCACCATTAAATTCCACGGTATTGTGATTTATAAGTGCGTTCATTTCTGAGAGGTCAGTTGTTTTATCAGAAAGAAGTGATTTTAAATTATTGCATTCGGCGGAAGCTTTAGCCTGTGATTTTGTCAATTTTGGCTGTGATTTTGTTTTCGGATTCGATTAGTTTTTTTTTTAGTTAACAATTAACTCACTTTGTTTACTAAGTACCTAGTTCGTGTATCATAGTCTTCATTTCCGAATTGTCGTCCATGAGAACAATAGGAGCTTTTTGAGATGTGGTTCGTTTTGGTGGGTTGGACATAAATGAAGTGTTGTGTATTGGCTCGGGTTTGTGATTGTGATGGTGTCGTTACAACTTATGTGGATTTGGCACAGCAAGGTTTGAGATTTTATGTATACACGGAGGAGCAAAACTGTAACATCATGTTACAATTCTTATTTCAACTCCTCATATATTTTTTTAATTTTTATCAAAACTGTGAAATGGCTATGTCTCATTCTTTGTACATTAATATTCTTTCTCTATAACTGTTTTGAACGGGATGTAACAACAACAAAAAAATTGGTAAGTCAAAATATAAACAAAGTCAAATGTTACAGTTTTGCACTCACTCTCAAAATTAGTGTGTGTATGAATGTATCAGTTTACATTCTCCAATATTAGTTGAAGCCGTTTAATTACGAAATACCAAGAAATACAGTCCACTTCAAACAGCAGATAAGTAATTCAAGATAACGCACATGGACACAGAGGTCAAAAATGTAGGGACAAAGCGATAACACTTTGTTTCCACAGTTAGTTAGATAGATATAAGTTAACAACAGATAAGCTGAATTCCTCAAAGT
The DNA here is from genome assembly GCA_949129095.1 of Volucella bombylans. Taxonomy (NCBI): domain Eukaryota; kingdom Metazoa; phylum Arthropoda; class Insecta; order Diptera; family Syrphidae; genus Volucella; species Volucella bombylans. The sequence continues at coordinate 160,891,850 of OX422141.1, read as the reverse complement.
ATCGTTCCCACGAAACTTTGTACTCGCTTCATTCACATGCTTCTGTTCTGTCGACTCAGCGTCTGAAGTAAATAACCAAACAGAAGAATAATATTTCATCTCCAGTCGAAAGCCTGTGAAATTGCATCGGATGCAAGTTGGAATCGTAGGTTAGATTTTAAGTGAAATAATTGTCATAAGTTAGTCTTAAGATTGATGGCATCAAATAAAGTTTTTTTTTTTTTTAAATAAAAAATACAACAAATTAATTAACTTATAACTCATATGTATATATTACTTTTTTGAAGCGAAGAAGAGTGTGTTGTGATTCACACACCACATGATCCCAGCACTTGCTATCACAACAATCCACTTATCCAGCTGCATATGCATTTTCGGTCAAGTTCATACCCGAGTCATTCACCGAAATTCGAAATCGCACGTAAATATATGCCATACGTGCTGGTGTACATTCGCCGCACTACCGAAATACGACGCTGAACATGTTTCGTATTTGGGTCAATCCCAGGAAACAATTAAAGAATAATTATGAATGGGATAACATTTACAATATTCGGAGTGTGGAAGTGAATGACAAATGGGATAACATTTGAAACCGACAAAGGAAAAACCACCCAAGCTGCAAAATAAACTGGAACAAGCGGTGAATGATCGTAAGTGTTATGGGAATGGTTGCGCAAGCCGATTTGGCTACGCACAGAAAAAGGTTATAAAAGAGATACGATGCGAAAAGAAAGTCAGTTTTTTATTAGACTAAATTCAGACGACAAGGTTGCAGCGACGCTAAAGACGGCGGACCTTTAGTCATTAAAAATAACATATAATAAAAATATAGATATAATAATAACGTCTTTTAATTCAACTCCGGAGTTAGATTCTTCTCTCGTTCGATACGAGAAAGCACGGTCTCGCGACGATATAACAAGTGTTTCAAACATTGGTCCATCGAGCCACAGAGACTGAGCTCAGCCAATAAAAAAAAAGACTTAGAAATAATCTAAACTATAAAAATAAAAGAGAAATTTTTGAGTTTTCCCCTACCAAAGGTAAGAGACTTAAGAATTTGAATTTTGAAAAAATCGTATTCAGAGCTAATACTGGATAGCATAAAACGCGGCTAAACAACGTTTGTGAAAAGTGTTAATAACAAGCTGTGAGTCGAGGTCAACCTGGCGACTAAATCAAAAACACCTCCATCGAAATCTTTAAGAAAGTTTCTTAGATTAGAGAAAAAATTATAGAATGTCAAATGGACATTTCTGAAAGAGTGATTCAAGCCTATATAAATTTATCGGATCAACCTATAAGAAAAGCAAAGTGCGAGGAGTTATTAAAGAAATTTTAAAAACTCCAGAAAGAGGCTGAATCTAACCACAAAAAATTAATGGCGGACGGCATCGGTGAAGAAGAATACTTTGTCAATAATGTCTATGATGACGTAATAGACAAAATTAAAGAAATAATCCTCAAGCTATACCAAGAGTTGGGTGGGGAAATCAATACTCAAAGAAAAGAGCATGCGAAGCCATCTGTTCATGGTCAGATAATAATTTCCGAAGAAGTTTCAACGAAAGAAAAATCAAACGGTTATAGATATTTCTAATTTTAAAAGAAAAACAGAAATTCTCAATAGGAAAATTGAAGATTTTCGGTTGATACAGGCAGATCAAGATCAAATAAGATAATTAGATATCTTGTTTGAAGAAATAAGAGGTATTTACGCCAATAATTTATCGAGTATACCATAATATACTAGAGGAGTATTTTGAAGAACTGCCCAAGTAGAAAAATGGCGCACCGAAGGAGGAAAAACTTTCCTATCGCAATAACCTGGAATTGTGTTCGCATTTTTACAGTGACAATGGCACAACGTTTGTTGGAGCCAGTAAAGAAATTCAACAGCAACTACGAGCTTCAATCAAACAATCTGAAAGGGATACATCGGTCATACTCGCAATGTATGGAAACCAATGGCACTTTATACCACCAGCGTCACCTCACTTTGGTGGATTGTGGGAAGCAAGTGTAAAATCAACCAAATATCACCTTAAGCGAGTGATTGGAGACAGAACATTGACATTTGAAGAATTGACAACTGTGTTAACTCAAATAGAAGCGTGCCTTAACTCCCGACCATTAACGGCAATCGAAAACGATATAAGTGATCTGACCGTTCTTACTCCTGGCCACTTTCTCATAGGAAGCGCTATTAATGCAACACCCGAACCAATTATCGATGAGACTAAAACATACCGCTCCCGTTGGCAGCTGCTACAAAAAATTACCCAAGACTTCTGGAAAACTTGGTCTTCTGAATATTTGTCTCAGCTTCAACAGCGAACGAAATGGAAACAGAAGGAAGAGAACTTCAAGGTTGGTGACATTGTTCTCAAAAAGGAAGATCGATTACCACCAACAACCTGGGTAATGGGTAGAATTTCTGAAGTTCACCCTGGTAAGGATAATGAGGTTCGAGCGGCAACAGTGTTTAGCAGCAATAAACACATCAAACGGCCCATAGCAAAATTGTGTCGTTTACCTATAGAGTCAGGACAACCTGATTCAACAATCAAACATATTCGAGAAGGCAAAGGAAAACCACAAGTGTTAACAACTATTAAAACCTCATCGAATAAGAAACCTAGCTCACTGTTTTGGATTTTTATACTCTTAGGAATCATGAACTCAGTCAAAGCTACTCCAACTGATCAACAACATAAGGTCGAATTCACTCCATTTGAAAACCAGCCAGGAATATACTTTGAGGATGTAGGACGAGCGAGTCTTATTTCGAGCTCTTGGAAAACCATCGTATTTTTCAACATGACATCATATTGGTTGGAGTTCGAAACCTATAAGGAAAGTGTTAATCAAATGGAAACAATGTGCTCATCCACAGACATAGCTGAAGTCAAGTCAATAATGTGCGAAGGGATACTAAGCCAATTTAAGCGCCAGATTCAGCAAATTGAACTAAACAACGATATTTTATTGCATGCGAATGATGATTCTATGCGAAGACAACGGCGCTCTCCATTTGACTTTGTAGGAACGATTACGAACGAGTTATTTGGAATACTTGATCTACGGTTCGCCAAACAGTATGAAGAAACAATTGAAGCTATTCAAGGAAACGAAAACCATGTGCTGCAACTCATGAAAAACCAAACAACCATAATTGACTCTACCATAAATATATTCAAAAGGGAACATTTGGACACAAGACAACAGATTCAATCGCTGAATGAAGTGGTAGCCAAAATTAAGGATAATGTAGACAAATACAACAATTTGAAGCTATTTTCGTCAACTGCTATCAACACTATTCTGATAATGTTTAACTATCAGTCAACACAGAATATTTTACTAGACATTATTTTGTCAACACAAACGGGAAAGGTACATCCACTAATTCTGACAGTTCAACAGTTTAAAAATGAATTGACAAGGATACATGAAAACATACCGATACCAGGAGAGAGGCAGCATGAATCCATCCTTCAACTTTACAAAAGCTTGAGTTCAAGAGGAAGGTTGACTGGCAGAAATATAATAATAGAAATAACACTCCCACTTCTTTTTAATGAGGAATTTAAGATATATAAAGTGTTACCAGTTCCTACTTTCCATAGTGGGAATTTCACTGGCATTGTGGCAACTTCAGACTACTTGCTTGTGAATCTAAAGGGAAACCATTTTTACCCTCTTGATAGATCTGAATTCTCCCTTTGCAAGGAGAGACACCTCGATAATTACTGGTGTAGACTTCAACACCCAATATATACATCAGGAGCTTCGGTCAGCTCTTGTGAAATGAGCCTAATTCACCACAACACTGAGCTTTTGGACTCATGCCTGACGAACAACATTCCGATTAAAACATATTGGATTGAAATGCATCATCCGAATTCTTGAATCTATAGTGTTCCGGGTACAACTACGATCAACATTGACTGTGACTTCAATCCGTCAAACACTACCTTAAAGGGTAGTGGGATATTGAAATTGCCGGCAGATTGCATGATCCATGATCAAATGATGACAATCATTGGTAGACAAACAATGATAAAAAAAATAACATCTTCTTTTCTACCATCTTTCAATCTTTCTAAAAAGTTAACTACGTTTAACTATAAAAGAGAGCAAAGTCCCATTGTATTGAAAACCGATATGTCGTTAGAGATCTCAAAATTAGAACATTCGATCGAGCTACAACGAAGTCAAGAACATATTCTGAAGGAAATAAAAACCCATAGGGTACATCAATATTCTCTTCTGGGGTCAACGGTATTTCTGGTAGTAGCTGTTACAATTGGCGTCATTTTACTGAGAAGGAAGACAAATCAATCAATAATCATTCAACAGTCTAAAGATGAGAAGCGGATTGAAGGTGGAGGAACTTTTTCAGATACCGATTTTTGTGTTTCGTCAGTTTGAGAGAGGCCCCAGCATGTTGTGACAACAACAATTTAATGACTCAGGTTGCAACCGCACAATACGTAAAGTGTCGAATAGACAAAAAGTACGTTTACCTGTCGCGCTCGAGTGTCAATTGTATATTGATTCTTTTTTGTTAAATAAGCAAATTTTCTGTACAAATTTCTTTTTGTTAAAGTAAGCAAAATTTCTGTATAAATTGAAGCTATTCAATAAATAAAATCGCTTTTTGTTATTAAGAGTCAACGAAGTAGTTTCACTTAAAAGATTTCCCCCCACCAGCGGTAAGGAATCTCTTGAATTGAAAATTACGGATAAAACAAATTGGAAAAACTAAAAATTCCACTGTTCTATGGGGATGTAAAAGAACGTTCCTGTTGGCGAAAGTGGTAACGCACCATAAAGTAGTAGCTTCACCTAATGACTGATAGATGGAGTTGCTAACTGACAGATAGATTTTCCTCGCTGATTCCTGCTGGTTAGGTTAGATTCTGTTTGCGATAATTTTGAATTTAATTAAATTGAACTGAGAATTAAATTGAGAATGAGACTAAGTAAGTTACTGTCTAAGTGAATTTAACTCTGCAATTTAATATATATCTACCTATTGAATAAAGGTTTTGTAACAACTTGGCAAAAAGGCAGTTTCTTTCACTTGCCAGAGTAGTTAACAGAAAAGTTTCAATTTGCGGCCAACTAGCCGCAACATTTTACAAAACTTATCCCGCTTGTATTGGAAGCAGATATATTCCACAACCATGCCATTGACCAATCTGGTGTCAACTAATCTACCATAAGGATGCCACCGAAAAAGCTAACGATCCAGCAACCCTTCAGTGTATCGAAAAAACTTTGCAAGGAATATGGTCCAATGCGATCAATGTAGAGCCTGGGACCACTTCAGCTGCGCCGGTATTTTCCACCAGGTTGTTATTCGGAAAGAGGACCAACACTATCAGCGATTCTTGTGGGGTTGTAATGAGGAAGGAACTCCGGACACTTACATTATGATGGTTATGACCTTCGGGGCTACGTGTTCTCCGTGTACAGCGCACTTTATTAAAAACACCATCGCTGAGCACTTCGCCGCAGAATTAACTAGAGCGGCCCAGTCAATTAAGGAAAACCATTACGTGGACGACCTGATGGACAGCGTACCGACGGAGGAGGATGCGATCCAATTAGCTCAGGAATTTGGACACATACACCAGCAGCGTGGTTTCCATATCCGAAACTGGGTTTCCAATTCATCCAGCGTCTTGAGGGCACTTAACTCTAAACCAACGGACAAGGTCAACATGAACATCAATGTCGAGCTCGGGACAGAAAAGGTGCTAGGAATGTGGTGGTGTACGGACTCAGACAGTTTTGCCTTTAAAATCACCGCTAACCTGAAACAAGAAGAAATTCGGCAAGGTAGTAGAGACCAGCCTTGTAGGAGCGAAAACCCGAGTGGCGCCACTTAAATCGCAATCAGTTCCTCGCCTTGAGCTGCAAGCGTCCCTTCTCGGAGCGAGGTTGGCTAAAAGCATCACAAAGTCGCACGACATCAAGTTTACCCAACAGTATTTTTGGTCGGACTCAAAAACGGTTTTGTGTTGGCTGCGATCCGACCATCGACGTTATCGGCAGTACGTAGCTTTCCGAGTTGGCGAAATACTGCAGCTCACTGAAATCACGGACTGGCGAAGGATTCATACCAGAATCAACGTGGCTGACGATGCAACAAAATGGCAAAGACATCCCGAGTTTAAACCTACAAGCCGATGGTTCAACGGACCCGAATTCTTGAAATCTCCTCCGGAAGATTGGCCGCAGGAGAGCATCGTAAGCTCTACAACTGAGGAGCTTAGAACGCACTTTGTTGGAGTTCACATATCTGGTCATGTGCAAACGTTCCGATTCAAAGAGATCTCCAGCTGGACAAAGTTGTTTAGAAGCACAGCATACGTCTTCCGGTTCGTGCATAATATGAGCACTAAAAGGACAAAGGAACTCAAACTAAGTAGCCCATTGGCACGCGAAGAACTCCAGATGGCGGCAAATGCCTTGGTAAGAGAGCAAAGAAGCGTATATGCTAGGAAGAGATGGCGGATCTAGAAGCGAATCGGCAGGTCGAGAAGACCAGTACACTTTCTAGTCTGTATCCCTTCCTGGATAAAAATGGAATAATTAGAGCCAATGGAAGGATCCGTTTCGCAAAAGGAGTTAACGAAGACTTGAGTTTACCCATCATTCTTCCCAAGTCACATACAATTGCATCGCACATCATCAAACACTTCCATCAGCGTTACAAGCACCAAAACGATGAAACAATGGTGAACGATATACGCCAAAAATTCTACATTGCCCAAATGCGGTCCGCTCTCAAAGTGGTCAAAAGCTCCTGTCAACTGCGCGACTCGCCACGTTCAGCCGACCATTCTCATACGTTGGGGTCGACTATTTCGGCCCGAAGACCGTCATTTTTGGTCGAAGAACGGAAAAACGCTGGGGGGTTCTCTTTACATGTCTCACCACGAGAGCCGTCCACATAGAAGTTGCTCATACCTTGACAACTGACTCGTGCATCTTGTGTCTTCGTAATTTCATGGCAAGACGAGGCACCCCAATCGAGTTCCATAGCGACAATGGAACCAACTTTCACGGTGCAGAGAGGGAGCTACGAGAAGCAACTAAAATGATCAAGAAAGACAAGCTGGTGGAAGCGGTAACCACAACAATCACTAAGTGGAAGTTCATACCACCCGGCGCTCCACACATGGGCGGCAGTTGGGAGCGATTAGTGCGCTCAATAAAAACTGTCCTTTATGCGACCACACCGACTCGGAATCCAAACAACGAGCTACTGCGAAGTATGCTTATTGAAGCAGAAGGAATCATGAACGCGCGACCCTTAACGTACATACCCATAGACGCGGAAAACCCAGAGGCCCTCACGCCCAACCATTTTTTGTTGGGTTCGGCTAGTGGACTTCAACCTCTAGTGAAATTTAACGACGACGTTAGAGTGCTCCGAAGCAATTGGCTTATCTCACAGCAGTTTGCGGGCCGCTTCTGGAAACGTTGAGTAGCAGAATACTTACCCACCCTTACCAGGCGCGCAAAATGGTTTACACCAGTGAAACCCTTGGAAGTTGGCGACATTGTACTAATCGTAGACCCAAATAATCCCAGAAACTGCTGGCCCAAAGGCCGAGTAATAGAGGTCAAGCGATCACAAGACGGGGAAGTTCGCAGTGCCTATATACAAACGCAGAGCGGGATCTACGAACGGCCTGCAGTTAAGTTAGCGGTCCTTGACGTCCAGTGCCCAGAAGATATCAGTCCTCCGGTGAAACTACAGCAGAGGAGTGTTGGCGAAAGTGGTAACGCACCATAAAGTAGTAGCTTCACCTAATGACTGATAGATGGAGTTGCTAACTGACAGATGGATTTTCCTCGCTGATTCCTGCTGGTTAGGTTAGATTCTGTTTGCAATAATTTTGAATTTAATTAAATTGAACTGAGAATTAAATTGAGAAGGAGACTAAGTAAGTTACCTATTGAATAAAGGTTTTGTAACAACTTGGCAAAAAGGCAGTTTCTTTCACTTGCCAGAGTAGTTAACAGAAAAGTTTCCAGTTGCGCCCAATTTGCCGCAACAGTTCCACAATCTATTCCAAGACATGGTACACGCAAATATCGAATGCGAAATTACGCCTTAGTTTAAAAGGTGAAGCAGCAAGACTGACTCAGCACTTGCAAATTTCAAGTGAAAATTATAAAGCAGGGTGATTCTTACTTAAGCAAAGGTATGACAACAATTCTGTTCACAACACAGTGGGACAGATTCCTAATCCAACCTGTGACCAACAGTGACAATGCAGAAAGTATAAGGGAGCTTATTGATACCACAAATGAGTGCCTTAATGCTATTAGATGTTTAAACATACAAATTAGCGAAACAGACCCATTTATTGCACGGGTTACATCTTGGTAACCCTACTCGATCACCCAGCAACACAATAGCTTTTCTTATCGTTTGTTTATGCGTAAAGTGTCTCTTACCAATTTTATCTACACCTATTTGTTTGTGCGTGATTATACTATGCGTCCTTTTGTATTACCTTTTCCACTTGTTTGTTTTTCCAAAAAAACTAATCTGGGGCATCGATGCTGAGTGATCGAGTCAGTCGAGAATAGACAGAGTATTGAAACGGAGCTTAAGACATATTATATTATAATAAAAAGAAAAATGAAATTAGGTATCTTTCTCTTTCGCTCCGTGACTTAACCGGCGCAGTCGGACTGGAAAAAAAATAAAAATCCAGCGAAAGTGAATCAAAGAGTTATTAGAAACAATGATAATAAAAGAAAAAAAAAACAATATACAATAATTCAAAATTGAGTAATAATACTGGATTAATTGAAGCACATTCAACGGATTATCGGGGCAGAATTTTAATTCCTTGGGCTTCGAAGAACCAACGCTAAACCATTTGGACGCTGATTGAATCCGCAAGATTAACAACGCTTGGGAAATGTGTGTTTATTGCTTAGCGGGTGAGTTCAAAGTTTTGATTCTCGTATTTGTGCATTTATCGCTGTTGCAACGCAACGAACATTTTTGTTCAAATATTGCTTTTCCCTCACTAGCATCCACATTTTTCCATCGGCATGGATCCCGTCGGTAGTTCAGCCAAGCAAAACCCGACGGCAAAACACCCATCGTCGACAGCCGATTGAGAAAATTGGGCGCTCAGGAGAGCAGCAGGAACATGATGCGTAGACGAAAGCACTCGTCATAATATAAAAAAAAAAAACTATATGAAAAAAATGCGATGTTTTTTACCAATTGGCTCTACCCACGACACGCCCTCAGAGCATGGCCCAGCTATGAGCATGTGTACATGTGTTGGTGGCTATTACACCAGCTGACCAGAGGATGCATTGTGAGGAAACGATTATGCGGTGAATTTTTTCTATGTGGTTTATCGTAGCTGCATAGAAAATCCGCAATTACGAAAGGGGGCCTCCAAAAATCAGCTGGACCAGGAAGTTTTCCTTATGGATGAAAAAACAAGCGTTGGTCATTCCAAGTTGAGACATAGAAGTAACAGTGCGGTCAATAAATATATCTTAAACGAAAATTTAAGTTTGTTTTATTTAATAAAGTTCGCGCCACTTATTCAAAGTTGCTTTAATTGTTCTCGGTTCTGTCGTATACAGTAGAATCGGCACCGGAGACAATCGGTCGCAGGTTATTCACTATATAGTTTTTTCTTTTTTTTTTTGCAAAGTATCCTGGCGATACAATCGCTTTCCTATTTCACTTTTGTGTAAAAAAAAAAGTTAAAGTTTTTTTTTTAATTTTGATATCACTAAGGTTAACCTTAGTTACATATACGTACGGAAGCGGATATTAACATTTAACATTTTGTGATGTGAGAGGTTTGCTTGCATTTAAAATGAATCCACCCCGGAATGAAATCGATATTCATAATTCGAAACAAGATAGTAGGTCAGGGTAGTGAAGTTCTTACTATGTATGGACGTCTTTAGATTGCTCTGAAATTAAGAGCAATTTAAATACTCATTTCTCTAATAAACGGAATGAGACCTATTCACTTGTTCCCACGAATCATCACATACCATAGCTACCACGAGCCCATGGGATGCAAGTAATGCTAACACAGCCTCTGGAGTTCATATTGCACTTGACCAAAGGAATGCAGTGCACATGAGATGTTCCCATGCACTGGATGAATGCGGGATTGCTACGTAAACAGTTATAGTTTATTTAAGGTTGAACAATGTTAGAATTAAGTTAGTCTTAAGAAGGAATTGAATGAATAAATTTTTTGTTTTTAAATTAAATAAATAATGTAATTAATTTAGATAAACATGTTGAATTATATCTGTACAGCTGCGCGTACTTAGGAAATACCAAAAAATACAGTCCACTTCAAACGGAAGATAAGTAATTTGAGATAACGCACACAGATCAAAAATGTAGGGACAAAGCGATAACACTTTATTTCCACAGTTAGTTAGTAAGATATAAGTCAACACCCAAAAGATTGACTTCCTGTGCATCATCAAACAATCACATGATCAAACATATGCAGTCATCATTTTTCCCCAACAATTCTACCCATGCATCTGCACTTGCATTTCGCAGAATTCACCGATCTAATTCCAGACACTTGAACCCACTGGCTGTCGACTCCCGTTTTTCCCAGAACAGACACCAATCTGCCTAATCAGCGAAACCTTTCCAACTGTTGTTTACCCTTGATATAAAAAGCAAAATTAAATGTAATTATTTTTAGAGTTGAATAAAGATCTAAACCGAGCGATCATCCGTTAGAGAAAAAATCATTTTTTTAATTCCACGCGACAAAGGAATCAATAACTTATACTCGTATGTACATATATATTTTTTTGTATAAAAGAGTGTGAATAAGAATAAAAAGACCAGATACTTTTTTTAAGCGAAGAAGAGTGTTTCAAACATACAAGTTAACGAATAATTCTATTAACAGTGCAAACTGAGTCAGCAACACGCGAGTTACGTCCGCCACCTGATCCCCTTATCACCACCCCAACGAGTCAACAAACCACCCAACTACCCACCGCATACAGGTTATGTACCCCATGAAATCTAAAGCCGCTTCAATTTTTTGCAATTTCAAAGTAACTTAATTTTTTCCCACACTTTTTCGCGATCACAGCAACATAAGGTGCGACAACAATGTTGCAAACAAGGTGTCAAGTATCGCACAAGTCTACACGCGCAATGTTGAATATAGCTGATGTAGCAAGTTAAGATTTAATATAAGGGAGTGACAAATGGTCACTCGAGTTAGTTAGTAAGTTGCATTTGAATGAAATAAAGAAATAATCTTTTTTTTAAACTCCCAGTGTTAGTCATTTGTTAAGTTACATAACTTCAAGAACGACGACATCCGGTCACACGCCGATCATGTGTTGTATGTATTGTACATTGTGAAATCCACACATTTGTAATATCAAATGCAAATGACACCACGAACCTGTCGAATCAGCGTCTGCTGCATTTCCGACCTAATTTCGAACCCAAAGTTCGTGGTATCAACTTGCATACGATAGGTTAGATGTTTAATAAAATATTGTAAGTAATTCAGTTGTTCCTGAGCACCAGAATAAAGTAGACATTATAACGTTTAAACCAAAATAGTGTTCTTTTTTTTTTAAACAAACCCCCATCAGAGCACATAAGTCGCGCAACCCATCAGTTCCCAGGCAGACATTCGATGACACCAGACACCTGCAACGATTGCAATTCTGAGTTCCGTTCGTGAGAAACTACGATGTGCTGATTTAGCAGTAAGAGAGTGCTTAAGGTTTAGATTTTAAGTTCTTGGACACATTGTATTTTTGATAGGCAGAAACGCTGCCCGAAATAAAGATTTTTTTATTAAAATTAACTTGTAAGAGTTCAACTTACATATTATTTGTTTTATATGTAGGTATATAGGCCTGGCCAGAACTATGGTATACACAATACGAAAAACGAAACTGGTGAGGACACAAGGGTTAAGTTAGGATATGAAAATATCGAAGTAACTATCCGATGCACATATGATAGTAATTATAAAAATCGTACATTGAACATAAGCTGGCTCGAATACCGTGAATATGAAATCGAAAGAATTATGAGTAATGATGAAATTGAAATGTTTACTACGTAAGATTTGGATTATCGAACTGACGTTGAAATGATTAATGTCAAAGCATAAAAGCAGACTTATGAAATGATGATTTCATAAATATTAGCCCTCAGGGAGCATGTCAGAACATGCAACAAGACACTTTATACATACTAAGAGTGGGATGGAATGATACTCGTAGACATAAAAGGTACTGAATTTTGATTGTATGAATATCGAGTCAGTCTCGTCGCAGCAACCGATCTTGAACATCATCACTATGGAAGATCGGAAACCATAACCTGTGATGATAGAATCACTGAGAAAAAAAAACTGCAGTATACCGTTTTTAAAAATCCATTCAAATACTGTGAAATTTAACCAAAATCATATTCCACATCTGACTATCCGTCATCTGATTAACCGGCACACGTCACACACACAATGCAAAATTCTTTTCTCTTTTCTGTCCCCAATCATATCGAAAGAAGGGAGAGAGTGGTGCGAGCCTCGTGATTTTCTTCTCGAAAACTAGATTTGAATTGCATGCGGTAACATGTATCTCTCGATTGATTTTAACAAATTCAAACCAATCATTTTTTTCATTTCAACCATCACCATCGTCGTCCAGTGTAAGACGTAAAGAAAAGGTGGCTGTTTCATTGAGTTCGCGTTTTGGAAAAAAAAAACACGAAATCGAAACTTATGCATCGCGATTAGAATTATTGGATGGTTGTGTAAAAAAGCGAAAAACAATGAAAAGAGCAGAAAACGAAGCGCTTGATACGGCTTCATTCATGTTGTTTGTCCAAAACAGATGTGAAGGAAAACCATTGTCTGGATCGATTCTTGCCGAAAAAGTTTTTCAATTTAATGCGCAATTAGGTGGTAATGCTCGTTTCAAAGCGAGTCTTGGTTAGGGCTGCCAGACGTCCCGATTTCGGCGGTACATTCCCGACATTTCAACCCTGTGCCGACATGTGTCCCGATATACAAAATGTCCCGACTTTTTTTTCATTTTACTTCGAACTAAAATTTTCGAAAACAAGAAAAAACATTTCGTTTACGCCTAAACGATCGTAAATATTTCGAATGTAGCCTTGAATGCATTCATCCACATGTCACAATGACATTTCATAGTAAATTTCACAATGTATGAAATTACTTTCAAATTTTAAACATTGTGTTTCTGTTTCTGTGTACCGGTTGGAGTTAATAAAATTGTTTTAAGAGTAAGTGGTTAACAAAATATTCATTGATATATTTCATTGTTATATTTATTTTGTACAGAAATGGCTTCTTCTGATTCAAGAAACATAAATCGTCCACAAAGCAACGCAAAAAGATTAGTTTCCTATAATAAAACGTGGGAAAAAAACTATCCGTGGCTGAGAAGTGCCAGCAACGTACACAAAGCTATGTGCAAATTATGTCCAGCGGAGTTTTCTATATCTCATTCTGGAGTTGGAGACATAAAAGCTCACATGAAGAGAGCTAAACATATATCTCGCGTCGAAGAAAAAGCTTCCAACTCCACCATACAATCGCCCTTCACAATAAGCAAGGAGAAGACATCTCAATCTATCTCCGACGCCACATTTGCTTTCCATACGGTTAAGCATTCGCAGTCATATAATTCGGTGTCATGTTCTTCTCAACTTTTTAAAGATTTGTTTCCAGACTCGCAGATTGCCAAAACATTTACATGTTCCAGAACAAAATGCACAAAAATTGTGGTCAATGTCATCGCCCCCGCTTTAAAGAGAAAAGTTAAAGAAGAATTGAATGGTATTGTATTTAATATAGCTACTGATGCTTCAAATAGGGGAAACTTAAAAACATTTCCATTTGTGATAAGGTATTTTATTCCAAAAAATGGAATATGTGTAAAACTACTAAAGTTTTACTCTCTTACCTCTGAAACTTCAGTGTCCATTGCGGAATCTTTAAAATCCATTCTTGTTTCTGAAAACTTACCTATAAATAAAGTATCGTCTTACTCAGCTGATAATGCATCGGTAAATTTTGGTGTGAAACAAAGTGTTTTCACTGAGCTTCATAAAGAAAATCCGGATATTTTGCCACGAGGGTGCATATGCCACATTCTGCATAATACAATGAAGAAAGCTCATTCAGCTTTGAGATTTGACATAGAAGCAATTATTATGTCATTTAATGAGTTTAGTTCTTCGACTAAAAATGTCACCAAACTTAAGGGTAAGTTTGGTACCGTGCTAAAACATTTTGTTTTTCTTTTTACTACTTTTGGGTAAATTATGAAATTCGATAGATAGATTTTGGTCAACACGGAATATCAAAACTGTTTGCTTATTAATTGAATCGGTCGTTTCAAAAACCTTATTTAAGTCACACAGCTAAAAATGTTTTGTTAATAAAAACTGTTTAATTCACAATTAAAATGGATTTAAAATATTATTTTTTGTTCTGAATATAATATTGGAATTATACGCAATATATCCAGTAAAAAAATTCCTTAAATCTGATTTTATTTGCAATGTTCAAAACCAATGTTTACCGACAACTACTTTCCAACCCATTTCTTTCTTCTTCATGCACTCACTGTGTCTCTGGCATAATAAGGGTATAAAAAGCACCTTTAGTGTGGTAAATTATATAAAAAAAAATAAAAAATCAAACAGTTTTTAACTGTGTGACTTAAATTTTTGAAACGACCGATTCAATTGTATATTAAACGGATTAAGGAAGGTTGAAAATGAAGTTACGTTTCATTTCGCATTTCATAATAGGTCTGAATATTTGAGTTTTGATTTGTGAATAATGTTTTTCTTTTTTGTGTTGGTTTTAGATCTTGTGTCCTGGTGCGGAGAAGAAGAGTAGAGAGAACTCTTGCGCCATGTACCTACAAGATGGCTTTCTCTAATACCTGCAGTGGAAAAACTTCTCAAATATTTCGAAGCAGTAAAAACATATTTCACGGACAAAGACAATGCAAGAAAATATGTGCAAACATTTTTCGAATCAGAGTTAGCGGAGGCTTATCTTAGGTTTTTATTAAATGTTGGTACTATTTTTCAAATTGCGGTCACACAATTAGAATCTATCGATTCAACTGTTTTGAATATGTACAATGTGCTGAACAATATTCACACTTCACATAAAACTAAGTTAGAGGAACAATTTTATGGCAGTATTGCTTTGAATATTTTGCGCAAATGTGAGGATAGTAATCTTAAGACAAGATTTAAAAGAGAAGCCCAAACTTTTTTCGAAATTGCGGTGAAATATTTAGAAGAGCATTACGATTTTAACAACAAATTTAAGTTCTGTTACTGTTAAATCTCGAAAAAATTCCAACATTTAACGAAATACCGGAAATTGTTCATAATTTCAATATTAAAGACATTGATATTGATATGTTGTTTGAAGAGTTAGCTCTACTTAAAAAATATGTTCCAAACCAGATCGAACATATTTCTTACGAGTATGTAAAAAAATGGGTCGCGTTCTTTAAATTGAATGATGCACAAAATTTACAAAAAATTTGTCAGTTTGCCTTTTCTTTACCTGCTTCCAATGCTATGTGCGAGAGAGTATTTAGTTTAATGACAACTGCCTTGCAAAAGGGAACGAACAGTTTATCAATTGACACATTGGAAGCCGAACTTTTTCTTAAAATGAATTATGATTATAGTTGTAAGGAGAGTTTTGCGACTTTTTAAAGGAAGATCCAATTGGGCAGGCAATTGTCTCTAAAATAAGTTCAAATGAAAAATATACTTAAATTGTATATTCGTAGTTATGTTTAATGTATATTCGTAGATTTATATATTTATCTTTTTGACTATTACAAAAGTTCCTGACATATAACAAAAGTTATATGTACATATGTACATATTTATTTTTGTTAATAAAATCACATATATTTTTTAATTGTTTTTTTGGTCATCATGAATTGTCCCGATTTGTCCCGGCATATGCGAGTTAAAAGTTGAAGGCGAAAAGTTGAGTGCTACTGGTCTATCGACTATTAACTCTTATAAAGAGAAATTTGCAAAAATGATCGACGAAATGGGACTAAGCTGTGATCAAATGTGAGTTCGGCGAGTTTTTCCGACGTGAATAGACGTGTGTGATTGCGTTGTTAGTGTTGCTTTAAAATTCATAACGCGGTCTCTCAGCACCTATTGAATAAACTAATAAACTTTAATCTATTCCCTTCGGTGATATTAATACTCAAATAGTGGAAAATAGTGAAAGAATCAACAAAAATATGCGCCTTTACTAAAAAGTGATAAGTGTAAAAACCCATTTGATTTTATACACCAGAACATTCCAATATCTACAATGGCTCATAATTCAACTGAAACCGGTCTTAAGAGAACTAATATTCCACAAGGCCAAATATCTATGAAAGAGAAGAGCGTCACACCTCAGCTGAATGCAAATGCATATGAGTGGTCCACTGTAATAGGCAAATTAAAACGATCAGCATTACATTTCAACAACAACAGCAAGAGAAAGAGAAAAAATGAAGAGTCAGTTCACGTATCTCATGAAGACCCACCAAAGTTCGACAACAATTCGTTTGGAGCACTTTTGGACTTGGAACATATGGACACAGGCCAACATACCCATGAAGAACAAAATACCAGAGAACATGCTGTTAATCCCGAATGTGGAGCAAATGACAAATATAATTTGTTAAATAATAAAATTATATTCTGCCCCCCAATTTTTATATTTGGTGCAAACTGCACACTAATTGCCGAGTGTATTAAGCTTGCTGCCGCAGATTGTCAAGTTAAAGATATTCAATATAAGTTTGTTAATATTGGTTGTTCAGGCCGAACATATCGAAAAACATGTTCCCCTGTCGATAGAGGCCTGATAAAGCATTGTTGTAATCAAAACATCCGGTTATCCGGTTATGCTGTCAGTCAGGATATCTAGTCTGGGTAAACAATGCAAACTCACATTTTATGGTCTCCTTAAGAGATTAAACATTATAAGGAGATAACCATGTTTAACTCCGGACAATTTGGAGGAAGTCATCAGTGATCTAGACGACGTTCCTAGATCACCAACGCCCAAGTAGAAATACTTGGTTCTTCAAGGAATCCAGAATTGGGCCAAATTCCACGATAATCGACTGCGAAGAATCTGAGTAAAGTTGTACTGGCTTAGAGATTCTACCTAAGCCACCCTGCAATCTTTCCAGACTCCAAGTAGTCATCGTGCTTGGAACCCACCTCCTAAGACTGGAGGTATTTCAGCGCGAACATTGGTTATCAAAAAACCAAAGCTTCTGTAAATAACTCGAGTTTACATACATTGATAATTAACCGACTTCGTGAAACAGGCCTAGACGCGTATTCTTTTCCTCCAAAGGAGACGAAAAGAGCTTCCATATTACTCAAAGGTCTTGATGGTGACACATTGAAATTCAAAGGCGAAGACGTTTTAATTCCACGAATTCCAATGATTCCAAATGATTTGCCATTTGATTTTAAACGTCTTCAATTTCCTGTTCGTCTTGCTTTTGCAATAACAATCAATAACCTTGGAATATCCACGTTTTTCACATGGTTAATTTTATATCGCATGCTCACGAGTAGGCAAACCATCGGCTTTATTCATTTATGCACAAGATGGAAGAACCAAGAATATACTATAGTGTTCCACAGAGCATTGCAATAACTTTGAATTTGTATTCCAAATCAAAACATTAAAATTAATTAAAGTCTAAGAAAACATAAGTTTAAAAGATTGTATTCAATAATAATTATAGTTTTCAAGGTTCAAGCATCGTAAATAAAGGTCCCGATTGCGGTTGTCAATTGTTAATCGACTCGACAAAAGTCGATTGTATCGATTTATTTCATCTTTCGTATTGTGTAACTCAATCGATAGAAATTTGTATTATTGTGAACTACGAACGTACATTTTGTGAATATTATACATTTTGACAGTTGATTGTGTAAACATTATTGTTCCTGCTGCTTTTCGTGAATTTTATTTTGAAATAAATTATTAAAATGAGTTCAATAGAGCTGTGGTTCAGTGAATCCGACGAAGAAAGTGCGAACGAATGCTTGGAAATGGCCCGACGAAATAATGAAGCAGTTGAAATCAGGAACAACATTCTAAGGTCAATGCAGATGTAATTTTTAAATAAAAAAGTTGAAAAGTTAAATAAAAAGTCTTTTAATTCATTGTTTTTATCACATATGTTACTTACGTCTCTAAATAACAAAATAACTCACTTCTTAAAAAAACAAACAAAACTTCAGGTAAAAAAAAAAAAATAAAATAATTCTTCTAAGGGACTAAAGAAGTTTAGCTTATTTGATCCACCACCCGTTGCCTTCATCTCGATTTTATTTTCCGATTTTTTCTTTGGCAATGTCTGGATTTTCTTCCATTGATTTTACTAAATGCTCCATCTGTGTTTTATTCGTCACTTGCTTCGCCCTAAATTCAAATTATTTGTTTTTTTTTAGATAAACTTAATTTTTTTATCAAAATACTCACATATCAATTTATTTTTCTGCAAGCTACACACCAACGATCAGAAAATTTCGATCGACTAAAAACTGCTGTCAAATCGACAATAGTCGATCACAATCCGCACTCGCAATACCGAAATCAAAAATCGACGATCGACAACCGCAATAAGGGCCAAATTCATGTGTGAAATATACATTTTTGTATGTTTGTTTTGAATACTTATTCATTTTAGGTTGGTTTACAAATGACGCATGGACTTTGTAAGTATTTGTTTGTTAGAGGAAACATTCCACCCAACGGACATGTAGTGTTTTATATTTTTTTGTATGGAAATCATTGTGTCGTACAATACCCATAAATACGGTGACCATCCGTTCATTATTATAATGAACAGTTCATTATTTGAAGAAAATGTTCATTATGAATTATTGTGTGTCGGAAAACATACTAACATACAGGGGAAGTTAAACTAATACTCTTACACTTGCGCACAGGATGACTTTCACCACTGGAAATTAATTTTACCATAGAGTTTTACTGACCATGACAATGGTAAAAATAACTTTCAGTGAATGTGAATGAAACTCATCTTTTTTGCATTTGGACTACGAGTAGTTATGGCATTTTCCAAAAGTAATTTTGAGAGTGCACTCCGACTGTTGGAATTATTGCATTGTTGAAAAATCCTTGACTCCAAAAATAAATGAAGAGTAAGGATTACACTCCGTTTTTACTTTTGGAAAAAAAAACTATTAGGTTTCATTTGGAAGGATCATTATTACTAAAGTTTGTGGTTTATTCACTTGTTGATATCGTTTATCTCTCGCTTGTCGCTTGCCTCTGGAAAAGAAATAGTTTGGTAAATTTAAAATGAAATAACAAAAATATGGTGTAAAAGACTTAACACAATTTATTGTTTTAGTTTATTGTGATGCCGCCCAGGAGAAAGTGTTCTTTTAACAAAGATCTACAGAAAGAATATAAATTCTTAAAGAAAACAGCACACGGCGACGTCAAGTGCA
This sequence comes from Volucella bombylans, assembly GCA_949129095.1. Lineage (NCBI taxonomy): Eukaryota > Metazoa > Arthropoda > Insecta > Diptera > Syrphidae > Volucella > Volucella bombylans. The sequence goes on along the minus strand of OX422141.1, from coordinate 160,872,229 downwards.
TAAAATGCACAGCAACGTTTTCGATTGCAAATAATGGAAAATTGGATATCGAACAGCACTTAAAAACTTCAGAACAGAAAAACGCTGACGTTGCTGCTTCATCATCCAAACATATAAATTCATTCTTTCGAAGTAAGAGCATTGATGATTCAGGAAGACTACCCAGCGTAAACGAAGGTACGTGGGCCTTCCATTCAATAAAGCACAATCATTCTTTTCATTCGAATGATTTGTACATCAAAGCTTATAAAAAACTGTTTTGATGATAAGTACGAGGGGTGTTCAATATATTCTCGGTATCGATATGAAGGAAAATGCGAATTCAATTTAAATTGTTTTTATTTTTCAATATAATCTCCCCTAACATCAATGCATTTGTTACATTTTGAGATAAGCTTTTTTAAACCCTCAAAAAAATAAATTTCCTCTTTCTCTGCAAAATACCCATTTATTGCCGACTTGAGTTCTTCATCATCCGAAAATCTTTTTCCACGAAGACATTTTTTCAAATCCGGAAACAGGAAATAATCACTAGGGGCAAGGTCTGGACTATAGGGTGGGTGTTGGATTTCTTCGAAACCACAATCTCGCGCAGCAGCCTTGGAAACTCGCGCCGTGTGAACAGGAGCGTTGTCATGAAGAAGCAACACACCCGCTGCGAGTTTACCCCGTCTTTTCTTTTTAATTTCCTCCCGCAAATTATGCAAAGTGGAAGCGTAGGATGTGGCGTTGATGGTTTCACCTTTTTTTTGTACTCAATGAGCAAGATTTCCTTTGAGTCCCAAAAAACTGTGGCCATGAGCTTCCCGGCAGACGGAGTGACTTTGAACTTCTTCGGGGGGTCTGTTCCTTTTTTATGCCACTGCATGGACTCTTGTTTGCTTTCAGGGTCATAGTTGTGGACCCATGTTTCGTCCCCAGTAACAATTCGATCCATAACACCGTCCGCGTTCTCACTACACATCTCCAAAAGCTCTCTACAGCATGCGATTCTCACTTTTTTCTGAGGCGCTGTGAGCATTCGTGGCACCCACCTTGCACTGACCTTTGAAAGGTTAAGATGGTCATGAAGAATGGTGTGAATGGTACCAATTGAAAGCTTGGTGATCTCTGCCATCATTTTCACCTTTATTCGGGCATCCTCAAGAACAAGTTTTTCGACTTCTTTGATGCTTTCTCCCGTACAAGCAGTAGCCGGGGCGCCGGAGCGGGGGTCGTCTTCAATGCTCTCTCTGCCTCTCTTGAACTCACTTGACCACTTTTGCACAGTTGATAATGAAGGTGCGGAACCCTGGTAAACAGCCACCATCTCTTCATGAATAGTTTTTTGACTTTTTCCTTGCTTAGTGAGAAATTTAATTACAGCGCGATGCTCAATTTTCACCATCATCGTCTCAGTTGCCATTATGATTCTGTTTAACTAGAGATAAAACGCGAATTAATAATCACATTTATATGAAATTTTACATGGATGCACTAAAATAATAGTATTACTTGATAAATAAGTCATTTTATATATAGAACCACAGCTTCACCCCGATACCGAGAATATGTTGAACGCCCCTCGTATGCATGCGCGCGTACGAAATGCGAAGCAATTGTATGCAATATCCTGTCACCAAATTCTATTCAAGAAATCCAATCTGATTTGGATAACATTAATTTCGTGACAACATATTCAGATTGTTCGAATCATGGAAGTTTGAAGCTATGTCCAGTTCTTGTGCGCTACTTCATGCCACTCAAAGGTATTAAGGTAAAATTATTGGAAATGGAAAGCCTGCCAGGAGAATCTTCCGATATATTGTCGACATATGTATCACGTCTCCTGCGCGACTTCAAAATAGAGACTAAACTCATTGGCATCTGTGCAGACAACACCAATTGTAACTTTGGTGGGGCGGCAAGGAATGGCACAAACAATGTTTTCAGCAAACTGAAAATTTCAACTGGGTCGGAACTCATCGGAGTCAATTGTGCGGCTCACATTTTAAATAATTGCATTCAATTGAATGTTGCTGTTGAATGTTTACCGTTAGTCATAGAAGTAATTGTAGTAAAAATATATTCCTTTTTTTATATTTATACAATTCGTGTTGAACACTTAAAAGAAATATGCGATGAAGTTGACACAGAATATAAAAAATTGATGGGTTTTAGTAGGACTAGGTGGCTTACTCTTCAACCATCAATAGAAAGGATTTTAAAATTGTTCAAGCCTTTAAAGGTGTATTTTTTATCTCAACCAAAGTGCCCAACAATATTAAGGGAATTTTTTAATAATCCCTATTCGGAAATCTGTTTTTTTTTTTTTGTTCATTCTCAGGCTTCGCTTTTTCATAATAGCATTCTACAAATAGAAACTCAGCAAATATCCATGATACGAGTAGAAGTGTCTCTAGTAATTAAAAAACTTAAATCTAAAATTGAACAAAGAAAAATTTAGGGTTTTTTGCCAATTTTGTTCAGAGAAATGACCAAAGATTTAGAACGAGAAGATTCTGATGTACTAAATAAAATAAAATGCCATGCCTACGAATTCTACAGCAGTTGTCTTGATTATTTAAATCAGTGGGACAAAGCGTATGTAGATATTGAAGATTTAGAATGGGTACTTCTACAAACAACCCCTTCCTGGGACAAAGTGGAGTTAAGTTTAATGTATATTATGAAAAAGAGAAGCAATATTTCAATTAATGACACTGATGTTTTCGACGAGTTTTCATGTGTAAAAAATTATGTTTCTTCAGAAAAAATCGTTGAATGGAAGGAGAGCCAAATGAGTGCTGGAGATAGGTGGGTTGAAGTTTTCAAGTTTTCCAATGAAAAAATGATACAGTATGAAAACATTTCAAAAATCGTAGAGTTTTGTTTATGCCTTCCTGGGTCGAATGCCCCTACATAGAGAGTTTTCTCAATTTTAAACAATGTATGGACAAACGAGAAAAACAATATGAAAATTGAAACAATCCATTTTAACACTAAACCTACCGACAATTCTTATATACCTATTCCTACCGCGCGCGGTCAAATTGACCAGTAATTAAAAAAGTTATCGATTTTATTATTCAATGCAGATAATTGTTGATTTATTGCTAAATGTATATAAAATAAAAAATTTACATGAAGTTTCGTCCAAATTTATTTTTATATAATTTCTAAAATTCATTATAAAAAAACAAATAAAACTAAATTTTTATACAGAATGTTATGCATACATACTCGTAATATACTGTATTCGGCTTCCTCACATTGTTTACAAATTATTTTTGTCTGAAATGTGCATGTGTAAACATATTTTTCGCACTTCGAACAAATTTTTGTTGTTTTATAACCTTTACAAAAATTGATTTGGCAAGTTTTTCGTACAGACAAATCGGAACTTGAGGAAGGTGTTGGTAAAAGCTTTTTTTCTTGAGATTTTATATATGCATCGCCGAGTTCTGAAGCTAACTGGAACAAAAACATTTCGTTTTCACCCGTTGTTTCTTTGTACAAAATCCAGGCATTTATTCCAGCTAGGTCAAAAATATTGAAAAATACCTGAAGTGGCCACCTACAACTTTTCGACTTTACGCTGTATTTTTTTGCCATCTGGTCTGCCACATCTACACCAAATTTTGTACTAATATAAAATAGTTACCGGTATACGTTTGTTGCTTTTTTTTATTTCTATTGAGTTATGTTTAGAACTTAGGACAAGCACTTTTTTTTTCGGCTTACTTTTATACACTGTCAAAGTAATGTAATTTGATTTACTCGTATACAATTTGCTTGAAAATCTATCCATTTTATCTTTTCTTTCTTTGGCTAACTTTGGCAAATCTCTTTTGTTTCCACGAATTGTTCCAACAATTGTAGTTTTTTTTAAAGTAATTTCTTGGCTAATGATACACTCGTGAAAAAATTATTTGTTGTTACGTTCCTTCCGCATCCTGTGAAAGGATCCATCAGCTTTAGTAAAACGAACTCCCAAGGGGCATTGAACAATCTCTCCTTTCATCCTTTCGCAAATAGGGAAACCCATTTATTATGTACTTACTATTGACGTCACACGCCAACCAGAACTTTATTCCAAATTTGTCTGGTTTGTTTGGCATATATTGGGTAAATCTACACCTAGTCTTCGACGGAAACAACTGCTCATCAACAGCAATATATGCACCAGGTTTATAACAATTTTGTGAATTTTCAATAAATCGATCCCATATTGTAGATGTCATGGCAAATTTATTGGTTTGTAAACGCTGATTTCTTTCGCTCTTCTTATCAAATCGAATAAACTTCGTAATTTCAGTAAAGTCGTTTCGGCTCATTGTTTTCGAAAAAAGAAGCGGGTCCCCAATTTTTATTCCACAAATATGAGATATCCAAATTGTTTGCCTCATATGCGCCACGAGCAAACAGCTTAGCTCCCACTTAGTCCCCAACACCCTAAATGCTTCTTCTTCTGTACATTTTATAATATGATGCATTATACGCTGATCAATGATAAGAGTAAATGCCGTCTTCATTTGTCCTTTCATTATATGCCGTTTAGCATATCCTGTTGGCCCTGACATATCCCTAAAAATATTATGTACTGGTAACCTGCCAGGGTTGGGACTTCCGTTTATTTCTTCCCAGACTGTTCCATCAGCAGTTGTTTCGATGTGTTGATCTTCTAAATCTGTCTCACTTTAGGATGTCAATAAAACTCTCTTTCTTTTCTGTCCTGGACGCTTATTTATAATATTCTCTTTTTCACTATCGCTTTCTGATTCCAATTCACTTGTTGTAAATAGCTCTGTTTCCAATGTTTTTTTCATTTCGAGAAGTTTCTTGTTCATCATATTCTGAATCCTTTTCTCCTATTTCCGTTATACGAGTATTTCTTAGGTAATTTGTAATTTTCCAATGCTTTGACATTTTTAGGGTAAATATCTACAACAAATTATTACACTATGTAAGGAATAAAAAAATTACATCCAAGTATTGATACTTTACCTTATCTCCTTCAAATAAACAATTGTAAAAAAAATTGCATAAGAAACTATTTAGAAGTGCTCTACTTGACACTGTAATCAATACTATTATTGTCTACTCTTTTATTGAAACCGGCGCTGAGATAATTATAAAACATTTTACTCTGAGACAACTGTATAATATTTTTCCCACCGGTCATATTGACCGACCGCGGTAGGTAGGCCACATAACAAATTTTTCTTGGAAAATAGAAAAAATAACTAAAACTAAGGAATGAAGAAAATATTATATGCATATTCTAAGAATTGTTATACAGTTTGATAACGGTGTTATAACGTTTAAAAATGTGTAAGTTTTACAAAAGTTTGAAAACGGTCAATTTGACCGGTACTGGTAGGTTTAGTGTTAATTTGCAAATGCAATTATGAATTAAATTGCATCGAATTTAAGAATTATTTAAAAGGAAATCCAGAATTGATTAAAAAAATTTATTCTTCCGAAAAGTACTTATTTTAACAATATTAATATATTGTAATTCGATGTCAAAGTTGAAAACTGGTCAACATTTTTCATTTTTTGGGTACTGTTCATTATTTTGTCTCGGAAAATATGGTCACCGTACCCATAAAGGTATTTATACCATATACTTGAGTGCAAACGCTGCAAACCTTGAAACACTCTAAATTCCTCATTATCATCATTTTCCCACGTTAACAAGTGCATGCAATCATACGTCGTCACCCAACACCTTACACATGCCGGTAGCAGATCCATGGGAAACATTCGAATACGAAACTGCTGAAAATGCGTCTGTACCTGAGCAATGACTTTAATAAAATATTATAAATAGATGTAGAGAACTAGAATTGTTTTAAGTTTGGATTTGACAATAACGAATTGCAGTCAGTCTTCCACTGATCGCAATAAAATATTTTTTTTAAATATTTTAATTTAAAAATATTTAATTTATATATAAAGGTTCAACGAAGCAAAAAAGTACAAACAAATGTATATGTATCTCTCTCTCTTCTTTGTTAATTGTACTCAAACGATATAACTATTGATACAGCGCAGCGAAGCGGGCAGGGTTTTGCTAGTAGGTTTATAAAAGTAAATGTTTTTAAAGTTAATAATTTAATACTTAAGATCAGTTCCATTAAACAACATAAAGATATATGTGTTCGAAACTTGGATTTTTTAAAAATTAATTTGTCGAAACCAAGGCATAGTATAGTTCATTTTTACCAAATTCAATAAGAGCCATCATTTTTGGGCCATCAAATTGTGGAAAAACAAATGTTATGGTTAGTTTGATAGAGATATAAAATAATATTTTCTCTTGTGTTTAGGTTTTTTTCAAAAGCCTTGGCGCCCAGGAATATTGGTCAAGAATATTGACCAACACAAAATAGTGTCTTTCATTGATATAAGGTGATAAGTGCCACGGCAAAAAATATACCCGACAAAACAAAGGTATAGCCGAAAAGACTAAAAAAACAAGTATCCTAAATAAGGAGAAAAGTAAAAAAAACAAAACCAAAAATTTAGTGTTACGATAGAAAAAATATACCAGCTAAAAAAAAAAAAAAATACAAACGAGTATCTCACGAAGTTTCTCTCTTCGGAACAAAAATATTACAAAAGAATTTAACAACACCTTTGTACGTGTTAGTGAAAAATATATACGAGTACATGTGGGGCCCCAGTAATCATAATCGTTAAGTTAAGTACCAGAGCAAATAAACCATAATGTGGAGCCCAGGGCCCAATATAATTAAGACACGATGACTAACTTACACAGTGCATTCCAGCGATATCGATTTGGTAAACGAAACTAATAATCTAATTTACAAGATACCCCACCCCTTCCGACAGCCGGCAAAGCATTTTATTTAGATCGATACCATGACTAACGATACGTAGCGATCCAGCAACATGACGATTGGCGACAGCAGAACAACATTCTCACAGTAGAAATCATGGTACGAGTAAGAAGTGATTATACCAGGGCGATGATCGGTGACCCAATTCCAAATCGTTTAAATGGATGGGCACATGGAAGAAAAGAAATAAACATCGGTATGCCAGGGCAATTAGCGAAAGTGTTATAGATGTTGGGAGCCATTAGACGGGGATTGTTGCTGAGGTGGGCAACCAAGGTATGGGCGTGGTATAGCCCACTAAAGAGGGTGGCGGTATGGGACTGGATGTAACAACGCGGGACTGTATGTTACAACACAAGAGTATAAAAAGAAAGTATCTGGGTATCCAGAGTGAGAAGTCATGGAGCAACGATGGCGATATGTTGGGTTAAGACAAGTGTTATAGATTTGTGTACTTTGATATTGAATTAATAAAGATAATAAAATAAAATACAACAACTTTCAAGAAGCACATATTATAGTAAGAAATATTTTTAGTATAATAATCTTTATTTTTGAAAAAAATATTTATATGTGGGATTGGGACAAACTATGAGACGATACCCTACAGACGACGTACAGCTATTTACACAATACATACAAGACCAGTAGAAACGAACTACAGCAAACATACGATAATCACGCGATAGAAAAACATCACAAAGAAGAAAGCCAGCCACTCGACATTAAACAGTGGTCGAAGCAAGTCGTGCCTAAATTTGTATTGAAATAAATGAAATACAATAAAGTAAACTCAGTGAATTGTGTTTTTTTTTTATTTATCTGACGGAATATTCACAGATCCCACATATATAATTTAACACATAAATTTAATAAAATGACGACGCTACAAAACAACTCACTAACTAACCAAGACATGATTACGAGACTCATAGTAACTAACACAGCTTCCCTTAATGCTGAAACTGATAGTCTCAGGAATCTAATAAAAACAATCACAGGTCTTAGCAATGTGACCGAATACGAGCCAGAAATAATAGACGAAAGTATTGCGTGTAACGAGTCATTAGACGTGCTAAAATCCTTGCTGGATTTCAGCGGACACGCTAGTACTTATATTAGTTGGCGAGAACCTACTAACAATTCTATGAACTTGTATAATAAGGGTAATCGCAGGTATTATTATTAAGATAGTACATAGTGCCAATGACGTCTTAACGAATCATGACACTGTTTTAAACTTCGATGCAATTATAAGCAGGCTCGATAAGCGCCCTGCTCATATAATTGAACAGAAATTGAGTATCCTTCGGAGTCTTCTCTTTGAGTCGGAGAATAAAGAAAACCACGGCCAAAGCACAAGCGCAATTTTGTCTATTTCATCAGTTTGTCAGTTTCATCGTCTATTCTCGTCGTGTTCGGACGTGTTTCGGTTTTGCTCCGCATTAAACTTTTAAATATTATTTATTTCTTCCCCTTCCATATCTCTACTTCTGATATCAGTTCCGCGACATTATTACATTACCCCAAGTGCTGACTGTCTTTTTGGTTTGTTTTGTTTGTTTGGCTGACCTCAATCTTTCGCGCTCAATAACTGCCGCTTCTGATATCGGTTCCGCATATATTTAGTGCATTACCCCCCCAAGTGTTGACCAATTTTCCGATTTTGTTGAATTTCACTTGCAGTGCATAACCGTGCGTAAAGTTCTTTGTTTACCTTTTTGTTTACATTTGATAAATTTGCCATGTCTTGCGGAATCACTAACTGTCCAATCTTTGATGTCAATGCTGACTTTGTCACTTGTAAGGGCATCTGTGGAAAATCATTCCATGCAATTTGTGTCGGTTTAAATAAAAGGAATAGTGTATACATCAAAGACTTCTCTGACAACCACCTATTCTTTTGTGATGAGTGCAAGATAATCTCGCTTTCGCACGTGTTGCTTGCTATAAAGAGCCTCAGTGACTCTAATGACTCATTCCAAAAAAATCTCACAAAAATGATAACGACGAATCAGTCCAACTTAGAAAGTAGTGTCAGTTATGTTGATGAATTAGGCAACTCGATTCTGTCCTCAACCGATATAATTAACTCCAAGCTCACCAACATCGACAAACAATCTGCAAGTCTGGTCGAGATGAAAACTGCGATCAATGATCTCAAAGCAGTTTGTTCCGCCCAAAACATCTCTAACCTTAAATTGTGCGAATCGATAAATAACCTGCGTGAAGATCTTGAGACTCAATTTCAATCTACCTCAAAGAACCATCCATCTCTAATGCAGCCTGATCCAATGCTCGAAGTAATCTTTGACAGAATCAACGGTGTTGGTGACGATCTAGCTGCCGCACAATCAACCATTTTCGATATTGATAATCATATCGAAACGGTAAGCAGCAAAATTGACGATTTACCATTCCACACACAACACCATCTGAATGTCCACTACAATACATCAATTTTGGCTGAATTACTGGAAACCGAAGTCGACCCAGTTTTACCACCACCTCCTCGTCCACCACGGTTAATTAAATCTACAAATTCTCCCGCTGCCACTTCAATCCAGGAGACCGAAACTGTTTCATTGTCAACTCCCCCCGTCGCCGCCCCACGCAAGCTAATCAAACATTTTGGTACTACATGGACACCTTCCGAATGGAGACGTAGACTGGAAAAAATTGAAACCGATATGAGTACATTCTTCATCAAAGGCACCCCCGTAAACGCTGATATTTTTTGGATCACGAAATTCTTCGCAGACAAATACGGCATCATCATCAGCAAATGTGAAATGTTCCTGCCATCTCACCACAAAGGTAATCGAAGCTTTAAATTCGACCTCCCTGCTAGATACGAATGGTTATTTAAAAACCCTGCTGGTACTAATTTCAACGTTGGAAAGATGCGCATCTGTAAATGGATCGAAACACCTACCAAGAAACAGGATAAAAAGAAGCTTAAATCTAAGTTACCTAATTCCGATTTCAACTCCCATCCCAAACCGGACTCTAATAAAATACCGAAATCCGTCCCAAACCGTAGCAAACCTGACTCTGTACCGAAAACCGTTTCCAACTCCCGTTCCAATTCTGACTCTAATTGGAGATTTAAAACTAATTCTTTCAAATTAGCACCAACCGCTCACAATAACCCCTCTGAAATACCTAACCCCTCTGCACGTGCCCCCACTAGCACTTCTTTCCCTAATTTTGATCTTAAAACCGGAGCTAAATATCCCAATTTCGTTAGGTCCCATATTATAAATCCCTCACCTGAAAATGTGTCTAATGCCCCTTCAATCACCCCTGCATCGCCTTCAAAATCTTCGTCCACCTGCCCCATTTTTGACCCGCTTCTGCCACCCACAGTCAAAATAACCCAACAAACTTTTGGCTCAACAGAATGTCGTTATGCACTTTCTAGGCTTAGAGAAAAAAAGACGTACGAGAATATACGTCTCCTTCTAGCATATCTGCATGACAAATCAGACTCAGTTTGTTATGAGGGGAAAACTAAAACAAGCGTCATACAGCAGACCTTCCTGCTGACCCTACTGACCTTACAAGTCTGAGGAGCTTATACATCAAGTTCCACGAGATTTTTAATATGTCTCCGCAAAAAGTCTCAGACGACCTTGCTGCTTTCGGTAACTATTGCACTCAAAAAAGATCTCACACCTCCAACGAAGCAGAGCTGACAACGACAAATTTTTTCGTTCCTAACGTGCTACTCGTACCATTGCCAGTGTTTCGACCATCCACTCCTACGCCCTTTCGTAATAACCTTCCTCTTACCTTTTACTATCAAAACGTAAGAGGACTGCGATCTAAGACCCGTGCCGTCTTGCGCCAATCTCACGCTCTCCCATTTGAGGTCTACGCTCTGACCGAAACTAATCTAATTCCCGATATAAAGAATCAGGAATTATTCCCCCTAGTTTCAATGTTTTCCGAGACGACGATCTTACCCGTCCAAATGATGATGCTCCGTGTCGAGGTGTCCTATTGGCCGTCCGTAATGACCTAAACTCTTCACCAATCGCTGTTTCTACTTCCTCTAAACTTGACTGTACATTATGTGTTTTTACATCCTACCGGCCCAACCAATCGAAGGCTACCAACTCGCTATCGATGCAATTGATCAAATAATTAACTTATCTGATCCTCTCGATGATATCATCGTATTTGGCGATTTCAATCTACCTCAGCTGCACTGGACTCAATCAGATGATAAATCTTTTTTCGCTTTTATCGCTTACCCTATCTCGAGTAAAGAATGTCTCTTCTTGGATGAGCTCACAGACTCTAGCTTATGCCAAGTTAGTGGAGTCTCCAACTATATGGGAAGGCAATTAGACCTCATTTTCACCACTGACCCCATAAACTCCTCTGTGTCGCTCTGTCCCCTTTCACTATCGACCATTGATAACTTTCACCCACCACTTCTTCTTTCTCTTTTCCGCCACTCTACTTTCCGCCCCACCCCATCTGCAGCTACCACTTACGACTTTCATAAAGCGAATTTCCGCAAAATTAACGCATATCTTAGTAAGTGTTCTTTTGATTTCGCTAATATGCCCCTAAAAAGTGCTCTCTCTATATTCTACAGAGAATTACTTAATTCTATTTCTCTCTATGTCCCCTTTTCGCGTAATAGGACCTCTTCTACGAGCCCCTCGTGGTATAATCGTAAACTTCGCTCTTTTTCCTCCGGTCCAACTCTTTTGTTGACTATTCAAACTATCTCGGGTCATACCTTCAATTCGCCCAGCTCTATAAGTTTCTCTATCAGCGATACCTTGATAGTGCGCAATCAAGGCTTATAAATGATTCTAAGTCTTTCTACCAATTCGTTAACTACAAAAAAAAATCCGACGGTTTTCCTCCATCCCTCTCATACGAAAATATATCATCAACTGATCCGCATACTATAGCTAACTTTTTTGCTACTTTTTTTAAGCAATCTTTTGCCGATAATTCCTTCGTACCGGATCCCTCTTATTTCAAATACCTACTTAACTTCCCTATTGGCCCTACTATTTCTCATAGCTTTGATCATACAGTAATAGAAAACAAATTACAACAACTTAATGATGAATACTTACCCGGCCCAGATGGCCTTCCATCCATATTTCTTAAAAAGTGTTCCTCAACTCTTTCACGCCCCCTTGCTAATCTCTTCCGATTATCGCTCTCTCAAGGTGAATTTCCACAGATATGGAAGTCCTCTTTCATAACACCCATACACAAAAAGGGATTAAAGAGCGAAGTCACTAATTACCGCCCTATAGCTAAACTTTCCCATATACCCAAACTCCTCGAAAGTATTTTGCATGAAGCCTTAAGCTTTCAGTGTAAATCTTTTATTTCCCCCAATCAACACGGCTTTCTGAAGGGTAGATCAACTACCACTAACCTCGTAGAATTCGTGTCCTCTGTTCTCTCAGCCTTAGAAAATGGTAAAGAAGTTGACGTTATAACAACTGATTTCAGTAAAGCTTTTGACAAGATATCTCATAAACTAATCCTGTTCAAATTGTCCGTCCTGGGCTTTGAACCCATTTTGCTTAAATGGATATCTTCTTACCTGGATAATCGTCTTTATAATGTTCGTTTCAGATCTGTCCTATCGGCCCCTTTCTTGGCCACTTCAGGTGTTCCTCAAGGTAGTCAGCTAGGTCCACTCCTCTTCATCCTAACTATTAACGACCTTCAAAGGCTCATTCAACACTCAACACTTTCTCTCTATGCTGACGATACCAAATTTTTTAAACCCATTTCCTCACAGCAAGACTCCACCCTCCTTCAAATAGATCTAAATAGTTTTTCCACCTGGTGCATCAAGAACTGCTTAGAACTCAATGTCTCCAAATGTCAATCGATTACTTTCTCACGTAAGTGCAAGAAGTCTCCTCAACGAATTTACCATCTCGACGGCCAACCTATACCCCTTGTTGAATCTATCCGCGACCTTGGTATATTATGCGACAGGCAGCTTAATTTCCGCTCGCATATTGATGAGATAATTTCTAAAGCAAACTCATCACTCGGCTTCGTTAAAAAATGGTCCAAAGAATTCTGCAACCCGTACGTGACTAGATCACTATACATCACTTACGTTCGCCCCCTTCTCGAGTACGCTAGCCAAGCGTGGTGTCCCTTTCAACGAGTTCATGTATCTCGTATTGAGAGGATCCAGCGTCGTTTTCTTCGATTTGCTCTTCGAGTTCTACCTTGGAACGATCCTCTAATCTTACCTCCCTATCGATACCGTCTCAAACTCATTAACCTGAATACCCTTGAGGAACGAAGGGACGCAGCAGACATTTTGTTCATTCACCGACTCCTCTCAGGCTCCGTCGATTGCATGCCTCTTTGCAACTCCATTTTCTTTAATACTAACCCTCGTAATCTACGTTCCACCCGTCTCTTTTATCTACCTATCCACCGCACCACATATGGCTCTAACGAACCAATCTCCCGTCTGCTTCGTAAGGTAAACTCCAACCTTTCCGTTTTCGATTTTAATCACAGCATTAAGCATTAAGCATAATAAATGGGGGCGTCAGCCCCCACCAAAATTAAATTGACGAAGCTGCCAAATATTAAAAATATATATTGCCAAAAAGTCGGCAGTTCTAAGTGCTCGGAAGAGGAATTTTACTTCCGACAAATGGCACGAACTTGCCGAAGAAAAATGTAAGCTGGTGAGACTACAGCAAAAACAGTCCGAAGAAAGGCATACTCTTCAGATGGTGCAGATGAAGGAAGAGCATGAGAAGAAAATGGTTATACTTGACGCGGAGTTGACTAAAATTAGAATGGAATTATCAAACAATTAATTGCCTAACGTGCTCGCCACTCTATTTTTGTATTTTTTTCCCCCATATTTCTTTTTTAAACGGCAGAGTGCAGTCGTTTAACTTAAATGACGAGTAAAACTAAACTTTAAAAGAGCACTGTGAAACCGAAAAACTCTTAAACGGAACTTTAAACGACGACGAAAGTTCAAACTGTCACTGTGAAACTGCGCATAAATCTATTATCTCTTGATGTTGGTGGTCGCATATCTGAGACGCATGTGCTCTCATATATAATCCTTGGGAACGGTCTGTCGGAGATTCGTTGTCACGTATTTTAGACACATGTTTACTCATAGACAACAGTCGATGGTATCGTGTCGTTGGCGATTCTAGCTCTTCCCACTATTCTGAAGATTTGACCTGGTCTAGATATTTAATGAGTCCCGACTGTTTAAATTGCTAAGTTCCGCATTAGAATTTATTATTGGTTTTATGTGTGTTTGTACCATGAAACTATTTCAATGGTGTGGTTATTTAATATTTTATAACCAAATTCTAGACCACTGTACTTGTTTTTTTCTTTTTACTTCAACAAGTTTTTAGTTTTTTTTAATTTTTTTTAATTAATTTCTTTAATTTATACTTTTTAGTTTTTTTTTTTTTTTCACAATATGACGGCTGGTAGTGGCCATATTGAATTTTTTCTACATGTATGTAGGATCGTGACTATTGGCAACGCCACACCATCACCAACTGGAAATGGAACATGGCAGATCGAAGACCACGACAATGAGGACAGCGACGACGAAGAAGAAGACGGAACAAGAGAAGTTGGTACAGATGAAAGAGGAACGACATCAAAGACGGGCCCGAGTTTTTAACATTAAATTAATTCCCTACATATCACCACTGTATTCTTGAACATTTTTTACCTTATTGTATTCGTTAACTTGAAACTGAATTAAAACTATATTGTGCTTCGAAAGGACTAATTCTTTTAATTATTTTCTGCCTCTCCGGGATGCCTACATACATGTAGAATAGTTAGATAAGTATAAATAAGTATTCAATTGTTTTAGATATTAACGTTTCATTTTTCCAGACTGCCGACGCGTCATATTAGCATGATATCATTCATCGTTATGCAGTTCGTTCACCATCCTCACTTTGCCACATTCCAGGAGGATCACATGACCACATCGAGTGGATGACTAAGAGCACAAACACGCCAAAGTACTGAGGTGCATTGCACTGCTTTTTTTTTTTATAATTTACGCGCGCCTAAGGGGTTGATACCCTTTTACTGTTGCCAGGGCTCGGGCGGAAAGATAGAAGGAGGAGAAAGGAGAATTGTTTTTGTAGTGGTTTGAAACTCAGGTGTGTTTGGTTTCTATGTTTGCTCTCCAGGGGTGGGAGTCCGAATAGGACGGAGAGTTTTTTCATCACTCAGAGTGATTCGAGATATAATTCGCAGTATTTTTTTCATTGCTTGAAAATCTTATAACAGCCAAATCTACGTGTCAGTGTTATGCCTTCACACGTAGAATTTTTTTGTCTGAGTTCCAACTATACAATGAAAAACTGATTTTGCCATGGGCAGGATTCGAACCTGGACCCTCCGAGTGAGAAGCGTTTGCTACTACCACTACACTGGTTGTGCGGTGCAGATGACCCAGTTACAAGGAGAAATAAAAAACGAAGGCGAATAGTATCGGCAGCGATTCTAGGAAAATGGCAAACTGGAGAAAGATAATCGTACTCGTAGCGGCGGCATGTGGAGTCGGTGTCGTATTCGCGGATCGCCAGAGCATGGGCCTAGTACGAACTATTGAGTGGACTGAACGTATGGTCACTGTGGTGAGGCAAGCTGACGGATGGGCGAACGAGCTGATGACAGTCCCAGTTGAACAGAGAGATCGGTCGACGCGGCAGTCCGGATAAATTAGAGTATAATTATAAATTGCATTGTAACAATCTTCCTTTTTGATAATTAAAATATTTTTAAATTGTATTGTTACGTTTGTAATAAAATCTAAGTTCCTGCTTTTATAACATTAAAATTCCACATACATGTAGAAAAGATATGTATTCATTAGTAATCATTTTTTGATTACTCATTTGTAATGTATCGTCGACCGCCACCTGCGCTCGATTTAAAATTATTTACAGTAACCTGAGATGTCATTCGCTCGTTTGTCGATCCAGGCGATCGCAGTTTTGTTTACCCTCATCGTGCATCATCGTTTGAGGCACCGAGAGTATTTTTACATTCGTCGCCGATGGAATTCGATTTGGCCTACATTTAGCAGCATAAAACCCGATGCGATTTGTTCAGTGTTGTTTTAGGACACAGTGACTCTACTGAGGGCTACATTAATCGTTGTTGGGGTAGGCGGCGGATGGTTGATATTGACTGCTCGTTGATATCGAAAGGGGAAAAATTGACGCATACATGGAGGAAAACTGCAGTTTGAGAAAAATTGCGAGAAAATTGGACAGACCATTTTGTGCGGTTCAAAATTATGCAAGGGATAAGGTTAACTACGGTTTTAAGAAATCCTCAGGACGCCCAAATAAATTAACAAGAAGAAATATTCGCGAAATAAGCAAAATAACATTTAATTCAATGATGAGCTGCAACGACGTTATGTGAGGTTTGGACTTTAGTGTCTCAAAGTCAACGGTTTGGAGGGCAATACGATCTATTCCACACATTGTTCAAGAAAAAATGACAGCTGCCCCTCGATTAACAGCAAAACACGATGAAAACAGAATCGCGCCAAAACATGCCACGCCAGAACATGGGTAAGATTGGGCGAAAGTAAGATAAAATAACACTCGGTCCAAAAAAAAAAGAACGATTTTTAAAATCCTAATTTTTTTCTATACGAAAAAAAGTTTAATTAGGATGGACCAGATGGATTCAGTGGATATTGGCGGGACTCGAGAAAAGAGCCAACATTTTTTTCAAAGAGAAATTTCGGTGGCGGTTCCTCAATGTTGTGGGGAGCTTTTACGGCAAACGGAAGATTGTCGCTAGCCTTCCCTTCTATGCGGATGAACAGCGATGAATATCAGGGAGTTCTTTCAGAAAATTTAATTCCGTTTTTAGAGAGTCATAACTTTGGTTATGAGCAAGATAATGCTATAATGCATTCTAGTCGCAGCACTAAAGCGTGGTTTTCGGACACAATATCGAGGTCCTATGGAAAATCTTTGGAGCATTCTGGTTCGCGATGTTTATAAGCATAATCGTCAGTCTGAGACAGTCAGCGCTCTAAAAATGGGTATATTAAATGCTTGGGCAAATGTTAGTGACCAAACAATAAAAAAAAAAAACTATCAGCATCAATGCAAAATCGCTTATTTGAATTAATATTAAAAAAAGGGAAAAAAATAAATTATTAAAACATCGAAAAAACTTCTTGGTTTATTTATTTTAGGGACTGAACTTATATTTATGAAACGCTTTAATTTTTTGATTTTTTCGTTTGAGCTCGTCTTAGAATCTTTTATGAAATTTTAAAATTGGTGTATTTGTTCTTCAAAAGTTGTGTTCCAATAAATCTTAACCTTATTTTGACAAAACAAAAATGTTGTTGATAAAAAACAAAAGTTTTTGTTTTGACCTTAAAATTATGACACGCACTGTATTACTGTCATATCGATTCTACTCTATTCTCGATTTACTTTCGGATCGTCGACCGCTGACCATGTTGTTTATGTTTTGAGCTCTAATCACCATGATGAGACATCGTACGCTCGTTAGTCGAACGTAATGATTTGAATTCGCTTCTGTGGAGGTGTGGAATCGATTGCATTGATTCATCATGGATCGAATGCACTGGTTGACCTAGATAAACGGTCATAAAAGGCAAAGACACGCGATCGTTCTTATAGCAATACAATGACTCCGCTGAAAATAGCATTGGTCATATTAAGAGCGTGCGGCGGATGGATGGCGCTATCGTTTATAGTAAAACTTTGGAATTCAAGCAACGGTCAGAGAAAAGTATGAGTCTTGTTTGTTTAGAGCCGGCGTACGGTCGACGGTCCGCGTTGAATTTAATATTTAAGTATAAGATTGAATAAAGTATAAATTTAAGATAAAGTTGTACTTGTTATTTACCTAATTTTTAAAATAAAGTTTCAAAAAGTTTTCCTATATTCATTACAGGGCTGAACGCTCCACTCTCAAACATATTGTTCTATTTATTTCCAGAAGATTTACCTAGTGCATCGGCAAAAGCTCTGGAGATAGAATCAGATAATATGAGAGAAAATTTCACTCTACAATTCGGAAGGTCGAAACCCAGAAATCAGAATTACCTCAGATTTCCTGAAAGGATTCATCAGCAAATTAATTCACCTAAACCAGAACCTATGGAATTAGGAAGCTCTATAAATAAAACGAATAACAGACAAAATGATTTCAAACGCAATAGAACTCCGCAGGCAAATCATAACCAGCAAAATTTGACTCCTAAACCTAATTGGAATCAAAATCCAAACCGGCAAAATTGGAATCCAAGCCAACAATCCAACTTTCGTAACGAGAAACGACAATACGAAAGTGTACAACATAGTACACAACCTGCTCTAAAAAACCAAAGAATAAATCTTCCGAAATAGCGACAGATCAGGAAAACGTTTAAAAAATTTTGTGGACACTGGCGCTACAAGTTGTAGCGTATATATTTTGTATATTTTATCTAATAGATATAGATAAGAATTAATACAATATAAAAATGTATTATTCTATATAAATACAAATGTATTATTCAGGCCGAAATTCGTACAATTGCTGAAACTCCTATATGGAGTAAACAATATCCATATCCTTTATCTGTAAATACCTTTGTTAATAAGGAAATTAATAAAATGTTGAATGACGGAATCGTTCGACTTAGTAAGAGCTTACCTATTTGGGTAGTTCCAAAAAAAGGTATTAATGAAGATGGGACACGAAAACTAAGAATGGTGGTTGATTATAAAAAATATGAATGAAAAGACTGTATTGGATCGATATCCAATTCCCGATACAAATTTAGAATCTGGTTTTTACCAAATACAAATGAGTGAGTCAGACATAGAAAAAGCATCATTTTCCATCAATATTGGATAATACGAATTCTTAAGAATGCCATTTGGATGGCATGGATGATATTTTGCGAGAATATATAGGAAAGTTTTGTCATGTTTATATAGATCACATTATTGTATTTTCAGAAAATTTGGAAAAACATACAGAAAATCTAAATAAAGTAATTGAAACTTTAAAAACCGCAAACATGAAAATATTTATCATTTGAAAATTCCAAATTTTACCAAACAAAAGTTGAATTTTTAGGCTACATTGTTGGACATAATATCATTCAAACGGATACCAGAAAAGTAGAAACAATATCCTGAATATCCAATACCAATAACACTGAGACAACTATTCAGTATTCAGTCGCCCTCTTACTTTACTCCATAATTTGTGAATTTCTTATTTCGCTTATTCCAGTCCAACCAATCTAATAACCTAATTTCTCACCCAAAAATTGTTATCGCTGACGCGCCGTTTTTTTATTGTTGACCTACTACTACTAGTCTGTTCATTTCGCGACAGTGCGTTTAGTGCATTTTCTATTTATTTTCTCCGCAATTTGCTTTTTGGTTTCCTGGTCTTCGTCATGTCTTCTTGTTTATTAGCCAACTGCTCCATTAACGATAATAATGCTGACTTTGTTGCCTGTAAGGAGATCTGCGGCAAAATATTCCATGCTATTTGTGTCGGCCTAAATAAAAGAAACACGGTCTTCCTTAAAGAGTTCCCCGAAAATCGGCTGTTCTTCTGTGATGAGTGTATCAGTATTTCTCTCTCACATGTACTCCTTGCAATCAAGTGCTTCAGTGACTCCAATGAATCCAATCATAACTCTCTCGTCAGACTGATAATGGACAAACTATCAATTTTTGAAGAAAGTGTAAGATGTGCGGAGGTCTTTGGTCATAGCATTGAAAAATAAATTGCGCGTTTAATGGAACTAGAAATTGCAAGAGCCAGAAATGAAGAAACATACAATCGCCACCTTGATACACACCTTGATACAATGGATGTATCAATGATGGATTCCAAAGAAAACAACCCCTCCGGTCGCCACCCCACGGAAACTTTTAACACAATTTAACACGACCTGGACACCTTCAGAGTGGAAAGGCAGGCTAGACCGACTCCGCACAACGAATCAGATGTTCACCACCCTACTCGTCAAAAACGGAATTTCAAGATTAATTTACCAGCTAAATACGAATGGTTATTTGTTAACCCATCCAACACTAACAACCTCAAACTCGGAAAAATGCCGGTCTCCAAATGGACGGATCAACCAACCAATAAAAACATAGAAAAAAACGAAGCAACGTCTCATCTAAAGATAATTATAAATCACCCAGATCCATTCCTCATTCACATCCTAAACCTGACCCCAACTGGAGCCTTAAAACCAAAATATTACCTTTTCACGTATCTCCACAAAAGCACCAACTGCCTCTCTTCCATCCAAGCCCCAACGCGTTTCATTTAATTTAACACCTGCCCCTGATACTATCCCATATCCCATCCCACTAATACTAACAACTGCTTTCCCAATTTCGACCTTACAACGGGTTAAATTTCGTATTCAAAGTTTTTAATAATAAAATTAATCGAAGATAAAACGAAATTAGATGAGAAAGTTTTAGAATTATTGCAAAGTTTTCCAGACGTAAAGCAAATAGCTGTTGATAATGAACCAGGTTTCACAACACTACAACTTAAGACATTAATGCAAAGATTAGAAATAAAAATATATTATTGCCATCCTACTCGTACAATTATTGAAATTGCAAAATGTATGAAACAAGAATTTCAGTTAATAAGTGATCTAGAATCAATATTTCGAGCTTGCACAGCAATACAATAGAAGTATTCATGTAGAAAAGCCAAGTCGACACATCATATTTTTATTAGTTTATTCTCCATGTAATTATTTAATTTCCAGACCGTCGACGACTCATCGCTTCAAATTTTTACTATGATCATTGTTTATATTTGATTTTTGATTCACCATCCTCGGTACATTACCTTCTATTGCGACCCGATCCCAATATGTTTATTTAGTCACCAAGCAAATCCGCTAGAGCGGTATGGTCATGGATTACCAAAGCATTGGCCTGGTATACCCTACTCAAACCGTTGTGTAGTAGAAACAAATAGATTAATTATTTTTAATTAACATGGAGACAACTAAACAAAGATTGATTGAGGCCATCAGAACCATTATCCACACAAATGAAAATACATTGGAAATATTAAGGAGAAACTTCGTTGCAAACATAAACACTATAGAACGAAATTCAAAATCTATAAAGGATCCTGACCCACTATTTTCTACTTTAACTAACATCTCCCTTAAATATCCCATAACAGTAATCAAAGACAAGATTAGAGAATACGAGGTTCCAGAGAATTTTATCCGAAAGAAAGACGACAACCGCAAATACAACAGGTACCCATGCTCACTAAAACTAATCGATAGAAAACTCCCCTGAAACATCAGACTCCAGCAAAAAAAATCATCGAAGGACTCCTAAAAACGTGACTTTTACAATGGGAGAAGTTACTTATGAAAGAAGTCTGGTCGCAACCAATCCTAGTCAAATTACCATCCCAAGAGATTTGCGAAATTCTGTAATGGCCAAAAGTCTGGGAATTACAAATTTTATCGAATACCAATCAATACCAGATCATTATATGGAACATGTAAAATAAATTCTAAACAACAGCAATCTTCCAATAATATCCATCCTCAACATTTTACATTATTTGACATCTCATTTAGATCAGAAATACCAATTTTTACCTCCTATATTGCCCGGGATGAACGAAGACTTCCTCTTAGTATCTCATGCATTGGTTCAGCCAACATACAAATCTGATGATTTAGGAAATTTTGCTAGCAGAGGATACAGGAAAAACACCATACTACAATATCTGAAATTTGCATGTGTCCTCTACATTTTTATAATCATAACAAAAGAATCTTCACACCTGAATTTTTCAACAAAATTTCATATTTGGGAACCCCATTCAAAACTCTGTTGTTAGACAGTTATGAAAATAAATTTGTCAAATGCATCAAAGCTTTTTGTGGCATGCCAGTATCTAGTAGAGTGAATATAAATAATAATAAAAGTGGGATGAAATTTATTGTTTATGAAGGAGATGAAGAGGTTTATTTCAAGAATAAAGAGTTAAAGGGACATTTTTCACACAATGGTGAGGTGATTCGAGACAGAACTATAAATTTTTGTTCCAGAGGAAAGTTAATTAGTGCCATATCGCACATTGCCACATATAGTTGTTGCAATTTTTCTTTCTTTTCTGGAAAAACATATGATGCTCTTCAAAAGAGCTCAATAAATTATTGGACAGACAATTTTTTCTTATTGATCGGGTTCAGAAATATACAAGCTTTTGAGTATGCCTACAAAAAGGTTGAAGAAAATGACCACTGACCAATTGTTGGGTACAATTAATATTACTACTGATGTAGATTACTTGGAATCTGTTGTTACCCGGTTACATTTCAAAGATGGAGTGTTCCTAACCTCTGATGGGCAACGATACTTAACTGTTCCTAAGATCACAGAATTTTTTTTAATTGGAGCGAAGATGTAGAATGTACAAGCTCATTATTAAAGATGTATTGGCATCCCTCAAAATTGTTGACTAGTATCATATAAACTAATTATATGGATTTAGAGAAAATTCAATACCAAGCATCATGTGATCAATGAACCTCATGATACAGGAGGATGTTGTCATTTTATTGTAGTAAAAAGTGCCAGGAACTACGAGTATTACAATCTGAAGGAAATTTTGGCATTATTTTCTCATTTTTTTACGCCTTTACTGGTTTGGAGCCTGATACTATTACAAGGAAACTTAATGCTTTTACATTTGGTGGAATGCGCATTTTCTTTTTTAAATCTCATGGAAGGTGCCATAGTTTTGACTGAAAACAATCAAAAATTAGTGATGAGAGGAAAAACCATAATATCCGAGACCAGGACACGAGAAGCGGATCAGTACTATTATGTGGGTTTGTTCTCCGACATAGAGTTGACACCGTACGATGGATCATTGATAACCTTCGCAACTACACCTATAATGGGGTTGCTGAAAAATTCAAATTTGTTGAAGGAAGGAGAAAAAGTCTTAACAAATTTCAAAGGAGTGAATTTTGTTGCTACTAAAAACTCAAATCTTCTGAAAGAGCTAAACAATACATTGAGACGTCCATTCCTTATTGATATGAAACCGCCTGAAACTGAATCATTAAACCAATTTTTGAAAAGAAGGAGAGCGGATGATCTTGAATCAGTTAATGAGCAATCTCCTAGTGTCTCTAAACGAGCTAAAACGATTGCGAGTTCAAGTTCTTAATCATTCATTTTTTACAAATATTATTATGTTTGTGTTAATTTTCCTTCATACTCAACGGATTAAATATCTGGTCGCTGTCGTGAGAAGGGACCGAAGGCGATGGGCTGAGTTAAAATGAAGAAAGAAAGCAGTTCGTTACCTTACTTCGCCGCGGTCTGGACAACCAATATTGTAGTAGCTTAGATTTATTTAAGAAAAATAAAAGAAAACTTAAAACTAACAGTACGAAATCTTTTTCTTAATCTTAAACCTTATGACGTCTTTTATAATAAATTACCTCACAATGAAGTGCAACCAAAGCTTTCGGTAGTTCAAGATAAAATTCTAACTAGGATTACAGAAAATGTTTTTCTTAACAATTTTCATACTGTAATGTATTTAAATAAATGTAAAATCAAACAGATCTTAACTAAAGCTTAAGGAGTTGTCACTTTGACATTTGGTTTGGTTGGCGCTCTCTGGGTTTGCGGCACCTGACCAGAAAGGAAGTCTTTCCCGCGACAATCAATTTTAAACATGTGACAACAAATCTTGTAACAACCCAATAATTAATTGACAACATAAAACACTTATTTTCTTGAACTATTTATTGAATTGTAAAAAAAAATTAATTGAAATTAATTTTCAAAAATGTTTGCTCTGTGTACAGTACACTAGAATTAAAAGTATACCAAAGCTCATAAAGCTTTAACAGATGTCCTTAAAAAGCTCTTCCAGCTGTAATTGTTCTACTCCACCAAATGGGTATAAATAGACGGCATCGATCGCAAGGTCTTCACTCTTGCTCAATCAGGAGTTTGATGTGTCATTCGTTGCGACCGTTTTTTAGCGTCCTTGGAAGAACACACCACACTTCTTGCGCATATTAGTTAGTAAATATATTTTGCCCATTGGCTGATTATTTTACCCCTTGGTTGACCCTTTTAGAAGCCCGTACTTTAACAGATACTGCAGTCTTGTGGAGGCGCATATATCGAGTCACACGTCCCATCGCCTTTTTCCGCTCTACCGACTCAAGTTGCCACGACGGTATCATCCCCGTCTACGCTACATTGGCACCCAACTAAAGGCCTAATTCGATATTCAAGACGGATAATTTAAGAAGAAGTGAACGCATTTCTGCTCGAAGTGCAGAAGAAGTAGCAGCAAACGACATGGCTCATTTATCTGCGGATCAGCTGAGAGTGTAATGTATCTTACGCATAAGAAGTTATGCCCGAATATAGATGGCGTCTGTAAGATGCTATCGCAATATAGATGTCGGGCTCGATGGCAAGGAGATATTTACAATTAAGATTTTGTTTATCAAAGAAAGAACGTGTATTCGAATTCATTCCAGAACAAACCACAGAGTGAAACGTACTTGATTATTTCAATTTAAGTTGTTTTGAAGAGCAAAATAAATGGTGTTTCCACTTATCATATAATTTATCAATAAAATATTGCGTTAAAGAAAGTGGTGAACGCAATAATAGAGCTCAATACCGCCATGATAACGCAGTCTGTAAGCAGAGGCAGCATTAGCCATTGCAGGGAGCGTTTTAAAGGGGAAAGAGATCCAATTGCGGTGGAAGGTTTCATCGCTACAATAAATATTTACAAAGACATAGAACGGATATCTGATGCAGATGCGATAAAAGGATTTCCGCTTCTTCTACAAGATGGTGCTGTTGCCTGGTGGCAAGGTGTACAAGGTACAAGGAGAGGCTGCAACATGGCAAGATGTTCTTTCTCAATTACGTAATGCCTATGCTTTGCCCCTACTAAGCCGGCGTATCGGATTTTTTTTGTTGAAATTTTTGAGTAAAAGCACAAGCCAAAAGAATCGACGGTTGATTTTATCTCTACAAAAAGAGCAGTGCTTTCACAACTAAGTGAACCAATCTCAACCGATCGAATGATGATAGACAATGTTTACGATTTACGAAAGATCAGCCCAACAAGCTCCTAAATTTTTGAAGCAATAAATTTATTAAGGAAGTCAGTACGAAACCTTAAGATTGATTCGCATCATAGAATGAATTAACAGATGTATAAATTAATTATAACTGAACTACAAAATATGATCCAAACCATAACATTAGCTATGATAGGTAGATAATCTAAACCCAGCAATTTTAAACGTACGGTCTCGTAATACAAGAAATTACAAAACATGAACATGAAAAACTAACATTGACTGATTTAGTAGTCGTTTCAAAATTTCAAATAGTCCAAGATAATAACGTAATTATAATTTGTATAAAATATCCGATTACACTGGTAAACACTAGTCATGTTACACGAACTCTGATAGCTAATACTGTTTTAGCCACCTAACCATTAATAAATTGCAGTAGCTTTGTTTTGACTGGCCTCAGATTGTTTGTGATGTTTTGATAAGCATAATCTGTACTAGGGCAATAAATGCAAGTAAACGGTCGCGAATAAATAGACATAAAATTAATTATTTTTGTATTAATTCAAATTTAGTGCTTTATAAGTAATTGTTGAGATTGTCTGATTGTCTAAATACGAGGGCTATTCCAAAATCAACCTCTGATGTGTTACAATTGGTTGCATGCCGCAACCAGTACATTATTCTCTAATAATATGCCAAGTTTCGACCGTTTTCGTTCGCTATTTTTCCAATAGTTGCCGTTTTAACATGGAGAATACAATTTTATATCCCGCCGCCTGTGAGGTACGAAGTGTAATTAGTTTTTTGCAAAGCCGAAAGAAATGGTGCAGCTCAAATTCATCGTCGGTTATGTGCTGTTTACAGCAATACAGTGATAGATAGACAATTTAAAAACGGACGCACAGATGTGCGAGAAAACAGGCGTTTTACCATTTCAGATCTTGCGACAAGATTTTCCGTAATTTCACGAACTATTTATACAGAATCGTGTCTGAAAACTTGGGTTACCACAAATTCTGTGCCAGTTGAGTCCCAAAACAGCTCACAGATGTCCACAAGACCCAACGTGTCAATTCAGGAAAAGCATTTCTTGAACGTTTACAAATGAAAGGTGAAGAATTTTTACAGCAAATTGTGACTGGAGATGAGGCTTGGGTCCAGTATGTAAACTTAGAAAGCAAAGAACAGTCAAAGCAAAGGATGCACACTCATTCTCCAAACAAGCCAAACAAATTCAAATAAACTTTTTCCTATCGAAAAATGATGGCTACTGTTTTTTGGGACAGTAAAGGCATATTGTTGACCGAGTTTATGGAACCTGGAAACACAATAAATACAGCGGTTTACTGTGAAAATCTACGTAAGTTGAGAAGATTAATCCAGAACAAAAGACGAGGAATGCTTAACAAAGGTGTAGTGCTTCTGCACGACAACGGACGACCACACACTTTAGTGGAGGAGTTCAATTGGGATATTATTGATCATCATCCCTACAGTCCTGATTTGGCACCAAGTGATTATCACCTTTTCCCAAAATTTAAATCATCCATTGCATCTCAACATTTTGGAAGTAATGAGGAACTTATGAACGGTGTGAATCAATGCTATTTTTTAAGGAAGGTATACAAAAGCTCGTCCCACGTTACCAAAAATGTATAGATTTAAACTGAGACTATGTAGAAAAATAATTTAGATGTTAATAAAACTATTTTGTGCAAACAATTAAAAAAAAAATGAAATTAATTTTAAAAAATATTTTTCACTTCGGAGGTTGATTTTGGAATAGCCCTCGTATGTCGAGAAATTGTAATAGCGATCCTGATTCATTTTGTTATATTTGTGGTGAATTAACTTTCAAGAAACAAAGACGAAATCTTACTACACTTTTACTAACACTTGGAGAGTTATCGCCAGTATTTTGGTTTCTCTGTGGCTGATCAAGACAAACCTTGGGCCCCTCATATTTGTTGCATAACTTGTGTTAAGAATTTAACTGATTGGAAGAAAGGCCACCGCCATATGCCGTTTGCGGTACCGAACCAAGAGATCACGTTTCGGATTGCTATTTCTGTCTTATAGATATAAAAGGTATTGTGGCGACCCAGATTATTTATTTTATATTACCTTTAACTACTAAGTATTAATTACTACCGTATTAAAACATATCGATATACCATCCCTACTATATATCAAGCGTGACTCTAAGATGTAATAGCAGAAAGATTAGTTTCCGTCAAGTAGCCAAACTGTACGATCGCACTCTCCTCCGCATATACGAAGATTTAATTTTTGATTAAAATATATATGTATAATAAAGTGAATTGTAGCTATCGAACATCATTGTTTTATCTTTCGAACACTATCTCCACAGTATTAATTTCAAGAAAAAACACATAGTCAGTTACCCTAATTTACAGTCAACTAAAAGACCAGTACTTCATAGTGACAATTTGCCTATACTAGTTACACCGTTGAGATTCAAAATTCACAACAGCCTTCCACTGCGAGCCAGTCGCGGAGTTTGATGACTGTAAGTTTGAAAAAATCTCAGTCAAGCCACATTTCATAACTCAAGAAGACTTAAGCGACTTGAATTTGTCAAGTCAAAAAAGCAGTCAGAACTCTTAGGAACTCGATTAAAACAATGGAATTTGCTACATCAAGAAACTAAAATAAGCCATTTTCGAAATCGTGATATACGAGTACTCTTCAGATCATACTACTCTCAAGATGGAGACTTGGTGTATTGTAATAATATAAAAGAGGTTATGCAAAATTTGGAAATTGTATCCTTCTCATGACCGCTTGTTCATTGACTCTTCTAAAACTAGCTTAAAAGCCGTTTTACTGCATAACGGAAATGTACTTCCTTCTGTACCTCTGGACCACGCTGCTAATTTGAAAGAAACTTATGAAAACATGAGGCTGTTACTTGAAAAAATCAAATACAGTACATATTCTTTCAAAATCTGTGGGAATTCGAAAGTTGTTGGCCTATTATTTGGACTTCAGCTGGGCTATACCAAACTGTGCTGCTTTCTCTGTGAATGGGATAGTCGGCATAAAAAAAAACATTATCATGGCCTAAGTATGGCCTAAGCGAGCATCTTTAACCCCTGGACAAAAAAATGTGAAATATTTACCCCTATAATACTTCTTCCACCATTACATATTAAATTAGGCCTTATTAAAAATTTTGTTAAGGCGATGGAGCGCAATGGAAACGGATTTTTGTATTTAAAAGAAAAATTTCCTAGAATAAGTGATGCGAACATAAAAGAGGGTATTTTCGTTTGACCTCAAAAGATCCAGTGTTTGAATAAAAAAAATAATGATCCGGAAAAACGAGCATGGATATCTTTTAAAACAGTTGTTTCAAATTTTCTAGGTAACCATAAGAGTGATAGTTACAGAGAGTTTGTTAGCGAGCTGTTATTGGCTTATCAAGCATTAGGTTGCAACATGTCACTCAAGATTCATTTTTTAGACTCACACCTAGATTTTTTTCTTTTTGAAAAAAAGTTGTTCTTTATATGAAACAAGAACCATAAGCCAAGAGGATGGAAAACTGTTGAAAGAGAAATCAATTATAAAATGTAAAAATGAATACTTCAATGTCGAAATCTGTAAATTAGAATTACGAGTAAGAACTACATTTTGTAAACTCATATAGGTTACATACTCCAACAAGAACAAAAGTGTTTTTTTCTCTTCATAACCAACTTGATTTTCCTACACCTCTTCAAGGTGAACGAACAAACGTGTAGAGACAATGTTGCAACGATATCTAATATCACACAGCAAGTCGCCACGCGCATTTCCGAATTTGCTGAGTTAGCAAAGTATGAATAGATATAAGGGAGTGACAGATTGTCACTGTTGGATCTGGCAACACCTACTTTTTGTTGAATGTCTGTATAGTTTGACATTCTTTCATTCTCCTTTTTCTTCTTCGCTTTACTTTGTTTTATATAAAAATTTGTAACTCACTGCAACGGCCACCTTGACATTGTAAAGACCTTATATATGTAATAAAAAAAAGAAAGAAAGGAATTAATATACGCAACATACATTGTATTGTATTGAATTATTCAACATATTCATTTTTTTGCATTGACATCGATAACCGACACAGATCCATTCTATCAAGAACTCAACATTTGGTGCCTCCTGTGAGGTTCTGAATTGGTTATTTGGGATATCTTGAAGTCATCAGCGGAATATATCAGAGGACCGAACTAACCTAATTTCTGTAACACGAGGTAAGTGCTCTGATTTACTTGTTCTGGTTCTTTAAATAAATGATGACTGAGGGTAAGGAAATATCTGGGCTTAATGATATTGTTGCGGAGCAGTTGGGACTGCTAGATTCAATACAAAAGGCACTGCGTAATTTTAAGAAAGATTCTTCTACTCGTAAAACTGAAGCGTACCATAACGTCCGTCTGGATTCTTTGTCGTCATATCGAGGGGAGTTTCGATCAAATCATCGTATTTTAATTCGACAGTCAGACAATGCTGCTGTTAAGGAAAATTACGTAGATGCTGATATGTGCAACAAATTCGAAGACATTTATATCGACGCTGTTACTACTATCCGGGAGTCTCTCGCTGCAAGGGCGGTATCAGCACCGAGGAATGACACTTCTGTGGAGTCTGATTGTTTGAACAATTCCTTTGTAGCTACAGGGGTTCCTCTACCCGAAGTGAAACTTCCAACTTTTAATGGAAATCATGTCGAATGGCCAGCCTTCAAAGAAATATTTTTGGATAGAATTCATCGAAGTGAAAGATTAAGTAACCTACAACGATTTCATTATTTAAAATCAGCGTTAGTGGAGGATGCTGCGCAAGACATTCAACATATTAGCCTCATCGGGGAAAGTTACATGGAAGCATGGAATATGTTGTGTAAGCAGTACGACAACAATCGCATTCTCTTTACCCATTACATGGACGTATTGGACCAACAGCCAGATGTACTACGAGATGACCCTACTTCACTCAAACGGTTTACCCAAACTTGTCGCTCTTGCATTAGTTCCATTAAGAAGCTGGGTGTTGGTGGGGATGAACAAAATTCCGTGCTGGTGTACTTTCTTGTTAAAAAATTACCTCACTCTATTCGGAGTGAGTGGGATCACTCTCTACGAAAGAAAACTAGTATTCCAACCTTTACTGAGCTTTGTACCATACTGGATGAACAATACCTCATGATGGTAACTTCTTCAAGGTCGAATAATAAGCATTTAAACCAATCATTAAAGCCGCATAACCAGCCGATAAAAAAGTCTACGGGAAACTTATCATGCGGGAAGAGGGAACTTAAATCTATGCACACGGTAAAGAGAACGTCAACAATATTATGCCCCGTTTGTGAGAAGGCCGATCATCCAGTGCGGGGGTGTCCAAAATTTGCCGAAATGAGTGTAACAGAAAAACGAGCTGCGGTGGAAGTATTCAAACTTTGTTTTAATTGTCTAGGTTATAATCATCGATCGTCTAAATGTAGTAGCCGTCGAACTTGCGGTGAATGTGGAGGAAAGCATCATACACTAATCCATATTGATCGAGTTCCCGCAACAACCGCTCAGACAACTTCGTCTACGCATGTGGCGACTGAGGGAGGGATGGTACAAGAACAAACTGGATTATACGACGTTCTTTTGCCAACGGCTGTCGTTACTCTTAAGTCGGTTGCAGGGCAAAATTATCAATTTAGAGCATTGTTGGACCAGGGGTCACAGGCGTCATTTGTGACGGAGCGAGTAGTTCAACTGTTGGGTCTTCATAGGGATAAAGTTTGCATTAATGTTAATGGTCTGTCAGGATCTAAGGTCACTACTGGTCGTTATAGAGTCAATCTATCTGTTGGTTCAAGGCTGGATCCGCTAATAAGATATGAAGTTGTGGCATATGTATTGCCTAAGGTGAGTGGTGTCTTACCTGATAAAAGAGTTGTCATAACCAATTGTACGCATTTGCAACAATTTAGCCTTGCGGATCCAAAATACTTCGAGCCACAATCTGTTGATATTTTGTTAGGCAGTGATGTCTACGATGAGTGTATTTTGGATGATACTCGGCGTGCGGGCAGTGGGCTAACTATCGCTCAGAAAACAACATTTGGGTTCGTTATATCGGGAAAGAATACCAAACGTGTACCTTCATGCACAATATTGTCATCTTTGCATACCCAAATCGAAATCGATTTCCTTTTAAGGAAGTTCTGGGAATTCGAAAATATTGCCGATTCTCATGTTCCCTTAGATGAGGATCAATGGTGTGAAGACTTTTACAAAAATACTCATGAGCGTTCAGAAAACGGCAAATATCGGGTGAGACTGCCACTTAAGATCGATATTAATTCATCTTGTTCTATTGGAAGGTCAAGGTTAATAGCTTTAAAGCGCTTTGAGCACTTAGAAAGGCGTTTGCAAAAAGATAGCCAATTAAAACGAATTTATATCGAGTCTATCAATGAGTATTTAAAAATGGGACAAATGAAGCCGGTTCAGACTAGTGAAGATCAACACTGCGTCGTGGAAAATAATAATGAACAGCGATATACTTGTTGCTACCTTCCCCATCATGCAGTTGTGAAGGAGTCGTCAACGAGCACAAAGGTGCGAATTGTGTTCGATGCATCTACAAAAACTTCAAATGGAAGGTCGCTCAATGATATTTTGGTTACGGGACCAGCACTTCAACAGGATTTATCTGCTATTCTTACCAATTGGCGTACTTTGAAATATGTATTCATGGCGAAAATATAAAAAATGTTTCGTCAGATCAATATGCATGAAGACGACGCACAGTATCAGCGTGTACTATGGAGGGAAGATCCTAGCCATTCGATTCAGGAGTATTATTGTTCCACTGTTATGTTTGGAACTGCCTCAGCTCCCTATATGGCAATACGTACAATGCATCAATTAGCGGACGATGAGGGTCACCGATATCCGATGGCTGAAGAAGTCATAAAGCAGCAAATGTATGTTGATGACATACTCTCTGGTGCGAATTCGATTGAGGTTGCGTTGAGTAAACAGAAGCAGGTTATAGACATGCTGCGGAGCGGATGTTTCGAATTGCGAAAGTGGGCTAGTAATCATCCTAGGTTATTGGACAATGTCCCCGAGGATCACAGGTATACACACGGCTTAATGGAACTCAACACATCGGATAATATTAAAGCGTTAGGGATGTATTGGGACCCAAACACTGATGAATTTAAGTTCAAAATCAATTTTAATATTACCACCGATTCACCTACTAAACGGATAATGCTGTCAACTATCGCACGTCTCTTTGACCCACTAGGCCTCCTCAATCCAGTTATAGTATCGGCGAAGATATTATTGCAACAATTATGGTTAAGCAAAATCGGCTGGGATGCGCAAGTACCGACACCAATTCAAAGGGCTTGGAAACGATTTGGTGATGATCTTCCATACATTACGCAGCTTCGAGTTCCACGATGGTTGGATAGCAAGGACGATTGGAGTGCCTACGAATTACACATATTCTGCGATGCGTCAGTGTATGCTTACTCTGCTGTTGCGTACCTTAGAATTTGCAAGGATCATGACATGTTTTCAAGTAATTTATTAATGGCAAAGTGTAAAGTAAGTCCCACAAAACCGAAAATAACTATCCCTCGAGCGGAATTGTGTGGAGCTGTTTTGGCCACTAAGGTTTTAAAATTTATAAAGCAACATTTGTGTATGGGTATTGGCTCTTCAAACACTTTCTTATGGACCGATTCTTCTATCGTTCTTAATTGGATCAGAGGAGATCCAGGCAGATGGAAACCTTTTGTTTCAAATCGTATTCGAAAAATTATAGCTGAATCCTTTGTCAACCAGTGGCGGCACGTGACTTCTGAAAATAACCCGGCCGATATTTCTAGTCGCGGGATAGCTCCATCCCGACTAGCAGATTGTAGTTTGTGGTGGCATGGTCCAAGGTTCCTTCAGTTATCATTTAAAGATTGGCCCCAATCCATACTAAACACATCGTACAAATCTGTCGAGGAAGAGGAAAGACGATTGAAAACCTTTTTAATTTTGAAACCTGAGACGTATAAAAACCCTTTGCTTAAGAGATGGTCATCATTTTTTAAAATGACACGAATGTTTGCATAGTGCATGCGGTTTGGTAAAAACTGTCGTGCAAAGTTTGCATCGAAATTAAATGGAAAATTACCTTACCGAAAGACCAGACACAGTAAAATCATTGCACATAATACCTTCCTCTGTTACAGATATTTTCAACACCAGGAAAGGCCTGGCAGCACATTGGATGATATTCTCCCGAACATCATCGCCGGGCAGGAATGTTGGATCTGGCAACACCTACTTTTTGTTGAATGTCTGTATAGTTTGACATTCTTTCATTCTCCTTTTTCTTCTTCGCTTTACTTTGTTTTATATAAAAATTTGTAACTCACTGCAACGGTCACCTTGACATTGTAAAGACCTTATATATGTAATAAAAAAAAGAAAGAAAGGAATTAATATACGCAACATACATTGTATTGTATTGAATTATTCAACATATTCATTTTTTTGCATTGACATCGATAACCGACACAGATCCATTCTATCAAGAACTCAACAGTCACCCAGTTAGTTAGTAAGTTTTTATGAAGAATAAAAGTTCTCCTCTGATTTAACCAAATTGTATTTGTGTTTTTTTTTTTTCATTCTCTTCGCGAGTAATTATTTAAGTTATATAAAAGATCATTTCGGTCAGATCTATTAAATAATAAAAAAGGAAAATGTATCAAAATAAAAGGAAATAACGAAAATGTGGAATCATTAAAGATTGTACGATATTAATGCCGGAACTCCTGGAAAATGTTCCTCTTGCTCAGAGACAAAGAATGGTTTTCTAACACGATGGAGCTCCTTGTCATTGTAGCAATAATGTAACTTTGTTTTTAAATCAAAAATTTAATGGACGGTGGATTGGCCGATTTGGTCCTTTTCCTTGGCCACCTGGATCTCCTGACCTAACACGCCAATGGATTTTTTTTTTTTTGGGGAGCCATAAAAGAAAGGGTTTATTTGAATGAGATTTCACAAGTCGGGAAGAGCTGCAAGAGAGAATAAATACAGTGGCAGTGAAACTAAGAGGCAACAAACTGCAAACCAAACATTACTTTGCAGTCTGAAATCATCAAACGCGCTAGAACGTGCATCCAAAGGCACGGCCAACATTTCAAAAATTTAGTATAACGACTCTTTTCAGGACCACAAAAACTATTTTAAGGGAAATTAAATTTATTTTGTGGCCCATTTGCCAGAATAAAATAATGGTTTGCAATAACTTACGTTGTTCGTAGGTGGAAAAGTCATACATAAAAATCGTAGATAATGAAGAGAAGACAAAACTTTTGACAGAAAAAGTTAACATAAAAGTTGAAAATTTCGAGATAAACGCATTTTTCTGATGAAATTGGTTCAACGATTTTTCAAAATGTTAGCTTTAAAATGCCATAATTTTGGGTGACATTCATTGAACTCGACGAAATTTTAGTATTTTATGCACACTGAAATTTTCCTTCAAAAATGTACAAAACGGTTTCTTAAGCTGAATCCGTTAGAAAACTACGGCCTTTTAAGAAGTTTTACCTCGAAATCAGAGGTTCCCCACTTTAACTTCCTATAACTTGGATTGGGGTGAAAATAGACCCTCCCCCCTGCCATACAATTTTTTGTTCGCCATAATTTCAGGAATATTCAGCTATCAGGATGAAAACCTAAACAGGGACACCCTGTATATGCCTTACTACGCCGATTCCGCGTATATGTGGAGGGTATTCCGATTCATTCTATCACCGATTGTAATGATTTAGCTCAGGCGTTATCTAAGAAAAGCCTTAATCGTCGCATCGCTCGTCGGGCACATGATCTAAGAAATTATAATTATACCATAAGCCACCGCAAACTGGTATGGGTCATGTCGATGCGTTAAATCGTTCACCGCTCGGTGAACTGACGAAAGAAGACCATAACGGTCATTCCGCCCTCTTTGTTCAGGATGACGATATAGACTTTTACTTACATGCTACTCAATGCCAAGATCCCGAATACTTATTAATGTATTCGTGACCAGTTATAAGATGAGGAAGTGGAAGCGTTCGAAATGTCCAATGGTTAAGTTTACCGCCGTATGGAGCAAGGAAACTCCAGTTATACGACTCGTCCACGAGAAGTTGAGGCATTTAGCTACCGATAACTTCATTACTGATTCCCATCTATGCGTCGACAAATTCAAAGTTATATTCAAAACAGTATCCGGATGTATCATTCATAATCTACTACGTCACATCAATGAGCGGAAATTGCACAACATTCCAAAAGAACCCGTCCCATTCACTACCATTCACATTGATCATTTCGGACCACTTCCAAATACTCTTAATAAAAATCAGCATATATTGGTGATTATTGATGCATTCACCAAGTATGTGAAAATGTACCCAGTAAATACAACCAGCACTAAAGAAGTTTGTGCGGCGTTAGACAAGTACTTTTCATACTAAAGTCGCCTTCGGCGACTCATCTCCGACCGTGGGATCGCCTTTACGTCTAAAAATTTTGCTGCATACCTAGCTAGGAATAAGGTTTCGCACGTTAAAACCGCTGTAACTTCCCCGCAGGCAAATGGTCAAGTCGAGCGAGTCAATCGAGTCCTTGGCAGGATGTTAAGTAAGTTAATCGAACCTATAAAGCAAGCTGACTGGTCGCGCCTACAAACGAAGGTTGAATATGCTGTTAATAATTCCATACATAACTCCACTCGACAATCCCCTAGTATGCTCCTATTCGGTGTTAGGTACCGCGGACTTGAGACCGACGAATTAACTGAATATTTAGACGAACAAAGGGTTGCGGCGATCGCAATTCAACAGTCCCAAGAAAGAAATGAAACACAAACGTAGTGTTTTACCTCGAAAATATGTAGAAAGTGAATATGTAGTGATCCGTAATGTCTACACGTCGATTGGTCAGAACAAGAAATTGATTCCAAAGTATCGCGGCCCGTACGTCGTTCATCGAGTGCTTCCAAACGACCGTTATATTATTCAAGACATTGATATAATTATCAAATAACACAAATACCATACAGCGGCACTCTTGAGGCTGCAAGACTAAAACTTTGGGTCCAAGCCGGAGGTGATTCTTCGGAAGGGCATGATGTGGGCAATAAAGGGGACACTAGATCGAGGTCGATCTAAGACAAGTTGGCCGAATGTAAACTATATTCTTTACTTGATGTTCATAAAACTACAGCTGGGGTTGGCTGAACGACTATGTTCCCTGGTTCCATGGCGTGTACAATGATTTTGACGTTTATTAATTTTTTTTAATAAAGACACATACATATAATTCAACGGCTAAGTGAAATACACGTTTCATTTCTTTTTCTTAATATTCAAATCGAGTGGAATCTTAAACATCCCCTAAGGAAAATTACAATTCAGGTGTGGGGTTGATTCACCTCCAAGTTAATTTTCGATAAAACAAGAAAATACGTAAATAAATAATAAAAAAACGTGAGTAAACGACAAAATCATACCCGTGACCATTAACATAACCTAAATGGCCAACCGAATGAACCGAGCTGAGATAGCCGAGGCATTGCAAAGAAAATAAAAATTACGTTCTTATTAACCCAATTTTCCTGCTTGTTTTTTCTACCAGCCTTTTTAACCATGTCTTCCAAAGGTATTTTGATCGATCCATCACAAATCCAAGGATCACTAGATGACTACTTCAGCACTTGCCCAAACCCAATTCAAGACGGCGCTGAACTCAACTGTTGGGATGAGCGCTATTTTCTTGACCACCATATGATTAAAACCAAGTTCTCCATTTCTACCGCCATTGCCAGGCGAACAGCATTGTTGAATCTCGTTGCATTGTTTTCGGGAAACAACTCGGTTTACGATGGCACAATATTAGACATGAGAATGGCGATCCTATCGATGAATAATCCGGCCGCTTTCTCATCTCTATTATTTGAAGAGATGTTGGACGACTCCTCTTCAGCTGAAGTTTCACAACCTGCCTCCTATAATCAAAAAGACGACATTACCCTCTGATGGTGGTCTTGCGGATAATGTAATTGCGGATCAGTCAGAAATTGAGGAAGTACCAGACACTATGGCCCTATCGTCTGCAGAAATCAAAACATTCTGGGAGTATTTAGACAAAATTCTGAGAGACACCGCAAGCCAAGGGGACATCAACCCTATGGTTGCTTATGTAGAAGCAATAATCGGACTAATTTCTTTACATTGTTTCAAGTTGGTAGCGCGAAAAGCTACCTCTGTATCAGTATCAATGACGAAAAGATTAAACCTGCACTTCATGGACATCTATAAGCCTACCAAATGGTTCAAAACACTAGCTCCTCCCTCACTCCAGACTCTTACCTCATTAGAAGGCATTTTTCAATCTGGGAATCAACTTGTCCTAGACATCCTAGATATCCATGTTAATCGGTAAACTCATTATTGAGAATTCGAAGGCGTCCTCCCCTCAATCGGTAAAGGGGGTTCTGCTCGGCGGTTATTCGGACTCGCACCTGTGAAGCAAATAGAGCAGTTATCGGTAGCGATGGGGATGCCCACCGCAAAATTATGCAGTTTATTATGTACCACTTTAACTAAGGACTCTTTGTTAAATGTTGCTACAATAATGAAACAGGCAGTGTTGGAGCCGGGTGAGTGCACCATTCTGGGTAAAAAATATAAGCTCTCTGGACACAATACTCTTGGAGGTACTGTCGATTGTACAATCACAATCATTATAATCGATTCAGTACTCGTTTAAATCTCCGGCTCATAATTAGATGCGCCGCATTCCTCTCTGTTTATATTGAAGGAAGTGAAATATCAAATATGCAGATATTAAAATCTTCTGCCAATAAAATCGCATTCGGAACAGAACAACAAAGGGCAAAACTATATATGGCCGCCCAAAACACAGCGACAGACGAATCCCAGACGGACACCTCAGCATCTGCTGGTAATATTCGCATACCATCGCCTGCTTTACAATCAGCTGAAAGCATCAACAATTTAGATGCTGAATTAAATCGACTACGAAAGATGGCAGAAATCGCAAAGCTCAGGGCTGAACTCCGTGCATTAGAAGTCGACGACACCGAACCGGAAAGCCAAAGCCATCGTCGACGCCTTGAATTTAGTGATATCGAGTACCCACTTCAGAAATTTAACGGTGACGATAATTATGGAGTGCAGAAGTGGGTTGACGATTTCGAAGAAATCCTGACATCTGGTCGAGTAGATGAAAGAGACAAATTAATTTTTGCTCGCCGGATGATGGAAGGAACTGCACGTAAATTTTTCATCACCACACAAGCTCGCGATTGGAAATCCCTAAAAGACCAACTAACTTTGAAACTTAAACAGAGTCGTTCCCGTC
Organism: Volucella bombylans; assembly: GCA_949129095.1. Taxonomy (NCBI): domain Eukaryota; kingdom Metazoa; phylum Arthropoda; class Insecta; order Diptera; family Syrphidae; genus Volucella; species Volucella bombylans. The sequence continues at coordinate 160,833,740 of OX422141.1, read as the reverse complement.
AAGATGTGTATACAGAACTTGCCAACCGACTCATCAATCGAAAAGAATCTACTCATCAGTACATTATCGAAATGCATGGAATAGCCACCTATACCGACATCACCGAAATTGAATTAGTCCAATTCATCCTCGACGGGTTTGGCGACGTAGGACCCAGCGGATCTATTCTTTATGCAGAACGCACTATAAAAGATCTAAAGGTTATGTACTATAAGCGACGTGCATCATACTCAAGCCTTAACCAACCAAGCTAGTACTCAGAGCCGCACATCCTTCAAAGTCAGACCACTTCTAAACAAAATAAGGGATCGACTACTTCTTATACCAAAGGAAGAACAGTGGACGAGCAAACAATACCCAATAAGTGCCGCCATCACCTAAAGCTGTATAATCCAAAAAAGCAAAAATCTCGTTCTAAGCGGAATATCAGGATTTAGCTACGATTTTGATATATTTGCAGGGGAGCAAAGTAACGTTATTCCAGACGGTGTTTCAGATTTGGGGCGTTAGTGGGAATGTTGTGGCACGGTTGGTATCAACGGTTCCAAGGCATAAGAACAACAAAATATTTGTTGACAACTGGTTTAACAGCCCAAAACTCGAAGTTTACCTAACCAAATCGGGTCTACTTATTTTGGGAACGGTGAGACGGAATAGAATTCCCGACATTGACATTTCAATAGAAAAGGAAAGAAAGAAAAATGGACGAGGTAAGTGGACGAGTTAACTCAACGAGTCTTACAAACAAAACAATACTACGGCGTCATGAATTTCCGCAAAGTTCCGTTCGCTTGGATTCAACTGACCACATTCCGGTATGGCAAAAAACAAGACAGCAATGCCAAAATTATTGCCCATACAGGTCACTCATCATGAGCAAGAAATGCAAAGTCAATCTGTGCTTAGGGCCCAAATTGCTTTGCTTCATTTCACTTATAATTTTTTTTAAATATTTTTCGTAATATAAGTTCTTTTTTAATGAATTAAAACAAAAAATTATTTCTTTTGGTTGGACGAATGACATAATTCGCAAAAAATCTTTTTTTATTTGAAAAATTGCTAACTGCACAACCGGTCATATATGGCGAAGGTTTATGTTTTTCTGTTTTTTTAATAAAAGCAGATTTAATCATTTATTTTTTGTTTTAATCTTTTAGCTCCACCGCGAGCATCGAATTTGTAGAGTTGTAGAGGCTGAATAGGGTCAATGAATGTCGAGAAGAAATTCGCCAGACGAGTCCTGAAACCAAAGGATGTTCCCCTCCCCTCCCAAACTCCCAAAGCACTTCCTTCTTCCCCTGGGCTGGATCAAGGTGTCATACGACCCATGCTGAAGATCAACATGGCTGAGGTCCCAGCATCTCCAAAAATAGCACAGTCGCGAACGGAGTATCCGGATAGTTGGCGACCTCCGAATTAGCTAGCCTTATCTGTATACAGCGGATCTCTGTACAGATGGACACCCCTCTCTCCGCTGCTCGTGGGACCATTTATGGATAAAACGTCTGAAACCAAATCCGAGGCCGGTACTCCTTTAATACCGGGCGGTAGAACGGTGATTACACCGAATACCGGCAAGGCTCCTGCATTGTCGAGAGGAGGCAAAACTGTGGCAGGCCATGGTGCACCATCCTCTAAAGGCAAACGCAACGAGCCTAAAAATAAAAATTCAGGGAGTGTTAAGACTGTGGCAAGCCATGGTCCTATCACTTCCTCCACCCCTAGCAGCAGCAAGTTTATGGCAGGTCACGGAATTGTTGCTGCTACCAAAACTCCTCCCTCCAAGGAGGAATCTGGAGCTCAGGCGCATCGGCAAGCCCCATCTAAGGCGCTCTATCTAAGACGCCGAAATGCTTCACGCATTATCAAAACCTTCGGATCCATTTCGGAGGTTGAGAGAAGTGCGGATATAAAGAGCAAAGTTAAGTGGGCTAAAAACATCCTAAAAGATGGATTACCCATTGTTTCCACTGCTCCCAAAATGTTAAAAGACTCCTCGAAGCGCCAGAGATCTTTGGAGGAAACCGTGCCGGTTTCCAAGAGGCCCAAAACCCCTGGGCCATCCAACAGCACATCTCTGAGATCTTTCAATGAAGTCCTAAAGGACGAATTGGTGATCGCGGTGATCGATAGGAACGATACCGACGGTTCCATTACACCTGAACGGTGGCAGCTGGTCAAGCTGAAGCTTCCGAGCAACTTCTTGGCCATCATGCGGGAAAACCCCGGACCGCCTCCTATCGCAAGCGACGCTGGCTGGCACCAAGGCCATGTCAAGCTCATCGCATGTTCCAACCAGAGATCTCTTGATCTCTTCACCAAGGCCATAGGTGGTTTAGGAGAGATTTGGCCAGGTGCAAAACTCGAGGTCGACATTCCTAGCAGACCTCGAACTCGTACCTGAATCCCAGCCGAACCCTCCTCTCTAGAAAGTCGCGAAACTGGGGGAACTAAGGGGCTTTTATACATGCGCGTTAATCGTGATCAATAAGGAATCCCTTAATCCTCTGGCGCAGACGAAAGGCATGATTCGGTTCGGATTCGAGTCCATAAAATGTAAGGGTATACAAAAAGGGTGAGCTGGATGCTGATAAGCAACCTCCTCCTCCTTTAATACCTGATATCACAACCTCCTTTCCAGAATTGGATAGCGACGACTCCAACCTGTCCGAGGTGACTATCAAGCCGTCGGTCTCTTCTTCTGACACCCTGTCGGAAATGGAAACCGATGACGAAGCAATTAGAGGTCCTACACGATCAGAGATAGAAGATGAGCTCTTGGGCACATCTTCAGAATCGGAGGACCTCAACAACACCGTGGTGGAGGCGACTCTGGAAAACTGTAGTAACTGGTTTCTCCAGATTAATCTCCACCACTCAAAAAAGGCTTCGGCCGCACTCATTCTGCGTCTTTCTAAAAACCATGGAACCATGGATTGTAGAAGGCGTGGTTCATGGACTTGGGACACCCGCATACGCTCCGCTCTATACAAGAGACAAAGGTAAGATCAGAACTTGTATATTAGTGAAACGTAGCCTTAATGTATTTCTACTTCCCAACCTCAGCGACCCCGACTTAACCGTTGCCAGACTAGAGACTGCCAAAGGCTCCTACTGGCTGGCATCGGCTTACCTTGGCCACGACCATGTGGACCCTCTCACTGATGATAACCTAGAAAGGGTGATACTGGAAGCTGGAAGGCAAAAAACTGGTCTCATAATCGGATGCGACGCTAACGCACATCACACGGTATGGGACAGTACCGACATCAATTACTCGTATAGAGGTGAGTCACTTTTTGACTATATTTTAAGTACTAACCTCTTAATTTGTAATACTGGCAACGAGCCCAACGAGCGAGTTCCGGAATTACCGGAAAACTGATCCTTAGCCACCACATTCAGGATCTTTATACTACAATTATAAGAAGTTTTTCAGCATTGTACTTATGGCTGTGGTCAATGCTAATTACAAGTTCGTCATGGTTGATGTTGGTGCGAATGGCCGCGTATCGGATGGAGGAGTAAATTTTTACACAAACTTCTAGCAGTTATTTATCAATGATTCCTCGAACATTCCTGAAGGAAATTTTTTGCCAGCGTCAGAATCTAAATTACCCTTTGTTTTTTTTTTTTTGGTGACGACGCATTCAGTATGACTGAAAACCTTTTAAAGCCCTACAGCTAACAAAATTTGAGTGAGAAACAACGAATATTTAACTATCGCTAAAGTCGTGCTCGGCGAGTAGTTGAAAATGCTTTCGGAATACTGTCTTCTCGGTTCCAAATATTTGAAAAACCTATGCGATTAAATCCTCAAAAAGCTGCATTAGTGCCAATGACCTGTTGTTACCTTCATAATTTTCTGATAAAATTACGTTGTATGAAAATATACATGAAGGACAAATTATAAAAGGAAAAGATAAGCTAGATCTTCCTCCGTTAAGAAATGTAAAAAATCACAACAATTATCAAACTGCAAAAGAAGTTCGCGATAAATATAGCGATTATTTCAATACAACAGGACAAGTCCCTTGGTAACAAAATTTTATGTAAAACTGTTGAAAAAATTAAATACGATTTTTGAAATAAAAGAATTAATGTTTATTTTCTTAAAAATTATAAAAATTATTGTTCACTTAAACTAAAATAATAACTTCATAATAGTTTTACCAAGTCTACTAATACTGCTGGAAATGGTGAATTTTGTGATTTGTATAAGCTTGGTATATCCGAAAGCGCTGGTGACGGAGTAGATGAACGTTGGAATGACGTTGATAGAAAAGATGCACTTGATGAATTTGGGCTCATACAAGCCAATGGAGATGGGCTATGAGTGAAAACACGTGGTTTATAAGTAGTTGATGTGAAGGACATTGGAGAAGAATCCGATTTTTCTGCGAGCATTGCTCCATGTCTTATTGATTCCTCTTCTGGCACTACTTCTGCCATTTGTGCTTCAAAGGAAGAAATATCGTTTATCTTCTTTTCCACAATCAGTTGACGTTTACGGCTTAGACTTCGTAATTTATCTGCCCATGTCCTTGCAGTGTTGAGGAGCTGATCTTCTCCCTTGTCTTTTTTCTCCATTTTGTCCTTAGCTAAATACTCGCACCCCATGGATAATAATTCTTCCTGTTTGTTCTTTTTTTTTTGGAATAGGGCTGTGCAATGTTTCATTACACTAATAAAATATGAATTGAATAATAATTAGTACATGATTATTTAAGAACATATAATTGTTTTACTTACACTTCCATCCTCATTTTCGAAAGACTCGGATATTGTCGAAAATGATGGCACTGTTTTCTCCAGATGGCTTAAAAAATTCATCGATTCAAACCACCATAACGAAGGGACATAGGGGAGAAGGAGGCAGCTTTGAACAGGGGCAGCTTTGAACAAATGTAAGTGTGAACTAAATTGAAATAAAGTTTTTGCAGAAATATTTTGTATGAGTTGGCAGCACTCACTTGCACAACTGTTACTTGTTACCGCCGACGCTTGTCTGCGTGCCATTTTTATACAAGGTTATTTTGATATCGAGTGTTAATTCAAAAGTTTTTAAAATAAACGCGTAAGGATCTGACAAAATAATTTCGGGGTAAGTGGTTTGGTTTTCCAGCTTATTAGTCACAATGTTTTATAATTCACGCAGTAAAGTTTAGAGTGACAGTCATTTTGAGCATTTTTTTTGGAAATAGCAAAGCTTTACTTTTTAAAGTACCGTTGGGGCAGCTTTGAACTAAATGAATTTCCTTAAATACTAAAACTGCTGTATTTACACTGTGTATTTGGTTTTTAAAGGTAACAATGGTTCGTAGTTACAAAAAAAAGAGAGAGAGTGAAGTCGACGAGCAAGATGTGAAGACTGCTGTTTTGCAAGTACTCGTAATTACTGGCCAAATGAAATTGAGGCTGAAATAATACCTTGCATTATCGAATCAAGAATTATAAAAAAGATATACCGCTTAAATCTGAAGAGTTTACGACTAAATACACTGTCTCTCAAGCGTTTACTAAATATGAAGAACAGATGTTAAAAGAATATCTTTTAAAAAGCTCAAAGATGAATTATGGTTTAACCTATAAACAAGTACGACAACTAGCATATCAATACGCTAGTGCTCTAAATAAATGTCCGGATAAATGGATTGAAAATAGGGAAGCAGGCATAGAATGGTTAAAAGGCTTTATGAAAAGAAATAGAGAACTTTCGCTTCGAAAACCTGAAAACACTAGTTTGTCAAGAGCAACGAGCTTCAACAAACATAATGTTGCACAATTTTTTGACAACTACTCGTATGAAAAAGTTTTACAGAAATATAGTTTTACACCAGACAGGATTTACAATTTTGATGAAACCAATATAATGACTGTGGTACAAGCACCGAATGTTATTGCTCGAACTGGAGCAAAGCAAGTGGGCCAGTGTGCAACTAATAACAATGTGTGGAATAGGAAATGCCATAGGAAACTTCATTCCTCCTGTTTTTATATTTCCTAGAGCTCGTTTTCATGACTCCATGATTAGAGGAGGACCGCCTGGCTGTGTTGGTTATGCCAACAGTCCCACTAGTGGTTGGATGACTGGACCATTATTCATAAAAGTCCTTGAACATATGAAGAGGATAATCAGATGCTCGAATTAGGACCCAATACTTCTTTTGATGGATAACCACGAAAGCCATTGTTCATTGGAGGCCATCAACTACTGTCGCGAAAATGGAATAGTGGTTGTCACATTTCCTCCGCATTTCACTCATCGTATGCAACCATTAGATGTGGCTGTTAATGGGTCTTTCAAGCAAAAGTTGGCAGTGGCTCAAAATGATTGGCTTGTTAATCATCCAGGGAAAATCATAACTATTCACGATTTAGCAGGAATCGTAACTCCGGCATATAACACCACTCATATTGCAAGAAATATGGTTGCAGGTTTTGCTAAGCCAGGCATTCATCCATTCTCAAGGAATGCTTTTTCCGATGATGACTTCGAGTGTGCAGAGGTTTCTAATCGCCCTCTGCCACAAGTATCATCCATTTCTGGTGTGTCTATCTCTGATAAAGATGACTGTAAATATTTCGACAACGAACAAGGAATAACCGTAAACGATGACTAAATATCTATATCTGTTTCAGCCCACCCTTCAACGACTGCTGCAAATTTACCTCTGGAAACGTCAAACTTACCTGTAATAGCTGCATCGGAATCTCCGACTGTACATCCTTCTACGCCTCCAACATCCTTATTTAAGACTTCAACTGTTTTGAAACTACCGTCGTACCGTTAACTATATCAGCACCTTCAATTTCTTTACCTAGCCAATCCAACAAACTTGCTGAAACTGGTTCAGAAGCTCCTGTTATTTTTGTATAAATTGTCCGGCTTTGTCACCACCAATTTCTGAGATTCCTGCTGCCTTAAGCTCACAAACCTTAACAATGAATAATATGAAAACTCCAAGCGAGCACAGCATCGAAAAACATACTATAACACCTGAACAAGTTAGGCCATTTCCAAAAGCACAGCCTCGGATAGAATCAAACAAAGGCAGGAAGAAAGGGAAATCCCACATTTTAACAGATTCTCCTGAGAAAGACCAGATACAAAAGGCCTATCTCGAACGCCAGGAACGGCTTAAAAAGTGCAGAGAAAAGATATTAGGCAGAAAAAAAAGAAAATATTATAATCTTGGTTGTTCTGAACCAAAAAGTCGTTCAAAAATGTCACAACCCAAAACAGCAAGGCGAAAAAAAACTAAAACTATACTGACGTATTCTTCGGATGAAACTGATACAGAAATGGATTTAGGGTCAGAAAATGAAGCAAATGAAGAAAATGAAGAGGACGCAGATATAACTGACTGTGAGGATGAAGGCTGTGAAAAAGAACTTGATTGCAATTTATTAAATCCTGGAGACTTTGTGTTGTCGCGAGTTTTATCTGAAAACAATAAAAGGTCATTTGTATTTGTAGGAAAAATTGTGGAAAAATATGGCAATGCTTTTACTATTACATTCCTTAAACAGAAAGGTGTAATAAATAGATTTTTCTTTCCTGAGAAAGAGGACAAGTGGTACGTAAGCATATCAGATATATTAATTAGACTGCCTCCTCCAATACAAGTCGCTGGCACGTCACGTACACAGTCTATGGTAGGTAGGTACTCCAAATTTATATTTTTCCTTTGCTTGTGATTTATTTCATTTGGTCATATTTACATTATTAGGTATATAGGTACCATTTTGAGCTTCTCAAATCAAGACTCTATTGAGATGAAACGCTGCTTTTATTTTTTAAGTTGGTTTTTTTTAATTGTTAATTCAAAGACTACAATTCTTATTTGTTTTGTAGCTAATTGTTTAAGGTTTAAACTCCAGTGTAGTGTTTAATGTTTACAATAACTTACTTTGAATTGTAAACTTGATTTCAAGATTATTTCTAATTTTCTTGTTGTTTCTTTTTGATCTCAATTATTCCTAGTTATTATTTCATTGTGAAAAATGTTTCGTTTTGTTGAAATTAAAAAATAATAAATATACTGGAAAACTTTCTTAATTTTATTTATTTAATGATAGTTCAAAACTGCCCCGTATGCAGTTGCTAAAACTAATATTCCGGTGTTGGCTTTAATTTATCGTCCACTATGATACACCATAACCATAAGGAGGTCAAAATAAATAGAGTTCTTAGATGTGAACAATATCCATAAAATGTTCAAATCTGCTCCCCACTCCCCTACACGTCGTCTAATGCAGCACCAGAGGATTCGGATTGCCTATTTTTTTTTAACTCCTTTCGAAAAGTACACTGAAATGTATTAATTTTTCTTTTCACTTATCTTCCCTATATTTCCGTAAAACTTTTAGCAACTCCTCATATGCAACACTTTTTAACAGCTTATTTTGGTAATAATCTTTGTTTGATGTGTGACTTCTGTAGCAATTAATAAATTGCTCCAGAAGTTCTTTTGGATCGGTAGGAGCCATTATTTTATTTAGAGCCATGCACTACAGGAAAAGAATTTGGCCTTTGGTATGAGAGAGCAATGAATAGACTAGTCCTAGATGAAGAAGACGAAGTGTCGGATGAGATGATAAATACTCGTATATTTAAAGATTTATTTAAGAATCTTGAAGACCAAGATCACATAGATACTCGGAAGAAGGAGTGGTCATTGCATCCCAAAAAGACTGACGGGTTTTCATTCTTACCATCAAACCAGTGGGCAAACACCAAATTTAGATGGTTTTTGTCTGCAGAAAACTACAAGCTTACAGAGAGAGAATTTCAAGACATTGGGATTAATACGTTGACTGATATCTTTGATATGATTGCTTATTATAGCTTTAAAAGTCAATATTCTGGAAACCCTCTAAAAGTACTTCCCCCATTTCTGAGTTTATTTAAGAAGCTCAAAGAAGGAAAAGTATATGGATATTTATTACCTTTTGCGTGACTCGGTTGAAGAGACTGAGAAATGTGTAACTCTACCGAAGGAAAACCCCATCACAAGAAAAAGTCGTGCATCTAGTTCAAACACTGTATACGAAGATTCTCAATGTCTATCTCCGGTTAGTTTCGGAAGCTTTTCGCCCTTCAATTTTCTTACAGAAAAACCGACTATCTCACTCTTCAGTACAATTATTGAAAAACAGACTCTTTACTGCTGGCTGGAATCTGAGTGTATCGGGCCTGCTCCAGACGATGTTATTAAAATGTCCCCTGATGAGGCTTGGAGATACTGTGAAGATCATTACGAGTACTTTCTTCCAAAGATTGAAGAGAGAAGGGCGTACTTTTCCACTAACCACAATTTGGGAGACAAGCTTGCCACTCAGATCAGTGAAAAAGTCGTAAGTATGCTTTTTGAGAAACAAAACAAAGAACCCGACGTGTTAAGCCAAATTAAGAACCAAATGTCTTCTTTGATGAAAGCCTTGACAGATTTTACTGTCTCGCAAGTTTCTTCTGGTACCTTTACCTATGGTAGAACAGCCAGTTTTCAATCCTCCCCCTATCTTGCCAAAATCTCAAAAATCAAAAACAGGTGACAAGGGCTCCTTTATATTCACTTTTTAATTTTTAATATTTTACCTTACTTTTTTAGATTAAAAATTTTCTTCCGAACCGATGCGAACACGACTTGTGAAAAATGACGAATGATGGAATTTGCCTACACATTATCATTTCTAATGGATCATTCTCCGTCATTCCGGCAAAGTCCACGAAAAATTTCAACTCCCATTATTCTCGCCGTCATTCCAGTCGTAATTTTTCATTCCAAACTACACACTATCATTCTTACAACATTCCAGCAAAAATGTCATTTCAAAAATGATAGTGTGTAGGGTCAATTTGGGTAAACGTAAACTGGGGGAAATGAAAACATGGCTCATAACAAACTCTAGTTAAGTCTCTTTGACACATAAATAAGTAGAAATTGCGGACCCATATATCTTTTGTCTTATACGTCAAACTCATTGCTGTCAAAAGACAATTCATTTGACGAGCGCATTTTTCGTGAACGCTCATTTTTAAAAGTGTCAAACAAGTTGTTAGTCTTTTTTAAAAAATAACTATTTTTGCGGATTCAATTGGGTAAGTACGATTTACAAATATTTTTTAGTTTTAAGTTTTGATTTAGATTCTACGTGAAATAGAAAATCCTAAAAATCCATGAAATTTATGTCGATTCTCATGTGTTTACATTTACCCCAGAATATTTTTTCATATGGGAAAATGTGAACAACATTCTGGTGGTAAATGTAAACATATAATTTTGGTAAAATGACATTTAAAAAAAAAAAAAACATAGTTTTAGTTAATTTCTATTGCTGGTATGCCGCGGAACTACATACTCGTACTAAAGAAGCCGCCACCGCCATATTCAGTGGATGATGTTGCAAAAGCGGTCATCGACGTACAAAACCAAAATATGACGTTCAGAGCAGCTCAGGATGCATATGGGGTGCCAGTATCTGTCATCTATAACAGAATCAAAGGGAGAAAAAACTCAATGGATAAATTTAAGCAAGGACGTAAGATTGCACTTTCATTGGAAGTAGAAAATGAGATTGTCAAATGCATTCTTGAACGCTCTTCATGTGGTTATCCATGCGATAAAGAGGAACTTCTAAATTTAATCAAGGACTATGTCGTTACAAATAGCATAAAGACTCCATTTACTAATTCAAAGCCTGGACAAGAATGCTACAGAAACTTTATGAAGAGACACCCCGAACTATCATTAAAGAAACCGGAGTTACTACAAAAATGCAGGAAGGATGCCAGAAAGCCCCAAGTCATTTACAACTTTTATAATCAGTTGAAAAAGGTTGTAACTGAATATGGGCTTGACGAAAATTCGGACTTTATATTCAATGCCGACGAAAGCGGGTTTTGTAATGATCCAAACAAACTGAAGGCAATAGGAAAAAAGGGAGTTCCAATCAGCAGACTCACTGGAGGTTCTGGACGTCAGTCAACCACTGTTTTGGCATGCGTTTTTGCAGATGGCTATGCTCTGCCTCCTTTAATTATCTTTAAAGGCGCAGCGGTACAAGCTCGATGGACAAATGATGAAGCATATCCTGGAACTTTATATGGAGCTTCGAAGAACGGTTGGATGGAAGAGCCACAGTTCTACCATTGGTTCATAAATGGGTTTGTTCCCTATGTGGCGCGTCTCAGAGAACAAAACAATGTTGTTGATCAAACTGCTTTATTGCTGTATGATGGACACTCCAGCCATATCAGCGTGCGTATAGTGGAAGCTGCTATGAATAACAATGTTCAATTGCTTCGATTTCCCAGCCATTTGACAGACAAGTTACAGCCGTTAGATAAAGCGGTTTTCGGTCCAGTCAAAACGGCTTGGGAAAAAGTCCTTGTACGACATGGAAAAGAAATGTTAGGCAAAGGGTTGTTTCAATTATCCAAGTCTAAATTTACAAAACTACTGGGACAAGTTTGGAAGAGTGCCTTGATTTCCAAAAATATTATTGCTGGATTTGAGTCAACAGGGGTTTTTCCAGTTGATCCATCAAAATTCCCGAAAACAGATTTCAATAAATCAGAGCTGGAAAAATATGAAAACAAAAATGCTTCTTATACGGAATCCTTTCAAACCTCACGATCTCTGGAACACCAGGAGGAACCTTCAACTTCAAATGGTAATTTCACTCTCAAATTCTTGAAAATTAATATAACCAAATAATGACCACATTCTTCCTAGCTCAATCATCTCCAAATATGCATCAGACCCCATTGTTGAGTCTCAGAGACCCCATCGCTATAGAAGGGTTCATTTTGTCGTCACCTCCATCAGTTGGATCACCATTTATCCATACCAATTCTGAAAATGCCTCTACACCATCAACCTCCAAATGTAAATATTTCTTTGATTAAGACTATAAGGCACGTAGAAGTATATGTGTTTCAATTACCTCCTTTCAGCACATTTAGTAAATGAAATGGAGTCCCCATTGTCTCAAAATACATTGATCTCACCCGATTATTCGCCGATACCTTCAACTTCCAAAGGTGTGAACAATTCTAATTTAAATTCTATTCTATAATAAAATCTTGCTTGTTCATTTCATTATTAGTTGCTTCATCAGTTGCCCCCATGGCCCATTTTTTCGCAGTTCCTTGTCAACTTCAAAACGCAACTCCGAAACGAAAAGTAACACCCCGTTTAAAGCAGCTTCAATATGGAGAGATTTTAACTACGGATGAAGTTCTCCAGCGTTTGAAAGAAGCGAAACAAAAGAAGATTGAAAAACTTCAGCCAAAAAAGAAAGTTCCAAAAGGGAAAAAGAAAAATATTGCATCTTCATCTTCATCTTCTGACGAAGAAACCCGAACCGTCAACTATGAACCAACTAATGATGATCTTGTAGATTTAGACTGGGGCGAAGACGAAAATGGGAGTGGACCTAATGAAGTTGAAATGATGGAACCGAAACCAATTAAAGACTTTCAATTGGGAGAATTTGTTCTGGCTTCCTTTAAGGGTGGAAAGAGAAATTCGAGCTTGTTTAAGTACGTTTGCCGAGTAGAACAACTTGATATTGAAGAAAAAGAAATAAAAGTTCGAGGGTTATCTGCGGTAAACTCATCCAAAACTGTGTTTAAGATAGTTAAAAAAGATGTGAGTTTCATCAAAGTATTTCAAGTAATTGCAATGCTACCATTACCGAAGGAGGGATTAGAGGACGACGGAACAACAATTTATTCATTTGATGGATATGTCCCTGTGGAGGAAATTCGATAATAAACAATACTTTTTCTTTTTCATAAACAATTTTTATTTTTCTGTATTTTAAAATAAATCTTTAATAATTATAAATTGATTTATCTTCTTTTTTGGGGTAAAAGTAAACACTCACTTTGTGTACCTTTCTAACTGCCAATGAACCATATATTCGCTTTTGTATTCATTTTCGCTATAGCAGCTTCCATTATCATGCCTAGTGAATGAAATACCTGTTTACATTCACCCCCGAATTTATGAAAAAACAAAAACATGGTGGGGTATTTGTAAACATACCAATTTGGACAATTATTTAAACAATTTCGGAAATATTTTTTTATATTTATACAAAAGAATTGCCATTATTTAATATTTTCATCTAAAGATTTCCGTCAAATTGCTTCGTGAAAATGTATTAAGAACTGAAGTCAAAATTTAAAAAAAAACTTGAAATTGTTTACAATTACCCACATTGACCCTAGTCTACTTTAAAGATCAGATAATTCTTTTAATTTATTTATTAAGGAATAATGTCTACGATTACCCGGACCACTAATCTAAGTGGTTTCCCGGACCACACTAGGAACCACCTGTAGCAAGTAATTTATTTTGTTTTAACGTAAGGAGGAAACCACCTGTACATTTGGCATCCCAACGTGAGTCGCGAACGGCGAGTAAATGACAAAATTACAGCATAGACAGGATCCATAGCCATCGTAGGATATACAGAGCGCAAGCAACATGCAGCACGAATGGTTGGCGCCGCTCTCATGCCGATGTATGCTCCCGAAGCCACCGCTTGATTTAATTGAGAAAATGACATGCACAAAATTAAACAAAAACGGTTTCTCTCAGAGAGTAAACCTCCTACATAATGACTGTGCAATTTTTTTTTTGTTATAGTTAGTGCAACAAAAAAAAATCAACTCAAACTTCAAATTGTGTATAATTTTTTTTTTTATAAGAAGGTCAATTTGAAGAGCAAGTGTTTATATCGTTTTTAATTGGTTCGCGTACATTTTATAGATTTTTTTTGTTTTTTCTCAATAAGTAAACAGTCAATTGATATAAAAGTAAGTTTTTCTTAAATAATTAGAGATTTTGTTTAATATAAAGGGTAAATGAAAGTAAAATTAATTTATAGATAAAATAGTGTTTTTTGTATTCATTAGACGAAAAGCATAGTTGTTCAGTGTTGTTCAAGTTGGAGACCGTGTTTGTTCTAAAGCCTTTTGCATATGCACTTGTCAACTGAACGCACTCATCCCGCAGGACAGCCCGAACACACCCCAGAGAGCGCTGTCAAAATTTAATACTCGACACTCGTACGATTAGCGGAAACAAAGACGGTGGATAACGTTTCTCCTCTGTTGGGAGATTTTATTATTTTCCTTAAATAAATTAATTATTTGTTGTGTGCTTCAGTGTTTCTTTTATCCTGACAACGTTTCTCTCACAGTTCAGAAGTGGGATATATACCTGATCATGTCACACATCAAGCTGGACACTCTCTTAATGAGACAACTGAAGGCGATACTCGAAGCGAACAATTTGCCGACACGCGGTCGCAAAGCGGAATTGTTGGCACGCATACTCGAGCACACCAAAACGGACGAAATCGACGCCAACGAATTAAGAAACATCGAGGATAACTACGAAGAAGTGAACAGCAACGATCAAAATATGCAATAGTTGACAAGGGCGGTGGAGAATTTGACTCAACAGTTTTCTACTCTTTTAACGGCTTTTAATTCCAACAGGTCCACGTCGTCACCAACAGCCATTACTGGAAATGCAACACACGCTAGTCCGTCATCACCGTCAACTTCAACCTTCACACCAACGCCACCTTCCACAACCGCAACGGAGATACAAAATCTCATTCCAGAATACCATCCGTCGGAGGAGCTCTCTCCAACAGCTGAACAATACTTTGATCGTATTAACACCCTCATCCAACTCTATGCATGGAACGAAAAAACCGTACTCTACGTCGCACAAACGAAAATGCGTGGCCCAGCGAAGCAGTGGTCAGATTCGTTGTTAGGCGAAATACAATCCTGGCAAGAGTTTTCCCGACGACTTGTAATAGATTTCGGCAAAAACGAAAACGAAGCAGACATCCATTTCAAATTGTCTTCGAGCACACGCAAGCAAGGCGAGAACGTCATCGACTACTTTTATCGCATGCGGGCGCTTGGGCAGAAACACCGATTGAGCGATGCAGCTATCATTAAATATATTCGTTGTGGAATCAATCACAGCGAAATACAAACAGCACTGGCGGCCACGTACTTCACGGAATTAAATGATATGCGCAACAGCATTGAACTAATCGTCCATCAGGATGACAGTCGCTTTCATTGTGTTTCCTTTAACTGCATGCCGCGCGGCAGAGCTTTGACAGCGCTACACGACACAGACACGATACACATTCTGTTCAGCCCTTAAGAGTGAGATGGAATGATAGACATAAAAGGTACTGAATTTTGATTGCTTGAATATCGAATCAGTCTCGTCGCAGCAACCGATCTTGAACATCATCACTATGGAAGATCGGAAACCAAAACCTGTGATGAAAGAATCATTCACAAAAAAAAACAAACTGCAGTATACCGTTTTTAAAAATCCATTCAAATACTGTGAAATGAAACCAAAATCATATTCAGACTATCCGTCATCTGATTAACCGTCACACGTCACACATACAATGCAAAATTCTTTTCTTTTTTCTGTCCCCAATCATATCGAAAGAAGGGAGAGAGTGGTGCGAGCCCCGTGATTTTCTTCTCGAAAACTAGATTTGAATTGCATGCGGTAACATGTTTCTCTCGATTGATTTTAACAAATTCAAACCAATCATTTTTTTCATTTCAACCATCACCATCATCGTCCAGTGTAAGACTTAAAAGAAAAGGTGTCACGGCTGTTTCATTGAGTTCGCGTTTTGGAAAAAAAAAAAAAAAACACGAAATCGAAACTTATGCATCGCGATTAGAATTATTGGATGGTCGTGTAAAAAAGCGAAAAACTATGAAAAGAGCAGAAAACGAAGCGCTTGATACGGCTTTATATGTACATGTGGTTTGTCCAAAACAGATGTGAAGGAATTCCATTGTCTAGACCGATTCTTGCCGAAAAAGTTTTTCAGTTTAACGCGCAATTAGGTGGCAATGCTAGTTTCAAAGCGAGTCGTGGTAGGGTTGACAATTTTAAAAATCGCCATGGCATATGCGAGTTAAAAGTTGAAGGCGAAAAGTTGAGTGCTGCTGGTCGATCGACTATTAACTCTTATAAAGAGAAATTTGCAAAAATGATCGACGAAATCGGACTAAACTGTGATCAAATGTGAGTTCGGCGAGTTTTTCCGACGTGAATAGACGTGTGTGATTACGTTGTTAGTGTTGCTTTAAAATTCATAACGCGGTCTCTCAGCACCTATTGAATAAACTAATAAACTTTAATCTATTCCCTTCGGTGATATTAATACTCAAATAGTGGAAAATAGTGAAAGAATCAACAAAAATATGCGCCTTTACTAAAAAGTGATAAGTGTAAAAACCCATTTGATTTTATACACCAGAACATTCCAATATTTACAATGGCTCATAATTCAACTGAAACCGGTCTTAAGAGAACTAATATTCCACAAGGCCAAATATCTATGAAAGAGAAGAGCGTCACACCTCAGCTGAATGCAAATGCATATGAGTGGTCCACTGTAATGGGCAAATTAAAACGATCAGCATTGCATTTCAACAACAACAGCAAGAGAAAGAGAAAAAATTAAGAGTCAGTTCACGTATCTCATGAAGACCCACCAAAGTTCGACAACAATTCGTTTGGAGCACTTTTGGACTTGGAACATATGGACACAGGCCAACATACCCATGAAGAATAAAAAACCAGAGAACATGCTGTTAATCCCGAATGTGGAGCAAGTGAGAAACATAATTTGTTAAATAATATTTGGTGCAAACTGCACACTAATTGCCGAGTGTATTAAGCTTGCTGCCGCAGATTGTCAAGTTAAAGATATTCAATATAAGTTTGTTAATATTGGTTGTCAAACATTCCAATATCTACAATGGCTCATAATTCAACTGAAACCGGTCTTAAGAGAACTAATATTCCACAAGGCCAAATATCTATGAAAGAGAAGAGCGTCACACCTCAGCTGAATGCAAATAAATAAATAAATAAACGACACGACACGACAAACGACTAGTGTTGTTAACAACAAACGACAACGCGAATAGGGGTGATTATCACAATCACATATTTTCATTCTTTTATTCGCACTGTAATTTCATACATGTGGGATTGTAACGGACAGACTTACGGTACGGTACACACGAACGCTAACGACATACCATATACACACACTACTACGAACAATGCGAACAAAAACGAGAACAGACAGAGAACAATGACAGTCATCCTCCAACCGCCAACAGTACAAGACGTGCTTATTAAATGTTATGCAGTGCGCAACCGTCAGTTAATTAATTAATAAATTGTATTTTTATCGGAAGTGTGTGACTTTTATTTCAAGTAGAACTAGAACCCACAAGTGGGGGCTCGTCCGGGAAATTTTTTATTAAAATATAATCCTCATTAAAGGATGAGATCAAATATTCGATTCTCTTGAATGTGCACAAAACGGCGACACCAATCACGTGTGTGTGAAAAAAAAAAAAAAAAAAAAAACAAAAGAAAACCTAGACGTAGCAGTGAAAAACATCAACCCCGTGTGTGTGAAGAAAAAAAGAGCCAACAAAAAAAAAAAAAAACACAATTAACTGTGTGGCCACAAAGAGACAACAAATCAAATAAAGACAAAGGAAAAATTGTTATACGTGAATGTGGCAGTGGAAAAAGAGCATCAACTCAAAAGGGCGATAGTGCGTCGTTCGGGCAAACAAACAAACAAAAAATAATAATAAAAATAAGTGTCTGCCTGCAAACGAGTTTAACCGTATCGCTGTTGCATGCTCCAACGGAAAAAGAAAACGGAAATCAGCATACCTACACATAGACGGAGAAGAAGAAGATAACTGATCGAGGTGCAGCTGTAGAGTTGTAGTTGATAAGATTGGTTTGTAATAAGTTGTAAGCGTTGCCACTGCTGTAGAAAAGTAGTTTAAGTAATTTCAATTCTCATTTTTTAGTAGTTTACTAAACTTAGAATTTAATAATCATTTGAGAATGATGGAAGTAGAGGCGATTTTAGGGTTGACGGTTGAGGGGTTGAGGGAAAGGTTGACCCAACTAGAACTACCGACGAACGGACTAAAAACAGTACTACAGGACAGACTCCTCGAACACTACGGCTTGGATCGCGGCAAAGAGACAGAAGATGACGTCGAATCCTACGTGTCGACAGGGGCCGCAAATACACGCAGTTTCTTTACGCTCCGTGACATCGAGGACGCGCTTTTACCATTCGATGGCACCAACTACCCCGATGTCAAAAGGTGGGTGGAAGAGTTCGAAGAGAATGCGGTCACCGTCAATTGGAACGGATTGCAGAAGTTCGTATACGCGAAGCAATTGTTAAAGGGTGCTGCGAAGTTGTTCATCCGAGGGCAGTCAAATATACGAAATTGGCAATCGTTGAAGTCAGCTCTCATTGAAGAGTTCGGAGTTCAGTCGTCGTCAGCAGATGTACATCGAAGGTTAGGTAATCGGAGGAAACAGGCGTCCGAGTCATACAGGGAATACTTATACGCGTTGATGGAGATTGCGAAGTCCATCGAGTTGGATGAAGAGAGCTTGGTTGACTACTTTGTGAGGGGAGTACCAGACAGCACTCAAAATAAGGCTGTACTTTACCAAGCAAAGAATGTACGCGAGCTCAAGGAGCAGCTACGCATATACGAGAAGATTCGTGGTCCCGATCCGCAGCCATCAAGCTCGAGAGGGAGCCACAAGAATCCATCGAGTCAACGACTAGCAGCAGTCACGAAGCCGGAAGCCAAGGCGAGAAAGTGCTTTAAGTGTGGCAAGCCAAACCACATCGCTCGGGAATGCACCTCTAACACCTTCAAGTGCTTCAAGTGTGGACAACCAGGTCACCGTGCACGGGAATGTAAAGAAGAAAGGGAAGTCAAGAACGAAAACAGTAACGTTCACGCCGCAACATCGGATGACGAAGCTGGTTCTTGGCCCGAAGCCCGAGTTAGCCCAGCAACTGGAACGAACCGCATATTCAAAGACATAACGGTGGGTGGTGTCACGTTGTCAGCACTATTGGATACCGGAAGCGACTTGTGTCTGCTTAGATATGACAGTTTAGCCTTGATGCAGTTTGTAGAGCTAGACAAAATGAAAAGGAATTCGCGAGGTATAGGGTCGGGGAAAGTAACGACACAAGGTAGTTTTTGGGTAGATCTACAAGTGGATGGGGTCGAACTAAAACTAAGATTCCACGTAGTAAAAGAGAATGACATGCAGTATGCGGCGGTGATAGGGAACGACATCCTAGCTGAGGTAGATTTGTCGATTACTGACGGAGGCGTAGAGTTTAGGAACAAGCGCGATTTAGTCGAAGCAGTCGCAGAGCACACAGTTGGTGCCAAGTTGGACAAAAGCCATGAGTACACTGCTGGTTGCGGAGGAGTTGACCGTGAACCAGAAGTACTGGACCATAGCATCGTCGCAGAGCACACAGTTGGTGCTAAGTTGGGCAAAAGCCATGAGTACACTGCTGGTTGCGGAAGAGTTGACCGTGGCCCAGAAGTACTGGACCATAGCGTCGTCGCAGAGCACACAGTTGGTGTTAAGTTTCGCAAAAGCCATGAGTACACTGCTGGCCGCGGAGGAGTTGACCGTGAACCAGAAGTGCTGGACCATAGCGTCGTCGCAGAGCACACAGTTGGCGACAAGTTGGGCAAAAGCCAGGGGTACCCTGCGGGTTGTGGCCGAGGGGGCCGTGAACCCGAAGTACAGAGTTACGAAGAGGATCATGAATCGGAAGTAGCCGGGTTGGCTGAAGAGTTTCGATCCATCTGTCTGACGGTGGAAGAAGGAGTATTCGAGAGTGGAGAAATGGTCGACTTAAAACACTTGAACACAGAGGAAGAAAGAGTCTTGCAAAGGCTGATAACCGACTACACACCAGCTAAGAACAACAATTCACCGGTCGAGATGAAATTGGTTCTGACTGACGAGATTCCTGTTTTCCAGCGACCCAGACGTATGCCGTATGCAGACCAGCAGTGGGTACGAGACCAAGTCCAGCGGTGGTTAGAAGAAAGGATCATACAACCAAGTACATCCGAGTATGCATCGCCGATTGTGCTTGTGTCGAAGAAGGATGGAACTAAGAGACTATGCTGCGATTACCGGAGACTGAATGAGAAGATCGTGAGGGATAATTTTCCCATGGTGCAAATCGACGATGTCTTGGAGAGGTTGCAGGGAGCGAAGGTGTTTACCACGTTGGACCTGCCAACGGTTTCTTCCATGTTCCGGTAGCACAGAGCTCGCGGAAGTATACGTCGTTCGTGACGCAAGAGGGACAGTATGAGTTCTTAGTTGTCCCGTTTGGCATCTCAAATTCACCCGCAGTATTCAGCAGGTACATTTTTGCAGTATTTCGGGAGTTGGTACAATGTGGTGTAATGGTTCTGTATATGGACGACATTGTGATTCCGTCTAGAGACGAAAAGGAAGGTGTCGAGAAATTACGAACGGTCCTGAGAGTAGCCGCAGAGCACGGACTGAAGATTAAGTGGAAGAAATGCCAATTCCTGAAGAGAAAAGTAGAGTTTCTTGGATACGTCGTTGAAGATGGAGGCATCCTCCCATCAGTAGAGAAGTCGAGGGCGATAAGGGATTTCCAGATACCGCAAGATAAGAAGGCGCTTCAACGTTTCTTAGGCTTGACCTCGTATTTTAGGAAGTTCGTCGAAGGGTTCGCTGGCGTTGCTAAGCCTTTATCCGATTTACTACGTAAGAATGCTGAGTTCGAGTGGGGAGCCGAACAAGCGGCCGCTTTCCAACAACTTAAAGCCGCGCTGACCAAGGCACCAGTTCTGAAGCTGTTTAACCCCAAGGCGACAACAGAGATCCACGCAGACGCCAGTAAATATGGATATGGAGCAGTTTTGCTCCAGAAGGATACGGAAGATCAACAACTACATCCAGTGCAATACATGAGTCGGAAGACCTCGGCAGTCGAGCAGAAATACCATTCGTATGAGCTTGAAGTATTAGCGATCATCGAAGCTCTTAAGAAATGGAGGGTATTCGTTTTAGGAACCAGATTTAAGATTGTCACCGACTGTAACGCTTTCGCGATGACGATGAAGAAACAAGATTTACCAGTAAGAGTGGCAAGATGGGCCATGTTCCTCCAAGATTTCCATTATGAAATCGAACATCGCTCCGGAAGTAAGATGAAGCATGTAGATGCTTTGAGTAGAGTGTCTTGCCTGATGATAGAGGACTCTCTCAATCACCGGTTGAGGGAAGCGCAGCTCAAAGACTCCTGGATAAGAGCAGTGCGGACGATACTGGAGAAGGAGAACTATGAAGATTTCTTCTTGAAAGCAGGGATTCTGTATAAAGACCCAGTCAACGAGTTGGTAGTAGTTCCGACGGCGATGGAGAAGGAGATAATAGGTATCGCGCACCAGCAAGGGCATTTTTCCGTTAAGAAGACCCAAGATCTGGTGGAGAAAACGTTCTTTATCCCAGAACTGACCGCGAAAGTCAGCGAGGTCGTCAAAGGATGCGTCAAGTGCATCATCACGGAGTCTAAGGCAGGTAAAAGAGAAGGGTACCTGAAACCCATTGACAAGGAAGACAAACCGTTGGGGACGTACCATATCGATCACGTGGGACCAATGGAGCAGACTCACAAGCAGTACAACCATATCCTTGTGATAGTGGACGCGTTCTCCAAATTCGTATGGCTCTATCCAACGAAAAGTACGGGAACGACAGAAGTATTGGATCGATTGAGGAAGCAAGCCACCACGTTCGGTAACCCAAGACGAATCATATCGGACAGAGGTACGGCCTTCACGTCAACTGCGTTTGGAGACTACTGTCGTGAAGAGAACATCCAGCATCTATTGATCGCAACGGGAGTTCCGCGAGGTAACGGGCAAGTGGAGAGAATACATAAGGTTGTAGTGCCGATGTTGGCGAAAGCGTGCATCGGGAGCCCGAAAAATTGGTATCAGCATGTGGGACGAGTACAGCAGCTTATCAACAATTCACCGTCCAGAAGCACAAGGTTCAGCCCTTTCAAGATATTAACCGGCTTGGAGATGCGTCTTCCTGATTACCCCGACCTCCGTGAGTGGTTGGAAGACACAGCGGTCAAAGAATTAGATACACAACGTGGTTCCATACGAGAAGAGGCTCGAGAGAACATCGCAGTCATTCAACGCGAGAACCAGAAGACGTTCAATAAAAATAGAAAGCCGGAAGAGATGTACGCCGAGAACGAGTTAGTCGCCATCAAGCGCACTCAGTTCGGGACGGGGATGAAACTGCGGCCGAAGTATTTGGGGCCGTACAAGGTGTTAAAACGTTTGAATCACGGAAGGTATGAGGTACATAAAATTGGTGACCACGATGGTCCAATGAGAACGAACACCATAGCCGAGAACATGAAAAGGTGGACTCCTTCATTCGGGTCGAATGAAATGTCAGGACAGCCGGATGTGGGATTGTAACGGACAGACTTACGGTACGGTACACACGAACGCTAACGACATACCATATACACACACTACTACGAACAATGCGAACAAAAACGAGAACAGACAGAGAACAATGACAGTCATCCTCCAACCGCCAACAGTACAAGACGTGCTTATTAAATGTTATGCAGTGCGCAACCGTCAGTTAATTAATTAATAAATTGTATTTTTATCGGAAGTGTGTGACTTTTATTTCAAGTAGAACTAGAACCCACATACATATGTATTTATTTTATTTTCAAAAAGTCAGTCTTTCGTGGCATTCAGAAGAAGTCAGTCATGTTAGCTTATAAGTTAAATAAAGTCAAAGTTTGTATCCATTTTTTTTCGTCGTTTTTCTTAAAAATAATTGTCCGAGTGTTCTTAAACAGTTTTTACTCCTCGATTCTTTCTCAGGGAATGTTTACTGTAGTCGGTATGGCTTTCGATAACTATGATCGATACGTTGAAACAAGCAACGGAAAAAATACACTTCATTACACTAAGGGAATTGCTTATCAGATCATGAGCCCAACGCTTTGTAAGACAATATCTCTTAAGAACTTATAGTATTAATTTAAGAAAATTTACCGACAAGTACAACAGAACCACAAAGAATAGCTTTTAACAGTATAAGTTCAAGAAAGAGACGAGCATATGTAGCCACAAATAATTAGATTGAACCTTATTTTAAAAAAAAACCTAAAATAGTGACATCGTTTCCAATTTCAAATTTGGAGCTTTATACGAGTAAGTCTGCACTAAGGAAGGCAAGAGAACTTGACTACATTTGGCTGGTGTCTTTGTTTTGTGACAGAGAAAGTACTCCAATGTGGATTGGTTGGAATTCTAACCATGTCCAGGAAAAACTTCCACTCAAAAATGTGTATTATTTATCGCCAATAAACGCGTCACCAACGAGTCATTCGGTTGTTTTGGAGACTCTCCAGAGGTCAATCCAAATAGGCGGTCAGTGTCATCAGAAATATTCGAGTATTTTCGTGACCTATGACCTTGCAATAGCAAAAATAGCTTTTCAAATTCAACACGAGGAGTCACCACGCTATAGGGAAATTTCTTAATGGCTCAGGTGATGAAATCGCTCTAGTTAACGCCGACGTCCTTGCACAAGGGTCTTTGAACGCTTTTATTTCGGGTAAGATTTTATATAATTATAGATTGACAGTATTAGTTTATCTGAAAATGTGTGTAGGTACTCATTATAACAGATGCAAACGCTTACATGTGTTATTAAGTGCAGCTGTACAAATTATTCATTTTGGAGCTTTTGGTAAAGAAGAAAATATCTCTTGTGACGAGCTCAAAGCTGACATATATCTTTTTGACATGAATGGCAAGATGCAGTTTTATCAGCAAATAAACGGTTGTCATGGCCCAACAGCTGCATTTTGGATGAGTTATGTAAAAATGATAAACTTAAGGAATGATTTTTCAAGAAGTATAAGATGTGAGTATTTCAACTTGTACCTTTATAGTTCGAATAAAATTGCTGCCTATTTCTTTACTCTGAATAACCAAAATTATGCTCGTTGGACAATTAAAGCTGTTCAAAACTTTTTGAATATGAAAGATACCCATCCGGAATTAATACAGCATGTATAAAAATGTGGATTTGGTGTTAAAAGAACCCAAAAATCATTCTCAATATCACCTGTAGATTTCATATTGAAGCAGACAATTAATGCCGACGAACGCTGCAAATAGATTGACTAGTGTTACATCCTTTACAAACTCCATAACCGCTCGACAAATGGGCCAAAACTCATGCGGATAGAACTGAAAATATTTCATCTCTTTACAGCATGTTGGGTCTACTACAGAAAGATGACGCAACGCGTGACTTAAAAATCGGAGAAATTAAGAGATTTTCGGAAAGATTGAAAACATTGACTACTGAAATTTTAAATTTTAAATATCAGTAACCCATATTCAAACATATATAACATGTCCCGAGAGTGATAGACTTTTCAACATTTGTACTGGCAAATGTGTTTCTAAATCTACAGAGAATTTTCTGCTGAATTTGAGCCAAGTGGGTGCACATAAATGGGAAAAATTTATAAATGAGTGCCAAGCAAATCCTAAAAGATTTGAAAACGCGATTCCGAAAATAAATACACATTTGTAGCAACCCCGTAACACAAACAACACATCTTACGAGTATATAATAAAAATCATAAAATCAAAACGTTTGTATTTATATATTAAATTTGATACTGGCAATGTACTCGTACTTAATAAATAAATGTATTACTGGCAATGCTGTCCCTTTAATCTTGAATTATAAAAGCTCTTCAAGTTAAACAATAAAAAAAAGCTCTTCTAGCTAAATAGTAAAAGCTCCGTGAAAATGTATAAAAGACAAGCTTATGAAATAAATGATCACTCTTGATTTGGCCACTGATCAGTTCGGCAGAGTTTCTCAGCCTCTGATCAACCTTAGAAAGAGTTTTTTCCAAGTATCCATTGTGCATTCTTTTTCTTTCTCGTTTACCCGCAGCGAACTTTACCCTCTGCCTGAAACCCACTTTAGCTCTCGCAAGTTTGTAGCGACTTCGGTCGATAAGACCATTGCCAGTTGTCTAGCTCGGTAGAGTTCCTCAGCCTCTATACAACTCATTGGCAGCATTATTGCGTCATTGTCAATGCGACTACCAGCGTTACACATTTATAATTTTGCTTCGGAGTACAAGGTTGCGAAATTTGCTGCGAGTGGAAAAGTTCGTGAAATCAAAATGGAAAGGAATTTGATTGGAAGGATACTTTTCATAGCTTCATAAATGCATTATCCGTAGATATGAAACAAATTTTTAAGTATCCATTGACACCTAGTCCTCCATCTTTTGAGTATTTAGATGGATCAATGATAAAAACAGAGAAAGTCGGTTTTCCTAAGACACCTTGAAAACACTTCATTAAGCGTTCCTCCAAATTAAATTGATGTCGCTGTCGCTAGACGGATTCTTCCTTTTTCATACTTTAGGAGAAGTATCGACAACTTATGCTCATATTGCATTGCAAATTTTAAAAGCGATCTGCCAAATAAACGCAATTGAGATTCATGTTATCTACGATCGAATTATTTCTCCCTCTATAAACGACATTGAACGCGATAGACGGAACAATTCGGATGACGCAGTAAATTATTCAGCGTTCAACAAAAATGGAAGGCGGCCAGCTAGTTTTGTAAAAAGCCTGAGAAATAGTTCCTTCAAGAAAAGACTTAATGGAGCGATAAGAGACTTTACGTACTCGTAACATTTGAAACGAATCGCTTTGTCTTCAAAATTGCAAACGAAAAAATTATTCACGAAGACGTCAAAGAGCTGGAGAGTTTCCAGGAAGAAGCTGATACGCGAATGGTGCTTCAGTTGGCATTTCTTCCACGAGACTTTTCACTTGCTATAAAAACATCAGACACGGATGTACTTATCATAACGCTTTACTACCTTCCCAACTTCAAAAACAATATAAAGGTCTGTGGCCTATTTCACCAAACTACAAATTACAATCACAAATTTGTACTTGTGAATCACAATTACAAATTTGTAATCTGGTTTTCCGTTTCACCAAATACAAATATATGAACCCACAAATTTGTAATTAGACAAAAAAAAATTGTAAGAGTTGATTACAAGTGTGAAAATTCCCGTTGCACCGGGTTTTTGTGCGATGTGTAATCCACAAGTGTTTTGTCACAAATTTGTGGAATATCGTCGTGTAATCACAGTACAAAAATGAACAAGCCAAGTAAGATGTTTTTTGCCTCTCTGATAAGAGAAAATAAGGAGGTTTTATTTAGAAAATTTTGCAATTCTTTAACGCACTCAATGAAAGTAAATGCGTGGAAAGATATCTCAATTTCATTGTCCGCTCAAGGTATTTTGAATGGAAAAGACTGGAAATATCTTCGAGATATCGCGTGGCAGAACTTAAAACGGGCAACTGTAGTAAATACTTATATAGGAACATATACATTCAATTTTTTAATTTATTTTTTATTTTTTAGCTTAAAATTGATAATGCAAAGAAGACTGGTTCTGAAGGTGGCAGAAGTTGC
The DNA here is from genome assembly GCA_949129095.1 of Volucella bombylans. Lineage (NCBI taxonomy): Eukaryota > Metazoa > Arthropoda > Insecta > Diptera > Syrphidae > Volucella > Volucella bombylans. The sequence goes on along the minus strand of OX422141.1, from coordinate 160,807,200 downwards.
ATATTAACCGATCTCGATAATATCATTATTGATATTACCGGTAAAGAATCGCCAACAGTTCGAGGCATACTTGATGAGGTTCCTTCAGTAGATACTGAAAAGGTACTGTCACCCCAGTGTTCAAACGTGAGGGACATTGAAGAGGAAATGAGGTAAACATGAATGCTAATTTTTAAACAATTTTTTTATTTATATATACCTATACTTTTTTTTAATTTAATCAGACCTCAAGTATCACTAAAAAAGCGCAAACGCAATAACAAGATGTTAAATGATTGAAGAAAAGGAGGCTTCAACTCGAAATCTATAATTTACAGTTAGATGCCTTAAAAAAGGAACGGGACTTGGGGTTGCCAAGAAACCATCTTACCAAAGAACTCGAAGAGAACAGAAAAGTGATGGAAGAAATCACGTTGGAATTCAGTGACTACTAAAAAGAAAAATAATATACTGTAAATAAACATATATTTCATTTAAAGCTCAAAAGTCTCGTTATTTTACATAAACTTTTCTTATGAAAAGTTCGAGTAATTTGAAAAATATTCTAAGGTGGCCCTGCCCTCAAAATTTTCAGCATTTTGAGTATCTCCGCCGTTGTTTTCTTCCTCAGTGGTGGTGAACGTTTCGTTAATAATATCAGTCGCTTGTCGAGAAATGTTGGTTAAGATAATGCAACATTTTATAACAGTAACTGCTTTCCTAGGTTGCAAACGTAAGTGCTTAAGACACGGAAATTTCTCTTTCAAAATTCCAATCGCGTTCTCTATTATTCTCCGAGTTGATTTATGTGCTCGATTATAACGATCAGCTTCAGGGGTTGGGTTTCTCAAAATGGGGGTAATTAACCAATCCTTTAAAGGATATGCTGTATCCCCAAGCAAAACAGAATGAGGAAAAGGTCGAAATCCTCTTTCAAATTTTGAAAAAAGGGGACTTCTTCTTAACACCCTTGAATCGTGCACACTTCCTGCCCAATTCACATATGCGTTAGAAAATTATAGTCCGGCCCACATACCAACATACAATTTATAGAGTGCTTTCCATGTCTGTCAACATATGCAGATTCAAACTCGCTGGGAGCATCTATGTTTATTAAGGTTCCGTCAATACAACCGTAAACACATGGCATACCTTGCAAGAAAGAAAGTTGTATGAAAAACTTAAGAAAGGAAAAATTTTCTTACCAGCAATATTGTAAAACTTTTGATAAATACTTTCATGTTCATTTGGCCAACATACATAACTTTCAAACAATAAATTAACAATTGCTGCACAAACTCGGGAAACACACCTGCAAACGGTCGATTTAGATATCCCATGCATATCTGCTACACCATGATATTGCCCACCATTTCCAAGCCAGTGTAAGGCTGTGAGAAACTGCTGCCTTGGTGTTAATGCAAAGTTTTTTTCAGTCGTGTGGGCTATTTGTGGCCCAATAATTGTAATTATTTCCTCTGCCTTGCATCGAGTCAGGCGAAATTTTTCATTAAAATTAAATAATTCCGAAATAACAAAGTTTATTCGCGCCCGATAAATTTTTTTTCTTAAATACAAAACATGATCATCACTTTCGCTACTATCGCTACTACTATGCCTTCGTTGCAAAGACATTTTTTCGATTACTTTCAATATGAAACAAAATTTGTAGGAGGAATTACACGTCAACTTTCAGTTGTAAAATATTCTCACATACTCAACAAAATTTGTAAATTAATTTTCTTTGGTGAAACGTAAACTCACATATAAGTCAACTTTTTACAAATTTGTAACTTGTAAATTACAACTATAAATAGTTTTTGGTGAAACAAAAATGGAAATATTCCCACAAATTTTCCTTTGTAGAATACAACTACAAATTTGTAATACCCAAAATTTGGTGAAACGACATAAATCAACAAAATCACAAATTTTGTTAAAAAATGCTTGTAAATACAAATTTGTAAGTTGGTGAAATAGGCCACTGGCTGGAAATTGGAAATATTTCTAAGAACACATTAAGGTTTATAATTTATAAAAAAAAAACTTAAATTCAAATGGACTCTAATGGTCTCTATTTTATTATATTTAAGGTACTCTTATATAAACATAAATGAAATGTTCAATGAATTGGAACCTATGCTTTGTGATGCACTGCCTGCTTTCCATAGCTTCACTGGTTGCGACTACAACCAATGTTTTTTTTTTTTTAAAGGGAAAACTCAAACCATTTGAAATTTTAAAAGCATCACCGGAACTCCAATCCACTTTTTCTAATTTCGGAAATTTTACTTATGCAAGGGAGGAGGATATTCAACAAATTGAGAAATTTGTTTGTAAAATGTATCACACCAAAGCGGTTCATGTAAATGACGCCCAGTTTAAACCGTTTTACAAAGCGTGCAAGCCTACGTGGAAAAAAATTTCAAAAATATTAAAAGTAGGTTCAACATTTAAAATATTTCCATAGCATCTAGATGAAGTAGGTTGCTTGAATTTCTTATCTAAGGATTTTGAAGGAAGTCATTTACCTCCAAGCAAAAGCGTTCTTCTACAGCAAATACACCGGTGTAATTATATTTGCCATGTATGGAAAAATGGCATTACAAATTCAGCAGTTGAGCGCTCACCTTTTGACTGTGGTTGGACAATGGAGGATGAAATGCTCAGGCTTACATGGTTCGACGTAATTGCTGCCTCTGACAGAATTGAAGACATTTTAGATAACGAAGATGATTTATCTAACAATGGGGTAGACTTACCTAATTATTCATCAGATGAGTCCGATGAGGAACAATTTCTTTAATATCGTATGTTTGTCTTTTTGTAGTGATCTCAAAAAAAAAGTTGTTTTTTTATTTTAGACACACGAGTATTTAATTTATCTTTGCAAGAATAATGAAGTACATTGACACTTATAATTGTATATGATAACAGTTATTCATGTCAATTATTTGAAGGACGTCTGTTGGGGGGTAAGCTGTGAGTAATTTGTCTGGGACTTATATATTTGTAAATAGGAAGACGTGTACAATATTTTGTTGTGACCAACATATGGTTATATTTGAAAACAAAAAAGTGTTTCATGTTTTTTGCAAAAAAAAAAAAAAAAAACACTTTTAGGATATTTCAAGAACACCTGGCGGGGTGAAAGCTGAAAGCAAAACGTCTGGAATCTAGGTATTCGAAATCAGTGCATTATTCTTTACTGTTTATATATTAATTCAAGTGGTTATATTCCCGACGCAAAAATCGAAAAAATACAATTTTCAACCTCTCACCCTCAGCCACGGCTGAAAAAATAAGAACTGACAGACGGTGGAATTCGATATCACTGCGCTAATACCTACACATACATACATGTACATATATCTCGGTTATACCTCCACTCCCGAAATTTGCTATCGGCTCTTGGTCTATCATGGACCCACCTATTTTTGTTTTCTTTTTTTTTTTTGCAAAAGTTAAAATAAAAAAAAATATTAATAACTTTGTGTTCTATAAGTTTATTTTGTACTAAATTTTTGTACTAGTCTGATAAAAGAAAAGCATCTGCGGTATCGGAGATAAATATGCAATTGATGGATACTTCAATGGAAAACATTTACTTATACTTATACTGTGTATTTATTTAGGTCAGCAATTAATCAGTTTGCCTAAATAAAGCTGACTAAACGAATAGAAAATTTGGTATTACATGGGGTAACAATAAGATCTGTATGCTAAACAGTGCGGATGTTCCTATTATCCTGACAGGAAACTACTGTTCGGTCAAATCCAATCTACTCTCTCCTGTTACCATAAAATATTTACCAAACTTTCCTGAACAGCCATATGTCGGAAACATTTCAGCAAAGTGGAATCAAAGCTAAAATAAGGAAGAGCTCGATAGCTGATAGAAAGGTCTTCAGAAGAAGAGTCCTCCACTATGTATTCAAAGATTCGACGCAAAAGAAAACATTCTATGGCTTAAGTTTTTTTTTTTTTAAATAAAGCTACTGTCAGGGTGTTACACCTCCCTGTAAAAGAAAAATACGATTAAAAACATACTAAATACTTAGTGGAACATCTTCATCCTATTTAAAAAAAAATTGAATTTGTTTGGGAACTGTCTTGTTAGAAACAAGATGGTGGGGATGGGAATTTTCATTTCGAATGAGTTTCGATTTGCGAAGAAAAGTAAGAAGGTGGTGTCAAGCCAGCAAGTCTTAGAACCAAATATTTTAGGTATTGGATAAGATATTGGATAAACTTCCAGTAAGCTATTCAAAAGAGAACATCGATTACCTACAATTAATAAGCATGTATTAGTGGGAACTGGCAGCTATATGATGGCAAAAAAGCAATAGAAAAAAAAAACGGTGGATTAGGCACAGCTAAATCTGGCATCACGCCAGAATACAAAGTGCAGTGACTACAACAAGTTGCAGTAATCCTCCATTAGAGAAAGGAAAAAATTAATTTTTTTTAAAATTCTAAATTATTCTTAATTTCCCTTTCTTGGAGTGCCGAAAGCAAAAACAGCTAATTCCATCAGCAAATTCGCTAACGTTCCTCTTTTTTTTTGATTTATTTAAAAAAAAAAATCAATTATCCACGTAGCGAAATATCAAGTCATCTGTTTAGTGTTAGTGTTATAATTTATTTAAGTGTTATATTGTATTGTGCTGTTAGTTACTTATTTATATTTATATTTATTATATACAAAAAAACAAAAAAGTAATGTCAATCTATCATATCTAATTATCCCTTATTAAAGGCAGCAAAATGATTGCGATACCCTTCTAATTTGAGCTCAAATTAGGTAAGCAGGTCAGTAGAAATATATATATCTACATCTATCTCCGGTGAAGGGAGATTAGCTTTTTTATTTGGCTGTCGTAATGATAAAAAAAAATGCTAAGAAATTTTCAGGGAATGTCTAAAATTCGGCCACCGGATTTCAAGGTTGGAAGGGAAATCGACAGCGCTGATCAACACCACAACGCCCCTCAGCATTGTAAGTTCCGTCCATTATTATGGTTAGTATTTTGAATTGTCGGCATGATTTATGTTTTTTTGTTGTAGTAGGTCCTGTCATGGAGTGAGGACAAGAACCAGCCCCATCCGGAGAGTCTAGTCGTGCCTCGCAAGCATGCCACGCTCCTCACTCTAAGATATATTTTCTGTCCTTTTCATTTACTTTCCCAGTCCTGTTCACATCCTGGTTTCCTGTCATCTTCTCATCTGCAACGCCCTCTATAATCCTATATTTCCCCTGAAGCTACCCTACCTATACCAATTTCTACCTTCTACCCTATTATAACAAGGGTGCCAACAAAAATTAAGACACAGTAAACACCTTTCAAAACGTAGTCAACATATACAACATATACAAGCAATAAGTTTGCAGCAAAGTTTTGCCTGCAATCAAAAATGTTTCCAGCAAATGTTTTTGTTTCCGTGTTTGTAGCTGCTGTTTGTATGAAACTTTTCCCGAATTGTGAGGCATTTCGTCAGCGGATTACAAAAATAAATTTAAAAACCAAAGTGCTATTCTTGTGCCCACACAACGACGACCTAATTTGGTGCCTCATCATATTACGTTATTGCGCCAATAATGTAATACATAACTATTGTTGCTGACGATGTGCTCGAAGCTTAAGAAATTATTGCTGAACATGTCCACTAGATGGCAGGTGAAGTCATCTCTTTTATATTTATTGCTTCTTCAGTTTTAATTTCATTTTCAAAAACCGACAGTTGGTTGGTTTACAAGATTGCGAAGAGTGCACATGGATATTACTTATGTATGTTCGCTATTAAAAGTAAATTAAGTTTAAATAGTAAACCATAAAAAAAAAGTATTTCCCTGTTGCATAAGCAACAAGTGTCGTCGCACTAATTTACTCAAGTGGCCGCAATAAATAAACAAATAAATCACAAATCAATACCAAAATTTCGAATTCTTGCGATCACTTGTGTCAACAAATTAGTGTTGTAACATACGCAATACTTTTATTATTTCCTTATTTTTATTTTCATAAAATCAATTATTAGTCGATTGAATTTCATTTAATTTTTTTTACCATGAATTGTAAATCCATTTTCGTTTCTGACTGTACAGTATTTTCTAAGCTATGTTCAAAAGTTGTCAGTAAGTTACGTACTAAACATATGATTGTGGTAAAGCTTAATTGGTTTTTCATTTAAAAGCTTTGACAAGTGGTGTTGCAAAAGCAACATGGAAACATCCCGGCTTCAAAATTGGGAGAACATAAAAAACATAAAACCAGCACGCATTCAGTGGGAGTGACGAAGACAAAACTTTATATAAAAAAAATACCATGGTTGTTTTCATAAGCGCCTCCCACTGATCTACATTCTACACAGTTTATGTTGGTGTGTGTGCATGTTGTCGTGGGTAATACATACACGGAGCGGGAGAGAACTCCTTCGCCGGCATTGACGGCAAATCGTTGGAGAGGTCAATGACCAGGACAACTAAGCCAACGGCCGAGACAGCTGGCCGTAGAGGTTTCGCAGCAGAAACAGCTGGCCGTAGATGTTTCGCAGCAAAAACAGTGGGACGAAAAGATTTCGTTTGGGCGAACAACAACGAGTCGATTCATTCCAAATTTTCCCACCCACTTAGACAGTGACAATAAAATCATCATTTGAATTCGAAGAAGTTTCATTTTTCATTTGCTTATCGTTTTGGGATAGTGCATTATTTCTCTTTGTTAATTTCACCGCGAAATCAAATATATAAAAAATGTCAGCTGAATAAAAAAGGCAGAGTTTTTTTTTTTAATTTGCTAAGTGTCCTAACGCACAAGTGGGTATAAATGGACCGCACGGATCGGATAATGGGCACTCTTGAGTCTGGATTAATCGGGAGTTTGAAGTGGTACGTGATGATACTGGTGATTTCCTATTAGCGATATTAATTCACACACACTCTGCGCGTTAACCTATTCCCTTTTTCTAGATTTCATTTTGGGTTATTTCCACCCACATAAACCCTTTCAGAACTCGGACACTTAAACGAGTACTGCAATTCTCGAACCCCATACAATAGGGTGGGTGAATATTTTTTTAAAGGAATTAAGTTCTTTCTATTGATTTTACATTTTCGAGTGCATTTTCTTTTAATTATTTTCTGTTCCTCTTATTTTGCTCACGTTTTGTTTCCGTTCCAAGAGATTTTTTTAACTTTATAATTAAGAAATTAGAAAATTCAACATCTTGGTGTTTTATTGCACACGAAGGTGTGTTCTACGGATTTGGCAGGTAAAATCGAAGACGAACATTCAGCTCTACTTCAACCAGCTTGCTATAGTGCAAGAATATGTTGCATGGATCAAATTATTTGATACTTTGTTACAGAGCGCACAATGGTAAAGGGGCAGACGGAAAGATATAAAGGGAAGCATTAGTGATGACGAGAGAAAGTCTAATCTTACCAACCGCAGGTTGCCCATAATAAAAACTTAAAACCAAAAATTGTGTTTTTTTTTTTAGTCACTCTCGGACCCCAAAGGTCTGCACAAATACTTGCAGGTAATAATCAAGTAAGTGAAAGTTCTTCGATGCCCCATATCTGAGAAAGGAACGTCTTAAATGATGAATATTTGGTAAGTAAAAGACTTGGTTGTTGTTACAAATTATATATAATATATTTATATTTATATTCCCAAAGAAATACAAAATATTCTTTAAATTCATCCCGAATTTCTTTCGCGGTAGAATTCTGTTGAGAAATACTCTCAAACGCAAATAACTGCCTTCTAACATAAATTTGTCACGCCAACAACCAAGCTGCCCCATTTCTTCACTTTCCGAATCAAATACTCCTTGAGGAGCGAACCTTGTTCTTGAAGTTTTGCCTGACATTTTGCCATATCGCTGAGAAGGAAGAAACATCAACCAGACGACGGGCATCACCAGACAGACCATACAGTGAATTTTAGTGAAAGGCTTACACATGTTCCCGTACAAAATACAAACAGTGCATTAGTTAATGCCTCCTGACCGTCAGTCGCATGTGAATTACTGTAAAGCCATCCTCAATCTCAACAGCGAAGAGGACGATTATGTCTCGAAAATCATCATGAGCGACGAGGCGCATTTCCACTTAAGCGGTTACGTCAATAAGTAAAAACGGGCACAATTGTATATCAACACTAGCGGCAGCCACTTGGTGGATATCATCTTTTCCACTTAACAGAAACAATTGTAAAGGTCCAAATGAAGATTTTCATCACTCAAAATCTTTTTTTTTTCTTTTTTTTAGTACAAAAGTAATTCAAAAACAAAATTCGATGATTAACTTGGCGCCATCTTGTATACAACAGACACAATGTCCGATCAGTTTTATAGGCTTATGCAAATAAAACACAAAACCTATTTGCCATGATCCCAAAAAGGTTATCCACAAACCTCCTCGCTCTCGAAAGACGATAATTGATTAGTTGATTTCTAAATGAGTTTGGCTTAAGAAGGTACGAGTACTTGTATCTCTTTAGGGTAAAAGCATCATCTGCTACCATTGCATATGGAACGTTCTTGATTGACTCGAAAAATCGAGTCAGTTGAAAGTGAACCACGAGACGAGCAACATCTTTCAATCTCTGTATAGATTAGAATAAACTATATTAAACTTAACTCCGTGTTTAATTGGAATAATGTTGTTTCGTATACTTAACTGGCGCAGTCAGTAAACCGGTCAGATTTTGTTTTTTTGTTTTAGTAATTCAGTGAAGCACAAAAAGATCTGTATAATTATTAAAAAAAAAATTAATTAAAGAGTAATAAAAATAATGGCAGAACAAATGCAACAATGCCTTGCGGCAATAACCTAATTATTGGTGCAAAAACAACACCAGCAACAGACGTCGATCTGGCAACGAGTCCAAAGACACTTAAAATCGGTAAAATCGTTTGATGGTCGAGTGGAAGAATTATCTCGAACTATACTCAGTAGAAAAGTGGAACGAAGTGAAAAAACCTTTGAAACAACATTATCGTCCGGAGAAGGACCATAATAACCCAAGAAATAGACAACATGAGGATAGCATCCGTAAGCGAACTAGTTAATAAGACAAACAAAATTGTAGATGTTATTACACTGTACTGTTCTATATCTGAAGGGCCCACTATGAAAGAAATTTTTTCAGTTGTTCTAATACAAAAAATAAACACTCTAATAGCAGGAGCCTTAGGATATAATATAATGAAAAAGGTATCTCTTGTCGATATCATAAGAGTTCTATATGAATTCATATAAATTCTATATGAAAAAACATTTAACAAAAACAATGAGTATACAAATAATTCATATAATAATAGAGACAAAAAAGAGCAATCAGGAAATATTAAAAGAAACAATTCAGGAAATTACAGAAATTATAACAGAAGCGTAAATTATAAAACAGACAAATAGTACCCAGAAACGTCAAAATAAATACCAGGGACCAGAACCAGTGGGACACAAGCCAATTAACTCACGAAAATAAAAAAGTAGAAACCATTGAAGAGAATTTTTCATCAACTAGCCTCGGAAATTAAAATATATATTATCTAAACACTTTTTGACAAGACATGGCTAAACTTAATAGACACTGGTTCAACAGTAAACATATTAAACGAAACTATATTTTACGAATACCCATTAAGTAATAGTAAACACAATGGGCCTGACTAACAACGAATCGTCAGTCATGACTTAAAAAAAGTGTCAACTTAAATATTAATACGTTTGTATTATTAAGTCGAAAGTGTACTAATAATGGTTTAATAGTCAGCTCTTACTTAAACTTGACTCTTTCAAGAAGTCTACTACATTTTTATTGAAACTACTACATAACATTAGTTTGACATTTCATATTCACTTTGAATTTGATTTTTCACCACTTACAAGGTGCGAAAAATAAAAATTTCAAAATGATTTCGAGTTGGGATCAGAAAACATATATGAACCCCCTTCCCGAAGGGTTAAAGTGTATAGAAAAAGAATAAACCCATTTGGGAAGTACGGCGAAAAAGTGTTATTTCCACATTACAGGTTGGTAAAATATTAAAATGACACAATTGTTCTTTATTTGTTTATTTACGAGTATTTTGTAAAATTCTTTCAGATTCGACAAAGAAGCAGCACGCTATATTGTTGATATTGTCCGTGAAGAACTTACGCCGCGGAAAAATCGCAGTGCTACACTTTCTGCAGAAATTATCGGTTTGGTTGCCATAAGGTATTTGGCAAAAGCCGCATACCAATGTAATATCGGTAAGCAAATAGTCAGGAGCCATATTTATTAAATTGTTTTGTAACACAACATAACTTCAATAAATTTTTGTTATAAAAAGAAGATTGTAACCCTTAACCTAATTGTAATGAATTTTGTTATAAAATGAAAAATTTATCTATATTTATCAATAATGAACTTTTGTAAAATATTTGTAATATAATATATATATTTCTTATTGTATTGGCAACCCTTAAATAATAAACAGCCAGGGGGCTTTAACACAAAAAGCTTTTCTCGAAAACCTCACCTCTTCACTTCGAAGCAGTGTATAAAAGCCGAGCACGATTAAAGCCAAAGTCACTCAGGTTTGGTACTTCCCTGTCACAGTCAGGTAATCCACTGAAAGGAAAAATATCACACTTGAGCTGGTTTCAGTACGACGGTCGGGTCTTTTTCTAAATCTGAACGAATTTTTTGGAACTAAATAAAATAATAATAATAATAAAACTAATAACGGAGTAATCGGGGTTTAGATCTAAATATAGCTGTGTAACAGCCCTCATGAAAATTAGTGATGATATTCGGAATGGATTTGATGAAGGTTTTATGTCCTTTATGGTCTTGCTGGATTTCTCAAAGGCATTTGACTCGGTAAACCATCCAATTTTATTGCGCAAACTTATAACTCAATTTGCCTTTGAAATTTTTTCGCAGACGACGCACAATTGACACTAAAATTCAAAAAGTCCAACTACTCGGCCGCAGTAGAACTCATGAACAATGACTTAAATCACATTTTTAAATGGTCTCAAAAAACGAAATCGAAATGAATGCATCTAAGATTAAAGCTCTATGGAAGACGCAACATCACAATATTTCACCACCACCTTTAAAAATAAATAATTCAATTATTGAATTTGTTAGTAAAGCAAAGAATCTTGGTATATATTTCAATGAGAACCTTAATTGGAAGGACCACGTTAATCATGTTGTGTCGAAGATATTTTGTATTCTGCGGGGCTTGAGTCCTACAAAACTGTTTCTTCCAACTGATGTTAAACTCAAATTAATCAGGTCTTATGTTGTGCCCATCATAATATATGGCTGCGAAATTTTTTCAAACCTAGACTCCGAATCGTTAAGGAAATTAAATGTTGCTTATAATAATTGTGCAAGATATGTTTTCAACTTGGGCCGTTATGACCAAGTCTCAATGCACGCTAAAAAAATATATGGTTGTTCTCTCAAGGCTCTATTACAGTATAGAACAGTCCTAGCACTACACAAACTTCTTAAAACTAAAACGCAAAACTATCTGTTTGCTAAAATAAAATTTAACAATTCACAAAGAACACATAAAATAGTTCCTCCTAGACATCGATCCTTTTTGTACATGCGGTTCACCTCTGGAATAATCTCCCCCAAAATCTTAGAAGACCAAATACGGATGGAACATTAAAAAAGTTATTACTTGAATACTTTGCAAGCAAATTTTAACTTCTTTCTGTTTTTCTCTCTTTGTTTTTCATTTTTTTTTTATAAGGAATTGTAATATGAAATAAATATGTAATTGTAATTGAACCCTTTAAAATTTCCTGTACAAGAACAAAAGAATATAATTCTTAAATATGTATAGCGTTGAAATGAATAAAATAAATAAATAAATAAATAAATATACTATTGTAGCAACCCCCTAACACAAACAACACCTTTTAACACATTTTATATAACAATAATCACAAAATCAAAACATTTGTATTTATTAAATTTGTATTTATATATTAAATTTGATACTAGGCAATGCCACTTAATAAATAAATGTAGTACTGGCAATGCTGCCTCTTTAATGTTGAATTATAAAAGCTCTTCATGCTAAACAAAAAGCTCTTCAAGCTAAACAAAGGAAAAGCTCTTCTAGCTAAATATTAAAGCTCTGTGAAAAATGTATAAAAGACAAGCTCATGAAATAAATGATCACTCTTGATTTGGTCACTGATCAGTTCGGCAGAGTTCCTCAGCCTCTGATTAACCTTAGAAAGAGTTTTCCAAGTATCCTTTGTGCCTTTTCTTTCCTTTTCGTTTACCCGCAGCGAACCTTACCCTCTGCCTGAAAACCATTTTAGCTCTCGCAAGTCTCGTAGCGATTTCGACAGATAAGCCCATTGCCAGTTGTCTAGCTCGGTAGAGTTCCTCCGCCTCTATACAACTCACTGGCAGCATTATCGTCAACGAGACTACCAGCGTTACATTGGCGCCCAACGTGGGGCATTTTATTTTATTAAATTGGATCTACGCAGAAGTACCCGTATTGCAAAAAAACAGTGCGCTCATACGATGGCCACTTACACGGAAGACCAAGTGCAAAAATTGCTCTCTTCTCTCATGTCCCAACAAACACGAAGCGGAAGTTTTAGTAATTGCACCAGCCGGTTTTGTGGAGAAAAAGACGCAATAAAAGTAGAAGAGTTCATCGTAACGATAAATTGCTTTAAAGAAGTTGAGCACATTTCGGAGACCGACGCAATCAAGGGATTTCCCTTACTGCTTGATGGTGATGCTCGGAGTTGGTGGCAAGGCGTGAAAACAGAAGCAAAAAATTGGATGGATGTCCTGTCTCTTTTGAGAAGTGCATTTGCACCCAGTAAGCCAGCCTACAGAATTTATCAGGAAATCTTTGAGTCCAAGCAGAAAGTTAAAGAGAGTACAGATGATTTCATTCGGAAAAAGAGAGCATTGTTCGCGCAACTGCCTATGCCCAAACCATCGGAAACCATGATGCTTGATTTAGTGTACGGCTTGTTACACTTAAACATCCGTGATGGCGCTCCAAGAGAAAGCATTACAACGTTTCAGCAACTCATCGATAAAGCCAGAGCAGTGGAACATAGCATGGCTGAAAAACTTGAACAACGATGTGGAAAATCAGAGGGTAAACAGCGTTGTAATTTCTGCAATTATGCCGGTCACACAGCATCTGAGTGTAGGAAAAAGCAGAAAGCTGAAAAAGAAGCAGAAAACCAGTCGAGGTCGCCTTCCAATCAGGGAATTTTTTGCTATAAGTGCAAGGCGCCTGGATATCTGAGGTCTAACTACCCTTCCTGCAAAAATTTACCGAAAGGTCCACAAACGGTTTCATTCAACCTAATAAAGAATACTCTTGGCAATGACTTACCAACGATTCCAATAACTTCGCATGGGGAAAACGGCATCGCTTACATAGACACGGCAGCAAGGACAAGCGTTGCTGTTCGCCACCTTTTCGAACATCTGCTAAGGAATGGGACCAAATTTACCAAGCTGAATGCAAGCGTTACTCTTGCCGATGGTAGTATTCAAAACGATGGGCTTTTTATGGCTTCTACCTCAATAATTTTTGGGAATCGTTTGAGACCAATATCATTTATCGCTCTTCCTAAAGCCAAAGACAATAGAACCCTAATCCGGATAGATTTCCTAGAAGAGAATGGCGTTGTTTTGAATTTGGGGCAACGATGTTGGTATTTTCAGGACCAACCAAAGAAAATGTTTGACTTCTTTGATGCGAACAGCTCTGTTGTCTCACCAGCAACGAGAATGGAGCATGAGGTCCAACGATACAAAGACTGGCTCGATAAGATTCAACCAATTTCACCATGTCAAAAAACACCAAAAAGATACCATCAGGCTTCCACATTCAAAATTCCTAAAGACACAACAAAACCTAATGTTTTTATTAACCCAAATTTACCATTGACTCCAGGAAACAGTGAAGAGCGATACAGTCCCCACCCCTGGGAAAACCAGACCATTACGCCATACTTCAAAAATAATGATTATTCTCCTCACTCAATTAATACAATTTTTGGTACCTCAGTACGCGCAGAAATCACTCCAGATAGGAGAAATCAACAAGGGGATCTCTTCCCTCCTATGCAAAAATATAGTTCTCCCATGGAAACTGATGATTTCATTACTGAAATTTTGTCGATTGATATAAACCTTCGGGAAGATGAAGGAACTGAACTAACTCATCAGCAAACAGATGAAAAAAATTACATTCTCGCAAAGTTTAGCTCCAGTTTTGAGTCTCCGACAGAACCTACACCATATGCTGAGCACAAAATAAACACGGGTAGCAACCCACCAATTGCTTCAACACCCTACAGACTGTCGTTCACACAAGAAGAACAACTCGCTTTTGACAAATTAAAAACATCCTTAACAACAGCACCAGTTCTCCAACAGGTTTGTGAAGACAAACCGTTCTTCTTAAAAATGGATGCCAGTGGTTACGCTATTGGAGCTGTATTAGTCCAGGGGGAGGGCTCAGATGAACATCCAATAGAATATGCTTCACGACTATTGAACATTGCTGAAAAAAACTACTCCACTACAGAGAGAGAAGCCTTAGCCATCGTCTGGGCTATCAATAAGTTTCGTACATTAAACGATGTAAGCAACGATATACGAAAAATTACCGAGTCTAATAATTTGATACCTCAAATAACAGCAAAACTAAAATCACTGTCGAAAACACTGCATGACGCTCGCGAATCAACAGAAAGGACACAAGATCGAAACAAAAATTATGTCGATAAAAAGCGACGTCCCACGCCAGAGCTAAAAGTAGGTGACGAGGTATTGGTAACAACGCATGTGGTAAGTCAGTCTTCCAAAAATTTAACATCAAAGTTCGTGCCGCGAAAAGACGGGCCATATATAATCATAAGTAAAATCGGCTCATCCACATATCAAATCGCGAACAAAGAGGAGCCATCTCTAATAGTCGGAACCTATCACGCATCGGCTATTACCAAATGTTCCCGTGGCAACTTGAATACAACAAGCGCCGTCCCAATCCGAAGACTTCGAAGAAGAGGACGCCCTACGAAGAACAACTAATTCCTGTCACATCATTGGGCCGATTTGATGCTCCAGAGGGGGAGACTGTAGCAACCCCATAACACAAACAACACCTTTTAACACATTTTATATAACAATAATCACAAAATCAAAACATTTGTATTTATTAAATTTGTATTTATATATTAAATTTGATACTTGGCAATGCCACTTAATAAATAAAGGTAGTACTGGCAATGCTGCCTCTTTAATGTTGAATTATAAAAGCTCTTCATGCTAAACAAAAAGCTCTTCAAGCTAAACAAAGGAAAAGCTCTTCTAGCTAAATATTAAAGCTCTGTGAAAGCTTTTCTTCCGCAGCAAGGAAGATCACAGCTGGACTAAGTTTTGCCGAAGCAGCTGCCCTAGCCACAATAACAAGGAAAGCAAACCCACAACCAGTGAACAAGCCAACAATGCAACGAGCAACATCAAACCCACACCCAGTGAATAAGCCAGCCAAACCAACAATGCAACCAGCCGCCAAAACAACTCAAATTCCAGCCTTCCGGGCATCCCTGCCAAAAAAAACCGAAGACAATTTTAACATCTTCGACGATACCAAGAGGTTATTCGGTACTGATCTGCTGACCATTCTTCAGAAGGCAAGGAAAGTGGTGCCACCCAACTATGGTTCGCTCGAAGACAAGCAAAAAACAGTTATCCTGGCTAAATTGATTTGTGAATTATGTTCGCAATAAATAGGCTTAGCATTTTTACATACAATGTTAATTCGATATACTCTGTAGCCAGAAGAAGTGCACTGAGCATGTTTATTAAGACTCATAAACCGGATATTTTACTCCTACAGGAAACTCTCTTGAACAGAAAGAACCTATATAAACCTGTAGGTTACAGTGTCATCCGAGAAGATAAAGGGCCCGGAAAAAGAGGTACAGGTGTTGCTCTCAGAAATTCCTTCAAGCACAATCAACTCAAAATCACTGGATTACGGTCACTGGAAGCGACAGCCGTCATCATAAATGTAACTGAAGTGGATACTCTACTTGTTGTATCGATATATAATCATGTTGGTGCCTCATCGGCTAACATTTACAACGATTTACAAAGGATCAACGACGCATGTAACCTGCACACATACTGCATTATTGGGGGAGACTTTAACGCAAGACATCCGCTCTGGCAAGACGACGAATCATCACCACAAGGAGTTGCCATCGAACATTGGCTTAGTGATAACAACCATGCACACTCTTTAGTAGTGGTGTCACAGCCAACAAAAACGTTTCCCAGGACTCCATCACTGTTGGATTTCTTCTTGGTCTCGTCAAATTTCATCAACATCTTGCCGGACTTCCGGAACTACACTTGTTCTTCCCATGTAAGCGATTCTGATCACCTGGCGGTTGAGCTAAGAATCCGCCTAAACCTAAACATACGTCTGCAGAGGCCTCCTCAGGAGAACCACATCAACTTTACAGCAGTCAACTGGTCCCGTTTTCAGAACGACATCGAGGCGGAGCTTCAATTGCCAACCCAGATAAGCTGCCTCACAAATGAAGAAGTCGAAAGCAACATTGGCCATCTACAGACAGTGATAAACAATGCAATTAAAAAACAGGAAAAGCCATTAACAACCAAAGACAAATATGGGAACCTTCCCCAACACATCCAAGCCATATATCACCACAGACAATGGCTACAAAAACGCCTTCAGAGAATCTTCCACCGGACCTGGAACCGAACGAACGACGAGTATTTAACTGTCAACTCACAACTCATCTGTACAAACATAATGTTTCGGCGGGCGATAAAATACCACCGCGAAGAAGACTTCCGAAAAAGGCTCGAAGACATTAAGCCAGGACCCGATGCTTTCCGGAAAATCAACCGACTAATAAGGAAACCAAGTTGTATCCCAGAAAATCTTACCATTGGATCACAGACACTCACCTCCCCAGAGGAAAAAGCAGAAGCCTTCGCAAATTATTTCGATGCTAGTTTCAAAGACCACCCCCCAGTACATCTCCCAGATTTCATCACTGAAGTTGAGACATGTGTCTCCCAATCTACAAACCGTTGCAATCGGATCACGGTATTCAGTGCTACTAATCCATCGATCAGCCCCTCTAATGGTGATATATTCACTACAGTTGAGGAGGTAGTAGATATAATCCAAACCGGCAACTCTAAAAAGTCGGCTGGTAATGACCAGATTTCAAACTTTTTGCTAAAAAAGTTACCAAGTCTGGCATTGATTCTCCTGACTATTATCTTCAATAACTGTATTAACAACAGCTACTTTCCTTCCTGTTGGAAAATAGCAAAAGTTGTTCCAGTTCCAAAAAAAATTAGTCGATGCAGTGTTGAGGGTTATAGACCCATTGCTTTACTGTGCTGCGTAAGCAAAATATTGGAATCAGTGATGCTAAGAAAGATCAACATCCTAAGCGAAGAGAGGGAACTTCTGCCAACACATCAGTATGGATTTAGGAAAAAAAATTCAACAATCCATCCTTTGCTCCAACTCCATAATGATGTCACCAGATGTCTAAACAAAAAAGAAGTAACAGTGGCCTGTCTCCTGGACATCGAGAAGGCGTTCGACAGCGTATGGATCAAGGGACTTATATTTAAACTTCTTCAAGTTGGGTTCCCAGGACATCTGGTAAGATTAATCTACAGTTTTTTAACCAATAGGTTTTTCTTTGTACAGGTTTCTAACAAAAAATCTAATATCAAAAGGATTAAAGCAGGGGTACCACAGGGCTCGAGACTCGGGCCAGTCCTTTTTAACCTTTACACAGCGGATCAGCCAAGAAATGTAGTAGGAAGCAAAACACTCCTGTACGCTGACGACTCCATAACATATGCTCACTCTCTAGCTCCGGAGATAGCAGCACGACGTGTGGAGGAACACATCAGAAGACTTTGGGAATATTACCTGAAATGGGGCCTGAAAATCAACACCAGTAAGACCGAGCTCATATGCTTCCGTAATCCAATGACGGTTATCAGCGGAAGAAGAAAATTAACCCTTGTGAGGAGGAGCAGGAACATAAAAATATGCCTTCCGAACGGTGAGACGATCTTACCAAAAAAGACAACGAAGTACCTTGGCGTAAACTTGAGCGAGAAGTTTAAATTCAACGATCACGCAAAAACCATCCTTAAACGGGCGAACTTTGCTCTTCACCTTGTTAACCCACTTCTAAGACGGAAGAGTGGGCTTAGCCAGTGTACCAAGCTACTTATCTACAAGCAACTCATTAGGCCGGTTATTACATATGCCTGTCCGATTTGGTTTACGGTTTCCCCGAGCATCATGGAAAAAATTCGAATATTCGAAAGAAAGATTCTCCGTTCCTGTACCGGAATCTATCGTCATCCAACTACCCTAAAACATCAGAGGAACGAGAGGCTGTACGAAGCTGCAAAAGTAACATCAATTGATAGGTTCATGATGCAGCTCTCAACTAAATTAATTCAAAACCTAAATAACCACCCAAATCAGGGAATGCAGGAGCTTCTCCAGCATCCGTTGCAACCCGACCATAAATACCTCAGCGTCAAGGCCATCATAGATCCAGACTTTGAAGACATCATCCATAACGAGGCAACACCTTTCTACAGAAAAAATATCAGCGGACATTACAGAGTCTAAAATTCCGCTGCTTCTGCAGCCATTTTAGTATAAATTAAAAAAAAAAAGAAGAAAAAACAAACAACACAACAAATATGTATATATAAAACAAATATAAAATATTAGTTAACATGTAATAGATTAAGTAAACAAACATATTGTTAAACACAATATATTCCTGTCAACAGATATACGTCGGGCCCCTATTGTTGAGCCGACAATTTAATTTTAGTTATAAGTCTAATTTTAAGTCAAATTGTAAATATATTTTAGGCGTTAATAAAAAAAATCTTAATCTAAAAAAAAAAAAATCTAAATGATCACTCTTGATTTGGCCACTGATCAGTTCGGCAGAGTTCCTCAGCCTCTGATTAACCTTAGAAAGAGTTTTCCAAGTATCCTTTGTGCCTTTTCTTTCCTTTTCGTTTACCCGCAGCGAACCTTACCCTCTGCCTGAAAACCATTTTAGCTCTCGCAAGTCTCGTAGCGATTTCGACAGATAAGCCCATTGCCAGTTGTCTAGCTCGGTAGAGTTCCTCCGCCTCTATACAACTCACTGGCAGCATTATCGTCAACGAGACTACCAGCGTTACACTATTTAATTTTGTACTGAATATAAATATAAATTTTGAAGCAAATATAGAATACTAAATTTTGTAAAAAGCGGGTTTCCTTTATTCCTATTTTATTTAACAACTACCTTTGTTGGGTTGCCGGTTCAGCGTATTGTTGGGGTTTTCGAACAGCACAACTCGCCGCAGAGAATCCAACAAAGCGGCATCTTATTGGGTGGGAGTTCCTGCGTGTCCTCTCCTACGATCCCTGCGAGAGCAAAAGTCTCGTGTTACAGTTTGTTTTTCTAACGCTTTTATTTTAGGAGACTTACATAACATATCTCGGCAGTCCGTCAGCATTTACGTCAAGAAGTTTGTTGTTGCGTTGGCGTCAAAAATGACAAACTTTATCTGCTTTCAATCTGATGCATAAAGTTTAACGACGCAAAAGTGGCTCTTCTTCCGAATCGCAGGGTTTCCCCAATGTGTAGCTGTGGTAAATGGTACACATATAAAAATTCGAAATCTTGATGGAGAATTCGGTGCACGGCATAGGTGCAGGAAGAATTTTTATTTGATTAATGTACAGGTAAAATTCAATCAGTGTCATGTACGCATTTTTACACAACCATGGTAGTTTGGCCAACTCAAAAAGAAATTTCGGGAATGTTTCAATTGGTTGCAAATAGAGTATAGCCTCGCTAAAGCAACCATTATTGCACTGGCTATATTGCGCAATACATCCAGGGACCGCTCAAGTGGGTAAGTTCTACAAATATGAAGAGAAGCACACATAAAATATTCATTTTTTATTTCAGATTTTATAGGCAATATGAATGAAACTTCATCTAGACAACAATCAGATCCTGAAGACGAAGTTGAGGAAACAACGGATAGAACGTGACGGAGATGAGGATGCACGAGGCCTATGATCACCACCCAACTGCCCCGACCGATAAATTCTGAACCATTTCATTTCCACTTGGACAACAGCTTTTACTCGTATTCCGTTCTAAGTGAACCGAAGTAGCTGTGCAGTCGCTTTTTTGTAATTCCCAGTTTTTTCTTTCCTTTACGCATTTTTTGTGTTAAATAAACAAGCAGAAAGAGATACGAGTACGACAACTGTGTTGTATCGTTATCGGTGAATATACGAGTACGGGTAAGCATCTCTCCTACATGTATGTGGATATGAGTGACATGAGTTACTCATTATAATTATTTTACCATTTGCTTCATTCTATTACTCATTTTGTTTATAACTTAGATTACACTCTGAGAGACAGCCGACATGCCATGCAATGATGACACACGACGGAATAGGTTGTCAGCCCGCCAATAACCCAATAAGTTCAATGGGGTAATAAAAAACCATCCAGTATGGATGAAGCATAAGCAACGATAAAAGTGACCCAGTTAAGTGTGGTAATAAAAGCATTTAAAATAGATGAAGTGTCAACAATAGCAACGTATCCCCATACCCAATTGGAAGAAAATTGCGTTGCTCGTTGCTGGATTTGTCATCATAGGTATGATTTGCTCATGGTGCTCAAAAGCCTGGGCCTGGTATAAGGTCCTAAGTGCGTTGGGGGTCTGGTGGGTGTAAGTAGCTGTAGAGGAAAATGTAGTAGCCAAGAAGAAGCAGTCCGTAATTTACCAGCAGCATGGTCGTGTCAGCAGTCTCTCGAATACGCTTTTCTTTCGTTTTATATATTTTGTATTATCTTATCATAAAATACAAATAAATAAAAATCACACTCTGTTCAGTTTTTATTTTCTACATGTATATAAACTATACGAGTGTTATATACATACATTTATTGTGAATTTGGCATCACATCAAAAGTGCGATAAAACAATATATGTCATTTCCTAGAGTGAAACTCTTTCGCTCACTCTTTCTTTTTTTATTTCCGGTTGTCAATGTGAACGCACACTTCTTTCGATCCCCGAAATTTTATTATCAAATGTTAAGTTTAAAATACTAAATTAAAAGTTTAATTGAAATAAACAGTTGTGTAACGAAGCATATCACAATATCACAAAGTTTTATTTTACTGCCTACTTTCAGGCACTTAACATTTTTTTCTCTCTGTAAATTTATAATGTAAGCTTACACAAACAAAATATATAAAAATAATGTTAATAACATCCCACTTCACATGTACTTGTAACCAAAAGATTTATATAAGCAAAAATAAAGAAGTGCACGTCGAGAGGCGTTTACTGTTTAAATTATACATCACCCGCTTCATATACTATACTTAGTGGTTCGACCAATACTTGGCCTTCCACGGTATTGTCCTTCTACCCCTCAACCCAGGCAGTTCGACCAAGACTTGGCCTTCTGTCGTTCCCCCAAAAAAAAAAAAAAAAAAAATAAGAGGAGATCCGCGCTACAAAAGTGTCGCCCAACTAAGTGGCCCAAGAGCCCAGTGCACGAAAAGGCACCAATAAAAACCCTTCAGGTAATTGCCGACTCTCCACGCAAGTCAGTGAAACCGGCAACGTAAAGTTTTACCGCGAATTAACCCGAAAACTAGCCGCGAGCAAAATCCGAAACCCCAAAGACAAACGGACCAGCAGGGGATACAAGGGGTGCTCAGAGAGCACCAAAACTTCCAGATCCATTGAGTCCACATCCGGGGAGTTCAGTTCCAGACACAGGTGCCAAGCAACCAGATTCGCAAGCCAACATGCAGAATCCACCCGAACCGCAACCGGAAAACGGGAGCAGAAGGAGCGTAAGGTTGTGCGAATGCACCGAACGGTTTCACGGTGAATACAAAGAGAAGAAATTCACCAACTTTTTGGACAACGTCCAGATTTTTTTTATTTTTTTTATTTTTTTTATTTTTAACTATCAAAGAAGTTCTGCGGACAGTATGCATGGATGTTGAACATGGAATCTGTGATTTTCACAAAGTTGTGCAGGATAGTACATGCAAGTATAACCTTATCTGCGGTTTTTGGGTTAAAATCAATGCATTTTCCGAGAATGCGCCAACGGGCTATCAAGATGCCAAAAGTATTTTCTATAACACGACGTGCTCGGGACAGTCGTGCGTTGAACACATCTTCTGGTAGGTTTAGTAAAATTCCAGGGTATGGCCGCGTAATATTATCCCTAAGGGGAAATGCGCTGTCTGCAACAAAATAGTAGGGCACTTCCTTGTCCGAATTTGGTAGCTTTTCCAGTGGTGGAAAACAGATGTTGTTATTTATCACTTGTTGACCGAAATTTGAATTTTTAAATATACCACCATCACTCTGGCTTCCAAACGCCCCTACATCGACCGCAGTAAAAGTATAATCCGTATCACAAACTCCAAGCAAGACTACACTAAAATAGCCTTTATAGTTGTAGAACTTGGAGCCTGAGTTCGGTGGGCATTTTATTTGAACATGCTTCCCGTCGATGTTTCCTACACAGTTTGGCATCTGCCATCTGTTTCCAGTCATCAGGATTCAGAGCGGACATATATACTGGACTTAATACATCCCAAAAGACTTCACAAACTTCGCGGATAATGGCCCTGACTGTTGACGCTCCCATTCGAAAAGACCAAGCCAAATAGTTTGGCGAAACTCCTTGAGATAAATACCTAAATAGATAAGAAAGGAAAACCATAATTTATATTATTATTATTATTATATTATAACCCACATCAAGGTGACGACAAGTCTGCATTCGGCTACAATTGGTTTGCGTATAGATGTTTTTTTCAATTTTTCTTTTACCAAGCCTAGCAATAAATTGTACTGCTACTTTCTCATCCTTGTTGCTTTAAAAAAAAGGTCCTCATCGTGCTCTTTGAGGTGTTTGAAAGTTGTCTCAAAAAATCCTGTTTCTTTTCGTTCCTTATAAAGAGGACGAACCCACCATCTGCGTTTCCTCTTTTTCACCAATTTTATTGCTAAATAGCACATGTGCAGAACACACATAATAAAAGCAATTTCTTCTTGTTCGTCCATATCCATTATCCACAAATAATAACAAACTTTTTTAAGCACTAAGAAAATTAAGAAGTAAAAACCCAAGATGCAAATTTGACAGTCGCTTTCATTATGTTTCCTTTAACTGCATGCCAGCTTTGACAGCGCTACACGACACAGACACAGATACACATTCTGTTCAGCCCTTTAGATGTTTTGTTGCCACATTTTAGGGCAAATTTTAGAGTTAACAAAATGGATGATATGGTGATCAGAGAGCTGCAACGGGTACTTTGTATTTGTGTATTCCCGATCAATGACTCAGATTTGGTTTGAACGTTTGCTCATGAACTTAAAAAATACATGTTGGTTGAAGCATTCGAGTCATGCAGATACATGCATGTGGGAAAAGAAGCAGAAGCAAAGAACGAACGAACGACTACGACAGAGAGCGGCGATGCAACCGACTTACACATGCACACACATGCACAATGACAAGAACAGACAAGAACGAAAGTAAATTCCTTAATCAGTCTGCAAACTCAACTCAGCGAAGTCGGCGGGTTATTCGTTTACGTATTGTAACAGTGTAAAATATTAATCGTCATATTAACAATAAACCTGAATTATACGAGTAATATTTAAGCGGTGTGTTTTGTTGCTTGTAGAATGTACTTGTAGAATCGAGAGCCAGATCCTACATGCATTCAAGTGTTCGGGTATTTTGTGCAGTATTAGCAAATAATGATCGTTTGTTCGGGTAGTTGAACACACTCGACACAATCGAGATACTGCAGACACTCGACTCGAATATACCCTTACCCATGTCCATACGCAAAACAATATTACATTTCATATGTCGTGTTTTTTTGTTTTTGTTGTATGTTGTAATTATGATTTTTTTTCTTTATCAGTAAAGAATGAAAGTTAACGCATTTGCGTTTTTTCGAGTGATTGAACACGCTCGAGACAATAGAGATATTCGAAACACTCGCATATACCATACACTCACGATGAATTCATGCATATGGAGACCATCCATCCGTTCGGTAACATTCATTCGTGACGAGACATACACGAGATTAAAAATCAGTAATAGTACTCGTACACTACCGCACGAACTCGAAAAAATAATGTCGTGTCTCATACATGTTTACCCAAGAATTTTTGTTTCGAGTGCGCAACTTGAACGAGCATACATCTACCATGCGTTCGATTGACTTGTATCGAATTTTTGATGCAGTTCTTTGATGGTGATAGATAAAATAAAAGAGTTATCGACTAAATTCCCTAAGGTTTTCGTGATTTGAGTTTATGTTTGAACTGCATACAGGCAGTAAATAAATCCATACAAAGCCAAGTTTATCCGCTTCCTAGAATGGACGACTTGTTAGCAAAATTTAACAACTGCTCAGTGCATGAACAATTTCACACATATTAACGGTTAATACACAAATGGAGCTTTTCAAGGTTACTAGACTACCCTTTGGGGTATCAGTAGTTCCAGCAGAGTTTCAGAAGGTCATGGATGAAATTTTAAGATCAATTGATAAGGTTGGTTGCTATTTGGATGATGTGTTGATTGGTGGAGCGAATTTACAGGGGTGCGAGGAAAAACTAATCGATGTTCTTCGAAGACTAGAAAGTCACATGTATAAGGGTAAATTTTGAAAAATACAGATGGTTTATGAAGCAAGTAGGGTATCTGGGCCTGTTGCAGATTAGAATTTATTCAATTCAATTTAAGTGAAAAAATAAAACTTCAAATGTAAACTTATAAATTTGTTAGTTATTATTTGTTTAAATAAACAGTTTTGCTTACAAATATCTCATGCGAGAAATACAAAAAATATGTAACTGTCAAACTCTATTATAAAAACAGAATGCCTTTTAACTGAAATACATATTATAACGTTGCAAATAAACCGGAGTAGTGGTTTCATTTTTTACAGAAAATAATCGTTTCTTGTAAGTTCACAATCGAACAGGGCCATATTATAACAGGAAAGGGTATAAACCCTTATAAAGAAAAAGTTAGAGCCATTTTAGAAGCTCCTAGTCCAAAAAATATTACTCAACTCAAACGTTTTTTTGGGTTAATAAATATCTGTAATTCTGTAATCGGTTTATTCCGTTGAAATTACGGTTGTTGTATGACCTGTTGAAGAAAAACAATAAGTTTGAGTGGAATTCCAAACTCCAGTCGAAATTTGAAGAAGCAAAAAAGCTTATAATTAACAACAACTTATTAGAGCATTGCGGTCCTAAAAAGCCTATAATAGTCACATGCTACTCTAGTCCTTATGGAGTGGGTGCAGTGTTATCTCACGTGGTTAACAGTGAAGAGAAACCTGTAATTTTTGCTTCTTCTTCACTTAATGAAGCAGAGAAAAACTATTCACGGACACATAGAGACATTTTACAAATACCTCTATGTACACAGGTCTACCATACTTACTGATCATCAGGCATTAAGGAAAATTCTTAATAAAAAGAAAGGACATTTAGCAATAGCAGCAGCAAGGCTAAAAAAGTGGGGTATTCAGTTGTCAAGGTACGATTTTGACGTCAAGTACAAACGAAGAATACTGCTGTGTCATAAACTGGACATCAAGAACGTTTGTAACACCGCGAGCTGTTAACATAATCTACAATAGAACCGCTACGCTAATACGAGAGTCCAAACAGTATCTTTTCATATGTAATATAAAAGTACCTTATTAGAATAAACAAAGTGTCGTCACTAGTTGTTTTTACAAATCCCTAAGTGGTAACCCTATTCATATCGCTGTAAGTCAGTGAGAGTCAGATCGTTGTATTGTACAAACCAGATGAAATAATAAAACTGTAAATTGGTGTGATGGAGTACACGGTCAGAGGAGGAGTACCCAGGTACAATGGCACTCTTCTCCGAAGCTAAAATCGTCGTAATAACAAAACTTTTAGATGAAGTTCTCCAAATAAGCAAAAACAAAACAATTTCAATTGTACTACGCTGATTGGCATCACACTAGCTGAACACACTACAGAAGCGGTATTAATTAGGCGTAGAAAACGAAAAGAAAATATTGTGCTCACAGGAGATAAACATGAGATCGTATCCAAGTCATCCATAAAATATCTTGGCGTCATGATTGAATCAAGATTGTCTTTCAAGCTACACCTCGAATATGTGAGCTGTAAATCTTCGCGGGTGAGTGCCTTCATAATGCGTATAATGCCGAATACAAGAGGAGGCTTCTCTACTAACTAAAGAAGTTATGTCAAAGCGATGAATAGGTTGTGCAAGAACGCTTCCAATTGATATACAGTGAAATCTCCCATTGCGGACACCTCTCTTAGGCGGACACCTCCCTTAGCCGGACATTTTTGCATGTACGGAAATGTGCCCATATAAACTATGTGCTTTTCAGTTCCTTTTGGGCGGACATTCCCTGGACGAACGCGGACACGTATATTGCTTCCGAAAGATAAAAAAGTCTCTTTTAGGCGGACACAAACGCATGTCGAAACATGACCTCATACTCACCAGACAGTTTTTTTACATAGAAGTCGGCGGCTTATTGTAATTGTTGGTCATTTGTCGATAAACCGCACGTGTGCAAGCAATTTTCATTGTATACAGACATGACATGCATGAACTTGTCTCAAAATAACGACCGCATTCGTTTATGTTTCCTTCATTAGTGTGGTGTCAGTTAATGTAAGTGGTAGTCCTTTGCAAAGGAAATAAAAATATTGTACATATAAATATACATATTGGCTTTAACCTTTGAATTTGGATGATCCTGCTTTAAGGTAGGCATTTAACATGGTTTCATTGTACAAAATCCTCCTTTATTAGCGATTTTTTTTCTAAAATATGCCGCCGAAACTTAAAACTTTGAGGCTAAAAGAAAAAATTGATTTAATTAACTTTTCCGAAAAATAGAAAAAAGCATTCGCCTTGTAGCAGCCGAATTTAAAGTTGGCAAAACTCAGGCAGCCGACATCTTGTTAAGGAAGAAAGATCTTTTGAGACAATGGGAATCAAATTCGACCGCAACTCATCTTAAACGGCGTTTTATTTCAACAGAAGGAAGTCGTATAGATAAAATTGTATTTGAATGGTTCTGCGTGGCTCGAAATAAGGTGATTCCAATTTCTGGGACCGTTATTCGACAAAAGGCAACAGATGTTTCAAGGTCTTTGGGAGTCACCGCTTTTAAAGCATCTGCTGGCTGGCTGGATAAATTTCGGAAGCGACACTGTGTAACGTATAAAAGCATAAGTGGGGAAGCTGCAGATGTAGATCATTCTTCGAAAAGCTACATACAATTACGGCAGGCTATGATCATGACTGTATTTACAACGCAGATGAGACAGGTCTCTTTTTTAGAGCTCTACCGACAAAAACAATGACTCTGAAAGGACAAAAGTGCACAGGAGGAAAACTATCAAAAGAAAGGCTGACCGTTTTGCAGTGTGCCAATATGGCAGGAGCCAAAGAAAAGCTGCTGGCCATCGGTAAATCTTTTCGCCCAAGAGCGTTTCGCGGCCTCAAACATGACCAGCTGCTTTTTTGGAAACACAACAAAAAAGCATGGATGACGCAGGAGATAATGATAGTGGCTTCGTTCTTTCGACAAGAAAATGAAACTTCAAAAGAAGAAAATTCTGCTTTTTCTGGATAATGCTGCTTCTCTTCCAAAAGACCTAGAACTGGCAAATATAAAAGTTATTTATTTTCCGCCTAACACAACATCCATTTGCCAGCCTTTGGTTGGATTAGGGTGTGATAAGGAATTTCAAGTTTCATTACCGATCGCTGATTCTGAAACATATCTTGACACATATGGAGTCCTCAGATTCCACCAGTGCACTATTAAAGACTTTGAACGTTCTAGACGCTATTTATTTCATTAACAATGCCTGGCAGCAAGTAACACCGACAAAAATAACAAACTGCTTTAAGAGTGCTGGGTTTGGACAAAATATGCCCTTGAAACCGGACGAATTCAATCCGGAAGATGATATGCCTCTAGCAGATCTAAGAGCAATTTCCAAGCTTTTTCATGAATACAGATTGGACGGTGAACCGGAAGATTTTGTGCGTAATGATGACGACTTGGATGTTTGAAGATGATGTTTCCGGAATATTCGGTAGTGTTCCAGATACTGAAATTGAGAGTGATTCAGAGGAAGAAGATCATAATCAACTAAAGGGAAACATTAATTCCTACCACGATGCGCACACTTCTATTGAACACTTAAAACTGTAGAATTTCTGATTAATTTACAAACACGCTTTCAAACCAATTCATTTTTTTTCTAAAACCAAGCAAACGAAAATTCAAACTTTTTTTTTTAAGAAGTAGTGTGCTACTACAATACTATTGTGTTTATTTCATTTATTTGTTTGTTTGTTTATTTCCTTTTGTTTTGTTTTTAATGAATTAATAAATACAGTGCACTCCAAAAGTTAATTGAAATCAGCTGGGATACATGCTAACCTTCACAAAGTCAACTGAAATGTGGTGTTCCATTACTCCTAAGACCGTTTCTAGTTTCTACAATATGTGTTCTCTTGCATACCCAACAGTAGAAGTTAACTTTTTATGAATCGTTAATATTTGCAATGAGTGCGCTGCATTCGCACGACAAAAGTCAGTTGAAACTCTTCGATTTCCAGAATTGACATTGTTTTTTTTTTTTTTAAACTGATCAGAAAGTTAAAATTTGTGTTTTTGTTTCTCTTTGGTAATTGTTTTATAGTAAGTATAAATTAAAATTATGTGTTAAATAATCTTACTTTCGGCTTTTTGTACTCAAAATGTCTTCAAGGAGAAAACTTACTGTGGAGGAAAGGCAGAAAGTGGTCTTTGAATATGAAAAGCATAAAAATTACAGTGCTGTCGGAAGACTAGGATTCAAAAAAAAAATTATAATTAAAAGCAGGGAAACTGCTACATTGGTCGATAAACCCCGTTCTGGATGCCCCAGAGTAACTTCAATTAGAGACGACCGACTTATGGTGCAACTCTGCAAGCGGAATCCAAGGCTAGTTGTTCGGGAAATAAAAGAACAACTTGAAGAAACTGGAAGAACGGCTTCTCAAACCACCATAAGAAGACGACTTCATGATGCCAAGCTAACAGGCTATGTTGCAAGGAGGAAACCATTGCTAACCAAGGTTCACAAAAAACGCCGCCTAGAGTTTGCCAAAAAATATCAAAACCAACCGCTGCAATTTTGGAAAAAAATTATTTTTAGCGACGAGTCTAAGTTTCATATATTTGGAAACCGTCGAAGGCAAACTGTTTGGCGACAACCCCTACAGTGATGGCAGAATGAATGTAGCCATGTACTGTGACATCCTGGAAAGCAACTTGGGAGATTCTGCTGCTTCAATGGGATTGTTGAAATACAAATGATCCCAAACATACGGCCAAGACAACAAAAGATTATTTTAGCACAAAGTGAATAAATTTGTTAGATTGGCCTCCATGTCACCGGATCTCAATCCCATTGAGCATTTATGGGATGAAATCGACCGAAGAATACCAACAACTAGTAGAAAAAGCAAAGCAGTTTTCGTCGAAAAGAAACCTGGGCAAGTTTACCGAATTCTGTGTTGCAGATGTTGGTAGAATCAATGCCCGAAGGGCATTGAGGCTGTTTTGCTAAATAGAGGCGGTCATACAAAATATTAAATTTCCAAAAAGCTGTGAAATTTATCAAGAAACACCAATTTTATCTTAATTTCAACTAACTTTTGGCGATTCACATTGAGGACTTTCAAGAGACTTTTTTTTTACCTTAAATCCAATGAATTTTATTTAATTTTTTCTATGTATTGTTCTACTACCAAAAGCACATATAATTAATATCAATAAAAACACAATTGAAAAATTTAACTATTTTGCGCCTTTATTAGCCATTTTGTGACTTACATGGTGATTTCAACTGACTTTTGGAGGGCACTGTATTTATTGTTTGTTTTGAAAATTGAGCTTATTTTTACTATTTTCGCTTTAACGGACAACTCCCTTAGGCGGACAAAACCTTGTGCACCATCGCTGTTCGCGTAAGGGAGATTTCACTGTATGTACTTGCAAAAGAGCTGCAAAGAAGATTCATATAGAACAGACAAGAACGGCGGTTCTCGCATAGCGACATCGACGAAATAATAATTCGATCAACTAGGACAACCGATATGAATATTAGCCAAATTATTTCCAAAATCAATACGGAATTGAACTCCAAAACATTCGAGACAATTGTCCGTACACTCCGACACTCATTGTGATCAAGTCTTGTGTGTTCTCAATTCAAGAAAGTATATTCGACTGCTCTAGGAGACCATATGTCCGGCTTACTACATCCCATATTGACTCCGACTCCCTTGCCCAATGCATGACTTTCCACAACGTTGAGGGGGAGATTGTTAATGATCTATATCAATTACCGTTCCAACGTATAAACAATACATTGCAAATGACAGGAGTAATTTTTGGAACTAAGAAGGATAACACAACATGTACTGGAGTTATGTATAGATCAGGCCTGCGGACATATAAAAATGTCATGGTTGAAACTGATATCGTGGTTGATCTGGAGACGACTGTAACAACATTCAATACGATCACCCAGTCATTTACTGAGGATCCCTTTCTAACCTGTCAGTACGACAACCATGAATGCAAGGTGAATAGCTCTTTGTATTATTGGGAGAAGACTCTTTTATGACTAGCTTTGCCGGTAGGAATTTTAGGAGCCCTGGGTTACATCCCTGGCAGGAGGATTAACAGCAGAAGGCAGGAGACGGCTATCCCCAATGCTCCGGAAGAGGACGAACATGGTTACATGATCCCTCGATAGGCCACAATATCAACCGCAACACAAGATCAGGTTACTCGCAACAACAGTTCCACTTCAAACACAACCAACACAACCCCTTAAAAAAAACCCCGTAAGATAAAAAGATGAGAGAAGTCATATAAGTTAATCAACCAATATGTCTTACAAAAAATTAAACCTTATACTGTTCTGCTTGACAACTATGGTCATTCGACCTTCCCATTACGCCTCTGCCATAGTAGGATATGACTGTTCAGACCTCACAAATAACATTACCTCACTTTCTCTTGTCGATCTAAATCCTTGCATTATCCCTGAAAGAAACATTAGTATTATTAAAACAAATATCCAGCTTTTACAAATGCAGACTTTTGTTAAGACATCTGTAATGAGCTGTTTGGTGGAACTTGAACATCTGGTTTACCGTTGCGGGAAAACTATTGATACGTTCCAGGATGGAGGACTTTACAACGAGCTCGTACGTCTTTCGACATCACAATGTCAAGAACTCATAGAGACAAGGAGATATCAGCCGTATCCGGGGATCGTTATAGAGGGATTAGTGTTAAACTAACCATACTCGGGTAGTTTTACAACTTATGGCTCTATAACTTTAGGAAGTTGCACGCCAGGAGGCACTCTGCACTCTCAGGGGAGAGTTTATGATCGTGCTGTCCGTACAACAAAAATAAATATCCTCATCAATAAATTCCAGGGACTCACTGATTTGGAGAACGGAGATCTAAAGTTAATGGATGGAGGGGTATGTAAGTTCCTTGATAAGGTATGTTTCTCTCCAACCACTGGTTGGAATCATTGGTCCACAATCCTTGAGGAGTCACTCTGTGACACTGAGAAGCCGTTTAGTCTACTTTATAAAGGACCGGCTCATAAAATACTAGACCGAGGATCAGGACGGGAAGTTATATCTTACGTATTTAACAAAACAGGTTCTGAATTTGCCGTTTCAATCCATTCTACTGCCTACTACTGTGGCTACCTGAGGGTTTCCCAGACTGAGCATCCAAAGCTTATTGTCCTTGAGGAGGAATCTTGGGGGAAAGTCGATTTGAAACATGTTCCCTTACAGGCTGTGGATGTGGACCTCATGACATACACAAATACAAAACTAGTGTATGTTATGGAACATGTTAAGTCCCAGGTTGATTCACTCTATCGAACCATGTTATCAGAGAGGTGTAAACTTGAACAGCAGATCTTACGCAACCACCTAACACTGGCAACGATTTCTCCTGAAGAGTTTGCATATGACTATTTTAAGGGAGCAGGATATACTGCCCTTGTACGTGGTGAGGTGATTCATTTAATCCAATGTAAAGCGGTGGTAGTCACTCTACGGCCCAACAATGATACTTGCACCCATGAGCTGCCTGTCACCCATCAAGGAGTAAGCAGATACCTCAAGCCTAGGACTCGCATTATAGTTGAAAGCTCAACTAAACTCCCGTGTAGTCCTCTGCTACCTGTCCTCTATAAATTCTTGGGTGATTGGTACGTCATAGACAAGACGATCTCGAAAACTGTTCAGCCTCGCTATATAAAACCCATTGACCCGTCTGTTTGGGAATTCGAACAAATCAAAGATTTAGTTGAAGCTGGGATCTACACCAAAGAGCAGCTTGATGATTACAAAAGGGCGCTTCTAGTTCCAGATGAAGGAAAGTCCACATTAAAGAATCTCATCCAGACTGCAGCAACATGGGAGGATGGACATGTCACTTACAACGTTGCAAATGTTTTTACTGACCAAGACTATAGTAATATAGGAAAACGAGTTGGAGGGTTCTTTCTAAGTGTTTACAGATCCCTGGGTGAGTTTGGCGGAGTTTTGGTTGCGATAATGGTAGCCTTGAGGGTTGTTTTATTCTTCTTAAATTTGATAGTCAATATATTTCGTCTCAAGTACGAAAATCGTCCACTAAGTGACATGCTGTTTATCTGGTGGGGAAACATGATGGACTTCATCTCAATACGACGTGAATACCGGCGAGGAAGGACAGAATCAGCTCCTCCCGAGCAAGAGAACCTTCGGGAAATTGAACTCAAGACCCCTACTCTTCCAAGGAGGCTTTATCCCACTGATATGCCGCCTGCTTAAGGGTTGTAAACTTTAGAAGTAGTTTTAGTTCATACAAGTTTTTGTCCCGTAAACTGCCGACTCAGTATATCTACCGTTGTTCGTCGACCTAGTTTTGTCGGCTATGTTGCAAGGAGGAAACCATTGCTAACCAAGGTTCACAAAAAAACGCCGCCTAGAGTTTGCCAAAAAATATCAAAACCAACCGCTGCAATTTTGGAAAAAAATTATTTTTAGCGACGAGTCTAAGTTTCATATATTTGGAAACCGTCGAAGGCAAACTGTTTGGCGACAACCCCTACAGTGATGGCAGAATGAATGTAGCCATGTACTGTGACATCCTGGAAAGCAACTTGGGAGATTCTGCTGCTTCAATGGGATTGTTGAAATACAAATGATCCCAAACATACGGCCAAGACAACAAAAGATTATTTTAGCACAAAGTGAATAAATTTGTTAGATTGGCCTCCATGTCACCGGATCTCAATCCCATTGAGCATTTATGGGATGAAATCGACCGAAGAATACCAACAACTAGTAGAAAAAGCAAAGCAGTTTTCGTCGAAAAGATTTTGGAAACCTGGGCAAGTTTACCGAATTCTGTGTTGCAGATGTTGGTAGAATCAATGCCCGAAGCGCATTGAGGCTGTTTTGCGAAATAGAGGCGGTCATACAAAATATTAAATTTCCAAAAAGCTGTGAAATTTATCAAGAAACACCAATTTTATCTTAATTTCAACTAACTTTTGGCGATTCACATTGAGGACTTTCAAGAGACTTTTTTTTACCTTAAATCCAATGAATTTTATTTAATTTTTTCTATGTATTGTTCTACTACCAAAAGCACATATAATTAATATCAATAAAAACACAATTGAAAAATTTAACTATTTTGCGCCTTTATTAGCCATTTTGTGACTTACATGGTGATTTCAACTGACTTTTGGAGGGCACTGTATTTATTGTTTGTTTTGAAAATTGAGCTTATTTTTACTATTTTCGCTTTAACGGACAACTCCCTTAGGCGGACAAAACCTTGTGCACCATCGCTGTTCGCGTAAGGGAGATTTCACTGTATGTACTTGCAAAAGAGCTGCAAAGAAGATTCATATAGAACAGACAAGAACGGCGGTTCTCGCATAGCGACATCGACGAAATAATAATTCGATCAACTAGGACAACCGATATGAATATTAGCCAAATTATTTCCAAAATCAATACGGAATTGAACTCCAAAACATTCGAGACAATTGTCCGTACACTCCGACACTCATTGTGATCAAGTCTTGTGTGTTCTCAATTCAAGAAAGTATATTCGACTGCTCTAGGAGACCATATGTCCGGCTTACTACATCCCATATTGACTCCGACTCCCTTGCCCAATGCATGACTTTCCACAACGTTGAGGGGGAGATTGTTAATGATCTATATCAATTACCGTTCCAACGTATAAACAATACATTGCAAATGACAGGAGTAATTTTTGGAACTAAGAAGGATAACACAACATGTACTGGAGTTATGTATAGATCAGGCCTGCGGACATATAAAAATGTCATGGTTGAAACTGATATCGTGGTTGATCTGGAGACGACTGTAACAACATTCAATACGATCACCCAGTCATTTACTGAGGATCCCTTTCTAACCTGTCAGTACGACAACCATGAATGCAAGGTGAATAGCTCTTTGTATTATTGGGAGAAGACTCTTTTATGACTAGCTTTGCCGGTAGGAATTTTAGGAGCCCTGGGTTACATCCCTGGCAGGAGGATTAACAGCAGAAGGCAGGAGACGGCTATCCCCAATGCTCCGGAAGAGGACGAACATGGTTACATGATCCCTCGATAGGCCACAATATCAACCGCAACACAAGATCAGGTTACTCGCAACAACAGTTCCACTTCAAACACAACCAACACAACCCCTTAAAAAAACCCCCGTAAGATAAAAAGATGAGAGAAGTCATATAAGTTAATCAACCAATATGTCTTACAAAAAATTAAACCTTATACTGTTCTGCTTGACAACTATGGTCATTCGACCTTCCCATTACGCCTCTGCCATAGTAGGATATGACTGTTCAGACCTCACAAATAACATTACCTCACTTTCTCTTGTCGATCTAAATCCTTGCATTATCCCTGAAAGAAACATTAGTATTATTAAAACAAATATCCAGCTTTTACAAATGCAGACTTTTGTTAAGACATCTGTAATGAGCTGTTTGGTGGAACTTGAACATCTGGTTTACCGTTGCGGGAAAACTATTGATACGTTCCAGGATGGAGGACTTTACAACGAGCTCGTACGTCTTTCGACATCACAATGTCAAGAACTCATAGAGACAAGGAGATATCAGCCGTATCCGGGGATCGTTATAGAGGGATTAGTGTTAAACTAACCATACTCGGGTAGTTTTACAACTTATGGCTCTATAACTTTAGGAAGTTGCACGCCAGGAGGCACTCTGCACTCTCAGGGGAGAGTTTATGATCGTGCTGTCCGTACAACAAAAATAAATATCCTCATCAATAAATTCCAGGGACTCACTGATTTGGAGAACGGAGATCTAAAGTTAATGGATGGAGGGGTATGTAAGTTCCTTGATAAGGTATGTTTCTCTCCAACCACTGGTTGGAATCATTGGTCCACAATCCTTGAGGAGTCACTCTGTGACACTGAGAAGCCGTTTAGTCTACTTTATAAAGGACCGGCTCATAAAATACTAGACCGAGGATCAGGACGGGAAGTTATATCTTACGTATTTAACAAAACAGGTTTTGAATTTGCCGTTTCAATCCATTCTACTGCCTACTACTGTGGCTACCTGAGGGTTTCCCAGACTGAGCATCCAAAGCTTATTGTCCTTGAGGAGGAATCTTGGGGGAAAGTCGATTTGAAACATGTTCCCTTACAGGCTGTGGATGTGGACCTCATGACATACACAAATACAAAACTAGTGTATGTTATGGAACATGTTAAGTCCCAGGTTGATTCACTCTATCGAACCATGTTATCAGAGAGGTGTAAACTTGAACAGCAGATCTTACGCAACCACCTAACACTGGCAACGATTTCTCCTGAAGAGTTTGCATATGACTATTTTAAGGGAGCAGGATATACTGCCCTTGTACGTGGTGAGGTGATTCATTTAATCCAATGTAAAGCGGTGGTAGTCACTCTACGGCCCAACAATGATACTTGCACCCATGAGCTGCCTGTCACCCATCAAGGAGTAAGCAGATACCTCAAGCCTAGGACTCGCATTATAGTTGAAAGCTCAACTAAACTCCCGTGTAGTCCTCTGCTACCTGTCCTCTATAAATTCTTGGGTGATTGGTACGTCATAGACAAGACGATCTCGAAAACTGTTCAGCCTCGCTATATAAAACCCATTGACCCGTCTGTTTGGGAATTCGAACAAATCAAAGATTTAGTTGAAGCTGGGATCTACACCAAAGAGCAGCTTGATGATTACAAAAGGGCGCTTCTAGTTCCAGATGAAGGAAAGTCCACATTAAAGAATCTCATCCAGACTGCAGCAACATGGGAGGATGGACATGTCACTTACAACGTTGCAAATGTTTTTACTGACCAAGACTATAGTAATATAGGAAAACGAGTTGGAGGGTTCTTTCTAAGTGTTTACAGATCCCTGGGTGAGTTTGGCGGAGTTTTGGTTGCGATAATGGTAGCCTTGAGGGTTGTTTTATTCTTCTTAAATTTGATAGTCAATATATTTCGTCTCAAGTACGAAAATCGTCCACTAAGTGACATGCTGTTTATCTGGTGGGGAAACATGATGGACTTCATCTCAATACGACGTGAATACCGGCGAGGAAGGACAGAATCAGCTCCTCCCGAGCAAGAGAACCTTCGGGAAATTGAACTCAAGACCCCTACTCTTCCAAGGAGGCTTTATCCCACTGATATGCCGCCTGCTTAAGGGTTGTAAACTTTAGAAGTAGTTTTAGTTCATACAAGTTTTTGTCCCGTAAACTGCCGACTCAGTATATCTACCGTTGTTCGTCGACCTAGTTTTGTCGGCTATGTTGCAAGGAGGAAACCATTGCTAACCAAGGTTCACAAAAAACGCCGCCTAGAGTTTGCCAAAAAATATCAAAACCAACCGCTGCAATTTTGGAAAAAAATTATTTTTAGCGACGAGTCTAAGTTTCATATATTTGGAAACCGTCGAAGGCAAACTGTTTGGCGACAACCCCTACAGTGATGGCAGAATGAATGTAGCCATGTACTGTGACATCCTGGAAAGCAACTTGGGAGATTCTGCTGCTTCAATGGGATTGTTGAAATACAAATGATCCCAAACATACGGCCAAGACAACAAAAGATTATTTTAGCACAAAGTGAATAAATTTGTTAGATTGGCCTCCATGTCACCGGATCTCAATCCCATTGAGCATTTATGGGATGAAATCGACCGAAGAATACCAACAACTAGTAGAAAAAGCAAAGCAGTTTTCGTCGAAAAGATTTTGGAAACCTGGGCAAGTTTACCGAATTCTGTGTTGCAGATGTTGGTAGAATCAATGCCCGAAGCGCATTGAGGCTGTTTTGCGAAATAGAGGCGGTCATACAAAATATTAAATTTCCAAAAAGCTGTGAAATTTATCAAGAAACACCAATTTTATCTTAATTTCAACTAACTTTTGGCGATTCACATTGAGGACTTTCAAGAGACTTTTTTTTTACCTTAAATCCAATGAATTTTATTTAATTTTTTCTATGTATTGTTCTACTACCAAAAGCACATATAATTAATATCAATAAAAACACAATTGAAAAATTTAACTATTTTGCGCCTTTATTAGCCATTTTGTGACTTATATGGTGATTTCAACTGACTTTTGGAGGGCACTGTATTTATTGTTTGTTTTGAAAATTGAGCTTATTTTTACTATTTTCGCTTTAACGGACAACTCCCTTAGGCGGACAAAACCTTGTGCACCATCGCTGTTCGCGTAAGGGAGATTTCACTGTATGTACTTGCAAAAGAGCTGCAAAGAAGATTCATATAGAACAGACAAGAACGGCGGTTCTCGCATAGCGACATCGACGAAATAATAATTCGATCAACTAGGACAACCGATATGAATATTAGCCAAATTATTTCCAAAATCAATACGGAATTGAACTCCAAAACATTCGAGACAATTGTCCGTACACTCCGACACTCATTGTGATCAAGTCTTGTGTGTTCTCAATTCAAGAAAGTATATTCGACTGCTCTAGGAGACCATATGTCCGGCTTACTACATCCCATATTGACTCCGACTCCCTTGCCCAATGCATGACTTTCCACAACGTTGAGGGGGAGATTGTTAATGATCTATATCAATTACCGTTCCAACGTATAAACAATACATTGCAAATGACAGGAGTAATTTTTGGAACTAAGAAGGATAACACAACATGTACTGGAGTTATGTATAGATCAGGCCTGCGGACATATAAAAATGTCATGGTTGAAACTGATATCGTGGTTGATCTGGAGACGACTGTAACAACATTCAATACGATCACCCAGTCATTTACTGAGGATCCCTTTCTAACCTGTCAGTACGACAACCATGAATGCAAGGTGAATAGCTCTTTGTATTATTGGGAGAAGACTCTTTTATGACTAGCTTTGCCGGTAGGAATTTTAGGAGCCCTGGGTTACATCCCTGGCAGGAGGATTAACAGCAGAAGGCAGGAGACGGCTATCCCCAATGCTCCGGAAGAGGACGAACATGGTTACATGATCCCTCGATAGGCCACAATATCAACCGCAACACAAGATCAGGTTACTCGCAACAACAGTTCCACTTCAAACACAACCAACACAACCCCTTAAAAAAACCCCCGTAAGATAAAAAGATGAGAGAAGTCATATAAGTTAATCAACCAATATGTCTTACAAAAAATTAAACCTTATACTGTTCTGCTTGACAACTATGGTCATTCGACCTTCCCATTACGCCTCTGCCATAGTAGGATATGACTGTTCAGACCTCACAAATAACATTACCTCACTTTCTCTTGTCGATCTAAATCCTTGCATTATCCCTGAAAGAAACATTAGTATTATTAAAACAAATATCCAGCTTTTACAAATGCAGACTTTTGTTAAGACATCTGTAATGAGCTGTTTGGTGGAACTTGAACATCTGGTTTACCGTTGCGGGAAAACTATTGATACGTTCCAGGATGGAGGACTTTACAACGAGCTCGTACGTCTTTCGACATCACAATGTCAAGAACTCATAGAGACAAGGAGATATCAGCCGTATCCGGGGATCGTTATAGAGGGATTAGTGTTAAACTAACCATACTCGGGTAGTTTTACAACTTATGGCTCTATAACTTTAGGAAGTTGCACGCCAGGAGGCACTCTGCACTCTCAGGGGAGAGTTTATGATCGTGCTGTCCGTACAACAAAAATAAATATCCTCATCAATAAATTCCAGGTACTCACTGATTTGGAGAACGGAGATCTAAAGTTAATGGATGGAGGGGTATGTAAGTTCCTTGATAAGGTATGTTTCTCTCCAACCACTGGTTGGAATCATTGGTCCACAATCCTTGAGGAGTCACTCTGTGACACTGAGAAGCCGTTTAGTCTACTTTATAAAGGACCGGCTCATAAAATACTAGACCGAGGATCAGGACGGGAAGTTATATCTTACGTATTTAACAAAACAGGTTCTGAATTTGCCGTTTCAATCCATTCTACTGCCTACTACTGTGGCTACCTGAGGGTTTCCCAGACTGAGCATCCAAAGCTTATTGTCCTTGAGGAGGAATCTTGGGGGAAAGTCGATTTGAAACATGTTCCCTTACAGGCTGTGGATGTGGACCTCATGACATACACAAATACAAAACTAGTGTATGTTATGGAACATGTTAAGTCCCAGGTTGATTCACTCTATCGAACCATGTTATCAGATAGGTGTAAACTTGAACAGCAGATCTTACGCAACCACCTAACACTGGCAACGATTTCTCCTGAAGAGTTTGCATATGACTATTTTAAGGGAGCAGGATATACTGCCCTTGTACGTGGTGAGGTGATTCATTTAATCCAATGTAAAGCGGTGGTAGTCACTCTACGGCCCAACAATGATACTTGCACCCATGAGCTGCCTGTCACCCATCAAGGAGTAAGCAGATACCTCAAGCCTAGGACTCGCATTATAGTTGAAAGCTCAACTAAACTCCCGTGTAGTCCTCTGCTACCTGTCCTCTATAAATTCTTGGGTGATTGGTACGTCATAGACAAGACGATCTCGAAAACTGTTCAGCCTCGCTATATAAAACCCATTGACCCGTCTGTTTGGGAATTCGAACAAATCAAAGATTTAGTTGAAGCTGGGATCTACACCAAAGAGCAGCTTGATGATTACAAAAGGGCGCTTCTAGTTCCAGATGAAGGAAAGTCCACATTAAAGAATCTCATCCAGACTGCAGCAACATGGGAGGATGGACATGTCACTTACAACGTTGCAAATGTTTTTACTGACCAAGACTATAGTAATATAGGAAAACGAGTTGGAGGGTTCTTTCTAAGTGTTTACAGATCCCTGGGTGAGTTTGGCGGAGTTTTGGTTGCTATAATGGTAGCCTTGAGGGTTGTTTTATTCTTCTTAAATTTGATAGTCAATATATTTCGTCTCAAGTACGAAAATCGTCCACTAAGTGACATGCTGTTTATCTGGTGGGGAAACATGATGGACTTCATCTCAATACGACGTGAATACCGGCGAGGAAGGACAGAATCAGCTCCTCCAGAGCAAGAGAACCTTCGGGAAATTGAACTCAAGACCCCTACTCTTCCAAGGAGGCTTTATCCCACTGATATGCCGCCTGCTTAAGGGTTGTAAACTTTAGAAGTAGTTTTAGTTCATACAAGTTTTTGTCCCGTAAACTGCCGACTCAGTATATCTACCGTTGTTCGTCGACCTAGTTTTGTCGGCTATGTTGCAAGGAGGAAACCATTGCTAACCAAGGTTCACAAAAAACGCCGCCTAGAGTTTGCCAAAAAATATCAAAACCAACCGCTGCAATTTTGGAAAAAAATTATTTTTAGCGACGAGTCTAAGTTTCATATATTTGGAAACCGTCGAAGGCAAACTGTTTGGCGACAACCCCTACAGTGATGGCAGAATGAATGTAGCCATGTACTGTGACATCCTGGAAAGCAACTTGGGAGATTCTGCTGCTTCAATGGGATTGTTGAAATACAAATGATCCCAAACATACGGCCAAGACAACAAAAGATTATTTTAGCACAAAGTGAATAAATTTGTTAGATTGGCCTCCATGTCACCGGATCTCAATCCCATTGAGCATTTATGGGATGAAATCGACCGAAGAATACCAACAACTAGTAGAAAAAGCAAAGCAGTTTTCGTCGAAAAGATTTTGGAAACCTGGGCAAGTTTACCGAATTCTGTGTTGCAGATGTTGGTAGAATCAATGCCCGAAGCGCATTGAGGCTGTTTTGCGAAATAGAGGCGGTCATACAAAATATTAAATTTCCAAAAAGCTGTGAAATTTATCAAGAAACACCAATTTTATCTTAATTTCAACTAACTTTTGGCGATTCACATTGAGGACTTTCAAGAGACTTTTTTTTTACCTTAAATCCAATGAATTTTATTTAATTTTTTCTATGTATTGTTCTACTACCAAAAGCACATATAATTAATATCAATAAAAACACAATTGAAAAATTTAACTATTTTGCGCCTTTATTAGCCATTTTGTGACTTACATGGTGATTTCAACTGACTTTTGGAGGGCACTGTATTTATTGTTTGTTTTGAAAATTGAGCTTATTTTTACTATTTTCGCTTTAACGGACAACTCCCTTAGGCGGACAAAACCTTGTGCACCATCGCTGTTCGCGTAAGGGAGATTTCACTGTATGTACTTGCAAAAGAGCTGCAAAGAAGATTCATATAGAACAGACAAGAACGGCGGTTCTCGCATAGCGACATCGACGAAATAATAATTCGATCAACTAGGACAACCGATATGAATATTAGCCAAATTATTTCCAAAATCAATACGGAATTGAACTCCAAAACATTCGAGACAATTGTCCGTACACTCCGACACTCATTGTGATCAAGTCTTGTGTGTTCTCAATTCAAGAAAGTATATTCGACTGCTCTAGGAGACCATATGTCCGGCTTACTACATCCCATATTGACTCCGACTCCCTTGCCCAATGCATGACTTTCCACAACGTTGAGGGGGAGATTGTTAATGATCTATATCAATTACCGTTCCAACGTATAAACAATACATTGCAAATGACAGGAGTAATTTTTGGAACTAAGAAGGATAACACAACATGTACTGGAGTTATGTATAGATCAGGCCTGCGGACATATAAAAATGTCATGGTTGAAACTGATATCGTGGTTGATCTGGAGACGACTGTAACAACATTCAATACGATCACCCAGTCATTTACTGAGGATCCCTTTCTAACCTGTCAGTACGACAACCATGAATGCAAGGTGAATAGCTCTTTGTATTATTGGGAGAAGACTCTTTTATGACTAGCTTTGCCGGTAGGAATTTTAGGAGCCCTGGGTTACATCCCTGGCAGGAGGATTAACAGCAGAAGGCAGGAGACGGCTATCCCCAATGCTCCGGAAGAGGACGAACATGGTTACATGATCCCTCGATAGGCCACAATATCAACCGCAACACAAGATCAGGTTACTCGCAACAACAGTTCCACTTCAAACACAACCAACACAACCCCTTAAAAAAACCCCCGTAAGATAAAAAGATGAGAGAAGTTATATAAGTTAATCAACCAATATGTCTTACAAAAAATTAAACCTTATACTGTTCTGCTTGACAACTATGGTCATTCGACCTTCCCATTACGCCTCTGCCATAGTAGGATATGACTGTTCAGACCTCACAAATAACATTACCTCACTTTCTCTTGTCGATCTAAATCCTTGCATTATCCCTGAAAGAAACATTAGTATTATTAAAACAAATATCCAGCTTTTACAAATGCAGACTTTTGTTAAGACATCTGTAATGAGCTGTTTGGTGGAACTTGAACATCTGGTTTACCGTTGCGGGAAAACTATTGATACGTTCCAGGATGGAGGACTTTACAACGAGCTCGTACGTCTTTCGACATCACAATGTCAAGAACTCATAGAGACAAGGAGATATCAGCCGTATCCGGGGATCGTTATAGAGGGATTAGTGTTAAACTAACCATACTCGGGTAGTTTTACAACTTATGGCTCTATAACTTTAGGAAGTTGCACGCCAGGAGGCACTCTGCACTCTCAGGGGAGAGTTTATGATCGTGCTGTCCGTACAACAAAAATAAATATCCTCATCAATAAATTCCAGGTACTCACTGATTTGGAGAACGGAGATCTAAAGTTAATGGATGGAGGGGTATGTAAGTTCCTTGATAAGGTATGTTTCTCTCCAACCACTGGTTGGAATCATTGGTCCACAATCCTTGAGGAGTCACTCTGTGACACTGAGAAGCCGTTTAGTCTACTTTATAAAGGACCGGCTCATAAAATACTAGACCGAGGATCAGGACGGGAAGTTATATCTTACGTATTTA
Source organism: Volucella bombylans (assembly GCA_949129095.1). Lineage (NCBI taxonomy): Eukaryota > Metazoa > Arthropoda > Insecta > Diptera > Syrphidae > Volucella > Volucella bombylans. Next base: position 160,763,453 of record OX422141.1, on the reverse strand, counting down.
ACAAAACAGGTTCTGAATTTGCCGTTTCAATCCATTCTACTGCCTACTACTGTGGCTACCTGAGGGTTTCCCAGACTGAGCATCCAAAGCTTATTGTCCTTGAGGAGGAATCTTGGGGGAAAGTCGATTTGAAACATGTTCCCTTACAGGCTGTGGATGTGGACCTCATGACATACACAAATACAAAACTAGTGTATGTTATGGAACATGTTAAGTCCCAGGTTGATTCACTCTATCGAACCATGTTATCAGATAGGTGTAAACTTGAACAGCAGATCTTACGCAACCACCTAACACTGGCAACGATTTCTCCTGAAGAGTTTGCATATGACTATTTTAAGGGAGCAGGATATACTGCCCTTGTACGTGGTGAGGTGATTCATTTAATCCAATGTAAAGCGGTGGTAGTCACTCTACGGCCCAACAATGATACTTGCACCCATGAGCTGCCTGTCACCCATCAAGGAGTAAGCAGATACCTCAAGCCTAGGACTCGCATTATAGTTGAAAGCTCAACTAAACTCCCGTGTAGTCCTCTGCTACCTGTCCTCTATAAATTCTTGGGTGATTGGTACGTCATAGACAAGACGATCTCGAAAACTGTTCAGCCTCGCTATATAAAACCCATTGACCCGTCTGTTTGGGAATTCGAACAAATCAAAGATTTAGTTGAAGCTGGGATCTACACCAAAGAGCAGCTTGATGATTACAAAAGGGCGCTTCTAGTTCCAGATGAAGGAAAGTCCACATTAAAGAATCTCATCCAGACTGCAGCAACATGGGAGGATGGACATGTCACTTACAACGTTGCAAATGTTTTTACTGACCAAGACTATAGTAATATAGGAAAACGAGTTGGAGGGTTCTTTCTAAGTGTTTACAGATCCCTGGGTGAGTTTGGCGGAGTTTTGGTTGCGATAATGGTAGCCTTGAGGGTTGTTTTATTCTTCTTAAATTTGATAGTCAATATATTTCGTCTCAAGTACGAAAATCGTCCACTAAGTGACATGCTGTTTATCTGGTGGGGAAACATGATGGACTTCATCTCAATACGACGTGAATACCGGCGAGGAAGGACAGAATCAGCTCCTCCCGAGCAAGAGAACCTTCGGGAAATTGAACTCAAGACCCCTACTCTTCCAAGGAGGCTTTATCCCACTGATATGCCGCCTGCTTAAGGGTTGTAAACTTTAGAAGTAGTTTTAGTTCATACAAGTTTTTGTCCCGTAAACTGCCGACTCAGTATATCTACCGTTGTTCGTCGACCTAGTTTTGTCGGCTATGTTGCAAGGAGGAAACCATTGCTAACCAAGGTTCACAAAAAACGCCGCCTAGAGTTTGCCAAAAAATATCAAAACCAACCGCTGCAATTTTGGAAAAAAATTATTTTTAGCGACGAGTCTAAGTTTCATATATTTGGAAACCGTCGAAGGCAAACTGTTTGGCGACAACCCCTACAGTGATGGCAGAATGAATGTAGCCATGTACTGTGACATCCTGGAAAGCAACTTGGGAGATTCTGCTGCTTCAATGGGATTGTTGAAATACAAATGATCCCAAACATACGGCCAAGACAACAAAAGATTATTTTAGCACAAAGTGAATAAATTTGTTAGATTGGCCTCCATGTCACCGGATCTCAATCCCATTGAGCATTTATGGGATGAAATCGACCGAAGAATACCAACAACTAGTAGAAAAAGCAAAGCAGTTTTCGTCGAAAAGATTTTGGAAACCTGGGCAAGTTTACCGAATTCTGTGTTGCAGATGTTGGTAGAATCAATGCCCGAAGCGCATTGAGGCTGTTTTGCGAAATAGAGGCGGTCATACAAAATATTAAATTTCCAAAAAGCTGTGAAATTTATCAAGAAACACCAATTTTATCTTAATTTCAACTAACTTTTGGCGATTCACATTGAGGACTTTCAAGAGACTTTTTTTTTACCTTAAATCCAATGAATTTTATTTAATTTTTTCTATGTATTGTTCTACTACCAAAAGCACATATAATTAATATCAATAAAAACACAATTGAAAAATTTAACTATTTTGCGCCTTTATTAGCCATTTTGTGACTTATATGGTGATTTCAACTGACTTTTGGAGGGCACTGTATTTATTGTTTGTTTTGAAAATTGAGCTTATTTTTACTATTTTCGCTTTAACGGACAACTCCCTTAGGCGGACAAAACCTTGTGCACCATCGCTGTTCGCGTAAGGGAGATTTCACTGTATGTACTTGCAAAAGAGCTGCAAAGAAGATTCATATAGAACAGACAAGAACGGCGGTTCTCGCATAGCGACATCGACGAAATAATAATTCGATCAACTAGGACAACCGATATGAATATTAGCCAAATTATTTCCAAAATCAATACGGAATTGAACTCCAAAACATTCGAGACAATTGTCCGTACACTCCGACACTCATTGTGATCAAGTCTTGTGTGTTCTCAATTCAAGAAAGTATATTCGACTGCTCTAGGAGACCATATGTCCGGCTTACTACATCCCATATTGACTCCGACTCCCTTGCCCAATGCATGACTTTCCACAACGTTGAGGGGGAGATTGTTAATGATCTATATCAATTACCGTTCCAACGTATAAACAATACATTGCAAATGACAGGAGTAATTTTTGGAACTAAGAAGGATAACACAACATGTACTGGAGTTATGTATAGATCAGGCCTGCGGACATATAAAAATGTCATGGTTGAAACTGATATCGTGGTTGATCTGGAGACGACTGTAACAACATTCAATACGATCACCCAGTCATTTACTGAGGATCCCTTTCTAACCTGTCAGTACGACAACCATGAATGCAAGGTGAATAGCTCTTTGTATTATTGGGAGAAGACTCTTTTATGACTAGCTTTGCCGGTAGGAATTTTAGGAGCCCTGGGTTACATCCCTGGCAGGAGGATTAACAGCAGAAGGCAGGAGACGGCTATCCCCAATGCTCCGGAAGAGGACGAACATGGTTACATGATCCCTCGATAGGCCACAATATCAACCGCAACACAAGATCAGGTTACTCGCAACAACAGTTCCACTTCAAACACAACCAACACAACCCCTTAAAAAAACCCCCGTAAGATAAAAAGATGAGAGAAGTCATATAAGTTAATCAACCAATATGTCTTACAAAAAATTAAACCTTATACTGTTCTGCTTGACAACTATGGTCATTCGACCTTCCCATTACGCCTCTGCCATAGTAGGATATGACTGTTCAGACCTCACAAATAACATTACCTCACTTTCTCTTGTCGATCTAAATCCTTGCATTATCCCTGAAAGAAACATTAGTATTATTAAAACAAATATCCAGCTTTTACAAATGCAGACTTTTGTTAAGACATCTGTAATGAGCTGTTTGGTGGAACTTGAACATCTGGTTTACCGTTGCGGGAAAACTATTGATACGTTCCAGGATGGAGGACTTTACAACGAGCTCGTACGTCTTTCGACATCACAATGTCAAGAACTCATAGAGACAAGGAGATATCAGCCGTATCCGGGGATCGTTATAGAGGGATTAGTGTTAAACTAACCATACTCGGGTAGTTTTACAACTTATGGCTCTATAACTTTAGGAAGTTGCACGCCAGGAGGCACTCTGCACTCTCAGGGGAGAGTTTATGATCGTGCTGTCCGTACAACAAAAATAAATATCCTCATCAATAAATTCCAGGGACTCACTGATTTGGAGAACGGAGATCTAAAGTTAATGGATGGAGGGGTATGTAAGTTCCTTGATAAGGTATGTTTCTCTCCAACCACTGGTTGGAATCATTGGTCCACAATCCTTGAGGAGTCACTCTGTGACACTGAGAAGCCGTTTAGTCTACTTTATAAAGGACCGGCTCATAAAATACTAGACCGAGGATCAGGACGGGAAGTTATATCTTACGTATTTAACAAAACAGGTTCTGAATTTGCCGTTTCAATCCATTCTACTGCCTACTACTGTGGCTACCTGAGGGTTTCCCAGACTGAGCATCCAAAGCTTATTGTCCTTGAGGAGGAATCTTGGGGGAAAGTCGATTTGAAACATGTTCCCTTACAGGCTGTGGATGTGGACCTCATGACATACACAAATACAAAACTAGTGTATGTTATGGAACATGTTAAGTCCCAGGTTGATTCACTCTATCGAACCATGTTATCAGATAGGTGTAAACTTGAACAGCAGATCTTACGCAACCACCTAACACTGGCAACGATTTCTCCTGAAGAGTTTGCATATGACTATTTTAAGGGAGCAGGATATACTGCCCTTGTACGTGGTGAGGTGATTCATTTAATCCAATGTAAAGCGGTGGTAGTCACTCTACGGCCCAACAATGATACTTGCACCCATGAGCTGCCTGTCACCCATCAAGGAGTAAGCAGATACCTCAAGCCTAGGACTCGCATTATAGTTGAAAGCTCAACTAAACTCCCGTGTAGTCCTCTGCTACCTGTCCTCTATAAATTCTTGGGTGATTGGTACGTCATAGACAAGACGATCTCGAAAACTGTTCAGCCTCGCTATATAAAACCCATTGACCCGTCTGTTTGGGAATTCGAACAAATCAAAGATTTAGTTGAAGCTGGGATCTACACCAAAGAGCAGCTTGATGATTACAAAAGGGCGCTTCTAGTTCCAGATGAAGGAAAGTCCACATTAAAGAATCTCATCCAGACTGCAGCAACATGGGAGGATGGACATGTCACTTACAACGTTGCAAATGTTTTTACTGACCAAGACTATAGTAATATAGGAAAACGAGTTGGAGGGTCTAAGTGTTTACAGATCCCTGGGTGAGTTTGGCGGAGTTTTGGTTGCGATAATGGTAGCCTTGAGGGTTGTTTTATTCTTCTTAAATTTGATAGTCAATATATTTCGTCTCAAGTACGAAAATCGTCCACTAAGTGACATGCTGTTTATCTGGTGGGGAAACATGATGGACTTCATCTCAATACGACGTGAATACCGGCGAGGAAGGACAGAATCAGCTCCTCCCGAGCAAGAGAACCTTCGGGAAATTGAACTCAAGACCCCTACTCTTCCAAGGAGGCTTTATCCCACTGATATGCCGCCTGCTTAAGGGTTGTAAACTTTAGAAGTAGTTTTAGTTCATACAAGTTTTTGTCCCGTAAACTGCCGACTCAGTATATCTACCGTTGTTCGTCGACCTAGTTTTGTCGGCTATGTTGCAAGGAGGAAACCATTGCTAACCAAGGTTCACAAAAAACGCCGCCTAGAGTTTGCCAAAAAATATCAAAACCAACCGCTGCAATTTTGGAAAAAAATTATTTTTAGCGACGAGTCTAAGTTTCATATATTTGGAAACCGTCGAAGGCAAACTGTTTGGCGACAACCCCTACAGTGATGGCAGAATGAATGTAGCCATGTACTGTGACATCCTGGAAAGCAACTTGGGAGATTCTGCTGCTTCAATGGGATTGTTGAAATACAAATGATCCCAAACATACGGCCAAGACAACAAAAGATTATTTTAGCACAAAGTGAATAAATTTGTTAGATTGGCCTCCATGTCACCGGATCTCAATCCCATTGAGCATTTATGGGATGAAATCGACCGAAGAATACCAACAACTAGTAGAAAAAGCAAAGCAGTTTTCGTCGAAAAGATTTTGGAAACCTGGGCAAGTTTACCGAATTCTGTGTTGCAGATGTTGGTAGAATCAATGCCCGAAGCGCATTGAGGCTGTTTTGCGAAATAGAGGCGGTCATACAAAATATTAAATTTCCAAAAAGCTGTGAAATTTATCAAGAAACACCAATTTTATCTTAATTTCAACTAACTTTTGGCGATTCACATTGAGGACTTTCAAGAGACTTTTTTTTTACCTTAAATCCAATGAATTTTATTTAATTTTTTCTATGTATTGTTCTACTACCAAAAGCACATATAATTAATATCAATAAAAACACAATTGAAAAATTTAACTATTTTGCGCCTTTATTAGCCATTTTGTGACTTACATGGTGATTTCAACTGACTTTTGGAGGGCACTGTATTTATTGTTTGTTTTGAAAATTGAGCTTATTTTTACTATTTTCGCTTTAACGGACAACTCCCTTAGGCGGACAAAACCTTGTGCACCATCGCTGTTCGCGTAAGGGAGATTTCACTGTATGTACTTGCAAAAGAGCTGCAAAGAAGATTCATATAGAACAGACAAGAACGGCGGTTCTCGCATAGCGACATCGACGAAATAATAATTCGATCAACTAGGACAACCGATATGAATATTAGCCAAATTATTTCCAAAATCAATACGGAATTGAACTCCAAAACATTCGAGACAATTGTCCGTACACTCCGACACTCATTGTGATCAAGTCTTGTGTGTTCTCAATTCAAGAAAGTATATTCGACTGCTCTAGGAGACCATATGTCCGGCTTACTACATCCCATATTGACTCCGACTCCCTTGCCCAATGCATGACTTTCCACAACGTTGAGGGGGAGATTGTTAATGATCTATATCAATTACCGTTCCAACGTATAAACAATACATTGCAAATGACAGGAGTAATTTTTGGAACTAAGAAGGATAACACAACATGTACTGGAGTTATGTATAGATCAGGCCTGCGGACATATAAAAATGTCATGGTTGAAACTGATATCGTGGTTGATCTGGAGACGACTGTAACAACATTCAATACGATCACCCAGTCATTTACTGAGGATCCCTTTCTAACCTGTCAGTACGACAACCATGAATGCAAGGTGAATAGCTCTTTGTATTATTGGGAGAAGACTCTTTTATGACTAGCTTTGCCGGTAGGAATTTTAGGAGCCCTGGGTTACATCCCTGGCAGGAGGATTAACAGCAGAAGGCAGGAGACGGCTATCCCCAATGCTCCGGAAGAGGACGAACATGGTTACATGATCCCTCGATAGGCCACAATATCAACCGCAACACAAGATCAGGTTACTCGCAACAACAGTTCCACTTCAAACACAACCAACACAACCCCTTAAAAAAACCCCCGTAAGATAAAAAGATGAGAGAAGTTATATAAGTTAATCAACCAATATGTCTTACAAAAAATTAAACCTTATACTGTTCTGCTTGACAACTATGGTCATTCGACCTTCCCATTACGCCTCTGCCATAGTAGGATATGACTGTTCAGACCTCACAAATAACATTACCTCACTTTCTCTTGTCGATCTAAATCCTTGCATTATCCCTGAAAGAAACATTAGTATTATTAAAACAAATATCCAGCTTTTACAAATGCAGACTTTTGTTAAGACATCTGTAATGAGCTGTTTGGTGGAACTTGAACATCTGGTTTACCGTTGCGGGAAAACTATTGATACGTTCCAGGATGGAGGACTTTACAACGAGCTCGTACGTCTTTCGACATCACAATGTCAAGAACTCATAGAGACAAGGAGATATCAGCCGTATCCGGGGATCGTTATAGAGGGATTAGTGTTAAACTAACCATACTCGGGTAGTTTTACAACTTATGGCTCTATAACTTTAGGAAGTTGCACGCCAGGAGGCACTCTGCACTCTCAGGGGAGAGTTTATGATCGTGCTGTCCGTACAACAAAAATAAATATCCTCATCAATAAATTCCAGGGACTCACTGATTTGGAGAACGGAGATCTAAAGTTAATGGATGGAGGGGTATGTAAGTTCCTTGATAAGGTATGTTTCTCTCCAACCACTGGTTGGAATCATTGGTCCACAATCCTTGAGGAGTCACTCTGTGACACTGAGAAGCCGTTTAGTCTACTTTATAAAGGACCGGCTCATAAAATACTAGACCGAGGATCAGGACGGGAAGTTATATCTTACGTATTTAACAAAACAGGTTCTGAATTTGCCGTTTCAATCCATTCTACTGCCTACTACTGTGGCTACCTGAGGGTTTCCCAGACTGAGCATCCAAAGCTTATTGTCCTTGAGGAGGAATCTTGGGGGAAAGTCGATTTGAAACATGTTCCCTTACAGGCTGTGGATGTGGACCTCATGACATACACAAATACAAAACTAGTGTATGTTATGGAACATGTTAAGTCCCAGGTTGATTCACTCTATCGAACCATGTTATCAGAGAGGTGTAAACTTGAACAGCAGATCTTACGCAACCACCTAACACTGGCAACGATTTCTCCTGAAGAGTTTGCATATGACTATTTTAAGGGAGCAGGATATACTGCCCTTGTACGTGGTGAGGTGATTCATTTAATCCAATGTAAAGCGGTGGTAGTCACTCTACGGCCCAACAATGATACTTGCACCCATGAGCTGCCTGTCACCCATCAAGGAGTAAGCAGATACCTCAAGCCTAGGACTCGCATTATAGTTGAAAGCTCAACTAAACTCCCGTGTAGTCCTCTGCTACCTGTCCTCTATAAATTCTTGGGTGATTGGTACGTCATAGACAAGACGATCTCGAAAACTGTTCAGCCTCGCTATATAAAACCCATTGACCCGTCTGTTTGGGAATTCGAACAAATCAAAGATTTAGTTGAAGCTGGGATCTACACCAAAGAGCAGCTTGATGATTACAAAAGGGCGCTTCTAGTTCCAGATGAAGGAAAGTCCACATTAAAGAATCTCATCCAGACTGCAGCAACATGGGAGGATGGACATGTCACTTACAACGTTGCAAATGTTTTTACTGACCAAGACTATAGTAATATAGGAAAACGAGTTGGAGGGTTCTTTCTAAGTGTTTACAGATCCCTGGGTGAGTTTGGCGGAGTTTTGGTTGCGATAATGGTAGCCTTGAGGGTTGTTTTATTCTTCTTAAATTTGATAGTCAATATATTTCGTCTCAAGTACGAAAATCGTCCACTAAGTGACATGCTGTTTATCTGGTGGGGAAACATGATGGACTTCATCTCAATACGACGTGAATACCGGCGAGGAAGGACAGAATCAGCTCCTCCCGAGCAAGAGAACCTTCGGGAAATTGAACTCAAGACCCCTACTCTTCCAAGGAGGCTTTATCCCACTGATATGCCGCCTGCTTAAGGGTTGTAAACTTTAGAAGTAGTTTTAGTTCATACAAGTTTTTGTCCCGTAAACTGCCGACTCAGTATATCTACCGTTGTTCGTCGACCTAGTTTTGTCGGCTATGTTGCAAGGAGGAAACCATTGCTAACCAAGGTTCACAAAAAACGCCGCCTAGAGTTTGCCAAAAAATATCAAAACCAACCGCTGCAATTTTGGAAAAAAATTATTTTTAGCGACGAGTCTAAGTTTCATATATTTGGAAACCGTCGAAGGCAAACTGTTTGGCGACAACCCCTACAGTGATGGCAGAATGAATGTAGCCATGTACTGTGACATCCTGGAAAGCAACTTGGGAGATTCTGCTGCTTCAATGGGATTGTTGAAATACAAATGATCCCAAACATACGGCCAAGACAACAAAAGATTATTTTAGCACAAAGTGAATAAATTTGTTAGATTGGCCTCCATGTCACCGGATCTCAATCCCATTGAGCATTTATGGGATGAAATCGACCGAAGAATACCAACAACTAGTAGAAAAAGCAAAGCAGTTTTCGTCGAAAAGATTTTGGAAACCTGGGCAAGTTTACCGAATTCTGTGTTGCAGATGTTGGTAGAATCAATGCCCGAAGCGCATTGAGGCTGTTTTGCGAAATAGAGGCGGTCATACAAAATATTAAATTTCCAAAAAGCTGTGAAATTTATCAAGAAACACCAATTTTATTTTAATTTCAACTAACTTTTACTATTTTCGCTTTAACGGACAACTCCCTTAGGCGGACAAAACCTTGTGCACCATCGCTGTTCGCGTAAGGGAGATTTCACTGTATGTACTTGCAAAAGAGCTGCAAAGAAGATTCATATAGAACAGACAAGAACGGCGGTTCTCGCATAGCGACATCGACGAAATAATAATTCGATCAACTAGGACAACCGATATGAATATTAGCCAAATTATTTCCAAAATCAATACGGAATTGAACTCCAAAACATTCGAGACAATTGTCCGTACACTCCGACACTCATTGTGATCAAGTCTTGTGTGTTCTCAATTCAAGAAAGTATATTCGACTGCTCTAGGAGACCATATGTCCGGCTTACTACATCCCATATTGACTCCGACTCCCTTGCCCAATGCATGACTTTCCACAACGTTGAGGGGGAGATTGTTAATGATCTATATCAATTACCGTTCCAACGTATAAACAATACATTGCAAATGACAGGAGTAATTTTTGGAACTAAGAAGGATAACACAACATGTACTGGAGTTATGTATAGATCAGGCCTGCGGACATATAAAAATGTCATGGTTGAAACTGATATCGTGGTTGATCTGGAGACGACTGTAACAACATTCAATACGATCACCCAGTCATTTACTGAGGATCCCTTTCTAACCTGTCAGTACGACAACCATGAATGCAAGGTGAATAGCTCTTTGTATTATTGGGAGAAGACTCTTTTATGACTAGCTTTGCCGGTAGGAATTTTAGGAGCCCTGGGTTACATCCCTGGCAGGAGGATTAACAGCAGAAGGCAGGAGACGGCTATCCCCAATGCTCCGGAAGAGGACGAACATGGTTACATGATCCCTCGATAGGCCACAATATCAACCGCAACACAAGATCAGGTTACTCGCAACAACAGTTCCACTTCAAACACAACCAACACAACCCCTTAAAAAAACCCCCGTAAGATAAAAAGATGAGAGAAGTCATATAAGTTAATCAACCAATATGTCTTACAAAAAATTAAACCTTATACTGTTCTGCTTGACAACTATGGTCATTCGACCTTCCCATTACGCCTCTGCCATAGTAGGATATGACTGTTCAGACCTCACAAATAACATTACCTCACTTTCTCTTGTCGATCTAAATCCTTGCATTATCCCTGAAAGAAACATTAGTATTATTAAAACAAATATCCAGCTTTTACAAATGCAGACTTTTGTTAAGACATCTGTAATGAGCTGTTTGGTGGAACTTGAACATCTGGTTTACCGTTGCGGGAAAACTATTGATACGTTCCAGGATGGAGGACTTTACAACGAGCTCGTACGTCTTTCGACATCACAATGTCAAGAACTCATAGAGACAAGGAGATATCAGCCGTATCCGGGGATCGTTATAGAGGGATTAGTGTTAAACTAACCATACTCGGGTAGTTTTACAACTTATGGCTCTATAACTTTAGGAAGTTGCACGCCAGGAGGCACTCTGCACTCTCAGGGGAGAGTTTATGATCGTGCTGTCCGTACAACAAAAATAAATATCCTCATCAATAAATTCCAGGGACTCACTGATTTGGAGAACGGAGATCTAAAGTTAATGGATGGAGGGGTATGTAAGTTCCTTGATAAGGTATGTTTCTCTCCAACCACTGGTTGGAATCATTGGTCCACAATCCTTGAGGAGTCACTCTGTGACACTGAGAAGCCGTTTAGTCTACTTTATAAAGGACCGGCTCATAAAATACTAGACCGAGGATCAGGACGGGAAGTTATATCTTACGTATTTAACAAAACAGGTTCTGAATTTGCCGTTTCAATCCATTCTACTGCCTACTACTGTGGCTACCTGAGGGTTTCCCAGACTGAGCATCCAAAGCTTATTGTCCTTGAGGAGGAATCTTGGGGGAAAGTCGATTTGAAACATGTTCCCTTACAGGCTGTGGATGTGGACCTCATGACATACACAAATACAAAACTAGTGTATGTTATGGAACATGTTAAGTCCCAGGTTGATTCACTCTATCGAACCATGTTATCAGATAGGTGTAAACTTGAACAGCAGATCTTACGCAACCACCTAACACTGGCAACGATTTCTCCTGAAGAGTTTGCATATGACTATTTTAAGGGAGCAGGATATACTGCCCTTGTACGTGGTGAGGTGATTCATTTAATCCAATGTAAAGCGGTGGTAGTCACTCTACGGCCCAACAATGATACTTGCACCCATGAGCTGCCTGTCACCCATCAAGGAGTAAGCAGATACCTCAAGCCTAGGACTCGCATTATAGTTGAAAGCTCAACTAAACTCCCGTGTAGTCCTCTGCTACCTGTCCTCTATAAATTCTTGGGTGATTGGTACGTCATAGACAAGACGATCTCGAAAACTGTTCAGCCTCGCTATATAAAACCCATTGACCCGTCTGTTTGGGAATTCGAACAAATCAAAGATTTAGTTGAAGCTGGGATCTACACCAAAGAGCAGCTTGATGATTACAAAAGGGCGCTTCTAGTTCCAGATGAAGGAAAGTCCACATTAAAGAATCTCATCCAGACTGCAGCAACATGGGAGGATGGACATGTCACTTACAACGTTGCAAATGTTTTTACTGACCAAGACTATAGTAATATAGGAAAACGAGTTGGAGGGTTCTTTCTAAGTGTTTACAGATCCCTGGGTGAGTTTGGCGGAGTTTTGGTTGCGATAATGGTAGCCTTGAGGGTTGTTTTATTCTTCTTAAATTTGATAGTCAATATATTTCGTCTCAAGTACGAAAATCGTCCACTAAGTGACATGCTGTTTATCTGGTGGGGAAACATGATGGACTTCATCTCAATACGACGTGAATACCGGCGAGGAAGGACAGAATCAGCTCCTCCCGAGCAAGAGAACCTTCGGGAAATTGAACTCAAGACCCCTACTCTTCCAAGGAGGCTTTATCCCACTGATATGCCGCCTGCTTAAGGGTTGTAAACTTTAGAAGTAGTTTTAGTTCATACAAGTTTTTGTCCCGTAAACTGCCGACTCAGTATATCTACCGTTGTTCGTCGACCTAGTTTTGTCGGCTATGTTGCAAGGAGGAAACCATTGCTAACCAAGGTTCACAAAAAACGCCGCCTAGAGTTTGCCAAAAAATATCAAAACCAACCGCTGCAATTTTGGAAAAAAATTATTTTTAGCGACGAGTCTAAGTTTCATATATTTGGAAACCGTCGAAGGCAAACTGTTTGGCGACAACCCCTACAGTGATGGCAGAATGAATGTAGCCATGTACTGTGACATCCTGGAAAGCAACTTGGGAGATTCTGCTGCTTCAATGGGATTGTTGAAATACAAATGATCCCAAACATACGGCCAAGACAACAAAAGATTATTTTAGCACAAAGTGAATAAATTTGTTAGATTGGCCTCCATGTCACCGGATCTCAATCCCATTGAGCATTTATGGGATGAAATCGACCGAAGAATACCAACAACTAGTAGAAAAAGCAAAGCAGTTTTCGTCGAAAAGATTTTGGAAACCTGGGCAAGTTTACCGAATTCTGTGTTGCAGATGTTGGTAGAATCAATGCCCGAAGCGCATTGAGGCTGTTTTGCGAAATAGAGGCGGTCATACAAAATATTAAATTTCCAAAAAGCTGTGAAATTTATCAAGAAACACCAATTTTATCTTAATTTCAACTAACTTTTGGCGATTCACATTGAGGACTTTCAAGAGACTTTTTTTTTACCTTAAATCCAATGAATTTTATTTAATTTTTTCTATGTATTGTTCTACTACCAAAAGCACATATAATTAATATCAATAAAAACACAATTGAAAAATTTAACTATTTTGCGCCTTTATTAGCCATTTTGTGACTTACATGGTGATTTCAACTGACTTTTGGAGGGCACTGTATTTATTGTTTGTTTTGAAAATTGAGCTTATTTTTACTATTTTCGCTTTAACGGACAACTCCCTTAGGCGGACAAAACCTTGTGCACCATCGCTGTTCGCGTAAGGGAGATTTCACTGTATGTACTTGCAAAAGAGCTGCAAAGAAGATTCATATAGAACAGACAAGAACGGCGGTTCTCGCATAGCGACATCGACGAAATAATAATTCGATCAACTAGGACAACCGATATGAATATTAGCCAAATTATTTCCAAAATCAATACGGAATTGAACTCCAAAACATTCGAGACAATTGTCCGTACACTCCGACACTCATTGTGATCAAGTCTTGTGTGTTCTCAATTCAAGAAAGTATATTCGACTGCTCTAGGAGACCATATGTCCGGCTTACTACATCCCATATTGACTCCGACTCCCTTGCCCAATGCATGACTTTCCACAACGTTGAGGGGGAGATTGTTAATGATCTATATCAATTACCGTTCCAACGTATAAACAATACATTGCAAATGACAGGAGTAATTTTTGGAACTAAGAAGGATAACACAACATGTACTGGAGTTATGTATAGATCAGGCCTGCGGACATATAAAAATGTCATGGTTGAAACTGATATCGTGGTTGATCTGGAGACGACTGTAACAACATTCAATACGATCACCCAGTCATTTACTGAGGATCCCTTTCTAACCTGTCAGTACGACAACCATGAATGCAAGGTGAATAGCTCTTTGTATTATTGGGAGAAGACTCTTTTATGACTAGCTTTGCCGGTAGGAATTTTAGGAGCCCTGGGTTACATCCCTGGCAGGAGGATTAACAGCAGAAGGCAGGAGACGGCTATCCCCAATGCTCCGGAAGAGGACGAACATGGTTACATGATCCCTCGATAGGCCACAATATCAACTGCAACACAAGATCAGGTTACTCGCAACAACAGTTCCACTTCAAACACAACCAACACAACCCCTTAAAAAAACCCCCGTAAGATAAAAAGATGAGAGAAGTCATATAAGTTAATCAACCAATATGTCTTACAAAAAATTAAACCTTATACTGTTCTGCTTGACAACTATGGTCATTCGACCTTCCCATTACGCCTCTGCCATAGTAGGATATGACTGTTCAGACCTCACAAATAACATTACCTCACTTTCTCTTGTCGATCTAAATCCTTGCATTATCCCTGAAAGAAACATTAGTATTATTAAAACAAATATCCAGCTTTTACAAATGCAGACTTTTGTTAAGACATCTGTAATGAGCTGTTTGGTGGAACTTGAACATCTGGTTTACCGTTGCGGGAAAACTATTGATACGTTCCAGGATGGAGGACTTTACAACGAGCTCGTACGTCTTTCGACATCACAATGTCAAGAACTCATAGAGACAAGGAGATATCAGCCGTATCCGGGGATCGTTATAGAGGGATTAGTGTTAAACTAACCATACTCGGGTAGTTTTACAACTTATGGCTCTATAACTTTAGGAAGTTGCACGCCAGGAGGCACTCTGCACTCTCAGGGGAGAGTTTATGATCGTGCTGTCCGTACAACAAAAATAAATATCCTCATCAATAAATTCCAGGTACTCACTGATTTGGAGAACGGAGATCTAAAGTTAATGGATGGAGGGGTATGTAAGTTCCTTGATAAGGTATGTTTCTCTCCAACCACTGGTTGGAATCATTGGTCCACAATCCTTGAGGAGTCACTCTGTGACACTGAGAAGCCGTTTAGTCTACTTTATAAAGGACCGGCTCATAAAATACTAGACCGAGGATCAGGACGGGAAGTTATATCTTACGTATTTAACAAAACAGGTTCTGAATTTGCCGTTTCAATCCATTCTACTGCCTACTACTGTGGCTACCTGAGGGTTTCCCAGACTGAGCATCCAAAGCTTATTGTCCTTGAGGAGGAATCTTGGGGGAAAGTCGATTTGAAACATGTTCCCTTACAGGCTGTGGATGTGGACCTCATGACATACACAAATACAAAACTAGTGTATGTTATGGAACATGTTAAGTCCCAGGTTGATTCACTCTATCGAACCATGTTATCAGATAGGTGTAAACTTGAACAGCAGATCTTACGCAACCACCTAACACTGGCAACGATTTCTCCTGAAGAGTTTGCATATGACTATTTTAAGGGAGCAGGATATACTGCCCTTGTACGTGGTGAGGTGATTCATTTAATCCAATGTAAAGCGGTGGTAGTCACTCTACGGCCCAACAATGATACTTGCACCCATGAGCTGCCTGTCACCCATCAAGGAGTAAGCAGATACCTCAAGCCTAGGACTCGCATTATAGTTGAAAGCTCAACTAAACTCCCGTGTAGTCCTCTGCTACCTGTCCTCTATAAATTCTTGGGTGATTGGTACGTCATAGACAAGACGATCTCGAAAACTGTTCAGCCTCGCTATATAAAACCCATTGACCCGTCTGTTTGGGAATTCGAACAAATCAAAGATTTAGTTGAAGCTGGGATCTACACCAAAGAGCAGCTTGATGATTACAAAAGGGCGCTTCTAGTTCCAGATGAAGGAAAGTCCACATTAAAGAATCTCATCCAGACTGCAGCAACATGGGAGGATGGACATGTCACTTACAACGTTGCAAATGTTTTTACTGACCAAGACTATAGTAATATAGGAAAACGAGTTGGAGGGTTCTTTCTAAGTGTTTACAGATCCCTGGGTGAGTTTGGCGGAGTTTTGGTTGCTATAATGGTAGCCTTGAGGGTTGTTTTATTCTTCTTAAATTTGATAGTCAATATATTTCGTCTCAAGTACGAAAATCGTCCACTAAGTGACATGCTGTTTATCTGGTGGGGAAACATGATGGACTTCATCTCAATACGACGTGAATACCGGCGAGGAAGGACAGAATCAGCTCCTCCCGAGCAAGAGAACCTTCGGGAAATTGAACTCAAGACCCCTACTCTTCCAAGGAGGCTTTATCCCACTGATATGCCGCCTGCTTAAGGGTTGTAAACTTTAGAAGTAGTTTTAGTTCATACAAGTTTTTGTCCCGTAAACTGCCGACTCAGTATATCTACCGTTGTTCGTCGACCTAGTTTTGTCGGCTATGTTGCAAGGAGGAAACCATTGCTAACCAAGGTTCACAAAAAACGCCGCCTAGAGTTTGCCAAAAAATATCAAAACCAACCGCTGCAATTTTGGAAAAAAATTATTTTTAGCGACGAGTCTAAGTTTCATATATTTGGAAACCGTCGAAGGCAAACTGTTTGGCGACAACCCCTACAGTGATGGCAGAATGAATGTAGCCATGTACTGTGACATCCTGGAAAGCAACTTGGGAGATTCTGCTGCTTCAATGGGATTGTTGAAATACAAATGATCCCAAACATACGGCCAAGACAACAAAAGATTATTTTAGCACAAAGTGAATAAATTTGTTAGATTGGCCTCCATGTCACCGGATCTCAATCCCATTGAGCATTTATGGGATGAAATCGACCGAAGAATACCAACAACTAGTAGAAAAAGCAAAGCAGTTTTCGTCGAAAAGATTTTGGAAACCTGGGCAAGTTTACCGAATTCTGTGTTGCAGATGTTGGTAGAATCAATGCCCGAAGCGCATTGAGGCTGTTTTGCGAAATAGAGGCGGTCATACAAAATATTAAATTTCCAAAAAGCTGTGAAATTTATCAAGAAACACCAATTTTATCTTAATTTCAACTAACTTTTGGCGATTCACATTGAGGACTTTCAAGAGACTTTTTTTTTACCTTAAATCCAATGAATTTTATTTAATTTTTTCTATGTATTGTTCTACTACCAAAAGCACATATAATTAATATCAATAAAAACACAATTGAAAAATTTAACTATTTTGCGCCTTTATTAGCCATTTTGTGACTTACATGGTGATTTCAACTGACTTTTGGAGGGCACTGTATTTATTGTTTGTTTTGAAAATTGAGCTTATTTTTACTATTTTCGCTTTAACGGACAACTCCCTTAGGCGGACAAAACCTTGTGCACCATCGCTGTTCGCGTAAGGGAGATTTCACTGTATGTACTTGCAAAAGAGCTGCAAAGAAGATTCATATAGAACAGACAAGAACGGCGGTTCTCGCATAGCGACATCGACGAAATAATAATTCGATCAACTAGGACAACCGATATGAATATTAGCCAAATTATTTCCAAAATCAATACGGAATTGAACTCCAAAACATTCGAGACAATTGTCCGTACACTCCGACACTCATTGTGATCAAGTCTTGTGTGTTCTCAATTCAAGAAAGTATATTCGACTGCTCTAGGAGACCATATGTCCGGCTTACTACATCCCATATTGACTCCGACTCCCTTGCCCAATGCATGACTTTCCACAACGTTGAGGGGGAGATTGTTAATGATCTATATCAATTACCGTTCCAACGTATAAACAATACATTGCAAATGACAGGAGTAATTTTTGGAACTAAGAAGGATAACACAACATGTACTGGAGTTATGTATAGATCAGGCCTGCGGACATATAAAAATGTCATGGTTGAAACTGATATCGTGGTTGATCTGGAGACGACTGTAACAACATTCAATACGATCACCCAGTCATTTACTGAGGATCCCTTTCTAACCTGTCAGTACGACAACCATGAATGCAAGGTGAATAGCTCTTTGTATTATTGGGAGAAGACTCTTTTATGACTAGCTTTGCCGGTAGGAATTTTAGGAGCCCTGGGTTACATCCCTGGCAGGAGGATTAACAGCAGAAGGCAGGAGACGGCTATCCCCAATGCTCCGGAAGAGGACGAACATGGTTACATGATCCCTCGATAGGCCACAATATCAACCGCAACACAAGATCAGGTTACTCGCAACAACAGTTCCACTTCAAACACAACCAACACAACCCCTTAAAAAAACCCCCGTAAGATAAAAAGATGAGAGAAGTCATATAAGTTAATCAACCAATATGTCTTACAAAAAATTAAACCTTATACTGTTCTGCTTGACAACTATGGTCATTCGACCTTCCCATTACGCCTCTGCCATAGTAGGATATGACTGTTCAGACCTCACAAATAACATTACCTCACTTTCTCTTGTCGATCTAAATCCTTGCATTATCCCTGAAAGAAACATTAGTATTATTAAAACAAATATCCAGCTTTTACAAATGCAGACTTTTGTTAAGACATCTGTAATGAGCTGTTTGGTGGAACTTGAACATCTGGTTTACCGTTGCGGGAAAACTATTGATACGTTCCAGGATGGAGGACTTTACAACGAGCTCGTACGTCTTTCGACATCACAATGTCAAGAACTCATAGAGACAAGGAGATATCAGCCGTATCCGGGGATCGTTATAGAGGGATTAGTGTTAAACTAACCATACTCGGGTAGTTTTACAACTTATGGCTCTATAACTTTAGGAAGTTGCACGCCAGGAGGCACTCTGCACTCTCAGGGGAGAGTTTATGATCGTGCTGTCCGTACAACAAAAATAAATATCCTCATCAATAAATTCCAGGGACTCACTGATTTGGAGAACGGAGATCTAAAGTTAATGGATGGAGGGGTATGTAAGTTCCTTGATAAGGTATGTTTCTCTCCAACCACTGGTTGGAATCATTGGTCCACAATCCTTGAGGAGTCACTCTGTGACACTGAGAAGCCGTTTAGTCTACTTTATAAAGGACCGGCTCATAAAATACTAGACCGAGGATCAGGACGGGAAGTTATATCTTACGTATTTAACAAAACAGGTTCTGAATTTGCCGTTTCAATCCATTCTACTGCCTACTACTGTGGCTACCTGAGGGTTTCCCAGACTGAGCATCCAAAGCTTATTGTCCTTGAGGAGGAATCTTGGGGGAAAGTCGATTTGAAACATGTTCCCTTACAGGCTGTGGATGTGGACCTCATGACATACACAAATACAAAACTAGTGTATGTTATGGAACATGTTAAGTCCCAGGTTGATTCACTCTATCGAACCATGTTATCAGATAGGTGTAAACTTGAACAGCAGATCTTACGCAACCACCTAACACTGGCAACGATTTCTCCTGAAGAGTTTGCATATGACTATTTTAAGGGAGCAGGATATACTGCCCTTGTACGTGGTGAGGTGATTCATTTAATCCAATGTAAAGCGGTGGTAGTCACTCTACGGCCCAACAATGATACTTGCACCCATGAGCTGCCTGTCACCCATCAAGGAGTAAGCAGATACCTCAAGCCTAGGACTCGCATTATAGTTGAAAGCTCAACTAAACTCCCGTGTAGTCCTCTGCTACCTGTCCTCTATAAATTCTTGGGTGATTGGTACGTCATAGACAAGACGATCTCGAAAACTGTTCAGCCTCGCTATATAAAACCCATTGACCCGTCTGTTTGGGAATTCGAACAAATCAAAGATTTAGTTGAAGCTGGGATCTACACCAAAGAGCAGCTTGATGATTACAAAAGGGCGCTTCTAGTTCCAGATGAAGGAAAGTCCACATTAAAGAATCTCATCCAGACTGCAGCAACATGGGAGGATGGACATGTCACTTACAACGTTGCAAATGTTTTTACTGACCAAGACTATAGTAATATAGGAAAACGAGTTGGAGGGTTCTTTCTAAGTGTTTACAGATCCCTGGGTGAGTTTGGCGGAGTTTTGGTTGCTATAATGGTAGCCTTGAGGGTTGTTTTATTCTTCTTAAATTTGATAGTCAATATATTTCGTCTCAAGTACGAAAATCGTCCACTAAGTGACATGCTGTTTATCTGGTGGGGAAACATGATGGACTTCATCTCAATACGACGTGAATACCGGCGAGGAAGGACAGAATCAGCTCCTCCCGAGCAAGAGAACCTTCGGGAAATTGAACTCAAGACCCCTACTCTTCCAAGGAGGCTTTATCCCACTGATATGCCGCCTGCTTAAGGGTTGTAAACTTTAGAAGTAGTTTTAGTTCATACAAGTTTTTGTCCCGTAAACTGCCGACTCAGTATATCTACCGTTGTTCGTCGACCTAGTTTTGTCGGCTATGTTGCAAGGAGGAAACCATTGCTAACCAAGGTTCACAAAAAACGCCGCCTAGAGTTTGCCAAAAAATATCAAAACCAACCGCTGCAATTTTGGAAAAAAATTATTTTTAGCGACGAGTCTAAGTTTCATATATTTGGAAACCGTCGAAGGCAAACTGTTTGGCGACAACCCCTACAGTGATGGCAGAATGAATGTAGCCATGTACTGTGACATCCTGGAAAGCAACTTGGGAGATTCTGCTGCTTCAATGGGATTGTTGAAATACAAATGATCCCAAACATACGGCCAAGACAACAAAAGATTATTTTAGCACAAAGTGAATAAATTTGTTAGATTGGCCTCCATGTCACCGGATCTCAATCCCATTGAGCATTTATGGGATGAAATCGACCGAAGAATACCAACAACTAGTAGAAAAAGCAAAGCAGTTTTCGTCGAAAAGATTTTGGAAACCTGGGCAAGTTTACCGAATTCTGTGTTGCAGATGTTGGTAGAATCAATGCCCGAAGCGCATTGAGGCTGTTTTGCGAAATAGAGGCGGTCATACAAAATATTAAATTTCCAAAAAGCTGTGAAATTTATCAAGAAACACCAATTTTATCTTAATTTCAACTAACTTTTGGCGATTCACATTGAGGACTTTCAAGAGACTTTTTTTTTACCTTAAATCCAATGAATTTTATTTAATTTTTTCTATGTATTGTTCTACTACCAAAAGCACATATAATTAATATCAATAAAAACACAATTGAAAAATTTAACTATTTTGCGCCTTTATTAGCCATTTTGTGACTTACATGGTGATTTCAACTGACTTTTGGAGGGCACTGTATTTATTGTTTGTTTTGAAAATTGAGCTTATTTTTACTATTTTCGCTTTAACGGACAACTCCCTTAGGCGGACAAAACCTTGTGCACCATCGCTGTTCGCGTAAGGGAGATTTCACTGTATGTACTTGCAAAAGA
Source organism: Volucella bombylans (assembly GCA_949129095.1). Classification (NCBI taxonomy): domain Eukaryota; kingdom Metazoa; phylum Arthropoda; class Insecta; order Diptera; family Syrphidae; genus Volucella; species Volucella bombylans. Next base: position 160,741,814 of record OX422141.1, on the reverse strand, counting down.
GCTGCAAAGAAGATTCATATAGAACAGACAAGAACGGCGGTTCTCGCATAGCGACATCGACGAAATAATAATTCGATCAACTAGGACAACCGATATGAATATTAGCCAAATTATTTCCAAAATCAATACGGAATTGAACTCCAAAACATTCGAGACAATTGTCCGTACACTCCGACACTCATTGTGATCAAGTCTTGTGTGTTCTCAATTCAAGAAAGTATATTCGACTGCTCTAGGAGACCATATGTCCGGCTTACTACATCCCATATTGACTCCGACTCCCTTGCCCAATGCATGACTTTCCACAACGTTGAGGGGGAGATTGTTAATGATCTATATCAATTACCGTTCCAACGTATAAACAATACATTGCAAATGACAGGAGTAATTTTTGGAACTAAGAAGGATAACACAACATGTACTGGAGTTATGTATAGATCAGGCCTGCGGACATATAAAAATGTCATGGTTGAAACTGATATCGTGGTTGATCTGGAGACGACTGTAACAACATTCAATACGATCACCCAGTCATTTACTGAGGATCCCTTTCTAACCTGTCAGTACGACAACCATGAATGCAAGGTGAATAGCTCTTTGTATTATTGGGAGAAGACTCTTTTATGACTAGCTTTGCCGGTAGGAATTTTAGGAGCCCTGGGTTACATCCCTGGCAGGAGGATTAACAGCAGAAGGCAGGAGACGGCTATCCCCAATGCTCCGGAAGAGGACGAACATGGTTACATGATCCCTCGATAGGCCACAATATCAACCGCAACACAAGATCAGGTTACTCGCAACAACAGTTCCACTTCAAACACAACCAACACAACCCCTTAAAAAAACCCCCGTAAGATAAAAAGATGAGAGAAGTCATATAAGTTAATCAACCAATATGTCTTACAAAAAATTAAACCTTATACTGTTCTGCTTGACAACTATGGTCATTCGACCTTCCCATTACGCCTCTGCCATAGTAGGATATGACTGTTCAGACCTCACAAATAACATTACCTCACTTTCTCTTGTCGATCTAAATCCTTGCATTATCCCTGAAAGAAACATTAGTATTATTAAAACAAATATCCAGCTTTTACAAATGCAGACTTTTGTTAAGACATCTGTAATGAGCTGTTTGGTGGAACTTGAACATCTGGTTTACCGTTGCGGGAAAACTATTGATACGTTCCAGGATGGAGGACTTTACAACGAGCTCGTACGTCTTTCGACATCACAATGTCAAGAACTCATAGAGACAAGGAGATATCAGCCGTATCCGGGGATCGTTATAGAGGGATTAGTGTTAAACTAACCATACTCGGGTAGTTTTACAACTTATGGCTCTATAACTTTAGGAAGTTGCACGCCAGGAGGCACTCTGCACTCTCAGGGGAGAGTTTATGATCGTGCTGTCCGTACAACAAAAATAAATATCCTCATCAATAAATTCCAGGGACTCACTGATTTGGAGAACGGAGATCTAAAGTTAATGGATGGAGGGGTATGTAAGTTCCTTGATAAGGTATGTTTCTCTCCAACCACTGGTTGGAATCATTGGTCCACAATCCTTGAGGAGTCACTCTGTGACACTGAGAAGCCGTTTAGTCTACTTTATAAAGGACCGGCTCATAAAATACTAGACCGAGGATCAGGACGGGAAGTTATATCTTACGTATTTAACAAAACAGGTTCTGAATTTGCCGTTTCAATCCATTCTACTGCCTACTACTGTGGCTACCTGAGGGTTTCCCAGACTGAGCATCCAAAGCTTATTGTCCTTGAGGAGGAATCTTGGGGGAAAGTCGATTTGAAACATGTTCCCTTACAGGCTGTGGATGTGGACCTCATGATATACACAAATACAAAACTAGTGTATGTTATGGAACATGTTAAGTCCCAGGTTGATTCACTCTATCGAACCATGTTATCAGATAGGTGTAAACTTGAACAGCAGATCTTACGCAACCACCTAACACTGGCAACGATTTCTCCTGAAGAGTTTGCATATGACTATTTTAAGGGAGCAGGATATACTGCCCTTGTACGTGGTGAGGTGATTCATTTAATCCAATGTAAAGCGGTGGTAGTCACTCTACGGCCCAACAATGATACTTGCACCCATGAGCTGCCTGTCACCCATCAAGGAGTAAGCAGATACCTCAAGCCTAGGACTCGCATTATAGTTGAAAGCTCAACTAAACTCCCGTGTAGTCCTCTGCTACCTGTCCTCTATAAATTCTTGGGTGATTGGTACGTCATAGACAAGACGATCTCGAAAACTGTTCAGCCTCGCTATATAAAACCCATTGACCCGTCTGTTTGGGAATTCGAACAAATCAAAGATTTAGTTGAAGCTGGGATCTACACCAAAGAGCAGCTTGATGATTACAAAAGGGCGCTTCTAGTTCCAGATGAAGGAAAGTCCACATTAAAGAATCTCATCCAGACTGCAGCAACATGGGAGGATGGACATGTCACTTACAACGTTGCAAATGTTTTTACTGACCAAGACTATAGTAATATAGGAAAACGAGTTGGAGGGTTCTTTCTAAGTGTTTACAGATCCCTGGGTGAGTTTGGCGGAGTTTTGGTTGCTATAATGGTAGCCTTGAGGGTTGTTTTATTCTTCTTAAATTTGATAGTCAATATATTTCGTCTCAAGTACGAAAATCGTCCACTAAGTGACATGCTGTTTATCTGGTGGGGAAACATGATGGACTTCATCTCAATACGACGTGAATACCGGCGAGGAAGGACAGAATCAGCTCCTCCCGAGCAAGAGAACCTTCGGGAAATTGAACTCAAGACCCCTACTCTTCCAAGGAGGCTTTATCCCACTGATATGCCGCCTGCTTAAGGGTTGTAAACTTTAGAAGTAGTTTTAGTTCATACAAGTTTTTGTCCCGTAAACTGCCGACTCAGTTGTTCGTCGACCTAGTTTTGTCGGCTATGTTGCAAGGAGGAAACCATTGCTAACCAAGGTTCACAAAAAACGCCGCCTAGAGTTTGCCAAAAAATATCAAAACCAACCGCTGCAATTTTGGAAAAAAATTATTTTTAGCGACGAGTCTAAGTTTCATATATTTGGAAACCGTCGAAGGCAAACTGTTTGGCGACAACCCCTACAGTGATGGCAGAATGAATGTAGCCATGTACTGTGACATCCTGGAAAGCAACTTGGGAGATTCTGCTGCTTCAATGGGATTGTTGAAATACAAATGATCCCAAACATACGGCCAAGACAACAAAAGATTATTTTAGCACAAAGTGAATAAATTTGTTAGATTGGCCTCCATGTCACCGAATCTCAATCCCATTGAGCATTTATGGGATGAAATCGACCGAAGAATACCAACAACTAGTAGAAAAAGCAAAGCAGTTTTCGTCGAAAAGATTTTGGAAACCTGGGCAAGTTTACCGAATTCTGTGTTGCAGATGTTGGTAGAATCAATGCCCGAAGCGCATTGAGGCTGTTTTGCGAAATAGAGGCGGTCATACAAAATATTAAATTTCCAAAAAGCTGTGAAATTTATCAAGAAACACCAATTTTATCTTAATTTCAACTAACTTTTGGCGATTCACATTGAGGACTTTCAAGAGACTTTTTTTTTACCTTAAATCCAATGAATTTTATTTAATTTTTTCTATGTATTGTTCTACTACCAAAAGCACATATAATTAATATCAATAAAAACACAATTGAAAAATTTAACTATTTTGCGCCTTTATTAGCCATTTTGTGACTTACATGGTGATTTCAACTGACTTTTGGAGGGCACTGTATTTATTGTTTGTTTTGAAAATTGAGCTTATTTTTACTATTTTCGCTTTAACGGACAACTCCCTTAGGCGGACAAAACCTTGTGCACCATCGCTGTTCGCGTAAGGGAGATTTCACTGTATGTACTTGCAAAAGAGCTGCAAAGAAGATTCATATAGAACAGACAAGAACGGCGGTTCTCGCATAGCGACATCGACGAAATAATAATTCGATCAACTAGGACAACCGATATGAATATTAGCCAAATTATTTCCAAAATCAATACGGAATTGAACTCCAAAACATTCGAGACAATTGTCCGTACACTCCGACACTCATTGTGATCAAGTCTTGTGTGTTCTCAATTCAAGAAAGTATATTCGACTGCTCTAGGAGACCATATGTCCGGCTTACTACATCCCATATTGACTCCGACTCCCTTGCCCAATGCATGACTTTCCACAACGTTGAGGGGGAGATTGTTAATGATCTATATCAATTACCGTTCCAACGTATAAACAATACATTGCAAATGACAGGAGTAATTTTTGGAACTAAGAAGGATAACACAACATGTACTGGAGTTATGTATAGATCAGGCCTGCGGACATATAAAAATGTCATGGTTGAAACTGATATCGTGGTTGATCTGGAGACGACTGTAACAACATTCAATACGATCACCCAGTCATTTACTGAGGATCCCTTTCTAACCTGTCAGTACGACAACCATGAATGCAAGGTGAATAGCTCTTTGTATTATTGGGAGAAGACTCTTTTATGACTAGCTTTGCCGGTAGGAATTTTAGGAGCCCTGGGTTACATCCCTGGCAGGAGGATTAACAGCAGAAGGCAGGAGACGGCTATCCCCAATGCTCCGGAAGAGGACGAACATGGTTACATGATCCCTCGATAGGCCACAATATCAACCGCAACACAAGATCAGGTTACTCGCAACAACAGTTCCACTTCAAACACAACCAACACAACCCCTTAAAAAAACCCCCGTAAGATAAAAAGATGAGAGAAGTCATATAAGTTAATCAACCAATATGTCTTACAAAAAATTAAACCTTATACTGTTCTGCTTGACAACTATGGTCATTCGACCTTCCCATTACGCCTCTGCCATAGTAGGATATGACTGTTCAGACCTCACAAATAACATTACCTCACTTTCTCTTGTCGATCTAAATCCTTGCATTATCCCTGAAAGAAACATTAGTATTATTAAAACAAATATCCAGCTTTTACAAATGCAGACTTTTGTTAAGACATCTGTAATGAGCTGTTTGGTGGAACTTGAACATCTGGTTTACCGTTGCGGGAAAACTATTGATACGTTCCAGGATGGAGGACTTTACAACGAGCTCGTACGTCTTTCGACATCACAATGTCAAGAACTCATAGAGACAAGGAGATATCAGCCGTATCCGGGGATCGTTATAGAGGGATTAGTGTTAAACTAACCATACTCGGGTAGTTTTACAACTTATGGCTCTATAACTTTAGGAAGTTGCACGCCAGGAGGCACTCTGCACTCTCAGGGGAGAGTTTATGATCGTGCTGTCCGTACAACAAAAATAAATATCCTCATCAATAAATTCCAGGGACTCACTGATTTGGAGAACGGAGATCTAAAGTTAATGGATGGAGGGGTATGTAAGTTCCTTGATAAGGTATGTTTCTCTCCAACCACTGGTTGGAATCATTGGTCCACAATCCTTGAGGAGTCACTCTGTGACACTGAGAAGCCGTTTAGTCTACTTTATAAAGGACCGGCTCATAAAATACTAGACCGAGGATCAGGACGGGAAGTTATATCTTACGTATTTAACAAAACAGGTTCTGAATTTGCCGTTTCAATCCATTCTACTGCCTACTACTGTGGCTACCTGAGGGTTTCCCAGACTGAGCATCCAAAGCTTATTGTCCTTGAGGAGGAATCTTGGGGGAAAGTCGATTTGAAACATGTTCCCTTACAGGCTGTGGATGTGGACCTCATGACATACACAAATACAAAACTAGTGTATGTTATGGAACATGTTAAGTCCCAGGTTGATTCACTCTATCGAACCATGTTATCAGATAGGTGTAAACTTGAACAGCAGATCTTACGCAACCACCTAACACTGGCAACGATTTCTCCTGAAGAGTTTGCATATGACTATTTTAAGGGAGCAGGATATACTGCCCTTGTACGTGGTGAGGTGATTCATTTAATCCAATGTAAAGCGGTGGTAGTCACTCTACGGCCCAACAATGATACTTGCACCCATGAGCTGCCTGTCACCCATCAAGGAGTAAGCAGATACCTCAAGCCTAGGACTCGCATTATAGTTGAAAGCTCAACTAAACTCCCGTGTAGTCCTCTGCTACCTGTCCTCTATAAATTCTTGGGTGATTGGTACGTCATAGACAAGACGATCTCGAAAACTGTTCAGCCTCGCTATATAAAACCCATTGACCCGTCTGTTTGGGAATTCGAACAAATCAAAGATTTAGTTGAAGCTGGGATCTACACCAAAGAGCAGCTTGATGATTACAAAAGGGCGCTTCTAGTTCCAGATGAAGGAAAGTCCACATTAAAGAATCTCATCCAGACTGCAGCAACATGGGAGGATGGACATGTCACTTACAACGTTGCAAATGTTTTTACTGACCAAGACTATAGTAATATAGGAAAACGAGTTGGAGGGTTCTTTCTAAGTGTTTACAGATCCCTGGGTGAGTTTGGCGGAGTTTTGGTTGCGATAATGGTAGCCTTGAGGGTTGTTTTATTCTTCTTAAATTTGATAGTCAATATATTTCGTCTCAAGTACGAAAATCGTCCACTAAGTGACATGCTGTTTATCTGGTGGGGAAACATGATGGACTTCATCTCAATACGACGTGAATACCGGCGAGGAAGGACAGAATCAGCTCCTCCCGAGCAAGAGAACCTTCGGGAAATTGAACTCAAGACCCCTACTCTTCCAAGGAGGCTTTATCCCACTGATATGCCGCCTGCTTAAGGGTTGTAAACTTTAGAAGTAGTTTTAGTTCATACAAGTTTTTGTCCCGTAAACTGCCGACTCAGTATATCTACCGTTGTTCGTCGACCTAGTTTTGTCGGCTATGTTGCAAGGAGGAAACCATTGCTAACCAAGGTTCACAAAAAACGCCGCCTAGAGTTTGCCAAAAAATATCAAAACCAACCGCTGCAATTTTGGAAAAAAATTATTTTTAGCGACGAGTCTAAGTTTCATATATTTGGAAACCGTCGAAGGCAAACTGTTTGGCGACAACCCCTACAGTGATGGCAGAATGAATGTAGCCATGTACTGTGACATCCTGGAAAGCAACTTGGGAGATTCTGCTGCTTCAATGGGATTGTTGAAATACAAATGATCCCAAACATACGGCCAAGACAACAAAAGATTATTTTAGCACAAAGTGAATAAATTTGTTAGATTGGCCTCCATGTCACCGGATCTCAATCCCATTGAGCATTTATGGGATGAAATCGACCGAAGAATACCAACAACTAGTAGAAAAAGCAAAGCAGTTTTCGTCGAAAAGATTTTGGAAACCTGGGCAAGTTTACCGAATTCTGTGTTGCAGATGTTGGTAGAATCAATGCCCGAAGCGCATTGAGGCTGTTTTGCGAAATAGAGGCGGTCATACAAAATATTAAATTTCCAAAAAGCTGTGAAATTTATCAAGAAACACCAATTTTATCTTAATTTCAACTAACTTTTGGCGATTCACATTGAGGACTTTCAAGAGACTTTTTTTTTACCTTAAATCCAATGAATTTTATTTAATTTTTTCTATGTATTGTTCTACTACCAAAAGCACATATAATTAATATCAATAAAAACACAATTGAAAAATTTAACTATTTTGCGCCTTTATTAGCCATTTTGTGACTTACATGGTGATTTCAACTGACTTTTGGAGGGCACTGTATTTATTGTTTGTTTTGAAAATTGAGCTTATTTTTACTATTTTCGCTTTAACGGACAACTCCCTTAGGCGGACAAAACCTTGTGCACCATCGCTGTTCGCGTAAGGGAGATTTCACTGTATGTACTTGCAAAAGAGCTGCAAAGAAGATTCATATAGAACAGACAAGAACGGCGGTTCTCGCATAGCGACATCGACGAAATAATAATTCGATCAACTAGGACAACCGATATGAATATTAGCCAAATTATTTCCAAAATCAATACGGAATTGAACTCCAAAACATTCGAGACAATTGTCCGTACACTCCGACACTCATTGTGATCAAGTCTTGTGTGTTCTCAATTCAAGAAAGTATATTCGACTGCTCTAGGAGACCATATGTCCGGCTTACTACATCCCATATTGACTCCGACTCCCTTGCCCAATGCATGACTTTCCACAACGTTGAGGGGGAGATTGTTAATGATCTATATCAATTACCGTTCCAACGTATAAACAATACATTGCAAATGACAGGAGTAATTTTTGGAACTAAGAAGGATAACACAACATGTACTGGAGTTATGTATAGATCAGGCCTGCGGACATATAAAAATGTCATGGTTGAAACTGATATCGTGGTTGATCTGGAGACGACTGTAACAACATTCAATACGATCACCCAGTCATTTACTGAGGATCCCTTTCTAACCTGTCAGTACGACAACCATGAATGCAAGGTGAATAGCTCTTTGTATTATTGGGAGAAGACTCTTTTATGACTAGCTTTGCCGGTAGGAATTTTAGGAGCCCTGGGTTACATCCCTGGCAGGAGGATTAACAGCAGAAGGCAGGAGACGGCTATCCCCAATGCTCCGGAAGAGGACGAACATGGTTACATGATCCCTCGATAGGCCACAATATCAACCGCAACACAAGATCAGGTTACTCGCAACAACAGTTCCACTTCAAACACAACCAACACAACCCCTTAAAAAAACCCCCGTAAGATAAAAAGATGAGAGAAGTCATATAAGTTAATCAACCAATATGTCTTACAAAAAATTAAACCTTATACTGTTCTGCTTGACAACTATGGTCATTCGACCTTCCCATTACGCCTCTGCCATAGTAGGATATGACTGTTCAGACCTCACAAATAACATTACCTCACTTTCTCTTGTCGATCTAAATCCTTGCATTATCCCTGAAAGAAACATTAGTATTATTAAAACAAATATCCAGCTTTTACAAATGCAGACTTTTGTTAAGACATCTGTAATGAGCTGTTTGGTGGAACTTGAACATCTGGTTTACCGTTGCGGGAAAACTATTGATACGTTCCAGGATGGAGGACTTTACAACGAGCTCGTACGTCTTTCGACATCACAATGTCAAGAACTCATAGAGACAAGGAGATATCAGCCGTATCCGGGGATCGTTATAGAGGGATTAGTGTTAAACTAACCATACTCGGGTAGTTTTACAACTTATGGCTCTATAACTTTAGGAAGTTGCACGCCAGGAGGCACTCTGCACTCTCAGGGGAGAGTTTATGATCGTGCTGTCCGTACAACAAAAATAAATATCCTCATCAATAAATTCCAGGGACTCACTGATTTGGAGAACGGAGATCTAAAGTTAATGGATGGAGGGGTATGTAAGTTCCTTGATAAGGTATGTTTCTCTCCAACCACTGGTTGGAATCATTGGTCCACAATCCTTGAGGAGTCACTCTGTGACACTGAGAAGCCGTTTAGTCTACTTTATAAAGGACCGGCTCATAAAATACTAGACCGAGGATCAGGACGGGAAGTTATATCTTACGTATTTAACAAAACAGGTTCTGAATTTGCCGTTTCAATCCATTCTACTGCCTACTACTGTGGCTACCTGAGGGTTTCCCAGACTGAGCATCCAAAGCTTATTGTCCTTGAGGAGGAATCTTGGGGGAAAGTCGATTTGAAACATGTTCCCTTACAGGCTGTGGATGTGGACCTCATGACATACACAAATACAAAACTAGTGTATGTTATGGAACATGTTAAGTCCCAGGTTGATTCACTCTATCGAACCATGTTATCAGATAGGTGTTAACTTGAACAGCAGATCTTACGCAACCACCTAACACTGGCAACGATTTCTCCTGAAGAGTTTGCATATGACTATTTTAAGGGAGCAGGATATACTGCCCTTGTACGTGGTGAGGTGATTCATTTAATCCAATGTAAAGCGGTGGTAGTCACTCTACGGCCCAACAATGATACTTGCACCCATGAGCTGCCTGTCACCCATCAAGGAGTAAGCAGATACCTCAAGCCTAGGACTCGCATTATAGTTGAAAGCTCAACTAAACTCCCGTGTAGTCCTCTGCTACCTGTCCTCTATAAATTCTTGGGTGATTGGTACGTCATAGACAAGACGATCTCGAAAACTGTTCAGCCTCGCTATATAAAACCCATTGACCCGTCTGTTTGGGAATTCGAACAAATCAAAGATTTAGTTGAAGCTGGGATCTACACCAAAGAGCAGCTTGATGATTACAAAAGGGCGCTTCTAGTTCCAGATGAAGGAAAGTCCACATTAAAGAATCTCATCCAGACTGCAGCAACATGGGAGGATGGACATGTCACTTACAACGTTGCAAATGTTTTTACTGACCAAGACTATAGTAATATAGGAAAACGAGTTGGAGGGTTCTTTCTAAGTGTTTACAGATCCCTGGGTGAGTTTGGCGGAGTTTTGGTTGCTATAATGGTAGCCTTGAGGGTTGTTTTATTCTTCTTAAATTTGATAGTCAATATATTTCGTCTCAAGTACGAAAATCGTCCACTAAGTGACATGCTGTTTATCTGGTGGGGAAACATGATGGACTTCATCTCAATACGACGTGAATACCGGCGAGGAAGGACAGAATCAGCTCCTCCCGAGCAAGAGAACCTTCGGGAAATTGAACTCAAGACCCCTACTCTTCCAAGGAGGCTTTATCCCACTGATATGCCGCCTGCTTAAGGGTTGTAAACTTTAGAAGTAGTTTTAGTTCATACAAGTTTTTGTCCCGTAAACTGCCGACTCAGTATATCTACCGTTGTTCGTCGACCTAGTTTTGTCGGCTATGTTGCAAGGAGGAAACCATTGCTAACCAAGGTTCACAAAAAACGCCGCCTAGAGTTTGCCAAAAAATATCAAAACCAACCGCTGCAATTTTGGAAAAAAATTATTTTTAGCGACGAGTCTAAGTTTCATATATTTGGAAACCGTCGAAGGCAAACTGTTTGGCGACAACCCCTACAGTGATGGCAGAATGAATGTAGCCATGTACTGTGACATCCTGGAAAGCAACTTGGGAGATTCTGCTGCTTCAATGGGATTGTTGAAATACAAATGATCCCAAACATACGGCCAAGACAACAAAAGATTATTTTAGCACAAAGTGAATAAATTTGTTAGATTGGCCTCCATGTCACCGGATCTCAATCCCATTGAGCATTTATGGGATGAAATCGACCGAAGAATACCAACAACTAGTAGAAAAAGCAAAGCAGTTTTCGTCGAAAAGATTTTGGAAACCTGGGCAAGTTTACCGAATTCTGTGTTGCAGATGTTGGTAGAATCAATGCCCGAAGCGCATTGAGGCTGTTTTGCGAAATAGAGGCGGTCATACAAAATATTAAATTTCCAAAAAGCTGTGAAATTTATCAAGAAACACCAATTTTATCTTAATTTCAACTAACTTTTGGCGATTCACATTGAGGACTTTCAAGAGACTTTTTTTTTACCTTAAATCCAATGAATTTTATTTAATTTTTTCTATGTATTGTTCTACTACCAAAAGCACATATAATTAATATCAATAAAAACACAATTGAAAAATTTAACTATTTTGCGCCTTTATTAGCCATTTTGTGACTTACATGGTGATTTCAACTGACTTTTGGAGGGCACTGTATTTATTGTTTGTTTTGAAAATTGAGCTTATTTTTACTATTTTCGCTTTAACGGACAACTCCCTTAGGCGGACAAAACCTTGTGCACCATCGCTGTTCGCGTAAGGGAGATTTCACTGTATGTACTTGCAAAAGAGCTGCAAAGAAGATTCATATAGAACAGACAAGAACGGCGGTTCTCGCATAGCGACATCGACGAAATAATAATTCGATCAACTAGGACAACCGATATGAATATTAGCCAAATTATTTCCAAAATCAATACGGAATTGAACTCCAAAACATTCGAGACAATTGTCCGTACACTCCGACACTCATTGTGATCAAGTCTTGTGTGTTCTCAATTCAAGAAAGTATATTCGACTGCTCTAGGAGACCATATGTCCGGCTTACTACATCCCATATTGACTCCGACTCCCTTGCCCAATGCATGACTTTCCACAACGTTGAGGGGGAGATTGTTAATGATCTATATCAATTACCGTTCCAACGTATAAACAATACATTGCAAATGACAGGAGTAATTTTTGGAACTAAGAAGGATAACACAACATGTACTGGAGTTATGTATAGATCAGGCCTGCGGACATATAAAAATGTCATGGTTGAAACTGATATCGTGGTTGATCTGGAGACGACTGTAACAACATTCAATACGATCACCCAGTCATTTACTGAGGATCCCTTTCTAACCTGTCAGTACGACAACCATGAATGCAAGGTGAATAGCTCTTTGTATTATTGGGAGAAGACTCTTTTATGACTAGCTTTGCCGGTAGGAATTTTAGGAGCCCTGGGTTACATCCCTGGCAGGAGGATTAACAGCAGAAGGCAGGAGACGGCTATCCCCAATGCTCCGGAAGAGGACGAACATGGTTACATGATCCCTCGATAGGCCACAATATCAACCGCAACACAAGATCAGGTTACTCGCAACAACAGTTCCACTTCAAACACAACCAACACAACCCCTTAAAAAAACCCCCGTAAGATAAAAAGATGAGAGAAGTCATATAAGTTAATCAACCAATATGTCTTACAAAAAATTAAACCTTATACTGTTCTGCTTGACAACTATGGTCATTCGACCTTCCCATTACGCCTCTGCCATAGTAGGATATGACTGTTCAGACCTCACAAATAACATTACCTCACTTTCTCTTGTCGATCTAAATCCTTGCATTATCCCTGAAAGAAACATTAGTATTATTAAAACAAATATCCAGCTTTTACAAATGCAGACTTTTGTTAAGACATCTGTAATGAGCTGTTTGGTGGAACTTGAACATCTGGTTTACCGTTGCGGGAAAACTATTGATACGTTCCAGGATGGAGGACTTTACAACGAGCTCGTACGTCTTTCGACATCACAATGTCAAGAACTCATAGAGACAAGGAGATATCAGCCGTATCCGGGGATCGTTATAGAGGGATTAGTGTTAAACTAACCATACTCGGGTAGTTTTACAACTTATGGCTCTATAACTTTAGGAAGTTGCACGCCAGGAGGCACTCTGCACTCTCAGGGGAGAGTTTATGATCGTGCTGTCCGTACAACAAAAATAAATATCCTCATCAATAAATTCCAGGTACTCACTGATTTGGAGAACGGAGATCTAAAGTTAATGGATGGAGGGGTATGTAAGTTCCTTGATAAGGTATGTTTCTCTCCAACCACTGGTTGGAATCATTGGTCCACAATCCTTGAGGAGTCACTCTGTGACACTGAGAAGCCGTTTAGTCTACTTTATAAAGGACCGGCTCATAAAATACTAGACCGAGGATCAGGACGGGAAGTTATATCTTACGTATTTAACAAAACAGGTTCTGAATTTGCCGTTTCAATCCATTCTACTGCCTACTACTGTGGCTACCTGAGGGTTTCCCAGACTGAGCATCCAAAGCTTATTGTCCTTGAGGAGGAATCTTGGGGGAAAGTCGATTTGAAACATGTTCCCTTACAGGCTGTGGATGTGGACCTCATGACATACACAAATACAAAACTAGTGTATGTTATGGAACATGTTAAGTCCCAGGTTGATTCACTCTATCGAACCATGTTATCAGATAGGTGTAAACTTGAACAGCAGATCTTACGCAACCACCTAACACTGGCAACGATTTCTCCTGAAGAGTTTGCATATGACTATTTTAAGGGAGCAGGATATACTGCCCTTGTACGTGGTGAGGTGATTCATTTAATCCAATGTAAAGCGGTGGTAGTCACTCTACGGCCCAACAATGATACTTGCACCCATGAGCTGCCTGTCACCCATCAAGGAGTAAGCAGATACCTCAAGCCTAGGACTCGCATTATAGTTGAAAGCTCAACTAAACTCCCGTGTAGTCCTCTGCTACCTGTCCTCTATAAATTCTTGGGTGATTGGTACATCATAGACAAGACGATCTCGAAAACTGTTCAGCCTCGCTATATAAAACCCATTGACCCGTCTGTTTGGGAATTCGAACAAATCAAAGATTTAGTTGAAGCTGGGATCTACACCAAAGAGCAGCTTGATGATTACAAAAGGGCGCTTCTAGTTCCAGATGAAGGAAAGTCCACATTAAAGAATCTCATCCAGACTGCAGCAACATGGGAGGATGGACATGTCACTTACAACGTTGCAAATGTTTTTACTGACCAAGACTATAGTAATATAGGAAAACGAGTTGGAGGGTTCTTTCTAAGTGTTTACAGATCCCTGGGTGAGTTTGGCGGAGTTTTGGTTGCGATAATGGTAGCCTTGAGGGTTGTTTTATTCTTCTTAAATTTGATAGTCAATATATTTCGTCTCAAGTACGAAAATCGTCCACTAAGTGACATGCTGTTTATCTGGTGGGGAAACATGATGGACTTCATCTCAATACGACGTGAATACCGGCGAGGAAGGACAGAATCAGCTCCTCCCGAGCAAGAGAACCTTCGGGAAATTGAACTCAAGACCCCTACTCTTCCAAGGAGGCTTTATCCCACTGATATGCCGCCTGCTTAAGGGTTGTAAACTTTAGAAGTAGTTTTAGTTCATACAAGTTTTTGTCCCGTAAACTGCCGACTCAGTATATCTACCGTTGTTCGTCGACCTAGTTTTGTCGGCTATGTTGCAAGGAGGAAACCATTGCTAACCAAGGTTCACAAAAAACGCCGCCTAGAGTTTGCCAAAAAATATCAAAACCAACCGCTGCAATTTTGGAAAAAAATTATTTTTAGCGACGAGTCTAAGTTTCATATATTTGGAAACCGTCGAAGGCAAACTGTTTGGCGACAACCCCTACAGTGATGGCAGAATGAATGTAGCCATGTACTGTGACATCCTGGAAAGCAACTTGGGAGATTCTGCTGCTTCAATGGGATTGTTGAAATACAAATGATCCCAAACATACGGCCAAGACAACAAAAGATTATTTTAGCACAAAGTGAATAAATTTGTTAGATTGGCCTCCATGTCACCGGATCTCAATCCCATTGAGCATTTATGGGATGAAATCGACCGAAGAATACCAACAACTAGTAGAAAAAGCAAAGCAGTTTTCGTCGAAAAGATTTTGGAAACCTGGGCAAGTTTACCGAATTCTGTGTTGCAGATGTTGGTAGAATCAATGCCCGAAGCGCATTGAGGCTGTTTTGCGAAATAGAGGCGGTCATACAAAATATTAAATTTCCAAAAAGCTGTGAAATTTATCAAGAAACACCAATTTTATCTTAATTTCAACTAACTTTTGGCGATTCACATTGAGGACTTTCAAGAGACTTTTTTTTTACCTTAAATCCAATGAATTTTATTTAATTTTTTCTATGTATTGTTCTACTACCAAAAGCACATATAATTAATATCAATAAAAACACAATTGAAAAATTTAACTATTTTGCGCCTTTATTAGCCATTTTGTGACTTACATGGTGATTTCAACTGACTTTTGGAGGGCACTGTATTTATTGTTTGTTTTGAAAATTGAGCTTATTTTTACTATTTTCGCTTTAACGGACAACTCCCTTAGGCGGACAAAACCTTGTGCACCATCGCTGTTCGCGTAAGGGAGATTTCACTGTATGTACTTGCAAAAGAGCTGCAAAGAAGATTCATATAGAACAGACAAGAACGGCGGTTCTCGCATAGCGACATCGACGAAATAATAATTCGATCAACTAGGACAACCGATATGAATATTAGCCAAATTATTTCCAAAATCAATACGGAATTGAACTCCAAAACATTCGAGACAATTGTCCGTACACTCCGACACTCATTGTGATCAAGTCTTGTGTGTTCTCAATTCAAGAAAGTATATTCGACTGCTCTAGGAGACCATATGTCCGGCTTACTACATCCCATATTGACTCCGACTCCCTTGCCCAATGCATGAATTTCCACAACGTTGAGGGGGAGATTGTTAATGATCTATATCAATTACCGTTCCAACGTATAAACAATACATTGCAAATGACAGGAGTAATTTTTGGAACTAAGAAGGATAACACAACATGTACTGGAGTTATGTATAGATCAGGCCTGCGGACATATAAAAATGTCATGGTTGAAACTGATATCGTGGTTGATCTGGAGACGACTGTAACAACATTCAATACGATCACCCAGTCATTTACTGAGGATCCCTTTCTAACCTGTCAGTACGACAACCATGAATGCAAGGTGAATAGCTCTTTGTATTATTGGGAGAAGACTCTTTTATGACTAGCTTTGCCGGTAGGAATTTTAGGAGCCCTGGGTTACATCCCTGGCAGGAGGATTAACAGCAGAAGGCAGGAGACGGCTATCCCCAATGCTCCGGAAGAGGACGAACATGGTTACATGATCCCTCGATAGGCCACAATATCAACCACAACACAAGATCAGGTTACTCGCAACAACAGTTCCACTTCAAACACAACCAACACTACCCCTTAAAAAAACCCCCGTAAGATAAAAAGATGAGAGAAGTCATATAAGTTAATCAACCAATATGTCTTACAAAAAATTAAACCTTATACTGTTCTGCTTGACAACTATGGTCATTCGACCTTCCCATTACGCCTCTGCCATAGTAGGATATGACTGTTCAGACCTCACAAATAACATTACCTCACTTTCTCTTGTCGATCTAAATCCTTGCATTATACCTGAAAGAAACATTAGTATTATTAAAACAAATATCCAGCTTTTACAAATGCAGACTTTTGTTAAGACATCTGTAATGAGCTGTTTGGTGGAACTTGAACATCTGGTTTACCGTTGCGGGAAAACTATTGATACGTTCCAGGATGGAGGACTTTACAACGAGCTCGTACGTCTTTCGACATCACAATGTCAAGAACTCATAGAGACAAGGAGATATCAGCCGTATCCGGGGATCGTTATAGAGGGATTAGTGTTAAACTAACCATACTCGGGTAGTTTTACAACTTATGGCTCTATAACTTTAGGAAGTTGCACGCCAGGAGGCACTCTGCACTCTCAGGGGAGAGTTTATGATCGTGCTGTCCGTACAACAAAAATAAATATCCTCATCAATAAATTCCAGGGACTCACTGATTTGGAGAACGGAGATCTAAAGTTAATGGATGGAGGGGTATGTAAGTTCCTTGATAAGGTATGTTTCTCTCCAACCACTGGTTGGAATCATTGGTCCACAATCCTTGAGGAGTCACTCTGTGACACTGAGAAGCCGTTTAGTCTACTTTATAAAGGACCGGCTCATAAAATACTAGACCGAGGATCAGGACGGGAAGTTATATCTTACGTATTTAACAAAACAGGTTCTGAATTTGCCGTTTCAATCCATTCTACTGCCTACTACTGTGGCTACCTGAGGGTTTCCCAGACTGAGCATCCAAAGCTTATTGTCCTTGAGGAGGAATCTTGGGGGAAAGTCGATTTGAAACATGTTCCCTTACAGGCTGTGGATGTGGACCTCATGACATACACAAATACAAAACTAGTGTATGTTATGGAACATGTTAAGTCCCAGGTTGATTCACTCTATCGAACCATGTTATCAGATAGGTGTAAACTTGAACAGCAGATCTTACGCAACCACCTAACACTGGCAACGATTTCTCCTGAAGAGTTTGCATATGACTATTTTAAGGGAGCAGGATATACTGCCCTTGTACGTGGTGAGGTGATTCATTTAATCCAATGTAAAGCGGTGGTAGTCACTCTACGGCCCAACAATGATACTTGCACCCATGAGCTGCCTGTCACCCATCAAGGAGTAAGCAGATACCTCAAGCCTAGGACTCGCATTATAGTTGAAAGCTCAACTAAACTCCCGTGTAGTCCTCTGCTACCTGTCCTCTATAAATTCTTGGGTGATTGGTACGTCATAGACAAGACGATCTCGAAAACTGTTCAGCCTCGCTATATAAAACCCATTGACCCGTCTGTTTGGGAATTCGAACAAATCAAAGATTTAGTTGAAGCTGGGATCTACACCAAAGAGCAGCTTGATGATTACAAAAGGGCGCTTCTAGTTCCAGATGAAGGAAAGTCCACATTAAAGAATCTCATCCAGACTGCAGCAACATGGGAGGATGGACATGTCACTTACAACGTTGCAAATGTTTTTACTGACCAAGACTATAGTAATATAGGAAAACGAGTTGGAGGGTTCTTTCTAAGTGTTTACAGATCCCTGGGTGAGTTTGGCGGAGTTTTGGTTGCTATAATGGTAGCCTTGAGGGTTGTTTTATTCTTCTTAAATTTGATAGTCAATATATTTCGTCTCAAGTACGAAAATCGTCCACTAAGTGACATGCTGTTTATCTGGTGGGGAAACATGATGGACTTCATCTCAATACGACGTGAATACCGGCGAGGAAGGACAGAATCAGCTCCTCCCGAGCAAGAGAACCTTCGGGAAATTGAACTCAAGACCCCTACTCTTCCAAGGAGGCTTTATCCCACTGATATGCCGCCTGCTTAAGGGTTGTAAACTTTAGAAGTAGTTTTAGTTCATACAAGTTTTTGTCCCGTAAACTGCCGACTCAGTATATCTACCGTTGTTCGTCGACCTAGTTTTGTCGGCTATGTTGCAAGGAGGAAACCATTGCTAACCAAGGTTCACAAAAAACGCCGCCTAGAGTTTGCCAAAAAATATCAAAACCAACCGCTGCAATTTTGGAAAAAAATTATTTTTAGCGACGAGTCTAAGTTTCATATATTTGGAAACCGTCGAAGGCAAACTGTTTGGCGACAACCCCTACAGTGATGGCAGAATGAATGTAGCCATGTACTGTGACATCCTGGAAAGCAACTTGGGAGATTCTGCTGCTTCAATGGGATTGTTGAAATACAAATGATCCCAAACATACGGCCAAGACAACAAAAGATTATTTTAGCACAAAGTGAATAAATTTGTTAGATTGGCCTCCATGTCACCGGATCTCAATCCCATTGAGCATTTATGGGATGAAATCGACCGAAGAATACCAACAACTAGTAGAAAAAGCAAAGCAGTTTTCGTCGAAAAGATTTTGGAAACCTGGGCAAGTTTACCGAATTCTGTGTTGCAGATGTTGGTAGAATCAATGCCCGAAGCGCATTGAGGCTGTTTTGCGAAATAGAGGCGGTCATACAAAATATTAAATTTCCAAAAAGCTGTGAAATTTATCAAGAAACACCAATTTTATCTTAATTTCAACTAACTTTTGGCGATTCACATTGAGGACTTTCAAGAGACTTTTTTTTTACCTTAAATCCAATGAATTTTATTTAATTTTTTCTATGTATTGTTCTACTACCAAAAGCACATATAATTAATATCAATAAAAACACAATTGAAAAATTTAACTATTTTGCGCCTTTATTAGCCATTTTGTGACTTACATGGTGATTTCAACTGACTTTTGGAGGGCACTGTATTTATTGTTTGTTTTGAAAATTGAGCTTATTTTTACTATTTTCGCTTTAACGGACAACTCCCTTAGGCGGACAAAACCTTGTGCACCATCGCTGTTCGCGTAAGGGAGATTTCACTGTATGTACTTGCAAAAGAGCTGCAAAGAAGATTCATATAGAACAGACAAGAACGGCGGTTCTCGCATAGCGACATCGACGAAATAATAATTCGATCAACTAGGATAACCGATATGAATATTAGCCAAATTATTTCCAAAATCAATACGGAATTGAACTCCAAAACATTCGAGACAATTGTCCGTACACTCCGACACTCATTGTGATCAAGTCTTGTGTGTTCTTAATTCAAGAAAGTATATTCGACTGCTCTAGGAGACCATATGTCCGGCTTACTACATCCCATATTGACTCCGACTCCCTTGCCCAATGCATGACTTTCCACAACGTTGAGGGGGAGATTGTTAATGATCTATATCAATTACCGTTCCAACGTATAAACAATACATTGCAAATGACAGGAGTAATTTTTGGAACTAAGAAGGATAACACAACATGTACTGGAGTTATGTATAGATCAGGCCTGCGGACATATAAAAATGTCATGGTTGAAACTGATATCGTGGTTGATCTGGAGACGACTGTAACAACATTCAATACGATCACCCAGTCATTTACTGAGGATCCCTTTCTAACCTGTCAGTACGACAACCATGAATGCAAGGTGAATAGCTCTTTGTATTATTGGGAGAAGACTCTTTTATGACTAGCTTTGCCGGTAGGAATTTTAGGAGCCCTGGGTTACATCCCTGGCAGGAGGATTAACAGCAGGAGACGGCTATCCCCAATGCTCCGGAAGAGGACGAACATGGTTACATGATCCCTCGATAGGCCACAATATCAACCGCAACACAAGATCAGGTTACTCGCAACAACAGTTCCACTTCAAACACAACCAACACAACCCCTTAAAAAAAACCCCGTAAGATAAAAAGATGAGAGAAGTCATATAAGTTAATCAACCAATATGTCTTACAAAAAATTAAACCTTATACTGTTCTGCTTGACAACTATGGTCATTCGACCTTCCCATTACGCCTCTGCCATAGTAGGATATGACTGTTCAGACCTCACAAATAACATTACCTCACTTTCTCTTGTCGATCTAAATCCTTGCATTATCCCTGAAAGAAACATTAGTATTATTAAAACAAATATCCAGCTTTTACAAATGCAGACTTTTGTTAAGACATCTGTAATGAGCTGTTTGGTGGAACTTGAACATCTGGTTTACCGTTGCGGGAAAACTATTGATACGTTCCAGGATGGAGGACTTTACAACGAGCTCGTACGTCTTTCGACATCACAATGTCAAGAACTCATAGAGACAAGGAGATATCAGCCGTATCCGGGGATCGTTATAGAGGGATTAGTGTTAAACTAACCATACTCGGGTAGTTTTACAACTTATGGCTCTATAACTTTAGGAAGTTGCACGCCAGGAGGCACTCTGCACTCTCAGGGGAGAGTTTATGATCGTGCTGTCCGTACAACAAAAATAAATATCCTCATCAATAAATTCCAGGGACTCACTGATTTGGAGAACGGAGATCTAAAGTTAATGGATGGAGGGGTATGTAAGTTCCTTGATAAGGTATGTTTCTCTCCAACCACTGGTTGGAATCATTGGTCCACAATCCTTGAGGAGTCACTCTGTGACACTGAGAAGCCGTTTAGTCTACTTTATAAAGGACCGGCTCATAAAATACTAGACCGAGGATCAGGACGGGAAGTTATATCTTACGTATTTAACAAAACAGGTTCTGAATTTGCCGTTTCAATCCATTCTACTGCCTACTACTGTGGCTACCTGAGGGTTTCCCAGACTGAGCATCCAAAGCTTATTGTCCTTGAGGAGGAATCTTGGGGGAAAGTCGATTTGAAACATGTTCCCTTACAGGCTGTGGATGTGGACCTCATGACATACACAAATACAAAACTAGTGTATGTTATGGAACATGTTAAGTCCCAGGTTGATTCACTCTATCGAACCATGTTATCAGATAGGTGTAAACTTGAACAGCAGATCTTACGCAACCACCTAACACTGGCAACGATTTCTCCTGAAGAGTTTGCATATGACTATTTTAAGGGAGCAGGATATACTGCCCTTGTACGTGGTGAGGTGATTCATTTAATCCAATGTAAAGCGGTGGTAGTCACTCTACGGCCCAACAATGATACTTGCACCCATGAGCTGCCTGTCACCCATCAAGGAGTAAGCAGATACCTCAAGCCTAGGACTCGCATTATAGTTGAAAGCTCAACTAAACTCCCGTGTAGTCCTCTGCTACCTGTCCTCTATAAATTCTTGGGTGATTGGTACGTCATAGACAAGACGATCTCGAAAACTGTTCAGCCTCGCTATATAAAACCCATTGACCCGTCTGTTTGGGAATTCGAACAAATCAAAGATTTAGTTGAAGCTGGGATCTACACCAAAGAGCAGCTTGATGATTACAAAAGGGCGCTTCTAGTTCCAGATGAAGGAAAGTCCACATTAAAGAATCTCATCCAGACTGCAGCAACATGGGAGGATGGACATGTCACTTACAACGTTGCAAATGTTTTTACTGACCAAGACTATAGTAATATAGGAAAACGAGTTGGAGGGTTCTTTCTAAGTGTTTACAGATCCCTGGGTGAGTTTGGCGGAGTTTTGGTTGCGATAATGGTAGCCTTGAGGGTTGTTTTATTCTTCTTAAATTTGATAGTCAATATATTTCGTCTCAAGTACGAAAATCGTCCACTAAGTGACATGCTGTTTATCTGGTGGGGAAACATGATGGACTTCATCTCAATACGACGTGAATACCGGCGAGGAAGGACAGAATCAGCTCCTCCCGAGCAAGAGAACCTTCGGGAAATTGAACTCAAGACCCCTACTCTTCCAAGGAGGCTTTATCCCACTGATATGCCGCCTGCTTAAGGGTTGTAAACTTTAGAAGTAGTTTTAGTTCATACAAGTTTTTGTCCCGTAAACTGCCGACTCAGTATATCTACCGTTGTTCGTCGACCTAGTTTTGTCGGCTATGTTGCAAGGAGGAAACCATTGCTAACCAAGGTTCACAAAAAACGCCGCCTAGAGTTTGCCAAAAAATATCAAAACCAACCGCTGCAATTTTGGAAAAAAATTATTTTTAGCGACGAGTCTAAGTTTCATATATTTGGAAACCGTCGAAGGCAAACTGTTTGGCGACAACCCCTACAGTGATGGCAGAATGAATGTAGCCATGTACTGTGACATCCTGGAAAGCAACTTGGGAGATTCTGCTGCTTCAATGGGATTGTTGAAATACAAATGATCCCAAACATACGGCCAAGACAACAAAAGATTATTTTAGCACAAAGTGAATAAATTTGTTAGATTGGCCTCCATGTCACCGGATCTCAATCCCATTGAGCATTTATGGGATGAAATCGACCGAAGAATACCAACAACTAGTAGAAAAAGCAAAGCAGTTTTCGTCGAAAAGATTTTGGAAACCTGGGCAAGTTTACCGAATTCTGTGTTGCAGATGTTGGTAGAATCAATGCCCGAAGCGCATTGAGGCTGTTTTGCGAAATAGAGGCGGTCATACAAAATATTAAATTTCCAAAAAGCTGTGAAATTTATCAAGAAACACCAATTTTATCTTAATTTCAACTAACTTTTGGCGATTCACATTGAGGACTTTCAAGAGACTTTTTTTTTACCTTAAATCCAATGAATTTTATTTAATTTTTTCTATGTATTGTTCTACTACCAAAAGCACATATAATTAATATCAATAAAAACACAATTGAAAAATTTAACTATTTTGCGCCTTTATTAGCCATTTTGTGACTTATATGGTGATTTCAACTGACTTTTGGAGGGCACTGTATTTATTGTTTGTTTTGAAAATTGAGCTTATTTTTACTATTTTCGCTTTAACGGACAACTCCCTTAGGCGGACAAAACCTTGTGCACCATCGCTGTTCGCGTAAGGGAGATTTCACTGTATGTACTTGCAAAAGAGCTGCAAAGAAGATTCATATAGAACAGACAAGAACGGCGGTTCTCGCATAGCGACATCGACGAAATAATAATTCGATCAACTAGGACAACCGATATGAATATTAGCCAAATTATTTCCAAAATCAATACGGAATTGAACTCCAAAACATTCGAGACAATTGTCCGTACACTCCGACACTCATTGTGATCAAGTCTTGTGTGTTCTCAATTCAAGAAAGTATATTCGACTGCTCTAGGAGACCATATGTCCGGCTTACTACATCCCATATTGACTCCGACTCCCTTGCCCAATGCATGACTTTCCACAACGTTGAGGGGGAGATTGTTAATGATCTATATCAATTACCGTTCCAACGTATAAACAATACATTGCAAATGACAGGAGTAATTTTTGGAACTAAGAAGGATAACACAACATGTACTGGAGTTATGTATAGATCAGGCCTGCGGACATATAAAAATGTCATGGTTGAAACTGATATCGTGGTTGATCTGGAGACGACTGTAACAACATTCAATACGATCACCCAGTCATTTACTGAGGATCCCTTTCTAACCTGTCAGTACGACAACCATGAATGCAAGGTGAATAGCTCTTTGTATTATTGGGAGAAGACTCTTTTATGACTAGCTTTGCCGGTAGGAATTTTAGGAGCCCTGGGTTACATCCCTGGCAGGAGGATTAACAGCAGAAGGCAGGAGACGGCTATCCCCAATGCTCCGGAAGAGGACGAACATGGTTACATGATCCCTCGATAGGCCACAATATCAACCGCAACACAAGATCAGGTTACTCGCAACAACAGTTCCACTTCAAACACAACCAACACAACCCCTTAAAAAAACCCCCGTAAGATAAAAAGATGAGAGAAGTCATATAAGTTAATCAACCAATATGTCTTACAAAAAATTAAACCTTATACTGTTCTGCTTGACAACTATGGTCATTCGACCTTCCCATTACGCCTCTGCCATAGTAGGATATGACTGTTCAGACCTCACAAATAACATTACCTCACTTTCTCTTGTCGATCTAAATCCTTGCATTATCCCTGAAAGAAACATTAGTATTATTAAAACAAATATCCAGCTTTTACAAATGCAGACTTTTGTTAAGACATCTGTAATGAGCTGTTTGGTGGAACTTGAACATCTGGTTTACCGTTGCGGGAAAACTATTGATACGTTCCAGGATGGAGGACTTTACAACGAGCTCGTACGTCTTTCGACATCACAATGTCAAGAACTCATAGAGACAAGGAGATATCAGCCGTATCCGGGGATCGTTATAGAGGGATTAGTGTTAAACTAACCATACTCGGGTAGTTTTACAACTTATGGCTCTATAACTTTAGGAAGTTGCACGCCAGGAGGCACTCTGCACTCTCAGGGGAGAGTTTATGATCGTGCTGTCCGTACAACAAAAATAAATATCCTCATCAATAAATTCCAGGGACTCACTGATTTGGAGAACGGAGATCTAAAGTTAATGGATGGAGGGGTATGTAAGTTCCTTGATAAGGTATGTTTCTCTCCAACCACTGGTTGGAATCATTGGTCCACAATCCTTGAGGAGTCACTCTGTGACACTGAGAAGCCGTTTAGTCTACTTTATAAAGGACCGGCTCATAAAATACTAGACCGAGGATCAGGACGGGAAGTTATATCTTACGTATTTAACAAAACAGGTTCTGAATTTGCCGTTTCAATCCATTCTACTGCCTACTACTGTGGCTACCTGAGGGTTTCCCAGACTGAGCATCCAAAGCTTATTGTCCTTGAGGAGGAATCTTGGGGGAAAGTCGATTTGAAACATGTTCCCTTACAGGCTGTGGATGTGGACCTCATGACATACACAAATACAAAACTAGTGTATGTTATGGAACATGTTAAGTCCCAGGTTGATTCACTCTATCGAACCATGTTATCAGATAGGTGTAAACTTGAACAGCAGATCTTACGCAACCACCTAACACTGGCAACGATTTCTCCTGAAGAGTTTGCATATGACTATTTTAAGGGAGCAGGATATACTGCCCTTGTACGTGGTGAGGTGATTCATTTAATCCAATGTAAAGCGGTGGTAGTCACTCTACGGCCCAACAATGAT
Organism: Volucella bombylans; assembly: GCA_949129095.1. Taxonomy (NCBI): domain Eukaryota; kingdom Metazoa; phylum Arthropoda; class Insecta; order Diptera; family Syrphidae; genus Volucella; species Volucella bombylans. The sequence goes on along the minus strand of OX422141.1, from coordinate 160,716,154 downwards.
ACTTGCACCCATGAGCTGCCTGTCACCCATCAAGGAGTAAGCAGATACCTCAAGCCTAGGACTCGCATTATAGTTGAAAGCTCAACTAAACTCCCGTGTAGTCCTCTGCTACCTGTCCTCTATAAATTCTTGGGTGATTGGTACGTCATAGACAAGACGATCTCGAAAACTGTTCAGCCTCGCTATATAAAACCCATTGACCCGTCTGTTTGGGAATTCGAACAAATCAAAGATTTAGTTGAAGCTGGGATCTACACCAAAGAGCAGCTTGATGATTACAAAAGGGCGCTTCTAGTTCCAGATGAAGGAAAGTCCACATTAAAGAATCTCATCCAGACTGCAGCAACATGGGAGGATGGACATGTCACTTACAACGTTGCAAATGTTTTTACTGACCAAGACTATAGTAATATAGGAAAACGAGTTGGAGGGTTCTTTCTAAGTGTTTACAGATCCCTGGGTGAGTTTGGCGGAGTTTTGGTTGCTATAATGGTAGCCTTGAGGGTTGTTTTATTCTTCTTAAATTTGATAGTCAATATATTTCGTCTCAAGTACGAAAATCGTCCACTAAGTGGCATGCTGTTTATCTGGTGGGGAAACATGATGGACTTCATCTCAATACGACGTGAATACCGGCGAGGAAGGACAGAATCAGCTCCTCCCGAGCAAGAGAACCTTCGGGAAATTGAACTCAAGACCCCTACTCTTCCAAGGAGGCTTTATCCCACTGATATGCCGCCTGCTTAAGGGTTGTAAACTTTAGAAGTAGTTTTAGTTCATACAAGTTTTTGTCCCGTAAACTGCCGACTCAGTATATCTACCGTTGTTCGTCGACCTAGTTTTGTCGGCTATGTTGCAAGGAGGAAACCATTGCTAACCAAGGTTCACAAAAAACGCCGCCTAGAGTTTGCCAAAAAATATCAAAACCAACCGCTGCAATTTTGGAAAAAAATTATTTTTAGCGACGAGTCTAAGTTTCATATATTTGGAAACCGTCGAAGGCAAACTGTTTGGCGACAACCCCTACAGTGATGGCAGAATGAATGTAGCCATGTACTGTGACATCCTGGAAAGCAACTTGGGAGATTCTGCTGCTTCAATGGGATTGTTGAAATACAAATGATCCCAAACATACGGCCAAGACAACAAAAGATTATTTTAGCACAAAGCGAATAAATTTGTTAGATTGGCCTCCATGTCACCGGATCTCAATCCCATTGAGCATTTATGGGATGAAATCGACCGAAGAATACCAACAACTAGTAGAAAAAGCAAAGCAGTTTTCGTCGAAAAGATTTTGGAAACCTGGGCAAGTTTACCGAATTCTGTGTTGCAGATGTTGGTAGAATCAATGCCCGAAGCGCATTGAGGCTGTTTTGCGAAATAGAGGCGGTCATACAAAATATTAAATTTCCAAAAAGCTGTGAAATTTATCAAGAAACACCAATTTTATCTTAATTTCAACTAACTTTTGGCGATTCACATTGAGGACTTTCAAGAGACTTTTTTTTTACCTTAAATCCAATGAATTTTATTTAATTTTTTCTATGTATTGTTCTACTACCAAAAGCACATATAATTAATATCAATAAAAACACAATTGAAAAATTTAACTATTTTGCGCCTTTATTAGCCATTTTGTGACTTACATGGTGATTTCAACTGACTTTTGGAAGGCACTGTATTTATTGTTTGTTTTGAAAATTGAGCTTATTTTTACTATTTTCGCTTTAACGGACAACTCCCTTAGGCGGACAAAACCTTGTGCACCATCGCTGTTCGCGTAAGGGAGATTTCACTGTATGTACTTGCAAAAGAGCTGCAAAGAAGATTCATATAGAACAGACAAGAACGGCGGTTCTCGCATAGCGACATCGACGAAATAATAATTCGATCAACTAGGACAACCGATATGAATATTAGCCAAATTATTTCCAAAATCAATACGGAATTGAACTCCAAAACATTCGAGACAATTGTCCGTACACTCCGACACTCATTGTGATCAAGTCTTGTGTGTTCTTAATTCAAGAAAGTATATTCGACTGCTCTAGGAGACCATATGTCCGGCTTACTACATCCCATATTGACTCCGACTCCCTTGCCCAATGCATGACTTTCCACAACGTTGAGGGGGAGATTGTTAATGATCTATATCAATTACCGTTCCAACGTATAAACAATACATTGCAAATGACAGGAGTAATTTTTGGAACTAAGAAGGATAACACAACATGTACTGGAGTTATGTATAGATCAGGCCTGCGGACATATAAAAATGTCATGGTTGAAACTGATATCGTGGTTGATCTGGAGACGACTGTAACAACATTCAATACGATCACCCAGTCATTTACTGAGGATCCCTTTCTAACCTGTCAGTACGACAACCATGAATGCAAGGTGAATAGCTCTTTGTATTATTGGGAGAAGACTCTTTTATGACTAGCTTTGCCGGTAGGAATTTTAGGAGCCCTGGGTTACATCCCTGGCAGGAGGATTAACAGCAGAAGGCAGGAGACGGCTATCCCCAATGCTCCGGAAGAGGACGAACATGGTTACATGATCCCTCGATAGGCCACAATATCAACCGCAACACAAGATCAGGTTACTCGCAACAACAGTTCCACTTCAAACACAACCAACACAACCCCTTAAAAAAACCCCCGTAAGATAAAAAGATGAGAGAAGTCATATAAGTTAATCAACCAATATGTCTTACAAAAAATTAAACCTTATACTGTTCTGCTTGACAACTATGGTCATTCGACCTTCCCATTACGCCTCTGCCATAGTAGGATATGACTGTTCAGACCTCACAAATAACATTACCTCACTTTCTCTTGTCGATCTAAATCCTTGCATTATCCCTGAAAGAAACATTAGTATTATTAAAACAAATATCCAGCTTTTACAAATGCAGACTTTTGTTAAGACATCTGTAATGAGCTGTTTGGTGGAACTTGAACATCTGGTTTACCGTTGCGGGAAAACTATTGATACGTTCCAGGATGGAGGACTTTACAACGAGCTCGTACGTCTTTCGACATCACAATGTCAAGAACTCATAGAGACAAGGAGATATCAGCCGTATCCGGGGATCGTTATAGAGGGATTAGTGTTAAACTAACCATACTCGGGTAGTTTTACAACTTATGGCTCTATAACTTTAGGAAGTTGCACGCCAGGAGGCACTCTGCACTCTCAGGGGAGAGTTTATGATCGTGCTGTCCGTACAACAAAAATAAATATCCTCATCAATAAATTCCAGGGACTCACTGATTTGGAGAACGGAGATCTAAAGTTAATGGATGGAGGGGTATGTAAGTTCCTTGATAAGGTATGTTTCTCTCCAACCACTGGTTGGAATCATTGGTCCACAATCCTTGAGGAGTCACTCTGTGACACTGAGAAGCCGTTTAGTCTACTTTATAAAGGACCGGCTCATAAAATACTAGACCGAGGATCAGGACGGGAAGTTATATCTTACGTATTTAACAAAACAGGTTCTGAATTTGCCGTTTCAATCCATTCTACTGCCTACTACTGTGGCTACCTGAGGGTTTCCCAGACTGAGCATCCAAAGCTTATTGTCCTTGAGGAGGAATCTTGGGGGAAAGTCGATTTGAAACATGTTCCCTTACAGGCTGTGGATGTGGACCTCATGACATACACAAATACAAAACTAGTGTATGTTATGGAACATGTTAAGTCCCAGGTTGATTCACTCTATCGAACCATGTTATCAGATAGGTGTAAACTTGAACAGCAGATCTTACGCAACCACCTAACACTGGCAACGATTTCTCCTGAAGAGTTTGCATATGACTATTTTAAGGGAGCAGGATATACTGCCCTTGTACGTGGTGAGGTGATTCATTTAATCCAATGTAAAGCGGTGGTAGTCACTCTACGGCCCAACAATGATACTTGCACCCATGAGCTGCCTGTCACCCATCAAGGAGTAAGCAGATACCTCAAGCCTAGGACTCGCATTATAGTTGAAAGCTCAACTAAACTCCCGTGTAGTCCTCTGCTACCTGTCCTCTATAAATTCTTGGGTGATTGGTACGTCATAGACAAGACGATCTCGAAAACTGTTCAGCCTCGCTATATAAAACCCATTGACCCGTCTGTTTGGGAATTCGAACAAATCAAAGATTTAGTTGAAGCTGGGATCTACACCAAAGAGCAGCTTGATGATTACAAAAGGGCGCTTCTAGTTCCAGATGAAGGAAAGTCCACATTAAAGAATCTCATCCAGACTGCAGCAACATGGGAGGATGGACATGTCACTTACAACGTTGCAAATGTTTTTACTGACCAAGACTATAGTAATATAGGAAAACGAGTTGGAGGGTTCTTTCTAAGTGTTTACAGATCCCTGGGTGAGTTTGGCGGAGTTTTGGTTGCTATAATGGTAGCCTTGAGGGTTGTTTTATTCTTCTTAAATTTGATAGTCAATATATTTCGTCTCAAGTACGAAAATCGTCCACTAAGTGACATGCTGTTTATCTGGTGGGGAAACATGATGGACTTCATCTCAATACGACGTGAATACCGGCGAGGAAGGACAGAATCAGCTCCTCCCGAGCAAGAGAACCTTCGGGAAATTGAACTCAAGACCCCTACTCTTCCAAGGAGGCTTTATCCCACTGATATGCCGCCTGCTTAAGGGTTGTAAACTTTAGAAGTAGTTTTAGTTCATACAAGTTTTTGTCCCGTAAACTGCCGACTCAGTATATCTACCGTTGTTCGTCGACCTAGTTTTGTCGGCTATGTTGCAAGGAGGAAACCATTGCTAACCAAGGTTCACAAAAAACGCCGCCTAGAGTTTGCCAAAAAATATCAAAACCAACCGCAGCAATTTTGGAAAAAAATTATTTTTAGCGACGAGTCTAAGTTTCATATATTTGGAAACCGTCGAAGGCAAACTGTTTGGCGACAACCCCTACAGTGATGGCAGAATGAATGTAGCCATGTACTGTGACATCCTGGAAAGCAACTTGGGAGATTCTGCTGCTTCAATGGGATTGTTGAAATACAAATGATCCCAAACATACGGCCAAGACAACAAAAGATTATTTTAGCACAAAGTGAATAAATTTGTTAGATTGGCCTCCATGTCACCGGATCTCAATCCCATTGAGCATTTATGGGATGAAATCGACCGAAGAATACCAACAACTAGTAGAAAAAGCAAAGCAGTTTTCGTCGAAAAGATTTTGGAAACCTGGGCAAGTTTACCGAATTCTGTGTTGCAGATGTTGGTAGAATCAATGCCCGAAGCGCATTGAGGCTGTTTTGCGAAATAGAGGCGGTCATACAAAATATTAAATTTCCAAAAAGCTGTGAAATTTATCAAGAAACACCAATTTTATCTTAATTTCAACTAACTTTTGGCGATTCACATTGAGGACTTTCAAGAGACTTTTTTTTTACCTTAAATCCAATGAATTTTATTTAATTTTTTCTATGTATTGTTCTACTACCAAAAGCACATATAATTAATATCAATAAAAACACAATTGAAAAATTTAACTATTTTGCGCCTTTATTAGCCATTTTGTGACTTACATGGTGATTTCAACTGACTTTTGGAGGGCACTGTATTTATTGTTTGTTTTGAAAATTGAGCTTATTTTTACTATTTTCGCTTTAACGGACAACTCCCTTAGGCGGACAAAACCTTGTGCACCATCGCTGTTCGCGTAAGGGAGATTTCACTGTATGTACTTGCAAAAGAGCTGCAAAGAAGATTCATATAGAACAGACAAGAACGGCGGTTCTCGCATAGCGACATCGACGAAATAATAATTCGATCAACTAGGACAACCGATATGAATATTAGCCAAATTATTTCCAAAATCAATACGGAATTGAACTCCAAAACATTCGAGACAATTGTCCGTACACTCCGACACTCATTGTGATCAAGTCTTGTGTGTTCTCAATTCAAGAAAGTATATTCGACTGCTCTAGGAGACCATATGTCCGGCTTACTACATCCCATATTGACTCCGACTCCCTTGCCCAATGCATGACTTTCCACAACGTTGAGGGGGAGATTGTTAATGATCTATATCAATTACCGTTCCAACGTATAAACAATACATTGCAAATGACAGGAGTAATTTTTGGAACTAAGAAGGATAACACAACATGTACTGGAGTTATGTATAGATCAGGCCTGCGGACATATAAAAATGTCATGGTTGAAACTGATATCGTGGTTGATCTGGAGACGACTGTAACAACATTCAATACGATCACCCAGTCATTTACTGAGGATCCCTTTCTAACCTGTCAGTACGACAACCATGAATGCAAGGTGAATAGCTCTTTGTATTATTGGGAGAAGACTCTTTTATGACTAGCTTTGCCGGTAGGAATTTTAGGAGCCCTGGGTTACATCCCTGGCAGGAGGATTAACAGCAGAAGGCAGGAGACGGCTATCCCCAATGCTCCGGAAGAGGACGAACATGGTTACATGATCCCTCGATAGGCCACAATATCAACCGCAACACAAGATCAGGTTACTCGCAACAACAGTTCCACTTCAAACACAACCAACACAACCCCTTAAAAAAAACCCCGTAAGATAAAAAGATGAGAGAAGTCATATAAGTTAATCAACCAATATGTCTTACAAAAAATTAAACCTTATACTGTTCTGCTTGACAACTATGGTCATTCGACCTTCCCATTACGCCTCTGCCATAGTAGGATATGACTGTTCAGACCTCACAAATAACATTACCTCACTTTCTCTTGTCGATCTAAATCCTTGCATTATCCCTGAAAGAAACATTAGTATTATTAAAACAAATATCCAGCTTTTACAAATGCAGACTTTTGTTAAGACATCTGTAATGAGCTGTTTGGTGGAACTTGAACATCTGGTTTACCGTTGCGGGAAAACTATTGATACGTTCCAGGATGGAGGACTTTACAACGAGCTCGTACGTCTTTCGACATCACAATGTCAAGAACTCATAGAGACAAGGAGATATCAGCCGTATCCGGGGATCGTTATAGAGGGATTAGTGTTAAACTAACCATACTCGGGTAGTTTTACAACTTATGGCTCTATAACTTTAGGAAGTTGCACGCCAGGAGGCACTCTGCACTCTCAGGGGAGAGTTTATGATCGTGCTGTCCGTACAACAAAAATAAATATCCTCATCAATAAATTCCAGGGACTCACTGATTTGGAGAACGGAGATCTAAAGTTAATGGATGGAGGGGTATGTAAGTTCCTTGATAAGGTATGTTTCTCTCCAACCACTGGTTGGAATCATTGGTCCACAATCCTTGAGGAGTCACTCTGTGACACTGAGAAGCCGTTTAGTCTACTTTATAAAGGACCGGCTCATAAAATACTAGACCGAGGATCAGGACGGGAAGTTATATCTTACGTATTTAACAAAACAGGTTCTGAATTTGCCGTTTCAATCCATTCTACTGCCAACTACTGTGGCTACCTGAGGGTTTCCCAGACTGAGCATCCAAAGCTTATTGTCCTTGAGGAGGAATCTTGGGGGAAAGTCGATTTGAAACATGTTCCCTTACAGGCTGTGGATGTGGACCTCATGACATACACAAATACAAAACTAGTGTATGTTATGGAACATGTTAAGTCCCAGGTTGATTCACTCTATCGAACCATGTTATCAGAGAGGTGTAAACTTGAACAGCAGATCTTACGCAACCACCTAACACTGGCAACGATTTCTCCTGAAGAGTTTGCATATGACTATTTTAAGGGAGCAGGATATACTGCCCTTGTACGTGGTGAGGTGATTCATTTAATCCAATGTAAAGCGGTGGTAGTCACTCTACGGCCCAACAATGATACTTGCACCCATGAGCTGCCTGTCACCCATCAAGGAGTAAGCAGATACCTCAAGCCTAGGACTCGCATTATAGTTGAAAGCTCAACTAAACTCCCGTGTAGTCCTCTGCTACCTGTCCTCTATAAATTCTTGGGTGATTGGTACGTCATAGACAAGACGATCTCGAAAACTGTTCAGCCTCGCTATATAAAACCCATTGACCCGTCTGTTTGGGAATTCGAACAAATCAAAGATTTAGTTGAAGCTGGGATCTACACCAAAGAGCAGCTTGATGATTACAAAAGGGCGCTTCTAGTTCCAGATGAAGGAAAGTCCACATTAAAGAATCTCATCCAGACTGCAGCAACATGGGAGGATGGACATGTCACTTACAACGTTGCAAATGTTTTTACTGACCAAGACTATAGTAATATAGGAAAACGAGTTGGAGGGTTCTTTCTAAGAGTTTACAGATCCCTGGGTGAGTTTGGCGGAGTTTTGGTTGCGATAATGGTAGCCTTGAGGGTTGTTTTATTCTTCTTAAATTTGATAGTCAATATATTTCGTCTCAAGTACGAAAATCGTCCACTAAGTGACATGCTGTTTATCTGGTGGGGAAACATGATGGACTTCATCTCAATACGACGTGAATACCGGCGAGGAAGGACAGAATCAGCTCCTCCCGAGCAAGAGAACCTTCGGGAAATTGAACTCAAGACCCCTACTCTTCCAAGGAGGCTTTATCCCACTGATATGCCGCCTGCTTAAGGGTTGTAAACTTTAGAAGTAGTTTTAGTTCATACAAGTTTTTGTCCCGTAAACTGCCGACTCAGTATATCTACCGTTGTTCGTCGACCTAGTTTTGTCGGCTATGTTGCAAGGAGGAAACCATTGCTAACCAAGGTTCACAAAAAACGCCGCCTAGAGTTTGCCAAAAAATATCAAAACCAACCGCTGCAATTTTGGAAAAAAATTATTTTTAGCGACGAGTCTAAGTTTCATATATTTGGAAACCGTCGAAGGCAAACTGTTTGGCGACAACCCCTACAGTGATGGCAGAATGAATGTAGCCATGTACTGTGACATCCTGGAAAGCAACTTGGGAGATTCTGCTGCTTCAATGGGATTGTTGAAATACAAATGATCCCAAACATACGGCCAAGACAACAAAAGATTATTTTAGCACAAAGTGAATAAATTTGTTAGATTGGCCTCCATGTCACCGGATCTCAATCCCATTGAGCATTTATGGGATGAAATCGACCGAAGAATACCAACAACTAGTAGAAAAAGCAAAGCAGTTTTCGTCGAAAAGATTTTGGAAACCTGGGCAAGTTTACCGAATTCTGTGTTGCAGATGTTGGTAGAATCAATGCCCGAAGCGCATTGAGGCTGTTTTGCGAAATAGAGGCGGTCATACAAAATATTAAATTTCCAAAAAGCTGTGAAATTTATCAAGAAACACCAATTTTATCTTAATTTCAACTAACTTTTGGCGATTCACATTGAGGACTTTCAAGAGACTTTTTTTTTACCTTAAATCCAATGAATTTTATTTAATTTTTTCTATGTATTGTTCTACTACCAAAAGCACATATAATTAATATCAATAAAAACACAATTGAAAAATTTAACTATTTTGCGCCTTTATTAGCCATTTTGTGACTTACATGGTGATTTCAACTGACTTTTGGAGGGCACTGTATTTATTGTTTGTTTTGAAAATTGAGCTTATTTTTACTATTTTCGCTTTAACGGACAACTCCCTTAGGCGGACAAAACCTTGTGCACCATCGCTGTTCGCGTAAGGGAGATTTCACTGTATGTACTTGCAAAAGAGCTGCAAAGAAGATTCATATAGAACAGACAAGAACGGCGGTTCTCGCATAGCGACATCGACGAAATAATAATTCGATCAACTAGGACAACCGATATGAATATTAGCCAAATTATTTCCAAAATCAATACGGAATTGAACTCCAAAACATTCGAGACAATTGTCCGTACACTCCGACACTCATTGTGATCAAGTCTTGTGTGTTCTCAATTCAAGAAAGTATATTCGACTGCTCTAGGAGACCATATGTCCGGCTTACTACATCCCATATTGACTCCGACTCCCTTGCCCAATGCATGAATTTCCACAACGTTGAGGGGGAGATTGTTAATGATCTATATCAATTACCGTTCCAACGTATAAACAATACATTGCAAATGACAGGAGTAATTTTTGGAACTAAGAAGGATAACACAACATGTACTGGAGTTATGTATAGATCAGGCCTGCGGACATATAAAAATGTCATGGTTGAAACTGATATCGTGGTTGATCTGGAGACGACTGTAACAACATTCAATACGATCACCCAGTCATTTACTGAGGATCCCTTTCTAACCTGTCAGTACGACAACCATGAATGCAAGGTGAATAGCTCTTTGTATTATTGGGAGAAGACTCTTTTATGACTAGCTTTGCCGGTAGGAATTTTAGGAGCCCTGGGTTACATCCCTGGCAGGAGGATTAACAGCAGAAGGCAGGAGACGGCTATCCCCAATGCTCCGGAAGAGGACGAACATGGTTACATGATCCCTCGATAGGCCACAATATCAACCGCAACACAAGATCAGGTTACTCGCAACAACAGTTCCACTTCAAACACAACCAACACAACCCCTTAAAAAAACCCCCGTAAGATAAAAAGATGAGAGAAGTCATATAAGTTAATCAACCAATATGTCTTACAAAAAATTAAACCTTATACTGTTCTGCTTGACAACTATGGTCATTCGACCTTCCCATTACGCCTCTGCCATAGTAGGATATGACTGTTCAGACCTCACAAATAACATTACCTCACTTTCTCTTGTCGATCTAAATCCTTGCATTATCCCTGAAAGAAACATTAGTATTATTAAAACAAATATCCAGCTTTTACAAATGCAGACTTTTGTTAAGACATCTGTAATGAGCTGTTTGGTGGAACTTGAACATCTGGTTTACCGTTGCGGGAAAACTATTGATACGTTCCAGGATGGAGGACTTTACAACGAGCTCGTACGTCTTTCGACATCACAATGTCAAGAACTCATAGAGACAAGGAGATATCAGCCGTATCCGGGGATCGTTATAGAGGGATTAGTGTTAAACTAACCATACTCGGGTAGTTTTACAACTTATGGCTCTATAACTTTAGGAAGTTGCACGCCAGGAGGCACTCTGCACTCTCAGGGGAGAGTTTATGATCGTGCTGTCCGTACAACAAAAATAAATATCCTCATCAATAAATTCCAGGGACTCACTGATTTGGAGAACGGAGATCTAAAGTTAATGGATGGAGGGGTATGTAAGTTCCTTGATAAGGTATGTTTCTCTCCAACCACTGGTTGGAATCATTGGTCCACAATCCTTGAGGAGTCACTCTGTGACACTGAGAAGCCGTTTAGTCTACTTTATAAAGGACCGGCTCATAAAATACTAGACCGAGGATCAGGACGGGAAGTTATATCTTACGTATTTAACAAAACAGGTTCTGAATTTGCCGTTTCAATCCATTCTACTGCCTACTACTGTGGCTACCTGAGGGTTTCCCAGACTGAGCATCCAAAGCTTATTGTCCTTGAGGAGGAATCTTGGGGGAAAGTCGATTTGAAACATGTTCCCTTACAGGCTGTGGATGTGGACCTCATGACATACACAAATACAAAACTAGTGTATGTTATGGAACATGTTAAGTCCCAGGTTGATTCACTCTATCGAACCATGTTATCAGATAGGTGTAAACTTGAACAGCAGATCTTACGCAACCACCTAACACTGGCAACGATTTCTCCTGAAGAGTTTGCATATGACTATTTTAAGGGAGCAGGATATACTGCCCTTGTACGTGGTGAGGTGATTCATTTAATCCAATGTAAAGCGGTGGTAGTCACTCTACGGCCCAACAATGATACTTGCACCCATGAGCTGCCTGTCACCCATCAAGGAGTAAGCAGATACCTCAAGCCTAGGACTCGCATTATAGTTGAAAGCTCAACTAAACTCCCGTGTAGTCCTCTGCTACCTGTCCTCTATAAATTCTTGGGTGATTGGTACGTCATAGACAAGACGATCTCGAAAACTGTTCAGCCTCGCTATATAAAACCCATTGACCCGTCTGTTTGGGAATTCGAACAAATCAAAGATTTAGTTGAAGCTGGGATCTACACCAAAGAGCAGCTTGATGATTACAAAAGGGCGCTTCTAGTTCCAGATGAAGGAAAGTCCACATTAAAGAATCTCATCCAGACTGCAGCAACATGGGAGGATGGACATGTCACTTACAACGTTGCAAATGTTTTTACTGACCAAGACTATAGTAATATAGGAAAACGAGTTGGAGGGTTCTTTCTAAGTGTTTACAGATCCCTGGGTGAGTTTGGCGGAGTTTTGGTTGCTATAATGGTAGCCTTGAGGGTTGTTTTATTCTTCTTAAATTTGATAGTCAATATATTTCGTCTCAAGTACGAAAATCGTCCACTAAGTGACATGCTGTTTATCTGGTGGGGAAACATGATGGACTTCATCTCAATACGACGTGAATACCGGCGAGGAAGGACAGAATCAGCTCCTCCCGAGCAAGAGAACCTTCGGGAAATTGAACTCAAGACCCCTACTCTTCCAAGGAGGCTTTATCCCACTGATATGCCGCCTGCTTAAGGGTTGTAAACTTTAGAAGTAGTTTTAGTTCATACAAGTTTTTGTCCCGTAAACTGCCGACTCAGTATATCTACCGTTGTTCGTCGACCTAGTTTTGTCTGCCGTTTCCTCAAACACAACTGTGCCAGTTTTGACCCCAAAACAAAACAAAACCAAAACCAAAACAAAACAACAACAACAACAAAAACAAAAAAAAAAACAAAAAAAAACAAATCCAAATAATAATAATTAACCTCAATAAGCTAATAATGGAAAAGTGCTGTGCTAGTGTTTTGTGCTCAATTGTTGACCCCAACGCCGAATGGGTATTATGCAATGGTCTCTGTGGAAAATCATTCCATGCCATATGCATCGGACTAACCCGGAGATCCATAACCTACCTCAAGGAGTATTGCAGTCTTTTCAATTTTTACTGCGACGAGTGCAAAGAGATCACCTTGGCTCACGTCATGTTGGCAATTAAATGCAACAACGAGTCTATCAATGCGATGCTAACCGAGAATGGTCATATTAGCAGAACTATTTTGGACAGAATAGAAAAGATTGAAGACTCAATAAACTGCATTGATAGTAATGTGGATGCTTACAAGTCCACAGGAAGAATGATCGAAAAGCAACTGGCAGCGATCCAAAACCTATCGAAAAGCAAATCTAACCACGACAACGAGAGCGAAGTGATCAAATATCACTTCGACGGAATTAAAGCTTTCCTCAAAACTAATTTTGCCAACCTCCTTAAGTCCAACGAACTCACACACATAAACGACTCTATCAACCTTCTCCGTACTGATCTCGACTTGCTTTTTCAATCCTCCTCCAAAACAACTCATCACATCCCGCATCCATCAGATTCTACGCTCGATGACCTGACCCTAAAAATGATTGATGTCAGTGAGGAACTCATAGCAACTCGGTTGACCGTTGCCGAAATCGGTAAAGAAGTGAGATTGGCTTCCAACAAAATCGATGGAATACCCGATCAAATTCAGTTCCAGGCTAGTTCCCCGTACAATGTCTCAATTCATAATGAATTAGTAGACACGGAATCTCTTTTGCCATCATTCTCAAATACTCCTCCCGCCACCCTAACAACAGAAACCGAAACCGTCTTGCCTTTACCAACTAAAATCCCGCCCGTCGCCGCTCCACGCAAACTGCTCAATCAATTTGGAACTTCATGGACCCCCTCCGAATGGAAAAACAGACTCGAAAAGCTGAAACAGGGAAACCATACGGCATTCTTCGTTGAAGGGGCCCCTCAACACGCTGATGTTTCTTGGGTGCGGAATTTCTTTCACCGAAGTTACGCTATCACCATTAGCGAATGCCAGATGATTTCCCCCGCTGACTCCAACAGTTCCTGCAGCTTCAAAGTCAACATCCCAACCAAATATTCGTGGTTGTTCCCTACTCCTCCTGGTAAGACAACTAAACCTGGGAAGATAAGAATTACAAAATGCTCTGAAGAACGAGAAAACGCACATATCGAGAGTAATAAAAGTGTTAAAAATAATCGTAGTGTTAACAATAAAATTAAAAAAAGACCCCTGTCCAACTCCCTCCCAAATAAAAAATATGCTTCCAAAAAACGAAGCTCTAATCTCGACCCCAACTGGAGCTTCAAAACAAACTTATTCCCCAATTTTAGTCCTCCCTCCTCACTTATCCGACACAAAGCCCTTACACACCAATCTTCTAATCCCCCAATTCCCCCCGTTCAACCGAAGTCCCCACGCCAACGCGTCTCTTTCAACTTAACCCCAACCACCCATATTATTCCTTCTCAACCTTCTACGCCACCAAACCCAGCTAGCAACCCAATGCCCAACTTCGACCTTAAAACTGGAGCTAAGTACCCTAACTTCATTAACTCCCATACCTTAAACCCCACATCTCATCCCTCGTCCAACTCCATATCCAATCTATCTCCCTCCTCCAATGCTCCTATTCTTGATCCCCTTTTTCCCCCCACTGTTAAACTAACACAGCAAACCAATGGCACTACAGAAAGTCGATATGCTCTCTCTAGGCTCAGAGAACGAAAGATATATGAAAACATTCGTCTCTTTCTTGCCTATTTACATGACAAATCTGACTCGGTCTGCTACGAAGGGAAAACCAAAACCAGCGTCATGGTTTCCATCCAGCAGGAAGGCCTCCCTACCGACCCTATCAGTCTCAGGAACCTTTATGTCAGGTACCACGAGATATTTAACATGTCCCCTCAGAAAGTAGCAGACGACCTTGCTGCATTCGGCAACTATGTTCACTCTAAACGAGTATCACACCTACAACGAAGCCGAGCCGACCACGACAAATTTTTTCGTCCATAACGTGCCTCCCTTGCCAGCGCTTAAACCATCCTGCCTCACACCTCCACCCCACAACATCCCTCTTACATTTTACTACCAGAATGTAAGAGGTCTTCGCTCTAAAACCAATGCTGTCCTACGTCAATCGCATGCTCTTCCCTTTGATATTTACGCCTTGACCGAAACCAATTTGATTCCCGACATAAAGAACCAGGAATTGTTCCCTCCTACTTTTAATGTTTTCCGCGACGACGATCCTACCCGCACAAATAAAGATTCCCCCTGTCGAGGCGTCCTACTGGCGATGGACAACAGCCTTAACTCTTCTCCCATTACAATTTCTTCATCCTCTAAAGCCGACTTTGTCGCAATAAAAATATCACTGCCTCTCAAGTCCCTTTACGTTATATGTTGCTACATCCTACCAGCTCAACCTATCGAATCTTACCAATTTGTTATTGATGCGATCGATCATTTAATTGACCTGTCAGACCCCACTGATGATATCCTTATTTTCGGCGACTTTAATCTTCCTCAGCTACAGTGGACTCCATCAGATGATCAATCGTTTTTCATCGCTTCAAATGCCATCTCAGCTAAGGAATGTCTCTTCTTAGATCGCTTAACAGACTCAAGTCTATGCCAAGTCAGTGGTATATCCAATTATTAGCAATTAGACCTTATTTTCACAACAGATCCAATTAACTCCTCAGTCTCACTTTGTCCCCTATCTCTCTCAACAATCGATAACTACCATCCCCCCCTTCTACTTTCATTTTTTCATAACTCTTCATTCCAGTCCACTCCCCCCACAACTCTCTCATCCCACGACTTTCATAAAGCAAACTTTCACAAAATCAGTGAATATCTCAGCAGATCCCACTTTAACTTTCACAACTTAAGTATAAATGATGCCTTATCCATTTTTTATAAAGAAATATTTAATTCCTTTTCCCTTTACGTTCCGTTTTCCCGCCTTAAAACATCATCTACTAGTCCTCCCTGGTATAATCGCAAGCTTCGTTCCTTACGAAATAAGAGAAATAAGTTATGGGCTGTTTTCCTGCGTACCAGATCCTTTACCGACTATTCCAACTATCTTGGTGCTTATCTTCATTTCACCGAACTTTACGATTCCCTTTACCAGCGCTACCTTAACAATGCGCAAGTCAACCTTATAAACCACCCTAAGTCCTTTTTCCAATTTGTTAACTACAAAAGAAAGTCCGATGGTTACCCTCCTTCCCTCTCTTTCAACAACAGGTCATCAACCGATCCACTCACCATTGCCAACCTATTTGCCACCTTTTTTAAGCAATCCTTCACCAACGACTCCTTTGTACCAGATCCATCCTATTTTAGTTACCTACTGAACTTCTCTAATGGCCCACTTCTCTCTCTTATTTTTGATCCGTCTTATATCGAACATAAATTACACCAACTCAATGACGAATTCACACCCGGCCCAGATGGCCTCCCTGCCATATTTCTTAAAAAATGTTCTTCCTCTCTTTCCCTTGCCCTTTCTAATCTCTTCCGTCTATCCCTTTCACAAGGAGAATTTCCTCAGGTTTGGAAAACCTCCTTCATAACCCCGATCCACAAGAAAGGATCAAAGAATGAAATAACCAACTATCGTCCCATCGCTAAACTCTCCCATATACCCAAACTCTTCGAAAGTATTTTGTATGAAGCTCTAAGCTTCCAATGCAAATCACTTATTTCCCCTAGACAACATGGCTTCTTAAAGGGTAGGTCAACCACCACAAATCTCGTTGAATTCGTATCCTTTGCCCTCTCTGCCCTAGAGGATGGCAATGAAGTCGATGTAGTTGCAACCGATTTTAGCAAAGCCTTCGATAAAATCTCTCATCGGTTAATTATCTTTAAATTGTCTGCCCTCGGCTTTGAACCCATATTGTTAAAATGGATATCCTCTTACCTCGAAAACCGTTTTTACAGTGTTCGTTTTAGGTCAGCCCAGTCCGCTCCATTTTTGGCCACCTCTGGAGTTCCACAAGGCAGCCATCTCGGTCCCCTTCTTTTTATATTAACCATAAATGATCTCGATATGATCATCAAACACTCGTCTGTCTCCCTTTACGCCGACGATACCAAATTTTTCAAAACCATTTCCTCTCCCCATGACTCTTTCCTGCTTCAACAAGATCTTGATAGTTTCTCGATCTGGTGCCTCAAAAATTCTTTGGAACTTAACATCGCCAAATGCCAATCCATCACCCTCTCACATAAGCGGAACCAATCTCCTCCCCGACTCTATCTTCTCCATAACCAACCTATCTCCTGCGTACAGTCTCTTCGCGACCTCGGCATTTTGTGTGACAGCGAGCTCAACTTCCGTTTACATATGGATGAGATAATCCTCAAAGCCAACTCTGCACTAGGTTTTGTAAAACGGTGGTCCAAAGAATTCACCAACCCATACGTGACCAGGTCCCTCTATATTACCTTTGTTCGCCCCCTCCTAGAGTACGCCAGTCAAGTATGGTCCCCATATCATCGTGTTCATATCTCGAGAATTGAAAGCATTCAGCGTCGTTTTCTTCGATTTGCTCTTCGAGGTATGCCCTGGGACGATCCTTTTAATCTGCCCCCCTATCAAAATCGTCTCAACCTTATCAACTTAAACATCCTCGAAGATCGCAGAGATGCAGCAGACTTTCTCTTCATTCATCGACTCCTTTCAGGTCACGTTGAATGCGCGTCCCTTCACAACTCCATTTTCCTCAACACTAACCCTCGTAATCTACGTACCCCTCGACTCTTCTATCTACCAACCCACCACACCTCCTATGGCGCGAACGAACCAATCTCCCGTATGCTACGTCAAATCAACTCAAACCCTACCGTCTTTGACTTTCACCGCACCACTTCCTACCTGAAATCTGTTCTCCTTCACCACTCCAACCAACCTTAGTTTTAAGTTTTAGTTTAAGTTTATTGTTTAAGTTATAGCTTGTATTAAGCCGAATAAATGGGGGCATTCGCCCCCACCAAAATTAAAGTAAATGTATTGAGGATTATGCATATCAAGGCATTAATCCAGTGCAATTCCAAAAACAGGTCATTTTCAAAACCGTCATCTGCATCAAATTGCTTTTGCAAAACTTTCTTAATTCTCAAGTTGCGAAAGTCATTTGTTCGAAAACGACATTATAAATCACACTGCGTTTGCAGCATGTTTGATAATGCAGCGTTTGCAGGGCAGATGTTCGTAAACGTCATATGCGCTGCAAAAAGTCAGCCAGAAATTTGAGCTGCCCAATAACATGCATTCAAAGGTGATGGCTGAATCGGATTACTCAGACGAATTTCTACCTCATTATTAACAGTGAGAACATACATATTGATTATAGGAAAAGTCATAATGGATTCTAGCAAGTATTCTATACCATGTCTAAGATGTAGCACAATTGTGCAGATAGAAGTAAAGAATGTACCTCCTTTACCCAGTACGACTCCTAAAAAATTGAAAAAGAAAGTCAGGGAAGGTTATTCTTAAAATTATAAGTAATATATTTTCTATACAAACATTTCTAGTCTAAACTCTATTCAAAACCACTGGTAGCTATAATATTCATGAACACACTTAATTTATCTCTTTTGCCCTTTTTTATCTATTTTTTCCATTTACCCTATCCCTTTAAATAAACCCAGTTGGAAAAGTCACAAGATGGATACTTCCTTCGGGAAGGTCTGTGAGTGAACATCAATAATAGAGCACTAAAACTCTAATAAAGTGTTATCATTCAACAATGGTTTTACCTATCCTCTCATTTTGCCTAATCTTATTGCCTCCTCTTCTTCAGGGTAAGGCGATCGACATCTTATTCTCTACCAGCCCGACCATTATTTGGTCCAATCTCAATCCTGATGCTATCGAGTGCGGAGGTAAATCCTCGGTCCCAGAGATAACGGGGGGTACGAAAATCGTAGGGAAGACTCCCATCCTCAATCATAATTATATAATTGATGGATACGTTTACACGGGAATTCAATTGATTACTAAATGTTCGGAGAATTTCCTGGGTTCTAAGACATTAGAGTCCATAGAAGTTCACCATGAACTAAAAGAATCAGACTGCGTTGATGCCATAGCGGACCAATTATCTGGATCAGTAAAGATTACTGCATATCCACCAGAAGACTGTTATTGGATGCAGACCACCATGGCGTCTGCATATTTCACTCAAGTCACTAGGCGATCCTTAGTTTACGACCCGTACGCCAATACTGCAGTGTCTGAATTGTTTGTATGTGGTGTATGTAGAGATAACTTCTGCCACACAATCCACAAAGGGCAATACTAGATTTCAGATGATCACAAACCTCCATCATGTCGGACCGACCTTCTAGAGACCGTAGTATTTATTCTTGAATCCCAAAGGGGTAATGCTTACGACTTCTGGAGTCCTGATCTTAATATTCCATCGGGACATAAGATTTGTAATCTTTTCTTCTGTGGGCTCACCGCTTTCATGTTCCATGACCAAACCTGGGTAGCCATAGACCTGAACAAGCTCCCCAAAGATCCATCAACCAGCCACTTCTTTAGTCAAATACCTCCATGCAACAAGTCCACACATTTAAACCTTCTCGAGAAAGAGTATTCTGTCCATGTGGCAGAACAAACAGTTTTGGACAAATTCCTGGAGAGCGAATGCCTGAAGACCAAAGAAAACCTGATTTTGGGTAATCCGGTCTCTCGCTTCAATCTCTGACACCAAGGACACCAAGGACACCGGGACAGGGACGAGTCTATAAACTCGCAAATGACACGATCGAGACGGGAATCAGCCACTATCGGTATGTAAAAATAATAGCTCCGCTAGGGAACAATCCTGTGATTGTGAGAGACGCCCAAGGCCAGACGGTGAAATATTTGGGTAGATAATCCCAAACATAACATAATAGATGGTCCTAATGGGTTGTTTTTGCATGACGGAGAAGTAGCCTTCCATAGCTACGATATTGAGGAATACCGCCTAGCTCTATCTGTGAGTTTGAAGCAGAAAATTCCAATCATTCCGCCAAGCCTCCACGGTTTTAAAGATCACCTAGATGACGGGATCTCCAGGAGATACCAACGACTGGATTCTCGAGACAAGCATCCTTTAATGGACTTCCATATCCCTAAATGGGTGAGCTGGTCTCTTTACGGTCTTTGCACCCTAGCAATAGGATTAGCCATGACCTGTGTTCTTAAATATGCCCTTCCTCGCTGCAAGAAGTCCGCAGACAGGTCCACCCCACTCATTAAGACAGTGTACTACAAGCCGTAAAACCGGCAATAAAACTGAGTATTCCCCGCTTCTATTGCAAGGGGCCGGAATGACAATGATCATTCAAGTAGCGTCATTCTTGACAGTCAACTGATGTTTGATTGGGTATTTTATACCCGAGATAGCCGACAAGGTCATCGACTTCCTAAAGTGGTATGAGGAGGTAAGAAAGGAGTATCCTCAAAATGAACATCACACTCTAGGTATCTAAAGCTGTTTGCGCTCGTCTTTAAGAGCTTACAGAAGAGGGGTCTTAATAATTACACCTCGAGAGCTCTTGAGAATTGTTATATTCCAGAGGAATGGCTAGCCAATAGGTCAGATTGTGTTGATATAACCAAGGTCTTGGATGAGGGGAAGCATGATCTATTAGTAAGGGCTCTCGGGATTCAAATACAGGATAAACCAGAGGAAAAGTCCAAGGTTGAAATCCTACTTGAAGCTCTCTTAAAAGAGAAGGCTTGATTTCTATTATTTTTCATTTCCTCGTTTAAGCCAGTAGCACATGACACCTCTCTACAAGTCCGAGGACATCACTTTTACTCCCTGTGATATGATCAATTTTACCAATTTAAATTTTGACGATTTAGAAGATGAAAACTTAAACTTCTTTTTAGATGGAGAAGACGAGGATATTGAATATGATATTAACCTATGTTACTTCTCACATAAAGAAAATCGAAAGAGCATCTTTCATTCCCTCACATCTAGCAATGCCGATTACTAACGATGACATCTTATTTTTTATTAAAATAGAATTGTCCTAGGCATATAAAGTTAAGACAAAAGATTGAGAGTTTAAAAATAGAATCTGATATCTATTCCCTAAAATCTTCTGATCCTTATTCCTTTCTGGCTCAGTTTATACAAGAATTTGTTCAATTAGACAACCTAATAGAGGTTAAAAACATTTTTTCCAGCATTGCCCTTGATTCATATTTTCTGATCAATTATAATATGTTATCTCTAAATTATTGCCTCCAGCGAGAAATGTTGATTTAGTAAAACTAAATGATTGATACTCTGAATATGATACGTGTGCATTCCAACACTTACACGGGAAGAAGAAACCTCGAGTAAATCCTAACAAAAAACCACCAACAGGGATTACCAGATTTTTACAGGGGAAAAAGACGAACCTTGAAGATAAAATACATGAACTAAAAAATAGCCACTTCAACCCAAAAGACACTAAGCGGCAAGTCTATGCAGGAAAGCACAAGAACTCAAACCAGATGGAAGACTCTTTGTCAAACAGACATATTCACAAAGACTAGGACAAACATCTATGGAATGAAATATATCCAAACAATACAGAAGATATGTCCCTGAACAAACCATGACAATAGGAGAAGTCCCTCTTGAGATATTCAATTTGGACTTGAGTAAATGGAACATGAAGTTTCGACTAGTATATTGGATTGGAGAAGTACTTGATGAACTCTTTGACATGGGAGATCTCTACAAGAACAATCATCTTTGGTTTCTCTTCGAAAAAGTGTTTTGTAATTCCAGGTTAGCACCTCCAGATTACAACGAGAGACAAGAGCCCATTCCTGGAGATTTCCATTATACCGGCCAACTCGGAGGGATGGAGGGTATGAGACAAAAGTTATGGACTATAATAACTATTTGTTTAATAAAATATTCTGCTCAACAAGAAAATCTCCCAATTAGCATTGTGTGTCAGGGAGACAACCAAGTCATCATGGTCAACTACCCAAACTCAGTGAAGAAAAGAGTTCAACTTCTTTCTACACTAGAGAGGACTCTAAAAAAGGTGAACCTTGTGCTTTAAAAGGGAAGAGACTTGGTTTTCAGTTAGATTGTGTGAATTCGGCAAGGTCGGGTATTTTGACGGAGAGGCAATATCCAATGGTGACAAAAAGATTAATCGTTGTATTCCCGATATAAATGATGGTGTATGCTCATTAATGTCCTCTTTTTCAACTATTAATACAATAACTGAGGCGACTGCAAAGTGTGACTATTTACCTGACAATGCTTTTATAATTAATCAATTCATGAGAAAACAGTTTTTTTTTTTTTTTTTTTAGTGTAGTAAAAGCTCTTTATTCGCGCTTCCTTCATTCGCGTTTTCACTATTCGTTTTAAAAAATGCGACCCAATTCCTATATTCGCGGATCTAATCGGTACATGCATATTAATAAAAAAGATTCAAATGGACTAATAAAAAAGTAAAATAACCTTATTACAAATATACCTAAAGTATGTTGTTAAATGATATCGCCGCTGTATTGGTCCGGCCTTTGACACAAGCCGCTTCGCAGAGGGTGGCCAAGTCTTTAGGTCAAAGCAATAATATTTGGAAAAAAAACCCTTTCGGAAGTAATTAAGGGGAAATTCCGGAAATTTAAACAAGTGTGCTAATGACTTGGCCACCCTCTGTAGACAAACAGTAAGAGCAGCTTTGCGTGTTTTATTGTTTCATCTTTCCATTCGTTACAAAAATTGTAATCGAAAAATTGTCTCTACCGCTGTCTATCTAATTTATAATGTCGACTAAAAAAATTGAAAAACTAGTTTCGACGCGAAAAAAAAACTGAGTTACCGCTTAAAGTGAAAATAGAAATGTTTGATCGTTTACGCCTTGGAGAGTCGTTTGCATCCATATCACGCTCATTCAATGTCAACGAATCAACTGTGAGATCAATAAAAAATTCCGAAGATAAAATAAGGGCGCCTGTAGCTTAAACTTCACTGTCAGCGAAAATTGTTCGTGATCCAGCAATAGAAAAAATGGAAGTCGCGTTGTCATTATGGATTGAAAACCGCAACTAAAAAAGGGTGCCCATGAGCGGTCCAATGGTGCGGGAGAAGGCAAAACGTCTTTACGCACATTTTAAAGAACCTGATGACACTTGTGGTGGTGAATGTACAGATGGAGGATTTCAAGCATCGGAAGGTTGGTTCAATAAATTTAAGGTGAGACAATCATTGCATAGCATTAAAATCGTTGGAGAATCTGCATCTGCAGTCATTGCTGCAGCAGAAAGATATCCAGAAGAATTTGCAAACCAAGTACTTAGCTGATGGAGGATACAAACCTGAGCAAATATTTAATGCAGACGAAACTGCATTATTTTGGAATAGAATGCCAAACAAAACATTCATTTCTAAAAGCGAAAAGTCTGCCTCTGGATTTAAGGCAGCAAAGAATAGGATTACACTGTTGCTATGTTCTAATGCATCTGGAGATTGTGTCATTAAACCACTGATTCTTTACAGATCGTTAAATCCTCGTGCTTTAACAAATCAAAACAAGGACGATATGCCAGTGTTTTGGCGTGCTAATAAGAAAGCGTAGGTTACAAGCGCTATTTTTTGTGACTGGTTCCGGAATTGTTTTGTTTCTGAAGTTAAAACTTATTAAAAAAAAAAAAAAGAATTTAGACTTTAAAGCAGTTCTAGTTTTGTACAATGCACCAGGTCATCCTCGCGAAATTTAAACTATGCATCCAAATATAAAAGTGACATTTTTACCTCCCAACACGACGGCTTCGCTTCAACCTATGGACCAAGGAATAATGCAGGCCTTTAAGCTCTATTACATTAGACGAACCTTCAAAATCATATTGGATAATATGGAATGTGATCCTGATATGAATGTTATAGAATGCTGGAAGAAATTTGATTTGCGAAACACAAACTCATAAATAAAATGAGTGCGGCGAATTCTGGTGAGTGCGACTGTGCACTGAGAACATCCAAGAGCGGAATATGTAGTAAGAACTTTCACTTAAAATGCGCTAAGCTCACTGAGAGTGATCTTAATATTATAATTGGAAAGTCGGGAGTGTTATATATGTGTGATAAATGCAGAGAATATGTTGTGTTAATAGTTAATAAATTGAGTGAAATGGCTAGCATTATGATAAGCTAAGTTCAGACGATTGTCAAGTCTGGCAATATTGTCAGATCTGTCAGTAAAACAATTGTCTGGAATGTCTTATAAGCGTGTGAACTTGCAATTTTTTCTGACAATATTGTCAGCGTGTGATTTTTGTGCAAAACTGAAAACAAAAAAATGGATTTATATGAAGAAAACAAGTTGACGACGATGTAGAAAAATCGCCTACACCTCCGTCTCCAAATCCAGGATATTGAGACGCGACGCAGCTTGTGGGATGTTGGGTTACAAACTGCCCAAGCCTAATCTGTGGCAAGAAGTTGCGGAAGCCATTAATATGCCAATCAACGAATGTAAATGCAAGTGGTCAAACCTAAACAAGGTTCGAAAAAAAAAGTTAGGACAAGCAAATGAATCCATCCCAATCTCCTGCAAATATTTTAAACAAATGATGTTCCTGGAGGCGAACAAAGTGCTCCAATCCACACAATCAACGTCATCTTTGGAATTGGTTTTTGGTTTTAAGAATCAATTTTGATTTCTGTGTTGTTTTTTTTTTTTTCAGAACTCCACGCAGGACGAACATTCCTTTCTCAAAACATTTGGAGAGTGTGATGTGCAATCAACGCATAGACCTGGGAAGCGTCTGAAACATAAAGTTGGCATATCGACACCATTGCCATCCTTAGCAGATACCAGCATAAGCACGAACCTGAAACAAATGGCGGTTGAAGCACTGCAGCCCATTCGGTCTCAAAAAAAAGATCGGAACACATCGTTATGCGAATACATGGCATCGGGATTGCAAAATTTAACACCGCAGCAGAGTGCATATGCCAGATCGCAATTGAGGCGTGCGTTTTATGAGATTATTGACCAAGTTTCTTTGGTGGTTTATTAGATGTACATCTTTAATAAGTTTTTTCCTTCTAGTCTTCGTCTCATGAGGAACTGCCGCAAGATGTGCTGGTTCAAGAGTATACCGACTCCAATGAATTATCGATAATTCCAACCACTACCATCGATAATCCCATCGACATGGAAAGAAATTCTGTTGAATGAGTGATAATAAATTGAATTGAGTATACTTATTTTGTTTGTGTGTTATTTTGTTGACGTTTCGATGTTGTTGTTGGAGAGCAGGTGTTGTTTTTGAAATTAAAGAAGCCTATACTGCCACTCTAATTCACCTTCTTCGACAAAGTATGTCTTAAATTCGTTTTGCACATCTGTAGCTTCGATCTGAGTATCCAAAAATGCAAAGTTCTGTCTTCACTTGCTTCAGCATTCCGCCAATTACCCAAGATTAATTCATTGTTATCATTATAATGATCGAACGAATTATTTCGTTCGGGGATATTTCTTATTTCAATTAATTGTGGAGCACACAACCTGCAAGCGTGACTTTCTTTACCTTCTCGGCATTCAAATTGATGGGTTTTTGCAGCACTCGGAAACGTGCCGACATGATTCCAAAAACATTTTCTATTATTCGGCGTGCTCGACTCAAGCGGACTATAGAAAGACCGCGTTGGCGCATCATTTGCGACCAGAACATAAGGCACAGGCAATGTTCTACCTGGTAGTGGTTTTTGTGGTGGTAAACTTAGCTGATCATTATCAAGCGGTTGTCCAAATGTGTAGCGATTAAAAACCACCACCATCAGACAATCGCTCATTGCGACCGACGTCAATATGTAGCAGTTTGGACTTCGCATCGGCAATGCCCATCAGTACAATGCTGTGTGTGCCCTTATAATTGTAGAAGATGCTGCCAGCGTTTGGTGGTGCGACCATCACCACATGTTTTCCGTCGACTGCTAAAATGCAGTTTGGAAACTGCCACAAATCGTAGAATTTGCTTGCAACATCATCTCAAGCCTGTGTTGTTGTTGGTGCCTAGAATTAAACGGCATTTTCTGTACAATAGTGTGTACTGAATTGAACTATGTAATAACATAAATTTACCTGAAGATATTCGTCCACCAGCACTTTGTAAATGGCATCCAGAACTTCTGGAATGATGGTACAGAACAGGTAATGCAGAGACCGAAAAGAATCACCCGTGGCTATATAGCGTAGAATCAATGCAAGCCGCTCATCCTCAGAAATGCTGGTGCGCATATTTGTGTCTTGCTTTTTAATAATTGGAGTAACCAAAGCAAGAAGATCATCAAATTGTTTCGAGTCCATCCGCAAAAAATTGTGATACAATGATGGCTTCTCAGCGCGCAATTCGACGAGCAATTTAGCATAGTATCCCTCTTCCTGGTGACGGGCTACCCAATCCTTGATCCAAACACTACGTCGCGGTCGTTTTTGTGGCAATTCGTCATCATCACTGTCTTCCAACACATAGGCAGTTAAAATGGTAGCAAGCTGGATATTACGTCAGACTTTATACCAACCATGTGAACTGACAATTTGTCATTGTAAGGTTTTTTGCAATTGTCAGCTGGTTTGCACACATTGTAAGACAAATGACAGATCTAACAATATTATCAGACCTGACAATCGTCTGAACTTAGCTATAAATCAGAGCAAGAAGATCGAGAATCAAACCAAAAATAACTCAAAACAATGATTTGATGATGTTAATGGTGTTTCAAATAAAAAAGAAGGTCTTGTGGTTATTACTTGCAATGATAAAGTCACAAGCAATGTAATAGAAAAAGAAGTCAGGGAAAAATTAGGTTGCGATTATGAAGTGGTCGTTCCTACACAGAGAAGACCGTCTCTTATGGAATACGTGATGAGTGGGAAGAAGTAAAGTGTGTAAAATGTTCAGTGTTAAAAAAATAATTCAAAATGCTTTAAAGCTATAATCGAACTGGTGAAGTGAAGATTACAGAAATGTAATAGAAAGGAGAAAATTAAATATAGGATGGGACAAGTGTTTTGTTTTCGAACATGGTGCCGGTAAAAAGTCGTTACAACTGTTGGGGTTTCAACCACAATGCTAAGGATTGCAGTCGATGATGAATGCCGGCAAGCACATGCAACTAAGAAAGATGCATATAAAGCGGCGCTGCATAGAAGGACCAGAACTGCTCATGAGCTCTATGAGCGGAAGAGGAGAGACGAACATCGGCTTCTCAGGAGGAAGAAGAAAGAGCATGAAAAGCGCGCGGTCGAGGAAATTGAGAGATGCTACTCCAGGAATGAGGCCCGGAAGTTTTACCAAAGGGTACAAATAACATGCCACGGAAACAAACCCCGAACCGAAGCTTGTAGAGATGAACAAGGGAACATCGTGGTAGAATCGCAGTCGATGCTGAGGATTTAGAAAGACCATTTCTGAAGACTGTATAATGGCGATGACGAACCAAATACAGCTGTCAGGCAGAATCAACCTTTCAACCTGGACGATGATGACCAACAATTCCGTCCACCCAACCTGGACGAAGTGAAGTTAAACTATGTATGTAGTAAAAAATAACTTAATATGTATACCATATATTATAAAAGTTCCTAGATGTAAAAAAATTTAATTTTGATTGTAAAGCTTTGTAAAAGCTAATAAATAAACAAAAGCCACAAAGTACTAAATACTCCAACAATCTCAAGTGATAAATAAAGATCATAAGGGCAATTCACTAAAGGAGATCCATTCGTTAGTTAAGATTTACAAAGATTAAGTGACCATTCTATTTTATAATATATACTTTATACCAAGTCCCAAAAGCTATTCAAAGGAACGCAACAGAAAAAAAACACGAGCTTAAGACGGTGGAAACAAGGCCTGAGGCTCTCGTCAAAAGGCCGATGGATTTTTCGTTTTATTCTGAAACTTATATTTCCATATAATAAAATGCAAACATGAAGTTAATTTCTACATAGCATATGGCTGTTTCGGCTCATATTTATTCAGTTTTAACCAATCATTCGGCCAACCAACAGGCATATGTTACATATTTTATGCATCGTGACGTGTTTAGTCGGGGTCTCGGGGTCCCTCCTACTTCTTAGATGATACTTTATCAATAGGTGATAATGGGTACATTGACAGCCAATTGACTTTCCATATTACTCATCTTACACAGTTTTGAATCAAACAAGAGATAAATATGGTATCTGTAGTAAATGCCCCCCATAACATTTCAATCTCCAATATACATATGTCATGTGTATGATGAGACCACATATCTATTATAGACGGCATTT
This sequence comes from Volucella bombylans, assembly GCA_949129095.1. NCBI lineage: Eukaryota > Metazoa > Arthropoda > Insecta > Diptera > Syrphidae > Volucella > Volucella bombylans. The sequence continues at coordinate 160,687,973 of OX422141.1, read as the reverse complement.
TAGATCCAGCTATGCTGATCAGGCATTAGATATTGAAGAAGGAGGAGTATAAGTTGACGCCGATATTTGAAAGTGATGAGGATGATCAATCAGATGAAAACACCCAAATTATATCAGAACTATATCCATCCAATACTCCATCCTTCCTTAATTCTGATAAAGTTTCACTAACAACCCTCAGTTCCTTCATAAGGAAATCATCATCTGACACACCCGAGTCTACAACATCCACTTCACCGACAATGACATCAGGCTTTTCTATGAAGACTGTTGGATGGCTATATGATTATAATAAACAGTTTAGAGGAGAATCAGGCCCCAATGGCCAAGACGTCCCAAAGTACATACCACATAGATCAAACGTACATACGAAAATGGTCAACATCTTGTTGATAAAACAGAGGGGGTTCTGATATCAATGCCCCACGAATTTTACCAACCCATCTTCAGAAATATGCCCAAATACGGACGTTGAAACCGCGATTGCCTGCTACAAGAGGACAACGATCTCAAACATCTACGTTATTGTCAGGGCTTCAAAGAGTAAAATGATTTTCAGTCTCCACATGCCAAACATTGAGTGGTAATGTATGGGGATTTATGAATCAGACGACGTAAAAGCTATAAATTAGCTTAATATTCTTTTAAAAAGAATGTAGCAACAGTTACCTTGTATGTTATCGAAAATGGTGTGAGGCAATAATTAGAAACAAAATAGACTGAATTGGATTTTATAAATAAATAATTTGGTTTCCCTAAGGCTAACAGTTGTTTTCGTTCAAAATACACACAAATGAAAGGGAGCAATACAAAGTATTAATACTGGGTCTACCAAAATCAACCACTATTTTTTTCAAATTTCCTTCAGATTATTGTGAATCAACTCAAAATTTTTTTGAAATGTATAGATACACACCAGCAACGCGGTGCAATAGCTTTAATGTACACCCGAAACAGAAATTCAATTATTGTTACGCAACGAGGATTTCGAAGAAATGGGGTGATTAATTTTGGTACACCCTGTACCAAATTTGAATAAATGCGAATATTCTTGCACGTGAACTCCAATACCTACAGATTTTATTGCCTCTAAAGCAATGGATAAATCCCCAAAAGATTGTTACATAATGACGTAGAAATATTTGTTTTTTGTGTCTGTAAACCATAATTTGCTCGATTTCTGTACCTTCAACAAATAATTCTAGTTATGGTTTTATTGATAAGAAAATCGAAAATAATTGTTGGAAAATATTGTACTACAATGTAACCTTAATATAACGAACCTCAATATAACGATTTCCTCGATTTAACGAATTTTTCGAAATCCCTTAGCTAATGCAAAATATACCAAAAACCTTTTTATAACGAATTTTCAATCTTTGAAAAATATAAAGTGAAATTATTATTTACCTCTATTTAACGAATTTTATACTTATAACCTTTACATAAGGAATCCTATAAATTATACAAACTCAATTTCACAAAAATTCATATCTCGACATGTTCAGACATAACCAGTATGTCCTAAGACAATCGTTTTTGTTTGATGTTAAGTAATGCATTGTCATTGTTCTTAGTTTTAAAGTCTGCAATGGCTGATAAACGGAAAAGGTGTTCCTTAACTGTCGCAGAGAAATGAAAAATCATTAATTATGTAGACGAGAATCCTATAGTGAAGAAAATAGACATTGCTAAAAAAAATTCGAAATTCCCGCAAGTACATTGGCCACAATTTTAAAGTTTAAAGATAAATTTTCAGAAGAAAATTGGTTGCGTGCAAACAATAAAAAATTAAAATTATGTGGATACACGGACGAAGAGGAATGTATTTTGAAATGGTTAAAACAATGCCGGGAAAAAAATGTGGCAATCGGGGGCCCTATTCTTCAGGAAAAGGCTCAGCAATTCGCTGTGGAATTGGGACATGCGGATTTCCGTGCTAGCAACGGCTGGCTTCAAAATTTTAAAAAAAGAAATGAGATTATTTTTCGAAAAATATGTGGTGGAAGTGCTAGTGTTGATGAAGAAGTATGTGAGGACTGGAAAGACAAACTTGCAGAACAGACTGAGGGATATCCTGAAGACATCTTTTGGAAAACACAGCAAACTTCGTTTAACAGTGTTTCTAGGAACTAACTGTGCTGGGACACACAAACTTAAGCCACTTATCATTAGAAAATATAAGAAACCACGGTGTTTTAAAAATGTTAAAAATTTGCCAACAGATTACACGTGCTAAATCCTAAGGCTTGGATAACCCGTGATGTTTTTAGCAATTCGCTTAAAATTTTTGACAAAGAGCTAAAGAAAAAAATTCTTATATTCATTGATAACATTCCTAATCTAACAAACATAAAAATAAAGTACTTGTCTGCAAACACCACTTCAAAACTTCAAGATCAAGGCATAATCCAATGCTTCAAAATGCACTATAGGAAGGAAGTTGTCAGACAGTTTCTTGCTGATATTGAACACTAAATGCCAACTACAATTAATGTGTTACAATCTATTGCCAAAGCTTGGAATCAAATCAGTGAAAAAACCATCACAAACTGCTTCAATAAGAGTGGGTTTGAAGTTCTATGTGATAATGAGGAGGATGACTTGCCACTCGTAGAATTTCCTAATACCTGGCAAAAAGCTCAAGAAAAATTCAATCTTCAAGAGGCTGAGTTCGAAGAGTTTGTTACCTTTGATGATGATTTAGCCGTTTGTGGAGAACTCACTGATTGTCTCATCTGTATTGTCAGTTTCTAACAAAGAGGCGGAAGAAGACGAGTAGGAATTGAGTGAAATTGAAATGAACCAACGTGATTATACAATCAAAGATGCTCGTAATGCTCTAGATATAATAAAATCTGTATTTCTTCAAAAGGGTGGTTAGAGTGACAGTTCAATCAAATCCATCACGGAATTGGGTTGCGCTTTGGATTTTATAACTAAATGCAAGTGGTAGGCACAATTTATGACTTTTTCTCTAATTAAGGCAAAAAAAAAATGAAGACTAAGCTACTATTCTTGATTTTGTTGATTTTTTTATCTTTATGCGAATATTATTTTCATTATTTTGTGAGAAAAAAAAAAAAAAAACTATTTTTAAATAAAATGAAATATGTGCATATGTATAATTAAAATGTGTTTTCATTTTGATGTTTACTGTGGCAAAGTGTTTGGATCGAATATAAAAGAGCCTTTAGGTTCAAGAGTAGTAAAGTCCCTTTTAGGAAAGCTGCCAGCGAATCCAGCCGAACATATTGTTTATTTCGACAACTTTTTCACCAGCCAACAGCTGTTAATTGATCTGCGTAGTGTAGGATATCGAGCTACAGGTACTATTCGTGAAAACCGGACCAAAAAGTGTCCCTTACTCACAGTAAAGGATATGAAGAAGAAAATGAGAGCAGAGATCGACTACCGATTTGACACCGGCAACGAAGTACTTTTCGTTCGATGGAAAGACAACATTGTTTCCACAATGGGAACAAATTTCGACACCGTTGAACCAATTGGTAAGGTAAAGCGATGGTGTAATGAAAAGAAACAAAAGGTTGAGCTAAATATGCCAAAAATGTTCCAAAATTATAACAGAGGAATGGGCGGTGTAGACGAGATGGATCAGTCCATATTTTTGTACCGCATTGCCGTACGAGGAAAAAAATGGTGGTGGACCATATATACTTATAATGCATGGAGGTTGCATGTAATATCATCAGATAATCCACAGGACCAATTGCAATTTAGAAGGAACATCACTAGGTACCTACAGTGTCTCACAAAATTGATCAAGTGTTTTGCATGAAGTCAATTATGTAGCTTTTTCCTAGTTTTAAATCTATGCAGAATAATTTAAACACTTTTTTCCAAGAATAAGTATTTATTAGACTTTTTCCTGTTCTATTTTTTTTGTTCTTTATCTTTATTTCTGAAAAATAATTACAAGTAATGTAAATTAGTATTTGATCAATTGTGTGACTTTAAGGATCAATTACCTTTTAGTACTTCGTGTGGCCTCCTTTGGCTTTTAAACCGGCTTGAATACGGCGTGGAATGCTGTTTATCAAATTTTCACACGTTTCTGAAGGAATTGCATTCCACTCTGAGTCAACTATGTCGTACAGTTCATCTAGATTTCGTGCCGGTGTTGAGTATTCCGCAAGTTTTCGTTTCAGACTGTGGAGACCAATCTAAGACTTTAATCCCACGTTGTTGGATCCAAGCTTTTGTTAATTTAGCAGTATGCTTCGGATCGTTATCATGCTGGAATATAACGTAGGAAGCATTTTTGTTCCATTTTTCCAAACTTCCAACTAAACTTCTATTTAAAATTGAAATGTAGTCTACTGCTGTCATTCTTCCAACCACTCTCTGACACAACCCGATGCCTTTTGTAGCTATACAACCCCATATCATTAAATTTCCGCCACCCAACTTAACTGTCTCTTTTACCACACGTCTTCTTAAAGGCTCCCCTGTTTTTTTCCAAGTCCATTCTCTTCCATCCGACCCAAAACGGTTAGTTTTGGTTTCGTCTGAAAAAATTACCCTTTCCCAGTGAGCTTCAGTGAAATTTCTGTATTTTTTGGCAAAATCCCGGCGAAGTTTCCTATGACGTCTTGTAAGAAATGGATTTTTAACTTTTAATCCAGCTTTTCTCAGAGTGATTCTCACTGTCCCTGCACTAACGTGGAGATTATCGTTTCTAATTAGAGACTTCTGCACTGAAACGACATTTTTTTTCCTCTCCTGTTGTTATGGCTCGGCAAATCTTGCGTTGGATGGTCCTTGATAGCAAAGGTTTTCGTCCGGCCTTCAACCGTGGTACTGATGTTGAGTTTATCTTTCGCCTGTATTTACTAACGGCACCAACAGAAATGCCCAGTTGGTCAGAAATTTGACGGTGGGATTTCCTTTCTTCCAACAATTTCTGGATTTCTTTGATTAAGTTTGGTGGAATTGACTTCATCTTCAATCTGTCATATTCAGCGGAAAAATAGTAAGATTATCTTCACTTACTTGTTGTATTTTTAATTTTGACAACTGTCTTTTTTACAGAAAAACGTTTACTCCCCTTTTATTTCTTGTAAAATTAACTTTTAGTGTCACAATAAACGTGCGATCCCTAACAAAACTCACAAAATTGATCAAATCAACCACTCACCAGCACTTCACAAATAACAGTGAAGTTTTAAAAATTTATCACTAAATCGCATTTCATGAAATGAGAAAACATGTATTCACAAAACAACAGCAAATTTTCGGTCACCAGTTAACAACTTTACCGTTATAAATCGAATGATGTTTATTTCACAAATAATGTGATCAATTTTGTGAGACACTGTACTTCATCAATGCCAAAATGAGACGATTCCTAACAGACCATCATCATCAACAATACCTGGCTTATCAAAAGATAACACCGGGCATTTGCCAAAAAAATTGTCTCAGCAGCTTAGGTGTGCAATTTGTCATGCAAGAGTACGTTGGGAGTGTAAGAAGTGTGCTAAGACTCTTTGCGTCGAAAGACCTTGTTTCGAAAAATTTCATACTTAACTGCCCATTGTACTCAATCGAGTACACCCTTAAAACTCATGGGTCAAAACAAGTTATCTTTTTTTTTTTGTTTTCTTACTCGAATTAAGAGTTGTATATTAACAGAAAAATAAAGTTTTCACAATAAAAATCACTGAAATTTAATGATGGGCTTTAATGGGTTAAACGAACTTTTAATCTAACTTCTATATAACGAATCTTATAGTAACGAATTACTTGGTATAACGAATATTTTCTAGTTACTTTCAGTTTCGTTATATCGAGGTTGCACTGTAATTGGTTCATGGGCAAATTTCGAAGGAATGAAGAAAGTTGTGGATTGCTTTTTGTATTGAAATTTTCGAGTAAAATTATAAATTGAATAAATTTCTTACAATGCGGTGAACACTTAACTCAAAAACAGTAAAAATATATAATTTTCCCTCGTTGTTATTTTACGTAAATCAAAAAAGATCAACTCTACACTATTCTCAAGGCGATTGCAGAAGTTTCGCCTAGCCCCGTAGATGCTATTTCATAATTTAATCTCTCTTTGTTATTGCATAATAACGATATTATTATTATTATTCCTCTTTTATCAACAACAAAATTGTAATAGATACAATTTTTCTAATATAATTTCTAATAATAATCATAGTTAATAATAATAATTGCAACTCGGGTAACTATTTTCCGTTTTTTTTTTTATCTTTAAATTGATACTCCGTAGAATTCTAACGATTTTTCATACATATATGTATTCTCTTAAGGAAAGGATATACACTATTATTATATATTGTATATGGACTTAAATAATAATTTCTCTCTTTTGTTATATATTAAATTTGTCTCTTAATTCTCTTGTAATAATTTAAATAAAATTTTAATATTTAAATGTATTTTAGATTGTATAGTTTTTTTTTTTTTTTTTTTTTTTTTTTGTAATTTACAAACTATTTGAATCAACTTTCGGTACTTTTATTATTTACAGTTAATTTGTAGCAAATCTTATGCACACATTGTATTTTTTGTGTAAACATTCTCAATTACTTTTACTACGAGTAATATGCATAAACTGCATAAAATGGATTTTCTTGTTTATAAAACTCTATCTCTAGGTCTACGTTATAGATGTAAAAAATACAAGGATAATATAATAAATTTTATGCATACTTAATTTTTTGGTGAAACTGTGATCAGCTTATGCGGCGTCACTGGGGATATCTGAAAGGAGAGTAATATAAACTTTTTTGATTAAAAATCATTTCAGTGTCATTTGTTGTCGTTATCATTCTAAGAAATCTGGAAATAAATTTTGAAGGAAAGTTCTCCTAAAGTTATTATATATACGAGGGGCGTTCAATATATTCTCGGTATCGATATGAAGGAAAATGCGAATTCAATTTCAATTATTTTTATTTTTCAATATGATCTCCCCTAACATCAATGCATTTGTTACATCTTGAGATAAGCTTTTTTAAACCCTCAAAAAAATAAATTTCCTCTTTCTCTGCAAAATACCCATTTATTGCCGACTTGAGTTCTTCATCATCCGAAAATCTTTTTCCACGAAGACATTTTTTCAAATCCGGAAACAGGAAATAATCACTAGGGGCAAGGTCTGGACTATAGGGTGGGTGTTGGATTTCTTCGAAACCACAATCTCGCGCAGCAGCCTTGGAAACTCGCGCCGTGTGAACAGGAGCGTTGTCATGAAGAAGCAACACACCTGCTGCGAGTTTACCCCGTCTTTTCTTTTTAATTTCCTCCCGCAAATTATGCAAAGTGGAAGCGTAGGATGTGGCGTTGATGGTTTCACCTTTTTTTTTTTGTACTCAATGAGCAAGATTCCCTTTGAGTCCCAAAAAACTGTGGCCATGAGCTTCCCGGCAGACGGAGTGACTTTGAACTTCTTCGGGGGTCTGTTCCTTTTTTATGCCACTGCATGGACTCTTGTTTGCTTTCAGGGTCATAGTGGTGGACCCATGTTTCGTCCCCAGTAACAATTCGATCCATAACACCGTCCGCGTTCTCACTACACCTCTTCAAAAGCTCTCTACAGCATGCGATTCTCACTTTTTTCTGAGGCGCTGTGAGCATTCGTGGCACCCACCTTGCACTGACCTTTGAAAGGTTAAGATGGTCATGAAGAATGGTGTGAATGGTACCAATTGAAAGCTTGGTGATCTCTGCCATCATTTTCACCTTTATTCGGGCATCCTCAAGAACAAGTTTTTCCCGTACAAGCAGTAGCCGGGGCGCCGGAGCGGGGGTCGTCTTCAATGCTCTCTCTGCCTCTCTTGAACTCGCTTGACCACTTTTGCACAGTTGATAATGAAGGTGCGGAACCCTGGTAAACAGCCACCATCTCTTCATGAATAGTTTTTTGACTTTTTCCTTGCTTAGTGAGAAATTTAATTACAGCGCGATGCTCAATTTTCACCATCATCGTCTCAGTTGCCATTATGATTCTGTTTAACTAGAGATAAAACGCGAATTAATAATCACATTTATATGAAATTTTACATGAATGCACTAAAATAATAGTATTACTTGACAAATAAGTCAATTTATATATACAACCACAGCTTCACCCCGATACCGAGAATATGTTGAACGCCCCTAGTATATGGACTTTCATCGGAGTTTTGGTACGATTTTAGAATCACAGTCTACATCAAGTTTGGCCTCCGTCCTTAAATAATCTAAAATTTTCTCTGATATATCGGGTTGACAAGAAAATTATTTCGGTTTTTAAAAGTAGATTACGTTATGTTTGTTGATTATCGCTCTTGTCAGTGTTGTTATGTCACAGTTGTGTTAAGCAAATCGACTTTAATCTTGTTTACATCTCTTTGAAGTGCAGAAACTAACATTTTCGACATATTTTGCATCTTTATTCCCGTAAAGACATGAAAGATGCTGAGTCTCATAAAAAGATGTGTGAAGCTTATGCTGTTGACGGCTTCACAGAACCCAGGTATCAGAATTGGTTTTTGAAATTCGTTCTGGAGATTTTTCACTAAAATATGACCAACATCATACAATTGAAAATCGCCTTAAATGTCTTGGAGTCGTATAAAAGCCCGATATTTGTGTTCCACAGGAATTGAAAGTGTTTGATTTAACGCAACGAATCAATATCTGCGATATGCATCTCAAACTCAATTAAATTTATTTTTTTTTTTGAAACGAATCATCACGGGTGGTGAAAAATCGACCATCTACAACAACATCACTGGAGCGCGAACATCTAAGTAGCACAAACTACATCAAAAGCTTAACTACATCAAAAGAAGGTTATGTTGTCAATTTGGATAGATTATAATGGTGTCACGTATTTTGACCGGCTTCCATGTACCCAAATCAATTAAGACGTCTACAGGCAACTAATGAAACTTGAAAAGAAAAACGGGCAGAATTAGTAAATCATAAGTGGATCGTGTTGTATGATGACAACGATAGACCATATACATCTTTGATAGCCAATGAAAAATTATTGAACGTTGGTTGGGAGTAAGTCACATCCACCATACGCCCTGGGCTTTGTTTCTGAATTTGCAAAACTCTTTGAATAGTAAAATTTTCACCAATAGTGATGATCTGAAATTGTATTCAGTTCAGTTTTGTATTAATAAGGGCTAGAAATTCTATGTGCACGGAATCATGGAGTTGCCGGAAAGATGGCATAACGTCATCGAACAAAATGGAAAATATATGATTGATTAAAATGTATTCTTTGTATAAATTTCACGACACAACATTTTTAACGTGTTTATTGAATTTCATTTTTTTTAGAAATGGCAGAATATTTTAGTGAAGAATATGCAGGCATACATTTTGTCTATGGATTTTGTAATGACAGCGCCTCAGCATGAGCAGAGTATCAACGAAGATCTCCTACACGACGTGTCCCTAATCAAAGGGTTTTTACAGAAAATTATAATAAACTGGAACAACTACTTACAATCGAGCGAAACCACATGCGGTAACTGTGAGAGATGCAGAATACAGAAGAATGAATCCTAAGTATGGTAGCAAGAGAACCATTAATTAGTACACGTTCAATGCCTTTACGCCTACATTTTTCCCGCTGACGAATTTTGAAAGTTTTGCATAGAGAGAACCTACACCATTACCATGCAACACCAGTTCAGGAGTTATTACCAGCTGGAACGGCATTTCGATGGCAATACATTTATCCAAAATATTCCATGGAAATATGAGTCAGAATTCACTAGAGATGGCATTACCAACTTCCATAACCTAGACTGATGAACGAATAATCGCATGCAGCAAGAACAACATCGATTCAGCGTAAACGTGTGAGCAGGTGTATTATTTAACTTATTACCAAGACTAGTATCGCGAAAATGAAACCATGGATGGTAATAATATTTAAATATGTAGTATTCTCAATCCAGATCAACCGATGTCGCTGGATCAATTCTGTTGCTGTTATTTCATTGGTGTTGACAAACAAAAGCCAAGCAACATTTTGTTAGCTGAAGTTTTCCGTTACGTGTTGATGAAGCTTTTGGTGTTATTACTAAGTAATCTCTAGATAGGTACTTTGACGTTGGTAACAATGATGATGATGACGATGCTGTTGCTTTTTCGTTTCATCGGAGATTTAGCATTCACAACAAGATGGGTGTTAAGGAGAGTTTGAAGTGAAAGACCTTTACTGGCTACGAAGGAGCACTTCTGGTGGAAATAGCGATACAACATCGGAACACTTTATCCTTGTTGGATAATATTAGTGTTAATACTTATATATCGCACGGTTTTGAATGCCATCTAGTGGGTGCAATAGGGTCTAAGGATTCGTTTCATCAGAGTTCGGAATCACTTCATGTCGCTTTTTTGTTTCATCTGAATTCAGAATTACTGCCCAACGAGCCATTGGAAGTTTCCACACTAACAATCCGAAATTACATTCTTGTCAACCAATTACAGCGATAGGATCATGGAACGGGAAGGACCATCATTAACTCACTCGATGAGGATCTTCCCGATTTGATTAAACGTAAAAGCGCGGTGTTAGTTCAAAACATCTTTTCTGATTTAAAGATATCTGCTGAATTTTTAAAGCTGATTCAAGCAAAGAAATTCTAACATAAACTGCGTCCATTACAAGTTGTATCGCGGAAGTTCTTCTTAAAATTGCTGAATAGAACAGCGTTCAATGTGGAAGCCAGAATCCGGAAACCTACTTTTGTTTGCTACCCAAAATCTGTAACGGAAATGTTTTTCGCAACTATGATCAAATACGACTTTTCGACTTTTTTTTCCCCCAAACGTTAAGTTAAGACTGCTATTTGGGTTTAGTACGCGTAAGAGTATAAGGAAAGCATAGTCACTCGAAAGCTGAAGATCTTTGTAAATATGGGATATGTTTGAGACAATACCACTGCGTGAGTTTTCCGACCAAGCTGTGAACAGCTCCACATGAGAAAAGGTTGAAAGCTTATAGACCTCACCTTACGACAAGCGATATGGGAGTGGTTCGACCACAACTGAAGACGCGAAGAGAACTCCAAGTTATGCCATGAAATGAATAGTAGAAAGCCGACGCGTGTTGCGGAAACCAAAAACAGTTGGCGCACCTCATTGCTGATGTCACATGTTCCATAGGTAGGCCTGCTTAGGGTTCAGAATCCTTCAACTGATTTCGTTTTATATCTCCAGTGTAGAACGGAGAAATAGACATAAAAATCTATTCGAAGGGACTGGAAAACCTACTCTCATAAGCTCTGTCGCAAGAAAGCTTTTAGAAACCCACGCAGGGAAAATTTGAGAATTTTCAATCGAGAATTTGGCAAATCACTGGGTCAGTGTCCCATAGGCGAAATCTCCACCACTAAAATAGTTGCCAACGAAGCGTGAGAAATAAAATCCCCTACTTCGTCCAGTCATGTAGCAAAACCGTTATTTCAAGCAAATCTATACTACACGTATGTCTCAAGTTTGATTATGATCCAAATTCTGAGGAGAAGTACATATAACTTACAGGAGACCAGCCACACGACTTCAAAACACTGCTGACCTACAAGTCTATTGTCTTTTCTACTAATGATTCTGGAAGGGTTAGTAGTTATGTGGTGATAAATACGAGTACTTATCTATATCATAATACGAGTATGTACAAGTATAAATGTGAGACAAATCGGTATATACGGAACTCCGTAGGATATGAATAGAATAGTCCGTCCACCTTAAAGAATTCACATCGCAGTTTCCCTTGCCATCGAAACTGAGCTCAACAATGTAAGTAGATATGCAATCCTGCATAGAGTTAAGTGTTACACCGATCTCTAAAACTGGATTGCCAAGATGCATCAAATCACTTAATCAACTCTACTTTGAGGAATGCAAACTAGAGAGAGTTGTGTGCAAAGCAACTACTCAGGAAGGGATCCTATCACCACTCATCTGGCTCCTTGTAGCACACGATACTTTGATAATATTAGAGGGGAATGGCTACGACGTACGTTTACAATGCGTTTACCCTAGTATTTGACGAATTTCCGCCTAAAACAGAAGGCTGAATCACACATTGCTACTAGTAAAACCTTGGGCTTGTTGCAGAGGGCTAGCCATCGACTCTTGAAACACGTAGGTTGTTCTTTTCGTTAAAATGACATCGATTCCAATTTTGAAGCCCCAATAGATTGGGAAAGCTGAGCTTAATCTAAGTAGGTCAGCACGGCACCTTAGTGTGATTTTGAGTTCCAGACTGAATTGAAAGGAAGACATAGAAAAGCCAGAGGACTGCAGGCATTAGAATTTTGGGATCAAGAAGAACAACACCCACAGCGGCATTGTGAACCATGTTCAATCTCATTTACCTTGATATACCATATAATGCAGTGGTTCGACATCCAATATGGTCGTTTTTTGTCGAAAAACTATCACATGATACGAGTACTAAGACTGTTTCTTGACAGGAGAGATTCCGAATGCCGATTCTATCCGAATTTTCTGGCAGATGAGTGGATAAATAATGAAACTATCAACACGGAGGAACTGGTTTTCAATACCAGTCGTTCTGAAATAGACTTTGCTATGGGGGCTGGTGTCAACAGCAAAACCCTAGTAGTTAACCACTCCTCTAGAATAAAGAATGATGTAACAGGGAAGTCCGCAAGTCCAATCAAGGATTGGCGAAACGTGCAGGAATCTCCTGAATGAGTTATCGAGTGTACTCTATAGCGTGTACTAGGACACATGGATATCCCAAGGCACTGAGAGAGCTGATGGCTTAGAAAGGGTTGGTCAGCGGTGCATATTTCACAGTCCCTTCTCATTGCTAAAGTTCCACTAAGATTTGGCTGACATAGCCCAAAAAGGAATCACCATCTCTACTTAGACCTAGCCGCTGGGATGCACCATACGCATCCATTCTGAATACTTAGGTATGCACCATAACGATCCTGAGATACCACAATGACTTTCTGTGATTCATATCAGTTTCAATTTAGCGACGTCGTATGTAACATTTCGGCACACGCCCCATAAAAGGTAGAGTTTGAAAATAAAGAAAACGATTGAGAAAGCATGATCATAGTAATCTGGTAGTTATGCTAAATTTTAGGCAACGATTCTACCTTTCATAATTCTTAATGAAATATATATAAGGCCAGTTAGAGATAAGAGGTAAACGTGTCAAGCGTTGGCTTAGTAAAACAAAACAACGAACTTCGAAAACTGCTGTTATTAAATAATAAATGTAGTTAGTAAATAAAGCCCTAATCTCTGCCCTTGCTCTGTTGTTCGTCTTCTCATTTTACACACAGTTGGCAATTTCTGCTAAATTCGAACTTCGAAAGACATGGGCCAGAGATTGTCTGGTGTAAGAATGATGACGTGAGAAAGTATTTGCTTTTCGTTTTGTAGTAATCGAACCAATTAACTCCTGAACCAACTCAAAAACTAAGTGAGTCTGTTGTAATTAGATTGCATGCGGTAGACATGAAGGATATTTAGCAAAAATATTTCCTCACAAGTGCCTAATAGGAAGTAAGCTTCAGAAGAGGTAGAAGGTTGAGATACAACCAAAAGGGTAAATATTTTCAACCCTGCAGGAGGAGCTTTACCAAAGGACTCGGTATAATGGCAATACGATGTAGTACATAGTTTCACAAACTAAATGTTGGTAAACAATCCCATCTGAGCCATCACAATTTGGTAGTCAAAAGAAATTTGCTAATTCCGCGTTGTTTAAAATTTGTCGCAACAACCGCACGGAAGATAGCATCAACTTACAAAATTAAGGTTTTATCGGACACACATTACTGAAATCGCAGATAAATACATATGTATGTGTCTTCGAAACAGGAAAAGGAAGAGGCAATCAATTAAATCAATCAGTCATCCTTATTGAGATCGTGTGCTATCGTTAGCTATATGTGTCAATCCAAATCCAATGATGTACATTTGTTCCTATCTTAACAACACATGCCATTGCAACTCATAAGGACCAAGCTACAATTCTGAATTCAATACCAGAACTACAATACACAAAACTGAATAAAAGATAAATGAAATGTTGTCCCTTAAGAAATCAAAATTGAAAAATTGCAGCCAAAAAGAACAAAAAATATGCATTCGAGTACATCCTGCATCTACGTCACGATATGTAATATTCGTTTGTTTAAAATCAATAAATAATAAAAAATTTAAAAACTCACCCATAACGAAGGACTACTCAAAAATGAATCATCATCCTCAATCAAGCTGTGACTCTGTTGATCGATATATATTAACGTATCCTTGCTGCACGTGTTTGCTGAATTCCGTAACATTGTCGACAATGTATCACTACATTCCTTTAGCTTATAATTGGAACTATTTGAGAATGAATGTCGCAAATTTACACAATGATTGTTTCCTCCATTCAGACAAATGCTACTGCCACTGCCATTAATGCCACGATTATAGTCATGCCCCAGAGATACCATTATACTGCTGCTATTGCTCTTCAAGCTACTTGAAAGAGCCTCTTTGAAATTTGTATTACTAATGCCGTTAAACTTGTGTGACTGGGATGATGAGGATGATGATGACGCCATCGATAATGGGGACATGGCATGTGATGTGGTTTTGACATCAATTGGGGATGAAGCGGTTGGCTTACGTGGTGTTATTATCGGTGTTGTTGGTAGGACTACCTTCTTTGGCGATACCGGTGAAATTTCTGCAGAAGTTGACGCAATCGGTATTGCTGTTGCAGTTGGTTTAGTATTTTTTAATTTTGGAGATGCTTCTTTTGCAGCTTCTTGAATTTCCAACACATCTGCATGGCCATTCATGTGTTCATGATCAACCCACCCATTAGTCAATTTCTCCGTCTTAACTTCGGGAAGGGATTCTGGTGGATTCTCATCGACGAATTCAATTCCCTCAATGTCCACCATTTCGTTTTCGTCCGTTTTCTCAATGATCACAGTATTCGTTGTAGTTTTGGGCGGTTCTGGAATCGGTACGTCCTTAACTTTGGCAATATCTTCAGTATTTTCGTCTTCCTTTTGTTTTTTTTCCGGTGAAGAGCATTCCTCCGGTTTTTCTTCGATTTTCGGTACAACTGTTGCAGTAGCTGAAACAGTTGTTGAAGGTATTGCAATCTTAGAAACCCAATGATCGCCAGATGTTGAGCTTGAACCCGAACACTCCATGTTGTCGCTAGAGCGACGCTGATAAAACAACATATAAGCCTCGTTATTTATTATTTCCTCCTGAATGGAATCGGATGGCACTCGAGAAACTCGCTGATCATCAAATTTATACCATTGATGATCGTATGGGTTCTTACAGGCTGCTGTGTAGTGACCCGTCTCCAAGGTATCACCCTGGTGATAACACACCGCATATAAATCGTATCGAGTGTCCTTATTCTCCTTTTCCAACCGATTTCGATGCTCACGCGTTTTTTTCCAAGGACTCCGATGTAACGTGCTGTGTAGTACAGTTGCATTTACATCAGAGTTTAGTGAATCAATTGAATTACTTCCTATCCCACGTGCCAGATGCGGCGACATATCAAACGCATTCAAGGGAAACTTAACCATTGTTGTTAGTTTGGCGGCATCGGGTCCCTTCTCATGGTGTTGGCGGAATCTCTTAAAATGAATCACCAAAATATCCGGCAGTGACCAGAGGCCAAGGGTTTTCACTACCGGAAGGTACTGCTGACAATGTGGACAACGCCATGCATCTTCCGCACTGAGCGTCTCCGCTTTGGTATAATGTTCCAGACATTGTTCCAACGACAGAGCGGTATCTGTTACCTTATTATCTCTCAGACGCGATACACTTTCATGCTCGACAATGGGATCTGTCATTTCCGCAAAAAATTCTTCAGGATTATTCCATTCAAGCAGTAGCTTAATATGAGCTGGTCCAGCGTCACTGGATAGCACCGACAAAGCTAAATCAATCATCTCTGTAAAGAGTGGATGTTCCACCTTCTCCAGATATGTATCTGGATCAGCCGATGGATCTTGCAATCGCACTTGAAACATATCACTTAATGGAGTGCTATAAGCAAATACTTCAGGTTTCATAACTGATGATATCTCCTTCAGCAGCTTCTTTTGCAACTCCATGTACGAGCTATCACGTGCCACTTGTAAACAAAACGGTGCACCTAATGAAAGTGAAAACAAATTGTTAAATGATAAATTGCAGGCAAGACTTATATTGTATTTCTTACCGAATCTCTCCAAGCTCCCGTCTTTTGTTTTGCGCACATTCGCAATGAGCAACATTAAGTCAGTTGAATCACTACTTACTTGAGGAATCTCTATGCAGTAAACTGTATCTAGTCCCTCAAGTGTTGACACGGGTTGAGTATCAAAAAATACTCTACTAAACCCGTGACTATTTATTTCTACTAGAACCATTCGATTGCTGGGAACACCCGTATCTTTTTGTAGCTGATCACGCAGCACAACTATCGGTGACCCAGCTGGAACAGTTAAGCCCAATTTCACTTGTCGCGGATGCTGTTTCATATATAAAACGGTGACGAATACTGCTTGTTGCGTCAATTGCGGCAGCTGCACTGATATGCAGTGGAAGGGATCAAAGGTATTGCTTTGCTTTTTACACCGGGGACATGTCAGAGAAGAACGGAATTGTGCTTGAAAGACAGCTTGAACAAATGAATTATTACAGCGGATGTGATTCGCTAGAGTTTCGGCAGCAATCACTTCGTCCGACCGGCCATAGTTGTTCTGAAAAATAAGAAAAATCCAAAATTATTATAAAATTTTAAGAAACTCGATAATCGATTTGTATCTCTAGGAGACAACAATTATGTATGAGAGAAATTCCAGTTAGAAATAAATATGGAGTTGATATCTTTCAAAGAAAATCAACGTTTCAACAATTTTCTCTAAGGAATGTACAGGGACACAAGTCCTGGACGTCATTCATGCAACTGAAATATTAAACGTAGATGACAACGAAGAAAATTAATGTCAGTTGTTCTGTACTTCTGGAGAGAGAAAGATTGAGCAACCTCAGGATGTAACCTCCGTTGATGTATCATTAGAAGCTAGGAACAGGTTTAACTTATCGGTGTTTGTTGTAAGTTGTTTTATATCTTTCCATCTACAGTAAAGCGCAGGCAGCCCTAGATGTGATCGACGATTGCTGCACTAGAAATGCGTTTTCAATCAAATCTCTTAAAACCGACTCTGTACGACTTTGACTAGTCTGTGTCACCATCCTCTCCAACAAAGCTAGGTATTTGGGTGTCATCCTGGACAGCAAACTTATGTAAACTAAACATGTCACATCAAAAACATCCAACGTGCTGCCGCCTTCTGGCAGCGTAAAGGAGCTTTCCACAGGGCATGGGTCTAATCACCTAGGATGGTTCTCGGTCCGTCTCGGCTGCATGGCGATCTTTCCTAGTATGCTTGACTCTAGTCCAGCGGCACTGATGAATCTTCTTCCCCTTGATATTCACATCATGGGCTACACTCCCAAAGCCATTTTGCCTTTAACAAGAAATGTTTTTTGGTTTAACACGCACTGGGGTTTTGATGACCTCGCACCCTGGTTTTTCTTTGACTCTGGTCTTATGGACATGCCATCTGACGCAAGAACACAGGAGCTTCAGATACTGCGAGAATATGAATACGACTTGCTTTGTACTTAGGACTGGTTTAGACCAAAATTTGAGCCTGAAAAAAATGTTGTCGTATATTTCCTTTCTGGGGGACGAAAACGTTAGATGTCCTTGTT
Organism: Volucella bombylans; assembly: GCA_949129095.1. Classification (NCBI taxonomy): domain Eukaryota; kingdom Metazoa; phylum Arthropoda; class Insecta; order Diptera; family Syrphidae; genus Volucella; species Volucella bombylans. The sequence continues at coordinate 160,670,189 of OX422141.1, read as the reverse complement.
TGGAAAGCTAGCGTTTGTCTTCCAAGCGAAAATATACTCAATCCTGATGGCAATGAACTATATTATGAAGGATCAGTAGAGCGGGCGAAGTATCTTCGTCTGCGACAGTCAAATTTTGTTTAAGGCCTTGCTGAACCCTTTTACCACTTCCAAGTTTGTTCGAGAATGCGCGGCTTATCTAAACGCAATAGGAAAGGTGAAATCTTTGAGTCTTGTTTGGAACGCAGGACATAACAACACCGATCAATTGCTTGCCAAGGCTAAGGAACCAAATCAGTTCTAGCTCTGTCTGCATACTCGGTTAGGGCGTCGTTTGGCAGGACTTTCTAGAATGCTTCCAGTATAAAAGACTTTAGAAAAACTACACTTCTGCTAAGGAAAGAATGTACTGTAAAATGGTGTGCGAGTGACGCTGATGTGGTGGGTGCCCTACTAAGAGCAATTTATCACTTCATGGTTTTTCGGAAAACTGAAAAAGTACAGTAGTAGACATTATTAGCTACTTTTGTCGTTGAGCTCATTCCTTGTTAGTATCGTCTATTTTTTTTCTGCTGAGGCGTAAGGGCAAATCAGGCTTATGTCAGCGAATTTAGCCTTAATCCAAGTTATACAAAAGTCTGCCTTTTTGAAATATATCTGCACCCATACCTTTTATCCGGTCCATCCCACCGCACTTCTTTGATTGTGATTTTGGTGCATCTTTTTTATTATTGTTTTGCTACAATGGGCTTTTACATGGTCTAACTTCACGCACAATCGCCAACCTGGAAAGCCAGGTTCTTTCTGACACCCGTTGGGCAAAAGGGGCCATGCCTCCGTGACCCACAGGGAGTTTATACACCGCCATTTCTGTTTCAACCTTTATGTGAGTAAACTACCACGAACTGTATAAATAATAAATCTTTAGAGTTTTGCATTTTAAGTCGTCCATTTGAAGTATTGTAGGCGATATAGTTCTGCGTTACACAAGCTTGTGTGCAACTCAACCCAGATGGCAATGACATTCGACTTCTGTATAATTTAAAACATTTAAGTGTAAGGAAAATAACATAGTGTAAACCACAGTACCTTTGGCGGTAAAAAAGTTGGCTTCCAAGTGCCCGCAAGGCTTCTTCAGATTCTGAAAAACTCTTTCTGTTCTCCTTCCTCCTGTTTTGGAGTCTATAATTTATACATGACGATACAACGAGTGAATGAGATTATTCGAATGCATTGAGTCTTCGGCATTTATACTCTCATATTCATATTCCAAGACGCAAAGAAACGTCATCAAAGCGACGTCAGATAACTCACTGGTGCCAATGTTTTACAGTGCGCTGACGTAGGTCCTCCATTGCAACAAGTTTCTACTTCCGTTCAATGCATATCTCTCCACAAATCATTCGACGACTTATCTATTACGACTCTATTTACAGCCAGCAAAGCCTTGAACTTTGAAGAACTTTACACGCAATGTCCGAAAATTGTTAGCACTCATCAGTCGACTCTATCGTTCGAGTATCCACACACTTTACTTTCACTCGATGAAGGTGCAAGCTAGTCAGAACTCATACCTAGAGTCTATCACGAAGTGCTCGACTGTTCATGTAGCAAAAAAAAAAAAAAAAAACCTGCAAAGGCCTTCTCCATTCGAGTGGGTAATGCTCGCGTTCGATTTTCGTTCCAACCACAAAAATACCACCTATCATCCTACAAGTAAGTACAAAGCACACGAAGCAGAGTGAACAATTTTTTTTATGACGCATTCAAGACAGTAAATTTTTGGATAAAATGACTCACTGCACGTCATACTTTCAATTTACTCCCCCGTTGCCAAAATTTCACTAACGTAGAAGAGCTCCAAATTCCACGTGCAGTAACAGCAAAATGAACAATCTAAGTTGACGGCCGACATGCAGTTATCGTCCCGCAGCTTGAAGGCAATCTCTCCATCAATGCCATTCTTCATCATCCGCACTGGAGTACACCAAGTAAAATAATAACAAAACATTAATATCAGACGATTTTGAACAATGTGCAGATACAACAAAAAAAAAAAATAAAAAAATAAATAAAATAGCAGTAGCAGTAGCAAAGTTCCAACGTACTCTCCTCAATGAAAGTAGACACAGAGTGCCATTGAAATTGAGGAGAATACTCGTACGTCGTACCTACCACCCTACTCTTAGTTAGTACAGCCTGCTCTGAAGCACCCGATTTTTCGCCACTAACACTACCTCTCCTCCTTTGATATTAATGAATGAACGTTAAATCAATTTGTTTGTAGACAGCACTACAGCACTATTATGTGATATGTATACTCGTACTGATGCTAGATGGATGTCGGGTATTGGTCATAGCTGGTTTTTCGATGGCTCTTCATCGGTAGTGGACTAATATCGTGAGTACACCGGTTAGTTGCTCTTGTGCATAGTTTTGAGGTCGTTTTCGTATTTTATTTTTTATTTTTCGAGCATAATCGATTTGTAGTGGTGCTCATAATTAGGTTTGTATTGGGAAATGCTTAAGGAAAAAGACAAACGAAGTATCGAGGACAATCGAGGACAATCGATTTCGTGAAATGCGTTTAAAATTCGACTCTTAACCTTAGGTCCGAGTCGTCTTTTGAGTCTGTTATGAAAGACTATGCCAAACCAAAGAGAATTGATCGTAAATCTGTTTAGATGTCACCAAATTGGATAGCTCTGAGTTTCTTTTACTCGTATGTACGAGTATGTAGGTTCGTACATACAAGTATTGCTGCATGAATGTGTCGCGTGCTTGTATTCGATTTACATTTATCTATTGCAGTGGTGTTTAGCCCCGGTTGCTTGGACTTTTTCAATGCCAAAATGATGATTTGTTTAAAATCCTTGACTTTGCAAATATCATATAGTGGCAACCTGAGGTCGGTTTCACGTCGGTATTTCTCTGTTCTTCTTTATTGTTTCGATAATAGTGCAGTGGGTGACTAAATGGTGTACGATTAGGGTCAACCTGGCAATACTCATTGCGGTAACTATGACAACACAAATTCTTACTTTACCTCCTCTTGGTAGGCACCGATGATTTCGTCCGACCAGATTTGACTTGCCAAACTTGTAGGTGGGAGTGTTGAGCGGGATTTTCTCCAGCAACACTACAATGTTCTGCTAGAAATGGTAGTCGGCATGCAAGAGTCCTTATATGACTTACTTCAACGTATTTAAGGCTGAGGTCAACTAGAATTTTTAGACGAATCAGGGTGTTGAAATAGAAAGGTGAGGATGATCCTTACTGGCCACAACTCTCTCCGGAATATCCGGCCTTTTTTTACCAAGAACTTGTACGAGCTCCTGACGACATCTATAGGGGTGAGCCATGTCCAGTTAGTATCCTTGCCAAACTCGTCACATACACAGAATGACGGTGGAGACGCACTATTCAGGAAAGGTTGAAAGCAATCTCATCTAGACCTTTGATGTCAAATAAGGATCTGTCAACAAGAAGAGAGACGAATCAGACAGAATGTCATAGATAGAATGAGGTTGTACTTGTACCTCGGCTTCGCTATTAAATCCGATAGGGACACCTCACCATAAATAAAGCGATGGGTTACACTTGCCAATCCCTGTACTTTTGTTCTAAGAAAGCAATTGGGTTATAAGGCCTCGTCAAGAAACATTAATCCCGGTCATTTCCTTATAAGGCAGCAGCATGGACGTTAGTGAAGGCCGATAAAGATATTTTCGATCGTTTTGAACCTTTGCGATGACAGGTTTTGGCGGAGGGAAAGAAATAGCAGCGAACTATACGAGCTGGACAGCCACATCTATTCATTGTCAGAAAAGTTCGTATCAGTCACTTAAGATGGCTGGGACATGTACAGCATATGAATATTATCGCTCTGGTCCAAAGAGTTTTCAGACCTAGTCTTAGATTGCCACTAGGAAAATTAGAAAGTAATTCTATTTGTCTCTTGAATTTCATGGAAATAATAACGTCCTACTATTATCTCCCCTGGCAAAGTCTCGGACAGAGGCACATCATATGCCGTTGCAGACGCCGTCATCATTGATACTGAATTTTCCATTCTTCTCTATACGGAAAGCTACAGGAAAATGGTTCTCAAGATCAGGATAAGAAGACATGAAGACATGTTGAATGAAACCATGCACGTCAATTGGGACATTCCTAACGGCTTTTTGTCATCGGTATCACTAATATAATGCAGGTTGTAAAGGAGCAGACTAGTAACTGAGTTTCCAGCGGTTTAGTGAGAGAAAGACGTACTGCAACTAGTTAGTCCGAGTCTATATTAGCCGTTCGGATATCTACAAAATAAACTGAAGGAGTGCTTTGAATCAGTCGCGACCTAATCAGCTTTATGATGAGGTGGCCACCATGTTTCTGATTTTTCCGTCCCACAAAGTCAGTTGGGATAAGTCCATCTGCTGATATGGCCTTCTGTAGGCTATGCTTTCCAATTGTGATACCACTTTTCCTAATTAGGCACTCAAATCACCTTAAACGATATTAACGTCATACTTAGGACATTTCTCGTAGATTTTGCCACGGAGTTCACTCTTTGGTAGAATCGTCTATTTGGGTGTGAACGCACATGACATTATGCGGATTGTGCATTCGCTCACATGCCGACAACTCCAGACCTCTTCCCGCTTAAAACAAGTCCGTAACCAAATAGACACTGCCTTCACATTCCATATGCAGACTCGAAGCATCACGGTCCTTTTCACGTTTTGCAGATCTTTTAACACTAAATCAGTCCAGAGGCTATTGCTTCGTTTTCGACCCAGCACGACATTATGGTGTTGCTATTTTCTTCACGTTTATGAGTTCGGCTATTCCAACCAATACCCAGTGGATACCATGAGACGCTCAAATAACCATAATTGATGTGTAGTCACAGTTAGTGTTAAGTGTTTTTATATAATTTTCTAACGATTGGCTAATGGTTGGTAAGAATTTTCCTGTTACAAGTATGATATAAGCTATATTACATCAATCACGTAGGTAACTACATTATTGATCAGAATACATTACGAGGGGCGTTCAATATATTCTCGGTATCGATATGAAGGAAAATGCGATTTCAATTTAAATTGTTTTTATTTTTCAATATGATCTCCCCTAACATCAATGCATTTGTTACATCTTGAGATAAGCTTTTTTAAACCCTCAAAAAAATAAATTTCCTCTTTCTCTGCAAAATACCCATTTATTGCCGACTTGAGTTCTTCATCATCCGAAAATCTTTTTCCACGAAGACATTTTTTCAAATCCGGAAACAGGAAATAATCACTAGGGGCAAGGTCTGGACTATAGGGTGGGTGTTGGATTTCTTCGAAACCACAATCTCGCGCAGCAGCCTTGGAAACTCGCGCGGTGTGAACAGGAGCGTTGTCATGAAGAAGCAACACACCCGCTGCGAGTTTACCCCGTCTTTTCTTTTTAATTTCCTCCCGCAAATTATGCAAAGTGGAAGCGTAGGATGTGGCGTTGATGGTTTCACCTTTTTTTTTTGTACTCAATGAGCAAGATTCCCTTTGAGTCCCAAAAAACTGTGGCCATGAGCTTCCCGGCAGACGGAGTGACTTTGAACTTCTTCGGGGGGTCTGTTCCTTTTTTATGCCACTGCATGGACTCTTGTTTGCTTTCAACGTCATAGTGGTGGACCCATGTTTCGTCCCCAGTAACAATTCGATCCATAACACCGTCCGCGTTCTCACTACACATCTCCAAAAGCTCTCTACAGCATGCGATTCTCACTTTTTTCTGAGGCGCTGTGAGCATTCGTGGCACCCACCTTGCACTGACCTTTGAAAGTTTAAGATGGTCATGAAGAATGATGTGAATGGCACCAATTGAAAGTTTGGTGATCTCTGCCATCATTTTCACCTTTATTCGAGCATCCTCAAGAACAAGTTTTTCGACTTCTTAGATGCTTTCTCCCGTACAAGCAGTAGCCGGGGCGCCGGAGCGGGGGTCGCCTTCAATGCTCTCTCTGCCTCTCTTGAACTCACTTGACCACTTATGCACAGTTGATAAAGAAGGTGCGGAACTCTGGTAAACAGCCACCATCTCTTCATGAATAGTTTTTTGACTTTTTCCTTGCTTAGTGAGAAATTTAATTACAGCGCGATGCTCAATTTCCACCATCATCGTCTCAGTTGCCATTATGATTCTGTTTAACTAAAGATAAGACGCGAATTAATAATCACATTGAAATTTTACATGAATGCACTAAAATAATAGTATTACTTGATAAATAAGTCAATTTATATATACAACCACAGCTTCACCCCGATACCGAGAATATGTTCAACGCCCCTCGTATATGGGGAGGAAAGTCCTCCTTGCAGAGTGTTTGAGGCAATTATTTTCCCTTTACTGTCGCTTATCTTCGCATAGATATTTCGTTCACTCAGCAAGCATATAATCAGATGAACGAGAACAATGAAAGGTTGAAGTATTCCTATGCACCATTCACTGCACATAAAGGGTCTTTCATTAACTGAAATATAACAAAGTGTGTGTGAGATATCATCGGAATTTTTTATTCGTTTGAAAGGCATATCAATGCAATTATGTATGGAATATAACATCGTTCAAATGTCCGCCGCGGCTTCTCTGGGTGGCAAGCATCCGAAATGTTCAATTGTCCAGGGCCGCTGTGGCATAGACCTGCGACTTCAGAAAACCCCACAAGAAAAAGTCCAACGGAGTCAAATCGCACGATCTCGGTGGCCAGTTCACATCGAATCGCTCGTGTAGAATTTATAATGTGGCGTGAACTGTGTGCCACGTAGCGCCGTCCTGTTGAAACCACATGTTTAGGACAAAAGAAGTTGATATTCATCGACCTATAGTGCCCGTCGTTGGCGGTGATGGCGTGGCCAACGTCGTTCTCAACGAAATATGGACCCATGACGCTGCCAGCCCAAAATCCACACCAAACAGTGACCTTTTCGGGATGTTTTGGACGATCTTGGACGTTCATGTGGATCCGTATCGTTGTTGTTGACATACCCATTCATCCAGAAATAGGCCTCATCACTGAAGATGATTTTTCGATGAAAATTAGGGTCAATTTCCGACTGCTCCAGGCCCCTTTCAGCGAACACACGTAGTTGTCTATGGTCGTTTACCTTCGGCTCCTGGGTCAGTTGAATTTTGTATGGGTGCAGGCCCAAGTCATGATGCAAAATTTGCCAAGTTGTGATCTGCGAAAGGGCGAGTTCTTATGAAGGACGCAAAATCGTCTGCACACTCTCACGGACAGCGGCGATGTTTTCGGCAGATCTTGCGTTTCATCGACGTACGGGTGTTGGTTTATCGTTTACTGAACCAGTGGACTCAAATTTATCCACCACACTGCAAATAGTCCTCCCGGTAGGACGATTATGGTGACCGTAAAATGGGCGAAGCGGGCGGAACGTTGCCTGAGCAGAACAACACAACAGCCATTTCGATAAAATAATTTCATCACCATCCATGGTGATTTGGCAATATAGACTGACCAAATGACAGCCAATTTGACAGATGTAGTTTCAAAAATAGGGCTGCTATCAACTGTAAAAGTTCGGAAGTCCCTATTGGAAGACCCTGTGTTTTGGGATAATCGAATATTATTTCAATACGAAGAAATGTATCCCTTGTCTTAAAGTAACTTTTCTTCTGTGAAGTGTGCAGGTTGAGTTACAACGTCTTGCACGATCTAAGAGTGACAGACAATATCGAAATTCGTACGCAATTCTTATGCAAAAGATGCTAGAATCTGTAAGCTCTGTCAACGATGAAGAACCTCCTTCATAAAAATAAAAGAAGTAAGTTGATTGTGAATGAAAGAAAACAACCGAATGAAGGTTTGAAACAAAATAGTTTGGTGGTAAGGTCTTCCTTCATTTTCATCTTAACTTATAAAAGATCTTGTTAACTCTGTACAAATTCCAGGATGTGATCTCTGTTAAACCACCAGCTCAAGTAAATCAAAAACATTTCCAATGCAGACATTTTTGAGTCGTTAAAATGTATTGTTAAACCTGCTACCGACAGAAGCATAGAAAAACATTCATTTCGTTTTGCAGTAAAATATGAAGATAAGGTAAAATAAATCACCATTTGTTTCTATCACAAAAGAAACTACCTAAGCTGCTACTACAATAAGAAATGTCTCAAAACATTCCAAGACAGCAAGATGTACTATATTAAGCCCAAATGTAAAAAATGAAAAAAAAGTGGAAAAACTTTCCATAGGACACCTTAAAATAAACTCAAACCATTATCAGTAACGTGCCTGTCTCAGGTTGATCATTATTTTTGTCTGGCTGGCGTCAAATATTATTTACCTACTTCCAATGTCATTACTTATGCAACACAGTAACGTGTTCTTACGATTTCATTATATGAACAATAAAAACCGATAAACTTTAATTGCAGCTTCTACTTATAGTTACCGGTGCCCTGAAGTTGTATCTACAATAATTACAGTGACTTCATTTAATAATTACTTAACAACCAGACAACTCAAGGAAGCAAGATAACTTTTCGTTATTAGATAGAGTTTTTTTCGTTTTTCGTTTATCGTTATTTGTCTCCAAAAACTACAAATACGGGTAAATAAAAATTAATAATAAGAGTTACTTTGTTCAAGGCGAAAGGTAAATAGTAAATATTTGCCAGTTATAAGTATCCTATTAGAACGGATTCGACTACGTACCTTTACGCTTTTATATCGTCTCTTCGTGGCCGTATTTAGATCTTCGTGCACTTTATCCAGAAGCCAAAATAGAAATTCTTGAGCATCGTGTTGCGTCGAACTGCGAAATTGGGATCCATATCGATCCACGACAGCCTATTGAAAGGAATAGCATATGAACTTTTAACAGTTTCTTCACTTTATATGAGTTCTCGTAAGTATACCTTGAAACTAGTACTATGATCACTCTCGTTTTTACACGTCCACAAAGCTTTGAGGACATTCGCTAGTTGTTCGGTTAGTTCACCTTTGGTTCCGAATTTTCGTGAATTGATTTTGTTTCGTTTTTTCAAATCCACCTGAAAGAAAAGAAAGAATTGAAAATGTTATTTTATACAAGCCTTGAGATGATTACAAAATTATTATGGATAATGTAGACTTTCACGCAAGTGAGTTATAGGAAATTCAATATTACTATCCTCTGAAGGAACTGTACCTCCAGCGACAAACAGCATCGAATATGAACAAACTCACTATTGTCCAGCAATAGCTTTCGGCTATGCACGTGTAATGTTCGAACTATTCACACTTCACATTCAGTCGTACAATTAACAGAGGTCCTAGACGGCTACAACCCGGATATTATTGCCATCCGCGAAGTGTGATGAGATGAGTCGGGCAAAAGAAGGAATGAAAACTGTGACATATGGTGATTGATATGGAGAGCAAAAGGAGCACATATTTTGAAATGGATATGTCACCAGAGAAAAACTTAGGCAGTCTTGATCTTCAGGCATTAGAGCGAACACCTGATTGCAAACCGCCTAAAGAGTAAGTTTACCAACATAAGCTTGACATGTCCCCACAAAGAAAAATGGAAACTGTACTAAAAAAAGCACTTCTATCAGCACTTCTATAATCCATTACCTTGTTGTAATTCTAAAACAATGAGGAAATTTGGGCGAAGATTTGACTTCGATTTGCTAGAGCAGCCGGCACCGCAGGCTGATATTATCAGTAAACGATTCAAGACGCCATATTTGATGTGTTAGATTTCACTGATTTGGGGAAAAGTGCCTGCAAGCACGTACAGCGTACACGGCAGCGCTGTAAATTAGGGCAAGAGATTCTCAGAGCGAAAAGGAAAGAGGTAGGGAAGCACTCGATCGCAGTCATGTAGAAAGATGGAATAGTAGAAATCACGTTCGGAAGTTCTACTAAAAATTTAAAAGATTAGAATAGAAGATAATACCGAACAGAAGAATGCAAAAATGAGGATTGCAACGCAGAAATGGGGAAGAAAACTCACAGACCAATACCATAGTTACAATATTTCAAAAGCATATCGTAGGAACTTAGAGAACTGATACTAAAATGTTTGGGGGTCATTGATTCGATGTGGTGAAAATGGGTTTAATGATAAATGGACGTTGATCAAAGTATATACTCCTGGCAAGAAAGGGCTTGGACGGCACGCTAAAAAAGTCTACTATTGTACGTATACTTTTGAGATGGCAAAAGACTTTGTCTACGTAAGCTCCAATGTAAATTTAAACAACGCTAAGACGTATAGTAAAACAATGGCGAAAAATCATATTCAGCCACTATAACATCTAAAATAAGCCTGAAACTGCTTAACATCTAATGAGACTAATCGAAGTCTGTATGCGTGATCGTATGCCCACGTCCAGAGGCTGCCAGTAGAGCAAAAGAAAAGACGGATATACATGCATTCACACGTATGACAAGAGATGAAACGAAAATAGTAGGCAAATATAGTATAATGCAAGTGAACGTATGTGATATACTATCCTATCCCGGCTGCCATGGATATAGTCGTGTCAGAGCTTGACTGTTTCGTAGGGCAAGCAATATGATGCTTTCAATAAATACATATGGCAAGCTGGAACATTGTCAGAATGACGCGCAAAAGTTTTACACTAGAAAATGGGCAACGTAGAATCGGTATACCATAATATGCATTCTAGAAATCAAATGGTGAAATGTCGGAAACAGGGCCCGCTATTTGAATTTGCAAACGAAAACGTACAAAATGTATTATTATGGAAAGGAACAAAATATATAAGAACAAAATATAAAAGATCCAAAGCGTATCAAAAATTTTCGACCGATAATTGAACAATAGAAGGTGAATGACACGACTTTGATGAGGACATGTTTCCATCAGTGGGGATTTAAACAGATACGTCATGGATTTGAACTACAAATATGAGGACTGTCCTGTAGGAAACAGCTTCGAAAAGAGAGGCTCAAGAAAATATACTAAACTCATGAAAATCACACGGTCTTACTACGCTTTTTATTAAGTCAGAGCAGCGATAGGCAGATAGATAGATTACCTTCTATGCTTGAATATCGCGTATCGGCGAGCACAAAATTGTAAAGCGTTCTTGGGCCAGCCAATTTTGTTGACTGAATTTTTTGTGAAGAAACTAGGCATCAGTCAAAAAGAAGAATGAAACAAGTTAAACAAGGAAAAATATCAGATTTGGGTATTCAATTTGCGAGAATGGCTTTAAAAAAAGCAATGAACCAGGAGGTAGAATTAAGCGCTATGGGTCTAAGAATTCTTAAACGAGCTAATATTTATAAGATAGTGGCTCAACGGAGAAAATCCTGAGATTCAATCGCCGAAGACAAGCTGGAACGCCTGCTTTCGGGAACAATGAAATTTGAATGAGAATTGATGAAAAAAACTACTCTAACGCGTTACTTTGTAAAAAAAACAACATTCAAGTGACATTACCTCACTTATAGTGAACGAAGAGAACATGGCATATTTAATGGAAGCAAAAGTTAGAGAAACAGTGAAAAAAATAAACCGGTCCGAATAGTTGCACCGCATCAGATACCCTCAGACGCATGGGCGACAATCGGAAATCTTTGATTTAAAAGGCGATCGAACGCCTAACTAGTGGAGGAGGAGCTTTCTTGTTCGCTTATATAAAGGCAAATGTGATACGAGCAAGTTCTAGACAGCCCACAACGCAGTATTATTAATCTCCTTTTAGCCAATATGGCATTGAAACAGACAGGTCGACATACGATGCGATCAAAGGATAATGATAGGGAAATACAACGACGCTTCTGCATATCATCTTCATCTATTTAAAAAAAGGATTCGTTCGATTTCCCAGAGATCTTATATGGACACGATAAGATGTCAAAATGTAACTGAAAATGATTTAAGATTGTAATATGTACGATGATGTTAAAACGAAAATAGAATTTTCGGCGTTTTGTGGATAAATTTCGTACCACATATGTGCACTTTATGTTACACGACGCAAAGCCAACAACGGGTGAACCGGATGTGCCTACGTACAGAAGAAACTGGAACCGCTCTAAGTGAAAGTGTGACGGTATAGAATTTTCCATTATGTGAAAATTTAGAGAAAAAATTTCGCCATAACGCTCGTATAAGATCCAGTTGATCAACTAAAGCCACGAGACAGTGGCTTGCGACGGGAGTTCACGGATTGGACTCTTGAAGTCGATGATCCTTACTTTTATGATGTTGGTTCCATTGGTGAATTATAAATAAGCAAAATTCTAGGGCGAACCACTTCCCGAAGAAATTCATGAGACTCAAGTACACTATAAGTACAGTACAAAAGTGCATTGCTTGTTTTTACGATGTTGAAATATTGGTTATAATTTTTTTTTTCCAAAAATGAGGACGAAACTCGCGCTACAGTAAATGGCCAATGTTACCAGACAATGATCAGCTATAATTTCTTTGAAAATATTGATCCGGACAATATATGGTTCCAGCAGGATTGCGCCACGTGCCACACTGCATATGGAATCATTTACTCAATTTAATGACAACATTATATCAGCAAGTGGACCATTGGATTGGCCAACAAAATCATGCGACTTCACGACACTCGATTACTTTTTGTTGGGCTATGTAAGGCCTTCGGTGTGTGCTGCAAACAGCAAACTAATCAAACCCTGAAAGTCAATATTTAGCGCGTTCTTCCTAACACAGGAACCCGAAATCGAACTCAAAAAATATGCTTCGTCAAAAACAGCCAAGTAAACCTTATGCTTGAAGCCGTGCCCAAAGCACAATGTCATGAGCCACAACGCCACTGATACATTTTAGGACCTTTAGATGATTGCTTAGCACTATGGCTTAACTCATTTGTTTGACCGCAAAAGGCAAAACTATAAAGCATTTCGCACCTCGCACAAATTGTAGGTACTTACAGATATCTCTGTTCTATCTATATCTATTATCAGTTAAATTGTTGGAGTTTTCAAACTCAAACAAGCAGCGTAAGCTCGAAATAGAACTCAGTTAAATATATGTAGCTGATTGCTAATTATGATATAATAGACAGTTCGCATGTGTCTATTAAATATCCAAGGCCATATCTCCAAGCCGAAGATCTAGATTAACCTCCCTCCGAAACATCCGATTATGGATCCAAGTTTCCTGCTAACTATAACTCATGATGTACATTTATCGCATCTTAACTCCACACAACAGCAGTTATTTCTGCATAGGTGACTCGAAGCCACCTTGACCGGACGATAGCTGATAGTTATATCAATTTGCAGTCATTTTGACCACTGACAATATAAAAATATTAATCGTGACGAATCACTTTGGGCAGACTAATAGTAATTTGCCACGATTTCTTTGAATAAATCCACAAAAGAGAAAGAGAAACTTTCAAAGACTTCCATACTGAGAGTGCGAGTTGATAGAAACTACTTATTCCAACAGCCATGGCATTGTAATATTTTTTCGTTTCTTTTTTTTGTGATTAAATCATCATTTAGCAAGTGTAGAGGAAAGGTGAGAAGAACGTGACAAACAGCGACGGAAAAAACCTACAAAAATCTCTATTAAGTGGTTAAATGGTTCCATGGTGAATGGTGTATGCCTTGAATGAAATAAACTCTAACAGCGGTGGACAGTTTATTAGTTTATTCGATTATAAACAGTCAAACCTGGATCTGAGAATAAAAAGAAAAAAAAAACTGATGATCTATTCTGGAAATAGATTCTTCATCTACGTATCCATACGCACCTTATACTGATCTAGAACAAAATATTCCGCTAAGATGTCCGTATGACTTAGGCACTGAAGTACAGCATTCATAAAGCACGTATTCCCATGGTTTTTAAGCCCTGTTACGCCGGGTGTTTGATCCGCTGGCCACTGATAGCCTCCAATTGGTGGCACACGGTCTGCCAATGAGCTGGACGTTGACGCATGTTTATTCGCCTGAAAAAAAAATAAAAAAAAAATAAAAAACAAAACCGAAAACGATTAGCAATTGTTAGCAGAAATTAGACAAATTGAAACACTGAGTTGTAGCACTAGGGAAAGAAGCTATTTTTACAAAAAGTTTACCAATCTAATTAGGACTGATAAGCACACTCCTGCTATTATCTCACAACAATGTCTTAATTAGCATGTGATTCTATGTCGGGTGGGATGTTGGGATTTGTGTTTCCAAAGGAATGGTAGCATTGGCGAAAGCAACAAGTGAAAACCACAACAAACAAACTAAATGGGGTGGTGCACGAATATTGCGATTATAAGTGTAGTGTTCGAGTAGTACATATATACAGCTAAGCACGTTTAAAATAAAACAGAAGATGAAAACTATAAATGCTGTGTGCTGTGGATGAACTTGAATACGAATATGGTTGTATGTTGCATAGTGCACTTGTACTTTTAATTGAATTAAATTGGCCATGGCGGCCAGTGTAACGCGAAAAAATCTATCGAAAATCAATGTGGGGATTAGGAGAGTTTTGTTTTTTCATTTTTGTACGCTTGTCTTTCTCCACCAACAAGGGGTAGGAAGGTTGGATTTGGTTTTCTTGTTTTATGGAGTGCGAATAAGTAACACGTTGTATTTATGAAATTAAGTAAACAAATTTACCCTATAAGGTGTATTCGTAAAAGCAAAATTAATCGAAACATAAGAAGAAATTCAAATGAAATTATGTTGTACCTCGTTCCTCCTCCAACATCCAGTGTACAGAGGCATTATACCGAAATGCTTTGTGTTTTCAAAGTGCTACGAAGTAGAAGTAAATAAAAGAGATTTAATGAAAAGATGTTACAAAGAAAGTTTATAGTAAAGTTAATGTAAAAAAAAAAAAAACCAAAACAATTAATTGAAAGGAGTTAAAGAACTTAGAAACAATGTTTAAAATCAAGCGAAACACCTCTGGTACTCGATGTTCGGCATGACATCGGTGACCTCAGTGATTTTTCCATTATCCTCCTCGGCTATTAAAATGCGCCCCAAGGCCGGTTTTTGAGTCTGTTGAACAGGAAAAACTAACACGCTGCTAGATCAGGTGAATTTTGTGATTGTTAGATGGTAGTTGTGTCTTTTTTGGCAAGAAAAACACATATAGCCAATGCAATGTGAGTGGGGCGTTATCGTGATGCAAACTCTACAAATTATCTTTGCCATTCTTTGCGAATTGTAACGCGCAAATATCTTATAGCGCCCAAATAATACTCATTTTTGACAGGACCCATAAGCTCAAGTCTCGTCACCAATACTAATACGTTTGACAAATGTTTGGTCGGAATCAGCCTAGGAAAGCATGTCTTTTGCAGTGTCCACACGCTCTTTTTTTTGCAGGAAATTCAAGTGCATCGGCACAGGTTTTCAGCGACGCGTCCCAAGCACATTTGATTAGTTAAAATGACTCGGTGAACCGAAATGTTGGATACCTCTTTCAACTCTCCGATGGTCAATTTGTAGTTTACGGCCAGAAAGTCTCAGTTGTTGATGACGATGGTCTGACAGAACGGTTATCATCGCCCATGGCTTCAGGAACACTTCTGAAGCGTGCATGCCAATCATAAGTTGGTATCGTTGCCAATTGTGCCGTTAATATCATTTTTAACACAAAAATAAAGCAAATTCGTTGCTCATACTCGTACATATCAACTACCGCTGAGAAGAAAAAAAATCGACGTAAACACAGCGCTGTACCATTCACAAATGCCATGATATGAAGCTAAAATTTGGTGAGAATCTCAAGGAGAGTTTTACCAACATATTATAGAAAAAGAATTAAAATCGTTCAAACGAGAGCGTCTCACTTTGGCTTTTCCGGGAACTTTTTAAAAAGGTGGTAAATAATTGGCCTATGCTGTAAACGTATTATGTAGGAGGGTGGATCAATAAGTTTGTAACTTTTCGAATGAAAAACTGTTTCACTGGCAAAAAATCTTTCTCTAATACGAGTATTTTGATCCCTTCCAAATAATAAGATTTGTCGATGAGTTCAAAATAGACATTTCATCGTTGAAACGAAATCTCTGTTCATTGCGTAATTTCTTTATGTTTGGAAACAGGAAATAACCGCTGAGGACTAAATCCTGAAAATATGGCGAATAAGCGGACAATTCGTAGCCCAACTCATGGAATTATAATGACCACCCACGAGTACACCAATGTTTTGTCTTGATGGAAGGCCACTTTCCTTTTAACGAAATGCTGTAGCTTTTCCTTCAAATCAAAAGTCGTTGAACCGGTCCAATGAGTTGGCATAATATTCACGGTTTATTGTTTTTCTCTTTGGAAGATAATCGATATGGATTATTCCGCGTCCCATTACGTTGTTGGTCGACAGACTCACCTTGCCCTTTTTCGGCGCCGATTAACTCGTGAAACCCAATGCATCGAATGGTATGCTTAGTCTCTGGTGTGTTGTGGTGAATTCATGTTTCGTCCACAGTTATGACGAAAAACCTCGTTAAGATTGCTGTTAAACAAAGACAAAAACTCTATCTAAATTGGCAGACTATGGTAGATGGTAGGATAGATGGTAGTTGAAGGAAGCAATGTTTCTTTCAAGTTACAACGGGGGAAATTCAAAAAGTCATAGACTATTGAATGCTATTTTAGGGTCATATTTATTAAATTGGTAGATTTTTGTACCCCAGTCCCGTCGTCGCTATTGGTTATTTTCATAAAATTCTCTCAAATTTGGTACTGAAAAAATTCATGTCGGCAACACAGTTTTCACATGGACGTTGAAGAAATCCCATTTTTTTGAGCATGACTGTCCCTTACTTCATCAATATTTTGTTGTGTAGGAGCTGTACCATGTGGTCAAGGGTTCGGTAGATCACTTCGTCAGATTGTTAAAACTTATCGACGACCCAAACTCCGCTATTAAACACGACGAACTATTCAACTTGGGCGTTGAAAGCCAACATTTCCTCACCACCTAACAAAATTAAGAAAAGATGGTAGTATCTAAACATAAGTAAAATAGAGTCTGTCATACCGGACGACCTACCTGCCGAGTTATTTAATTTCAAAGATTTGATCAGAGGTAAATGGTAAATGGAACCCCAGCGTGGTCCGCCTGATGCACAAGAAGTGAACTGCCTGAACTATGGAGGCAGTTTATTGCGTGCAAGATCTTTCCCGCCGCACTGTATTGGGTAAAAGCGTGATACTACTCGTACTCGTATATGTCAGAGATTTGATTAGCTCGTACCAGTGCGGTTTCAAGTCATGTAAGTCCACAACTGACCGAATATTCACACAACGGCAGATCCTTGAATCCTAGAAAACTCAAGAAGTCGGGATCAATTTTCAACATAAATTTCTTTCAAAGAGCAATGTCTGGTTTTGCGAATGTACAGAACGAAGCAATCACAACGATACCTAGAATCTAGACTAAATGACGGTCGTTCATGTTACGTTTTAACATCATACTGTAGCGTAGACGGAGAAGCCGTCGCGGCAACTTGAGTCGGTAGAGCGGTAAAAGGTGAGGGGACGTGTGACTCGATATATACGCCTCTGTTTTATTGTTTTTTTTTTTTAAACCCTCTCGAAATAATACAAAAGGTGGATTAATTGTTACTACCTTGGAAGAGTCTTTGCCCACAGGTATGCGGTCCGGAGACTGCAGTATCTGTTAAAGTACGGACTTCTAAAAGTACGCGCAGAAGTGTGGTGTGTATTCTTCCAAGGACGGTAGAAAACGGTCGCAGCGAATAACACATCAAACTCCTGATTGAACAAGAGTCAAGACCTCGCGATCGGTGCCAGCTATTTATACCCATTTGGTGGAGTAAAATAATTACAGCTGGAAGAGCTTTTTTAACAACATCTGTTAAAGCTGTATGAGCTTTTGGTATACTTTTAATTCTAGTGTACAGTAAGAGCAAACATTTTTTGGAAATTAATTTAAATTCAGATTTTTACAATTCAATAAATAGTTTTCATGAAAATAAGTAGTTTATGTTGCCAATTAATTATTGGGATGTTACAATACTTTAAACAATCGTGCGAAACTTGCAAGGCGTTACCAGTGGTTAAACTATCCCAGAGTCTGTGCAACTACTTGCATACACTGATCGTTGGAAGAAAACAGCGATCTGTCAATGGGGTGTTTACAAGTATTGGAGGCTCTGAATGAGGATCAAACCAAGTATGTATATGTTATCAACAAGAAGGGACGCATATTGACGGCGAATCGAGCAGAACATTATAATAGACATATTCATCTTTGTTGTAATTACGGATTTTGTCTACCTCTTTTATTAGAATCAAACGAAGAGCTACACTTGCCACTTGATCTTCTCAAGAAACACTTCAGATACACAATATGAGACCCTTATCATGCCAGTCCTGCGCTATGAGACTAAAGCATGGACGTTAATCGCCAAAACATGTAGAGCGCATGAATATTGGCGCTCCAGCTCGAAGAATATTTAATTTTTACCCGGAGGTGGAGCAAGACCTTACCTTAGCTGACACGCACAAGTGCAGGAAGAACTCAAACACTTTGCAGCACACTACTTTAGGTATGTCGATTCCTACTTAAATTTTGTGAAAAACAAGTAAAAACAAATATTTATCATCGATCAAGAATACACTTTCTGTGTATTTGAACCAATTTTCGAAGTACTTTTTCCACTTCGAACGAGTGGAACATTTAAATCATGCATTTTAAACGTACTACCGCTTCTTCAGACCACGAAAAATGTTGACCTCGTATTCGGCAGTTGCTTTTCCTTATTTCTCCAAAGACTTCTAGCAATCAAATGGTGGCGTACCATTCCGAATTGATCATTATACGTTGTTCTAATGGCTCGGTGACGACAAGTGTCCGGTTTTTCGAAATATTCGTGCGTGAACAACTTTTGTTGGATTTGGCTCGCCTTGAAAGACCCATACAGTCGACTGCTGTTTAGTTTAGGGTTTATATGCATAGGTCCATAATTCGTCGCATGTCACTATCTTATAGACGTATATTGAAGCACCGCGATCGAATTTTTTCAGCATTTATTTGGGCCAATCGACATGATCCTGTTTTGAGCGACAGTCAAATTATGCGCTGCCAAATGTTCATGCAATATTAAATGTATTCGAATGGAACTATTGCCCAAGCATGCCTGTATTTCACTATTACATGGCGGTCTTGCAATATCAGTTCTCGCACAGCATCGACGTTTTCTGGAGCAACAACCGATTTTGGAGCGAATGACGACCACGATTGTATTCGAAAAAGCAGCGGAAAAGTAGCCCGAGATGGTGCTTCATCACCAAAAGCCGAAGCGAGTTGATCGGCGCATTATAGCTGAGTTAAATAAATCATAAAAAATCATCGCACGAAAGTCTTCACGATTTATGTAATTTCATTTTTTGGCTGAGATAAAGTTTCAAGTCTATGTTAAAAACCCAAATAGGTCTCGCATGACCAAAAGGTTCTGAGCGAATATATCATTAAAAATGTCAAACTTGACGTATCTACACCGATATTGCCATACCCATATGTTAGTTGGCCGAGGACCGAGCAAACCTGAGAAGTTTATTACTTGAGGGCCAGGTTCACCACGCGCGGTAGATAAGATAAGTAAGTAAGAAATTGTGGTTGATGAGATGTGTCTTGAATATCGATGCCAATAAAAACTGTTCTAAGATCAGGTTAAAGGCAAGCACTGCTTTTCACATTAAATGTTATAGGCTACTATAAACATTTAATTAGGCTGACTGAAGCCAAGTAAACGGTGACTATTATAGAGATACTTTTTCCAAGTGGGGATTTCATGAAAGATCACACGTGTCACACTGATATGGTATTTTTGTTCAGTATTGTTTGACATTTCATCATGGAAAGACTTATTTATTTATTTATTTATTTATTTACTAAGTAAGTATTACTTACACGGTAAGATAATGGAATCTTTTAAATGTGGAAGCCTTAAATTTTTCAAATATCAGATACAAGTATATGCAAGTATATATAACAATAAGAATTCAGGAAGTGATAACAAAATAAAATAAAATAAGGTAAGTAAGATAAAGTAAAAGAGAGAAAAGAATAGAAAAGAACAATTGGCTTTACAAACAAATTGAACATTTTAAGCGTTTAAAATTCTAAATCTAATTAATTTCATTGGCCAGGTATTTTAAGAGAGAGGTTTTAAATTGTTTTGTGCTTCTAATTTTCCTAATATTTATGGGCAAAGAATTCCACAGCCGTACGGAGTTTACGAAGAATTGGCGTTCAGACGTCAAGTAGGCATAGCTCGTTTGAAAAAACATACATGATCTACCTGACTGAAGGAAGCGTAGCCTAGTGAATAGGTATGCTGGTTGCTTAGTTTGAATTATGCCATGTAAGAGACTTAGCGTTCTGTATTTGAGCACATTATCAAATGTACATCCGCTGATTTGCTTTGAGTAAAAGGAAATACGGTCATATCGTTTTAGGTGAAATACAAATCGGGCAATATTATTATATACGACAGCTTTCGTCTGGAGTCGTAGTCGGGGCAGCAAAAGATTTCAGAACAATATAGCAGAATCAGTATTAGGAGGGTTTTCGCTAACAAGAGCTTTGTCCGTGTAGGAACAAAGCGATGTGCAGTCCAGAGAGCACGTAATCCACCATATAACTTACCTATAGTGGCGTTTATGTGGGTAGACCAAGTAAGGGTCCGGTTAAATAGCAGGCCCAGGTTGTTGGCGCGGTCGACGTACTCTATTGCACTTTGGGCTAGTTGGATTGGTGGAAAGTGATTAAGGTCCAGTTTTCTTTTATGGATCACAAGTGCTTTTGTTTTCTGAGCATTAAGAAGTAGTTCGTTCTTAGCTGACCAACCAAGTATACGCTGGAGATCTTCATTTACCTGCGCAGTGGCTTCGTGAACCAAATTCATGGGAGAACTTAAGTGGATCTGGGCATCATCGGCGAACATATGAATTGCACAATGCACGACAACCTTTGGCAGTTCATTTACGTAGAGCGAAAAAAGCAATGGTCCAAGAATGGAGCCTTGCGGTACTCCCCTCTTTATAGGCAAATAGCATGAACATCGGTTTCCCGCTACAACCTGTTGTCGTCTTCCTTCTAAGTAAGAAAATATAAGTTTTGTAGAGGTCAATGAAAATTTAAACTCTTTTCTGAGCTTTAAGCAAAGTATAGTGTGATTAACGATGTCGAATGCTTTCGAAAAGTCAAGTAACGTTAGTATTGTAGTATGGTTGTCATCAATAGCTTTCCTAATTTCGTCAATTACCAATAATAATAACGCAGTCTTGCAACTTCGTTTTTGACGGAAGCCAGATTGATTCTCACAAAGCAGTTCTTTACACTGTAGATAGATTTGAATCTGTTTGAGAATACATTTCTCAAAAACTTTTGAAAGGAATGGCAAAATTGAGATAGGTCTGAGTTCCACTGCATTTCCATTCGATTTCTTTGGAATAGGAATGATTTTAGCGTCTTTCCAATGAGTGGGAAAGACTGACGTCGTTAAAATTGAGTTGAAGATATGTGTTATAAGAAGCTTAACAAATTTTGGATGAATTTCATCGATCCCCATAGCATTTGATTTGATCGATAGTACCACTTCTGCAACGTCTTCCTCGCGTAATCTGTAGAATTCAAAGTATGATTCTCTACAATCATCCGGTGGCTGGTCGAAAGTAGTTAAGCTTACTGAGGGTGGATCATTTGACATTAAAAAAGTTGAGTTAAGGTGGTTGCAGTCTATATCATCGGGAGTTTTAGGCTTTTGTTTTCCTAACCCAAGTTCACGGATATGTTTCCAAACCTCTCTGCCTGAGGAGCAGCTACCGAACTTCCGATAGTATAAGACACGCTTGGCGTTTCTTATTTTAGAAACCGCTTCATTACGTAATTTGCGATATATATGTATTTAAGAACTCAGGCATTCTGTATTTTTTCCAGCTTTTATAGGCATCATCACGCTTTTTCATAAGCTGTAGGATATTAGGGGTAAACCATTGAAGGTGAGGGGGCCTAGCAGGTTTTGTTTTTAAGGGCACATGCTTGTTAAAGAGGAAAGCAATTTTTTCCTGCAGAAAGTTAGTTTGATCATTGACAAGGGGCATCCGGTAAATACGCTCCCAACTTGTGCCTATAGTATCAGCTTGCAATTGAGCATAATTTAAGTTATGGAAATCTCTAAACATGACTTTAGATTCAACAAAGTCATTTTTAGCTTGGTAAGTTATATATACGAGTATCAAGTCATGTTTAGAGAATGCAGGTGCTGAGAGTTGGCTATATAACAGGCTATCGGCTATCGGATACAAAAATTAAATCGATCAGAGTTGAAGCAGTGGTTGTAAAATGGGTAGGGGTAGACGTGTTAACTGGGTTTAGATCAAGCGATTTCATTTGTTCCAAAAAGCCTATGGAGCCGGATGTATCTAACAGATTACAATTAAAGTCGCCGCATATAATCATGTTAGTGGCAATGTAGCCTTTCTCCTCAAGGGTGGTAAAGAGTGGAGCAAAAGAGATGGAGTTATTTGGTCTGTAGACTACACCAATCAATATTTTCTCATGACTACATTTGATGTTTATGAAATAGTATTCGAGAGGACAGTCCTGGCTTTATTTGCATACAAATTCAAAATTGAGAGTATTCCGAACATACCCTCCGACGCGACCGACCCTATCAGACCGAAGAAGCTCAAACCCTTTTACTTTATAAATTTAGCCCGGCATAGCCTCTACAAATTATACACCTGTGTTACGAAATTTAGCGTTGTACGAGGAATGTGTTTTGATCGCTTAGAGCAACTTAGGTCACATACCGAACGGACAATTCGTTTGAAACCTAATTTTCATTATTGGATAATACACGACCAAATAGACCATATCTAGCGCGTAGTGAAGAAAATATAGCGGCGGTAGCAGAGGGTGTACGCGATGACCGTTCTGAGTCAATTCGGCACCGTTCTCAACAGCTAGCGTATTTTATGTAAGTATCTTGGTTTAGAAACATACAAAATTCAATTCGTGCAAAAACTGAAGCTGGTCGACTTTGCGAATCGTTACCATTAGCGTCGTTGGTCTCATGAAAAACTTCAAGAAGACCCACTGTTATCGACCAAAATTTTGTTAAGCGATGAGGCCCAGTTCGGGCTTAATGGCTACGTCAATACGCAAAATAGGCGTCTTTGGGGTACGGAGCAACCCGAAGAGCTGCTATTATATCCAGACAAAAAAACGGTTTGGCGTGGTTTAGTAGCTGATGGAACGATCGGTCCATATTTCTTGAAAACTGAGGGCGACCAGAAGGTTACTATGAATGGTGCTCGTTATTGAGCCATGATAACGGACTGTTTGCTGTCTAAGATTAAAGCCCGTGATCTCGACGACATTTAGTTCCAACAAGACGGTGCCACTTGCCACTTGTCACTTACCACAAAGCCCGTGTAACCATAGCTTTATTGTCAAAACGGGTCGGTGAACAGTTAATTTCATGCTTTGGGTCGTTGAATTGGCCGCCTAGATTATGTGAGATCACACCTCTAGATTTTCCCTTTGGAGCTATGTAAAGTCCAAAGTCTACATGGATAAGCCGGGTACGATTGTGGAATTGGATGCCAACATGACTTGGTCAAACACCACTCGTAATGCTCGAACCCGATTACCCGATGAAAAAAGTACCTCTAAAAGAATCACCCTCTATACTAGCTATAGACTACCCTCCAATAAGCTAGATTTCTTCATGTACTTGAATTAATAATCAGCTGCTGAACCCATAGACATTTCATTATTACATTACCCTTTCATTGTAACAAATGTCTCTGTCAAAACTTTCAACAAAACACATTTTGCCCTTCAAAAGCTTTTTAAATGTGATCTACGCCTACAAGTATTATAGAAAAACTAATACATACTGGTACGCTCAAGAGCACACTAATTAAGTGCTGACAATCATTGTGTGCTGTCTCACCCAACAACAAACGACGGGAAGTATAACGTCACCCAAATCATAATAACAATCGAAACCAACAAAAGCAGAGAAGAGAAAAAAAAAACGAAAAATAATAATGAACCGTTGCATACATTAATCTCTATGATTGATAGCGCCACAAAATAAAACTCATAATAGATGACCTAAACATAACAACAATGGATGTAGAAGGTAATCAGATTCGCTCCAGAGCATAATTTCGCTCAACCAACTCTCTGGCTCTAGCACGGGCTCGAACACGGACACGGACCCCGCCGCTGGCAACACAAGTAGATACACGTCAAAACAACCAAAACAACTATCGAACACTGCACGCACCACATTCCAATCAATTACAGACGTTACAGCAACTTTAGGTTGTGTTCCATTAGAGACATGTTTAGCACTTCCTGACTGGATGCCATGACACGACGTTGATTCTTTCCCATTTAAAGATACGAGTACTCGCATATGTACGTTTCCTTTTTCCCTCTTCAAAGTCTCTAGAGTGTAAATTATGTATATTGCCATCTAGAGCCTCCTAATACCATCCTAATGCCTAATGTCTCCCTTGCTGCACTGCAAATGGAAATCTCCTGGGCAAAGTCGCCTATTTAGCACAAGTGCTAGCAAAATAACTGAACACCGAACACCGAACACTGAACACCGAACACTGAACACTGAACTCTGAACACTTGATGTACTTAAAGTAAGACAAATTAACTCCCACACTCCCATAAATATCTCATATCCCATGCCCATGTGGCCTTATAGCCATCCAACGACGACCATGCCCACTCCCTCTTCCATTCCAGTAGTGTCATTCATAATTTATCAAGTTCACTTAGCATTTGGTTCGCCTGATGGATGACAAACAGTTTAGGGCGAATTAATTACGTGTTAACATGGATTTACTGCTGCTCGCTAGCTCACTTAGAGCAAAGTATCGCAATTTGTCTCTTAATTTTTCCCTGCACTCCATACTCATTTTGTGTCGTTTTTTATGAGTTCTCCTATTTTGGGCAATCTAAATTGAGTAGAATAGAGTATCTGTAAATACGAGGCAACTACGAACTACTCGTATCAGCTGAACGCTTTAGATTTAGATACGAGTACGAGTAGAATTCGCGGGCGACCACATGATGTGGTCATCGGACTTTGGGTTAAGAACGAGTACAATGACATGGGGTGTGGCTCTTGCCTCTTTATAGGTAATAAACTCTTACTCTAAAAATTAATTAAAAGTTGCTGAGGTTTTCTATTTACAACTGGGAAGTGCGCATTTGTTAACTTTCGTCGGGCTTGATTCTCAATTCAATCTTAATTCAATTAATTCTCGCGCTTGTGCGCTAATGGACTGTGTTTTTTTGAATGTTTAGCGTGATCAGTCTTCGATCTCGTGTTGATTTTTCAATTAATTCTCTTTCAACGATAATGGCTTACCAAAGACAAAGTTTGCAAAATTCGAAAGAACTCAGTTAGAAAGTCGTAATCCGAACTTAAATTGATTTATGAGTGCGTAGGATTATCTTGGAGGAGAGAAGAAAAGTGTGTAGCCGGCGCACGATCATCATTTTGAGTCGAATCTTAAAACCAAATCTACAATAACATGGAACTATTAGTATGCATGTTATTTATGTATGCTCAACAGCCCACATTCATTTTGTTTCAAGTCACTGACCTCTTGTGTGCTCTTCGTAGACGAAAGTGAATAAGTGAAAATATGTAGTTGTACTCGAATGTATCTATTATATAATACTCGTAGATACAGAGTGCGGTAGTCGTTTTGTGAAATCTTTTATTTTTCGGTTGCACATGTACCCGTTCGTAACAGGAAAGCTTAACACTCAAAGATTCCAAGGTTTTAAAAAGAATAAAGATGATACGTCGAACTAGGCGCCAAAGGTGACCGCAACGGATTTGAGTAATCCAGGTAGTATCAAACCAGACCCAATCAATAGACACAGATAAAAGTCTCAACTGACCCAGGAGTTGTTAGATCTTTCGACTTTGATGAATCCTGCAACTCTTTCTACGGCACGTTCTGTAGATTGGGCTAGAACGATGAATATGGCACTGAAGATGCTCAGCCTGTTACAGTCAAATTCTACAAGAACATACAGAAGGTTGGTCAAAGTGCTGTTTTATGTAGATTTCCCGGAAAGATAAAAGAGGCACACTCTTAAGCCCTGCTATCAAACGCACAGTGTAAAGATACGGCAAGCTCCACTCCTTCAAGGACAACAGAAAGGAGAAACAGGTCGGCGGAATACACACCGAAACCAATCCAGCTTTCGAATATAACACCATCCTTATCTTTCGTCTCGAATCGAATCAAGAGCAAGAAAGTTTCGAATGCAGCCAGTCCTGCAAAGCTACAGTTCCAGTGGACTTAAATCAAACAAAAAACAAAACCAGCAGTGGTTTATCAGCACTTATTGTCTGTAAAACAGATGCGGCCAAATGTTCCAGTTCTGGTGGATAAGGGTGATATAATCTCCTTTCTGACCCATCGAATTAGGAAGGCTGGCAATGACAACAGTCTGAAACGGCGCTGAGTGTAAACACTGAATTGATCAACTGTGGACACCAGCCAAATTAAAAAACTGTTTGCATTGAAACAGAGGGCTCCGATATGAAAAGCGAAAGTCTTCCATGCAGCAAACTCTTGAATAGCTAAGCTAAGCTGACGTTTTCAGGTCACCGAAGCTGACGCGTGCCATTTTCGGCATTCCGGATCAACTTAGACCAACGGAGGATATGTTAATTCGTCTTTATACCCAGAACCCTATAATGGACTCTAAAAAGTGAAAAATCTATTCATACAGGGTGAGCAAGAATCGGGAAAACAATTATGTGAATGTTGTGTGCGAGGAAGATGGGATTAACCATGTGTCGCGAAGCTAATTCTGACTTGGTTATCAGACTTATCCCTATCCAAAAGGCAAAGATATTACCAACTGAAAAGCACTATCGGAAGTTCCCATTTCAGAGCAAAGGCACATCGGATTTCAAATAGGATGCAAAGTCGCGACCTTATTGGAGAGGAGGAATCCAAGGCAAACCAACTACAAATGATTTAAGGAAAAGCTTGACAAACCGTCCAAACTCCGT
The DNA here is from genome assembly GCA_949129095.1 of Volucella bombylans. Lineage (NCBI taxonomy): Eukaryota > Metazoa > Arthropoda > Insecta > Diptera > Syrphidae > Volucella > Volucella bombylans. The sequence continues at coordinate 160,643,138 of OX422141.1, read as the reverse complement.
TTGAGTTTATAGAACAAGACAAAGGAAAGAGGAAGCCGTTTGGAACTTGAACGTTATCTCACCAAATGTTTTGAACTAATGTGCCCTACCAAGAAATACGCGCAGTTGTATTCTTGTCCTCGACAGCATATATACTCGTATCCAGTTAGACTACAGCTAGTGGCAATTCTGGGACATACCGATCACTTAGAGTAGCCTTTATACTGAAAATCGGGAAATATGTCTACACCCCTGTCAAGAACTCAAACCTATGAGTCTGTCTTCTATAATTTTAAAGAGCTTGGAGCAAATGGTGTCGAGCTCCATGTGCGTAAAACTCCATTGCTACAAGATGCAACATGCCTACCATCGTGGAAGATCTTCCGAGACTGTGTTTCAAAATCTAATTGGCATAATTAAAGGCGTCTTCGACAAGAACAAGTACGTGTTGTGCATTTTTGTCGACAAAGCAACATGTACTCGTAGAAGGAGCTTTCGGCAAGACATGGGGATTTTCGCAGAAGAATCCGCTGGATCGATACGGCTTTGATAAGGCCAATTATACCCTATGCGTCGATTTCACGAAGTTCCACGCACTCCGTTGAACAGTCTGTGTCGATTGCATGAGGGCGTTCCAGGGCACCTTCACTGCTAGTCTAGCACAGCCAAAAACGCCAAACCCGAGGCGAACAGTAAGAATAGCCTTTACATTAAAAATGCCCTAAGGCCTAAAGTCAGGGAATACTAAGGAGACCCTATATGACTCTAATCATTACAGTCCCGCTCTTTACGCAAAAACATTTTGAACGCAAGATTTTTTGGCTGATTTTTAGACTCGTCTACGAGTACATTGACTGAATACGAATTGATACTACCGCTTCGGTTCGAAAAATCTTTCCTATTCCTATCTGAAAAAAAACAATGCAGTAAAGGAAGACCTCGCCTCAGTTGGTTCACAGAGTGCAAAGTGACCTAAACCATTATCAAGTGCGCAACTTAAGACAGTTCGTCAAGGAGCGGGTTGAGTTAATAGTTACTATCCTTTACAGAGTTATAGACTTACTTCACCGAATGCTCATTGGTTTAGCTAAATGTGCTTTAATCTATTGTTCAAGTCTTGTTGATACACTGCCATTAGTAACACAAGTTTTAGAGCTCTTTCTACGATATTCTATTAAACATTCAGAAGTACTTAATTTTATTTTATTTTTAAATTCATGTACACGTACATCTCTTGGTGAAAGAAAGGCCCCAGTTATACGTACGACAGAGTCATATTACTAGTTGCCAATAAACAACAAACATGTAACAGGTGACCAGTTAGCAGTGATAGTTTTTCCAATTGTTATGTTTCAGCAGCTGTCAAAGTTACCAATGACATCCACCTGTCGAAATATTCAGTAAGGTTTACCATTTCATCATGCATCGTTCTACGCTTGCCGAACGTGCGGCTCAGCTGTAAATACGTAATATGAATTTTTTCGTGAGATCGGTCGTCATCGGCATCATGGCTTCAGTGTGCAGGCAATTCGTCGCACCGTGCAAAAGTTTGAGCGTGAGTTTACTCTTTTGGATCTTAAGCCACTAACCAGATAGAGTTGAAGAAAATTGGGCATCGCCGACTTATTTTGCAGTTAGAATTGGGCCGACATCCGTATAAGATTGTACTGACACCAGAATTTAAGCCGGACGACCGTAGACAAGTTGAGTTCTCTAATTGGACGTTGGAAATATTGGCCGAAAATCCGTATTTTGGCCAAAAAATCATCTTCTCGAACGAGGTCCATTTGTGACTCAAAGGCTATGTCAACAAGCAAAATTGCCGTTATTAGAGCGAACACAATCCACAAGTGTTCGGCCATGCATCAATGCATTAACAAAGATTGACTGCTTGGTGTAGTTTAAGACACGGACCCTATTTCTTTCGAAATAAGGAAGAAGACACCGTTACCGTTAATGGTCACAGGTATAGAGCGATGTGAACCGACTTTCTGTGGTCAGAACTTGACAACATCGATATATCCGAGCTGTGGTTCCAACAAAACAGCTCTACATGCTATACAAACGACGCAACGCTCGAAGTTATGAAGAAGAAATTTGGTGACAATGTCATCACACGGCGAGCGTTCATCATTTGGACGTCGCGATCATGCGATTTGACACCACTCCATTATTTTCTCTGGGGCTACGTTAGGTCTTTAGTCTACGCTAATAAGCTAACCACGTTGGACGAGCTCGAGGCCAAAATTCGATATGCTATTGCCGGAATAACGCCGCACATATTAGTCCGAGTCATAAAAAATTGAACCGACCGCTTGAAGCACTGCCAGTGAAGCCGAAGCGGCCATTTGAATGATGTGCTATTCCACACATAATGGCATGAATCAAGTTTATATCTCACACCGTTGTTGTTTTATTTAACTTTTTGTCCTATCGTTCTTATCTCGTCACCCATTACAGAAGCATATTGATGACTATGAAAAGCCCATGCTACAAGAGTATGCTTCTTGCAAATGTTTTTTTTTTTTTTTTGTATCGTCCACTTACTTTGCTAGCAACTGTATTTGCTGAGTTGAAATCAAATTTGTAATTATCACCTTGACTCTTTTGAGGTGAATGAGACCAACGTTTGAATAATAACTGCAATTGTATTCTTACCAAACGGACGATATGTGTACGTAACATGTAACTAGCATTTTTTTAACTATAACCCTGACCATAGGGTGATAGTCTTAAACATAATGCTTGTGCAAATTGTCCCCTTGCATGTTTACTCCCTCTCAAAGCGCGAATAGACCGCTTTCGGTTTTTACATTAAATTTCGAAAAATATCCACAAGCGTCATAAGCTCGTTAACCCGTGTTTATTTGGCACAATTCTCCGCATTGTGTCGATTTCAATTCAAATGAAGAGTATTCATTTTGAAGTGCAATGCAAGTACCAAATCCTTTTTTTTTTATAAAATAGAATCGAATGGTAAACAGTTCTGTGTAAGGATAAAACAGAAGTATCCATGTACAATATTCTGTGTTCAGTCAGCTACAGAATGCAACTGTAACCAACAATCTCTTTGATCTGTAATATGGAGTATAATATTTACCTCTACATGAAGTGATAAGGGCGCAGTTAAGAGGATCACCTTTGTTATGAATCGGGCAAACGATACTGAGGATCCATTCATCAGGCATATTTTCATCTGCTCCAACCTCGAAAAGAAGCTGGTATATGCTCTACACCAAGTCATCTCCAGTTGCTTTAAATAGTTCGAAAAGTAGAGCGCCTGGTCCGGCAGCCTGGTTGTGCTTGTGCATTGCTACCATCACTTCGTTTTAATCATTCAAAAGGATGTCTTGACTTTCATTGCGCAGGTTGAATGCATCATTCTATCTGACAGCATTATTTGATATTTTTTCTATCCCGTCGGAGGACGATTCTTCTTCTTCTCCTTTTATTAACCGTTCAAATATGTAGCACTTATAATTACGAGTACATCTAATGTTATTGCATTGCTTGTAGGGTTGGCTAAATGTTTAAACTATTCTACAGGCCTCGTCAGTGAGGCCAAGATTTTACAAATGTTTTTGCTTTGTTTAATGGAATCATTTTTCTTTCGGTTCTTTCTTCGAACTTCTGCTGGAACTTGAGGCTCCACTGATTCTTGAAATAAAACAGTCTGACTACCGACTTTGCTTCCTATGGAGCTACCTAGTACTGGAGGAATTGGACAACGAAAGATACCCTCCTTCACCAAAATTGTTGGTTCTGCCATCCCTCATGTCGCGTCTCCCTACCGACTTACTGAACCGGTGACGTTCCGCACTGCCATGTGCGACGTCTCTGTCGTAGTTGAGGCGCCTGTCCGCAGCTGTTCGAGCGACGTGGAAGATTAGCGGCACCGCCAATCTGTCCTGGATCAGACCTTTACTATCTAGATACTCGTAGAGGAACGTTTCTGGAGGAATAAAGCCGTCAAAGCGAACTCTCTCGTGATACATATAATTGGGGTAGTAAGCCCCGGAGATCAGGTTGTTCGATGAGGTCATTGCTCTTGCAATGTGCCTTCGAGTCAACTTAATGACGAAATCGTCTACTCTTATTAGATTCGCCCTATTGTATAAGACCTCATTAGGATAGAATTTTATGTACTCAGACTCTGGTGTTCTGTATAAGCGAAGACAAGTCCTCTCAAACACCCGAATCTTTTGCGATAAACGTGCTCTCACATTGAACCATACGGGACATCCAAATACAAGCTTAGGCCGGATAAGGGCCATGTAGCAGATCACCTTCACCCTCGCATCGAGTTGGCTGTTATAAAACAGTCTCTTTGTAAGGGCAAAAGCACCTTTGGCTCTGGCCAGAGCAACATCTATGTATATGTTTGTTAAAATACAGAAATTGATCTAGCCTACAGATTCTAGACTACAATTCTTTCTGGTATCTCTAGAGGCCCCAGACAAAGGCGTCCTAAACAGAATGGTTTCCGACTTCTGAAAGATGATTTTCAACTTCAACGGTTCAACGGTTGCATACTGTTTTTAATGTTAAATGTTAAAGCAGAAGTCACATCGCCATTCTTCACGATGAACTGTCTACTGGAGAGCATATCAAAAAGAATATACAGCAGTGGTTTACTAATGCCCAAACTGTCCAGCTTGAAAAAGAGTCCTTCTAACCATACGGTATCGAAGGTTTTCTCCAAGTCAATCAGGGAAGCACCAGTGCATTGCTTCTTGCCTTTGTTCCATTGGATTTCAGAAAGCAGTTTAGACGCAGGATGAATGATATCATGTCCCGCCTTGAAATCGAATTGATTATCCGGAACTACATATATGTTTCGCCTCAACCCACTTAGTCAGGACTCTATTGATCAGCTTTTTGAACACCTTACTGATGTTTGGAAGAAGACGGATGGAGCGGAGATTCGCCGGATTGGAAGTATCTTTATCCCTTTTGGGAATGCGCTGGATAATGTGCATTAGTCATTACATTATTTAACAGGGTGGTATAAATGTTCACCGCTTCTAGAGGGAGATGTCGAAGCACAATGTTCGGTATTTCATCGTTTCCCACTGATTTCTTACTTCTAAGTGTTTCGAAGATCGTTTGGAGCTCTTCCTTCGAAATAAATGGGGGTAATACCCTATCGTTGGTGATGACATTATTTGCCATATTCTCGTCACTGAACTGGGTGAAACCCGAGCTCTCGAATCGCCAATTCACAATTTCATGTCGATGGTAGAAATTGTGCATAAGGACTCGATTTTCCAGATCGTTATTCGCTTCCTGGAAAGTCGTTCCTATAGCCTCTACTTTCTCCTGCGGGTCCTCGATCACAAAGAAGTTGTCATCATCAACAGCCTCATTTGGATCTATGCTTGCTGTTACCAGTATTTTTTCGTCGTTCGGGCGATTTTAAGACATGGAACGTCGTTTTCTCCGAAATATTTTATTTATTTGCGGGAACATATTCGAGTTGCTGGTGTTTACAGCCCGAATTTTATTGTTCCAATACAAACTGACAGATGTTCTGTAATTTTCTTTTATTAATGTTTGGAGGTTTTTAATTGACGACTTCAGTGTCATGATCTCCGGGTTATGTCTGTCAGTAAACTGCCTGTATAAGGTTGTTAGTCTTGACAGCAGTCTACTTTTATGTCAGTGCAGTGCGTCAATAGTTGTGTTGCAGAATAAGTCTTCTTCGTCAGTGTGTTGGTAGCGAGGTATCGTTTTGTCCATTGTTCGTTTGATTATCTTGTGCATTAGTCTTAGATACCTGTCAATCTCCTCGTTTGACAAATTTCTGTTGGACGGTGGGTAGAGCGAATTCGAGGAGAGTGCTCTCTTCAGTGTTCTGGTGAAGTGTGTCCAACGCACCCTACTATAATTGTAGGAATACCTTTGAACAAACTCATCCAATTCTGCAATTTCGTTGGGAACAGTTATTTCAGTACTGAGACCGCAATGGTCACTATTATACACGAAAGTGCGTAGACAGTTTCTAGTTTGTTGGTTACTGCACCTTAGTTGTATTCGTGAGTCGAACAGCAGAAGGTCCAAATAGGACCTGTGTCTGGGAAACGACGGACTATCCGTCGCCTTAAGCCCGAGTCTATACATTATACTGTACTGACCCCACAAATTGAATAGTAGGTTCCCTCTAGTATTTGGTGTATTATTTCCCCAATCACTATGTTTGGCTCTGAAATCTCCGCCGATAATAAAATAGTTGTCTTCCAATTCCAGCCTCAGGAATCGAAAAAGTGTCTCCAGCTCTGAGATGAATAAAGTGGATTGAGTAACCTTAGGTGCATAGACGGACACCATGTACAATCGCTTTCCACTACGGAGAGGGATATACTTGTACACGATGCATGCTTCCAGCTCCCGGAATCCACTCACTACAAGACTGTATACTCTTTTAAAACGTATTTCTTTTCTTACAAAGATCGCAACGCCTTCTCCTTCAATGGAGTTGGGTCGGTTTCTCCGTACTATTTTATATCTTCAGTGCCTCATTTTGTGTCTCTTGGTAAGCTTAGTTTTGCTAACCAAAAGCACATCAGGGACTTGGTCTTTAAGCAACTTAAATAGTGCGGCTCGTCGTTCGAACCTAATCAGTGAATTCACATGCACTGCAAGGACCTTCAGGGTTTGCTCCGCCACATACGTACCCATTGCGACAAAAGGTGCGCTAGGCCAGGCAGCAGTGCGTATATTTGATTTACCTGGATGGAGAGCAAGGTAGCCAGCATGTCAGGTGCTGGTTCCGGTGCTCTAGTCTGAGGTCTGAGAAGTAACCTTCGCTTGCTGTACCGTAGTACTAGTGCGATGCGTACTTTAAAGCTGGACATCTTCGCAAACCCTTAAGTTTAAGTGAAATGTTTTTCTCAAAATACATCATTATTTTCGTGTAATTTAAGTCAACCCACGCTGTATCTACGAGTATGTGCAGCATTATTATCGCAGTTCGACATCGACACGATTACTCCTTGCAAATATTTTTAGCCAATTATTAAAATTTGCCTGAAGGGCTGACAAGTCGGTGGAAATCCCGCTGTATGGTTTTGCAACGTCGCTTCGTAGGTGAGTTGTTTTGTACATGTTGATTGCACTCTTCATAAAACCATGGATGGAATACTTGTGAGTATTTATTTACTTAGGTGGTCAATATTTACTCAGCTAACAAACCCAATCCTAACTCCCTTCAGTTCAGCACTCCAAATCGTTTAAGTTCCCTTTCTACTTATGCACGGCACTTAAGGTCGGGTCTTCCTCTACTCTGTTCTCCCCCGGATTAGATTCGAAGACTAGATTCTAGATTCTTAGATGCGTAGTTTTCTGATTAGATCGATGTCGCCGTACATAGTGTCTGATTTTTAACGTAAACCATCATGTAGACTTATGCCCATACATCCATGGGAGCAAGGATACGCCTTGTCATCGCTCTCCGTCACTCCATTGATACCAATTCGGAATTGTGTTGCCGGCACAAGTTCCACCCTTGGTATGAGTCGAGGCCGACCTAAAACCTCTTACTGCTCTTAGGGTCGCAGCACATAGTACTTATTGCAAATCTACATTGGGTCTACTTTGAGTTTAAACCACAGCCACCGTGACGCTCCCACAAGGGGGCCTACCTCTTCAAGTCAGGCCCGAAGCGAGATAAGTGGGCTCCTGACTCCCGTGGTACCGTGATTTAAGTCCTGGTAGGGACTACCGGTGGTCCAGCCGCCTTCGGTAGCGTCATCTGAAGATGTTTACGATAAGACCAGTACTTTGCTCTGCCCCCGTTTATTATTAGACAACGTCATTGATGGGCGAAGCCTTGATAATTGGGCGGGGCCCATGTCACCATACACCTCGTATAGTTCGTCGTTCAATCTTACCCTTTCAAGTCCATCAACGCGAATATCGTACAAAGAATTTTTCCCTCGAAACGGCTGATGATATTTTCATTCACTTTCGATAGAATCAATGCTTCAGCGCCATAAAGTAGGGCTAAGATGACCAAGGCCTTACAAAGTGTCCCTGTGGTTGTTCGGGCCCTATTACTCAATTTGCTTCTTAGCCCAAAGAACCAAGGATTGGTAGGATTTTTTAGTAATTCTTGGTTTTATTTCTACTGAGGTGTTGTTGGCAGAATTAATAGTCCGTTACTAAAAAGTTAAAGTAAAAAGACTGTGACGCTCTGTCCAATTCGTCGATGTTGTGTATCCCTTCTTGTTGACAGCATAAACTGGGTTCTGCTCTCATTTACCTGTAAACCCATTTTTGCAGCTTCCGTTTCAATACTAGCGAATGCGACGGTGACAACCTGCTAAGTTCTACCAATTATACCATCGACGTAAGCTAGTAGCTGAAAAAAGTTTTGAAAGATTGTGCATCTGGTCTTCTCTTATGGGTTCCGCACAATCTTCTTAAACAAGTCAGATGATAGCGGGTTACCCTTTCTAAAACCGTTAAGAGTTTGACAAAGCTGCCAAAACTAGACATGGTTCTGTATAGCTCGTCTCCATAAATGCTGTCATATCGATGAAAATACGCTGGCTATCGATTTGAGCTTCTTGATTTTTTCCAAGATCTGCCAGATTGTAGGCTTTCTTCGCCTGAAACCACATTGATAGGTGCAATCAGGTTGTTAACGAATATGTGAAGGTCTACACAATATGGCAGATAAAATCTTGTATTCAATCTTGAGGAGACCTGTACTTCTATTGCTGGAGCAGTTGTGGGGTTCTCTTTTTGTAGATCATGCAAACGAGACCGAAATTCCATTCATCAGGCATACAACCTTCTGACCAGATCTGAGAAATGAGTTGGTGTATGCTCTCCACAAAGTCATTTCCAGCAGCTTTGAATACCTCGACCGGTAAGCTGTCAGTTGCAGCAGCCTTGTTGGATTGGAAGTTTGGGTGGGTGGAAGTTTTGGCTATCGTTATCTAATTCGAATTTTCTATTCTGAATAACGGCGGAATTTTGGGCTTCGCCGCCGTTATATAATCTCAACTAAGAGGTTTCCTTCTTGATCTCTACAGGTTTCTGTACTGGTCTTGTTGCCTTGAGACTTTGTTGTTGTTACCTGTTGGTAAAACTTCCGTATGTGGTTCCCGGAGTACAACATCTCAATATCTTCGATTGAGCGCCTTTCGTGATCATTTTTTCTTCATTTGGACAAGCCGATTTTCTTCCCGTCTCTTTTCCTCGTAGGCCTCACGAGCGAGCTTTGTATACATCGTATTTAGCTACATGTGCTGGCCGCCAATCTTCATCAAATCAGGATTTCTTGGTGGTGGTCGGGTAGAACCCAGTACATCGAATGCGCCCTTTCTGACGGAATCTTGACATCGATGCCACTATTTTTCAGCCCTAAATGCAGATTATAAAGACAGTGACGAGACGATACCTAGTACCTTGGCTAGGTAGTGGTCCGCTTCTATATTGTCTACTCAAACGTCAACTACATTTGAGAAGGGCCTTGCAACGATTGCAACATGGTTAATTTAGTTGACTCTCTCTGGAGAGCGTCATGTTTTTTCGTACATTTTAAGGTTGTGTATGCTTTCCTATGTATTTCTTTCATGCCGGGATCAAAATGTTCCCGGAATTTATTCAGAAAATTAAAAATACAAGTTTATTTATCTAAATCTATAATTGTCCCCTTCAAAGTAATCCCCATTGACTGCAACACACTTATGCCAGCGCTTGATCCAATCCTCGAAATATTTTTTATATTTGGTTTTCGGTATGTCCCTCAGTGCTTCCTGCGATTTTTCCATTACTTCCTCTCGGCTGCTGAAACGCGTTCCCTAACTATCTAACTATCTACCTGACTACCGTAGTGGTTTTTTAACTCGATTGAACAGAAAGAAGTCACAGGGAGCCAAATCGGTGGCTGTTGGATGGTATTTGTTGCATTTTTCGTCAAAAAATTACGAATAATGTTGGCACTGTGCGACGGTGCGTTATCATGGTGCAAAATCCACGAGTTTTCTGGTCTCATAACGCTCAAATAATACTCTTTGTTTACTGTCTGGTCTTCTGGCAAAAACTCATGATGCACTACACCGTTGTAATCCATAAAAACCGTGAGCGTTGCCTTCTTTTTTGACTGAAAACGACGTGGTTTTTTTTGGTCTTGGCTGATTTGGTGAACGCCATTCACTTGCCTGATGTCTGGACTGCGTGTCGTACTCATAAACGCACGTCTCGTCTCCAGTAATGATCCTTTTGATGAATGTGGGATTGGATTCAGCGTTGCAAATCATCTATTTTGCGACATCAACACGGTCTCTTTTTTGCATGAAATTGAGGTCTTTTGGCACCAACTTTGCTGCTACACGACGGAAACCCAAATCATTAACCAAAATGTCTTGGACGGATCCCTATGCAATGTTCAAGTCCTCCGCTATCTCTCTGATGGTTAATTTGCGGTTATTGACGAACTTTTCTTTTTCTCCATCAATATTTTCGTCGCTTTTCGGTGTCGATGGTCTGCCACTGCGTTCATCATCTTCCATTGACTCCACTTTGACGACCACTTTTGAACCGCTCGTGTCACTGGTAAACGACCGTTTTCTTTAGAGAATCGTTGCGAAACACTTTTCCAACATTTCCAACGTTCGCGCACCATTAAATCCGAATTTTACGCAAAAATTAATACAAGTACGAAAACATACGTCTCTTTCTCGCATATCTTTACGACAAATCCGACTCTGTTTGCTTTGAGGGAAAAACCAAAACAAGTGTCATGGTCTCATTCCAACAGGAAGGCCTTCCTACGGAAACTAGTCTCTGAAAGCTTTACAACAGGTACCGCGAAATCTTCGACACACCTCCTCAAAAGGTTGCGGATGACCTCGCTGCTTTACGCAGCTATGTACACTCTAAAAGAGTTTCGCACCTTCAGCGCAGCCGAGCTGACCACGACAAATTTTTTCGTTCCTAAACTTCACGCAACAAACTACCTCTTACATTTTACTACCAAAACGTAAGAGGCTTGCGCTCTAAGACTCGTGCTGTCTTGTCTAAATCACACGGTCCCTCTTTCGACGTGTATGCTCTTACAGAAACCAATCTGACCCCCGATATAAAGAGCCAGGAGCTATTCCCATCTTCTTATAATGTTTTCCGAGATGACGATCACTCTCTCCCTATGTTTAATGATTCTGCCATCCCTAAAGTTGATCCTCCATGTAGATGTGTCCTACTTGCCATTCACAATAACCTCAACTCTTCTCTCATTGCTATCTCTTCTTCTGTTAAACACTTACCAACAGGTCCCTGTACGTTATGTGTTGCTACATTCTCCCAGCTCAACCTACTGAATCCTACATCCTTGCTATTAAAGCAATTGACCAACTAATTGACCTAAGTGATTCCATCGACGATATCCTTATCTTTGGTGACTTTAATCTGCCCCTGCTAAAGTGGATTCCATCGGATGATCACTTATTTTTTACCGCTTCAAACGCCAGTTCATCCAAGGAATGTATTTTCATTGATAGCATAACTGATTCAAGCCTGTCCTAAGTAAGTGACGTCCCTAATTTTATCGGTAAGCAACTAGACCTTATTTTCACTAGTGATCCTATTAACTCCACAGCAACGTTGTGCCCCTTTATCCTATCAACCGTCGACAACTTTCACCCCCTTCTTCTTCTATCATTTTTCAATAACTCTCCATCCCAGCCCACTTCTTCAGCTACCATCTATTCTTACAACTTCCATAAAGCTAATTTTCGCAAAATCAATACCTATCTTATCAAATGTTCTTTTGATTTTACCAACCTATTCTTATCTGATGCTGTCTACATTTTCTACAGTGAAATATTTAATTCCATTTCTCTCTACGTCCCTCCATGGTACAACAGAAGACTTCGCTCTTTACGAAGTAGAAGAAACAAATTATGGGCAGCTTTTCTTCGCACCAATTCTTATTATGACTACTCTAACTATCCTGGAATTTACCTGCAATTCACCCAGCTCTATAACTGCCTCTATCAGCGCTTTCTCGACACAGCGCAGACCAACCTTATCAACGATCCTAAGACATTTTATCAATTCGTCAACTATAAAAGAAAATCAGACGGTTATCCCCCCTCTCTCTCGTTCAATAATATATCTTCGACCGACCCACATATTATGGCCAACTATTTTGCAAACCATTGGCCCCTCTCTATCTCAACCTTTTGATCCCACCCTTATCGAAGAAAAGTTACACACACAAGGGGAATGCCCCCAAGTTGGAAGACCTCTTTCATAACCCCGGTTTACAAAAAGGGATCAAAGAATGAAGTAACCAACTACCGTCCCGTTGCTAAGTTTTCTCACATACCTAAAAAGTTTGAAAGTTTTTTATATGAAGCTCTAAGCCTTCAATGCAAGTCACTTATATCACCCAGTCAGCATGGATTTCTAAAAGGTATATCAACTACTACAAACTTAGTTGGATTTGTATCCTTTGCGCTTTCAGCCCTAGAAAATAGCAACGAAATTGACGTTATCGCTACAGATTTCGCTAAGGCCTTCGATAAAATATCACGTCAACTGATCCTTTTCAAATTGACTTCCCTCGGTTTTGACCTCATATTGTTATATTATTGGAGAACCGTTACTATAGCGTTCGCTTTAGGTCAGCCTTCTCAACCCCGTTTCTAGCCACTTCTGGTGTCCCACAAAGCAGCCATCTAGGTCCCCTCTTTTTTATTTTAACTATAAACGATCTTGAGAAGATTATTAAACACTGCTCCGTATCCATTTACGCCGATGACACTAAGTTCTCCAAAACTATTTCTTCACCCCAAGACTCTGTTCTCCTTCAAGGAGACCTCGATAGGATTTCTACTTGGTGTCTAAAAAATTGCTTTAAACTTAATGTCTCCAAATGCCAATCTATGACTTTGTCTCGTAAGTCCAATCAATCCCTCTCTCGACCTTATTTTCTGCATGACCAACCTGTACCCCAGGTTCAATCCCTTTGCGACCTTGGAATTTTATACGATAGAGAGTTAAACTTTCGGTTGCATATTGATGAGATAATCCTTAAAGCTAAATCATCGCTCGGTTTTATCAAACGTTGGTCTAAAAAATTTTGCAACCCTTATGTGGCAAGGTCACTTTACATTACCCTTGTCCGGACCATCCTTGAAGATGCCAGTCAAGTATGGTCCGCCTTTCAGCGAATTCATATATCCAGAATCGAGAACATTCAACGTCGTTTTCTTCGATTTGCTCGTCGTGGACTACCCTGGAGTGACCCATTTATCTTACCTCCCTATCGCGACCGCCTCAAACTTCTTAACCTGAATACCCTCGAAAAACGCAGAGACGTAGCTGACATTCTCTTCATTCATCGACTGCTCTCCGGTTCTGTGGACTGCGCTTCCCTTTACAATGCTATTTCCTTCAACACTAACCCTCGTAATTTACGCTGTCCTCGTCTCTTCTATATCCCAACCCACCGCACCTCTTTGGGCTCTAACGAACCAATCTCCCGCATGCACCGTAAGGTCAACTCAAACCTCCCCCTTCTTGATTTAACCTGAGCACTTCTCGTCTTAAATTTGATCTCCTCCACCATTCCCTTACTCCTAACCCTTACTCTTGTTAGTTTTTAAGTTAGTTTAAGCTTGTATTAAGCGAAATAAATGGGGGTGTCAGCCCCCACTAAAATAAAAATTAAAATTAAATTACTCTTGGCTACGTAACTTTTGCAAATGTCAAGCTATGACGCTAAGATTTAGAGGGAATGTCAACAACAGATTATCAAAACAAAAAAAAAAAACAGAACTCAAATCGGAACAATGGGAGCGCCACACGGTGGAACGGGAACACCGGAACCTTTTGATCAAGGTGGTATTTACTTTAAAATGATTATACCGTCACGCATAGGTCGTAAAATCACTCCTTGGTAGCATGGCCTATTCTATTCTATTCTAAGGAGCGTGAGCGCATATCAGACTGATGTTGAAGAATCAAGGCTTGATTCGGATTTTAACAAGACGTTCGCTCACGTATCATACTCTGAAGACTGCTTGTCTTAGTCCGCCGCTTATAACAAACCCGCACCCAAATAGAAGCCGCTTCTGTTTTTGAAGAAGGTCGAATAGAAAAAAAAGACAATCGCCAACTCTAGAAGCTGCTACAAGATGAAGACGTACCATATGGTTAAAAAAAATTCACTCCAGCCTCAGCACAGCAGCCCCAGATTATGAAAGAGGTCTGCGAATAGCCACCGTATGCTTCGAGGAGTCAAAAAAAATGTTCCATTCGGTTAAAAAACCAAGACATGGTGAACGGTAGGAAATTCGATACGAGAAAAGTGATATCGTCTCAAGCAGGCACCTTCAAGATGTTAGGAGCCCGTTTGTAGTCATGCACGTCCCGAGAATTCACATTGAAACTCTACTTAACTCGGCCAATTAACAATTTTCTGACGTCGCAAAACATTGCTTGCTCTGTTTAAAATTGACCTCTTCTCTAAGAGTATATTATTTTTGCCTCAGTTATCGCTTTGTTTCCACAGAATTGCTTACGTAATTACCTTGTTTATGATGGGAGATCTAAATTTACTTCTGCTATCGATAACTACCCACTCAATGGCCATTGAAACTATTTCAAAATACGTACGTAGTTCATATGAATCCTTAACCAACGGTATCTTCCATACCTACTCCATAACAGAAATCGATTTCTTTCGAATTTGTTCACCTACGTAAGTGATATTTATGTATGGGCCCCACTCACTCTACTGCCCTCCCTGTGCCAATTGCACTGTTAAATTCATCAGTATTCGATAATGACGGTAACAAATTTGAAATTCATTGAAACTGAGTTATAATAGCGTAGCGTCGAGTGTACTCGTATTGCAGAAATAATTTTGCACAGCGATATAAAAAAAATATAAAAAAAAAAAAATAAGAAAAAACTGATTTGGCACGTCGATAAGAAGTTTGGCATTTCGTCGTTATCGTCGTCATGCCACAAACGTTGATTCAATGTCAACCTTAATACATAATACATAGAAGGGAGGTAGCAGTGGAGTGGAATTCAAGACCTTCCAAAACAGCTTCTAATCAAGTGCAAGTTGTTTTGATGGTCTTACAGTTTACAGTTTACGGTCTACATAGTCTACAGTCTGTGCCGACACCACCTCACCCAGTAAATTCACCCAGTTTTTCGCGGTTTTTCTTTGTCTTTTGTTTTTCGAACGATGGTTTTGGTATTGTGAAAGATAAATTATATTTTTCGATTTTTTTTTGTTTTTTTTTGTAACTTTGGGCTTTGTTCTTGCGGCTGTAGGCTTTGTTGTTGGTCGGCAGTGTCCTCTTTTTTGTTCGTCGGACTTTGTTTTAATGATCTCGCACACGAAGTGGAGCCGCTTACAAGCACACTTGAGTCTATTTAAATGCGATTCCAGCTGTTTAGCTCGAGTTCAGTGTTCCTTTCTTTTAATGAACTTTCACTTGAAGAGCATTTTCTTTTTGTTTTGCGTTATTTGAAAAAGCGTTTTCTTCAAATACGAGTATGTCATAGTCTCTTGGTCTGGGTCTGACCTGTGGGAATGGGAATGACGACTGCTTAGCAGAAATATACACTCGAACCAATTACCCAACAATAG
This sequence comes from Volucella bombylans, assembly GCA_949129095.1. Taxonomy (NCBI): domain Eukaryota; kingdom Metazoa; phylum Arthropoda; class Insecta; order Diptera; family Syrphidae; genus Volucella; species Volucella bombylans. The sequence goes on along the minus strand of OX422141.1, from coordinate 160,627,537 downwards.
TTTCATTTTTGTCTGATTCTTTTCCCGTCTTGCTTTTCATATACGAGAATATGGAACAGTACGAGAATTGTACAATTAAAAAGTAATTTTACTAAAAACAATAGTTAACCTATTCGTTGTTGCCGTTGCTGTTGTTAGTGGTGTTACTTGATTTAAATGAAGGAAAATTAACGTAAAAACCAAAAGGTAGTTGAATAGGAATTAGGAAAAAGTTTTCTATTGTTCAACGTGTTTCTGTTCAAAAGAGCAATCTGAAAAGAGCGCAGTTTGTTCAGGTTTTGGAATGGAAAAGCCTGCTGAGACGTAACACTTTTTTGATTAATGAGTATTTGTTAATGGGTTGAAATTGTTACACGTTATATTTTGGGAGAGAAACACAATAAGAATGGGAACACCATAACTTGTCTAAGAAAACTTTTTCGAGTTATTTTAAACAAATTGGTTAAAAAAGGAAACTTAGTTCTGGTTGAGACGGGAAGTCTTGCCAAAAGCCGAGTTAAGTCCATAAGCTGGCTGTCGTTGTCCCACCTTTATTGTAATTCCGAGTAAATTATTGATTCGACTTTATAATGCAGGCTGCGATGTTTGCTACAGTCTAGTCTGCAACAGTCTTTATGTAATCCCACACAGACCCTTCATTAAATAAACAGGGTTTACAGACATCTTTCATCGGTTGCTTTTCTTTATGTGCAGTCAATTAATCAAGTCAAAGTTACAAGATCCCATTATGATAAAAATATTTGAGTCAACATCTCATTCTACTCAAAACAATTAAGAACTACTTAATCAAGTCTGGTGAAATGACTTACAGTATCATTGAGACTGACGAATGTTAAAATTATATTCAATCCGTCAGCTTTGCCGGGTGACTAATCTAATTTTCGAGAGAAGTGAGTCTAAATGTAAGCCATTTAAAATAAAGCCAACCGATCTTTTTGAAGGCGTTATGAAGACTCCTAACCACATCAAGAACATAAATAAAATTGGAAATCATTTTACAGTCAAGATCGTTCACAGCAAATTTAGGATGTTTGTTTTAGTGCCACAATTATGGTACAGAGTTCGTCGACTACTACGCAAGAGGTCTGGGTTCACAATTAGGATAAAACCAAAAATCAGAAGTAATTCATTTCTCTGACGCCAATACCACTTTCGGCGGGCAATGGAAAACCTCCGAAAGTGGAATCTTCTGCCATTCGAAGTCGAAGTAGGTCCTCTGTCACCCTTAGACTAGGTGTTGGTCTATCCCAAAAACAAAACAACCGTAGTTTTTTTAAATGCAGATTTACAAAACAGGACATACTCGAGAAAGAATAGGGTGTATCGTTAGAAACAAATGTCGGTAATAATACACAAAGCCAACACTTTAAGTCTCACAATCCAAAATTGTGATGAAAACAATAACAGGTTCGGTGGTTAGGTGGACTCAACTGTTGACGACCCATGAAAACGTGACATGTAAAGGGTGTTTTTTTAGAGGTTTGGTTTTCAAACTGGCAACACTGTTTCTACATATTGTCATTTAAAGATGATGTAACCACACATTTATGTTTTGCCATTTTACGATGAATAGATTAACGCCAGAACAATGCGTGCAAATTGTGCAAACTTATTTTGAATACCATGGTTCGGTTCAACAAACTTATCGTGCGCTAGGTCTATTTTACGGTCGACATAATCGTCCATCTGAGCAATTTATTCGGAACACGATGAATCGTTTCCGCACCATGTACACTCTGGTGGATAACACGCATCCCCAAAGACGGAAAAAAGTGCGAACAGAAGAAGTTACTGCCATTGTAGAGCACAGTGTTGAGGAGAATCCGAATGAGTCGATTCGCCATCGTGCACAGCAATTGGAGTTATGCCCATCCACTTTGTGGAAGATTTTGCGGAAAGATCGTGGCTTAAAAGCTTATAAGATCCAGCTTGTGCAAGAGTTGAAACTGCGGTCAATGGACCGAAAACATGATTCAGCCTGATCCTCATTTTCAACGCAAAATTTTGTTCTCCGATGAGGCCCATTTTTGGTTAAATGAATATGTAAACAAGCAAAATTGCCGAATTCGGTGTGAAGAAAACCCAGAAGCCTTTGTCGAGACGCCCTTACAACCATTAAAACTGACTGTTTGGTGTGTTTTATGGACTGCTTGAATCATCGGCCCATATTTCTTTAAGGACATTCTGGAGAGCCAATGGAGAGCGCTATAGAAACATGATTTCTGACTTCTTCGTATCAGTTGAATGGGATTGACGTGACAGAGCTTTGGTTTCAACAAGATGGCGCAACATGCAACACGGCGCGCGACACCATCAATTTATTTGGGGGAACATTTGCTGAGCGCATAATTTCGCGTAATGCACTTGTGAACTGGCCTCCACGATCCTGTGACCTCACACTTTTGGTTTACTTTCTTTGGGGGTATGTGAAGTCATTAGTCTCTGTCGATAAACCAGAGACGTTGGACGATTTGGAAGTCAAAATTCGCCGTGTTATTGCAGATATAAGGCTTGATAAAGTTGTCGAAAATGGGATTTCACGATTGCGCTTCATTTGAGCTAGCCGTGGCGCGCATATGCCCGATAACATATTTAAATACTAATGGCATAAAATTATCTATTAAATAAAGCTAATACAATAGACATTAACATTAGCGTCCATTGTTTTATTTCATATTGAATTTGTATACCTCTAAAAAGAACACACTTTACTTGGAATGTGAGGACACTGAACCGACCAGATGCTTCAAATCATTTAAATCCCGTGAAGACGCAGGAAGCCTATATAGCTGATGTAGGTAAATGACATCCAATTAAAGCAATTGATTGGCGAATGTAATCATGCGCGCTGCATATTTTGGTACGGATTTGTCACTTGAGAGGACACAAGCTCCATCGGCCTTGATAGGAAGGTTTCCATAAAGCTCCTAAAAGGAGCCTATGCGCAGTGTCCCAAGAACAGCAGGAAAATCTGACTTGATAGTCTTGATGTCAGAAATGGGATAGCTTCCTAGTTGCATCGGCATGTACAACTTGCACGTCATTTACATCTCAAAACAGACACGGGCTGCTTGATTTCCAAAATGGACGAAACATCGTCGTATCAATTATGCGTATCCAGCATTTTAGGATTCACAAGACCACGTGATCAGAGTAGATAGAAGATACGAAGCTACTATTATAGACGAACTCACATTCTGAGATGTCAGTTCGACCACTATCTAGTGGTAGCAAAAAATAAAAAATAAATAAATAAATGCGATAACAAGGACACTACAGCGCCCAAAAATATAGTGATAATGTGTGATGTCGGACGGCTTTCATTTAAAAAAGCGGCAAATCACGTACGAAAGAAAAGTAGCGATGTTACCAGGAGGCCACTTTGATGTGTTATATTTTATCCTTGTGAAATCACGAACAAGAGACATAGTCAAAGGTTGCTACTACAGGAATGAGGCTAGATATTTCACAAGACCTGGTAGGTTAACGAAACCCGAATCACAATGGACAATCAATGAAACATCGAAGAAGAAACACACTTTGTGGGGGAATTCGGAAAGACCAGTTCTATAGATTTTTAAATGACAAAGACGAATAGCATACAGCTGTGATGTGCTGATCCAACCAAATCAGACTGAGGAGCCAATGGCTTAGTGGAGCTGAACAAAATAAACTGGTGAGGAGAATGCACCAGCTCATCTGTTAAATCTATTCAGACAAGTTCCTTGCCTTCGAGTAATTTCATAGATATTCTCGGAACTTTTTGCATTTATAAAGGTATGAATATATGCTGAAGAGTACGGTAACTGAAATTGGGCGAATTGTTGTAATTTATGTATAATTTTCCTTGGCAAAATGGCACAATGGATTCAAAGCGTAACTAATTTCATGCACCGAGAATTCCATTCCGGGAAACAAATAGAGACGTCTTGATTGGAAAGCCCTGACAAAGTCTTGCCAGGAGCACTCAGACAAAGAACTAGTCCATTGAACTTTTTGTAACTTCCTGTGAATGAAATCGTTCGGTCTTACGAAGAAAGGTGAGTAAGCCCTTCAGTGATAAGGTGCCTACAGTATTGGCACCCACTAGGTCAGCGCCGAATACCTGCAACCTGATTCTCCGCAATATAGTTCGCTGCCACCAGTATTGCGTAAATCTCCGTTTGGAAGACAGATGCAAGCTTTCCTAACGTGAAGTGAAATCTAACGTTGTCATCATCCAGAAAGACATCAGCGCCACAACCTATATTGGTTTTGGAGCCATCCGTGAAGACCCGACTGCATTCCATTCCTGGCTCAGATTCTGACCGAAACCAGTCCTGGGCACAAGCAAAGTAGTGCGTATTGTACCAAAGATCATTTCTTTTTAGACGGAAGATGTTTTGATAGTGTAGCCCATAATATGAATATCAAGGGAGGGAGATTCATTAATGCGACTAGAGTAGAGCCAGGAGTGCTGGCCCCCATGGATCCGAGACAAACCGTTCTTTGGAGTCTGGTAAAAGCAGCAATCGCGTGTTTTTACGAAAGCTTATTCCACCAGGCAACCGACGTATAGGATATAATTGGCATTTTCATAGTCGTGTAGATCCAAAAGGCCATTCCCGTTGACAGGCTCCATGTCCTGTCGATTGCTCGTCTGCACTGCCAGAAGGCCGACAGCGCCTTAGATGCTTTCGACGTAACATGTTTAGTCCAGAAAATTTAGCTTCTTTGGAGAATTGGATGGTGAAGTCCTTAAGCACTAGATGAGTCAGATCAGGCAACTTCCTCCTTCTCGTAAAAAAACAACCTCAGTTTTGAGGGATTGACTGAAAGCCCATTACTAGAGGGCTGCCTGCGCCTTGGAGCAGACAGTCGTATGGTTGTGCATAGACGTTAAAACTATTGAGCGCGTTGAGCAGTGGTTCGACCAACATGCACCATAGCACTAGAGACAGAACGCCGCCTTGCCGGCAACCGCTGTTTACACCCGCCATCATATATTGGCCGCGGCCAGCATCCGCAATCAATGTCCAGCATTGCTTTTAGCCACAAATTAGTGATTCGTCTACGCCGTGTTGTCTGGCCGAGTTACACATGTTGTCAAAAGTTGCGTTGACGAAAGCACCTTCAACGTGGATGAAAATGCCCAAGGCATTGTCGAGTGCGCCTTCATTGCTGCCTACCAGATTCTGAAGCGCACTCTCGTAGGTAGGCGTTTTGCATCGCCGACAGAGGATGCATTCGCAAGGCGGTTTTGCGCATATAGATCTCGACCATTCTCTCGACGCTTTTCAGCAAACTCTTGGCGAGCGAGTAGTCCTCCTTTCCGATTTTAGGTATAAAGGACACTCTCACTGTTCGCCAGGGATTCGGTATGTATGCCAGTGGACATTATCTTCAGAGTTGCAAGCAGCTGGTCTATACCTTTCTGTAACATAACTGGGTAAATATCATCGGTGTCTGGCGACATGAAGCAATCAAAGGAAGTAACAGCTTCCCAATGGACTCATCCCTCACCAGAACCAATGAGATATACCAGCTGCGGCATGTTGCGTGGTTCAGCTCACTGCCAGCTTCGTTGATAGGAGCCAGTTGTGTGCTGGTTGAGATTAGGTTACCTGGGAAGTGAGACTCAAGCATGAGACGAAGAATCTCTGTTTTCGACTCAGTATAGGTACCGTCAGATTTTCTGAGTGGTTCCAGCCTGTTTGATCTTCTCCTTTTAAGGACTTTGATCAGCCTACTGGTTTCACGGATAGTTAGGATCTTTTCGCAAAAAGCTTTGTAAGAGGCGCTCTTCGAAATCCGAATAAGCTTCTTATATTCTTTTTGCTTCACTCTGTAAATATTTCAGTCTTCCTCCAAATCAATCTTAATTGACCTGTTTAGAAGTTTTCTGGATTCTTTACGAAGACACTGCAGGTCTGCCTTCCACCAAAGAACGTTCGGCTCATAAAGACAAGCTCTCGCCCTTGCCGATCGATCGCCATAAAGTGGTGTGAAATTTCTTAAACATCCGAAACCACAGCTGCGTTTGTTCCACACCCATGGTTCCTGTATGGATATTATGTGGCTAGAGTCATAGATGAAAAGGAAAAGATAGTCAAATCTTCACAGATTGTTGCAAATGAGTTAAGAATGTGATGCTAACATCATTGTGATGGAGTGAATCTTGCACTTTACACATGTGTCGGTCATTCGAGCAGAGACTCTATACTGATGACCATGATCACTATACGGTTATTGCGTCTGGTTCAAAGCTTAAGCTCTGTTTAATGCCTTGACATTTCCGAACTAGTTTAGAAATTCACGATTTCACTGAACATAATCGGAATTTTTCACTGAATCTAGTCATGGAATTGTGCAAAATAAAATCGCCGATGAGTCTCAGACTGCATTGACTTTACTTAAGGCTTTTGTTGATAAAAAAGTTTTTTGTGAGCACTGGCGGAACCGAACCCCCAAATGAAGACATTTCCAAAAAGGTTGCATTCTTGCTATTCCAGAAGCAATCGGCTTGGTCTTAGAACCTAAATGTATCAGTTCATTGCATGATTGACGATGACACCAGAAATACATACATATGCTTTTAAATGAACCCAATGTACTAGGTCGTTCGCTGAGTGTTCTGCTCAGACAAAAGACGGCTCAGACGGCTTTTAATACCGGCAGGTGCTTCATGACAGTTTTACTGAAAACATAGCCCGAAAAAAAAAATGCATCAAATTATTTACTCCACTTAGTGCGAATATTGACTCTCAATTATGTCGCACTGAAGCATTTAAAAGGTCGAAGAATAGTAACGAGCAGCGAAATTTTTTTAAGACAACCCCCGCAGGAGCAACACTCTCAAACCATAGAAAATGAAACCCTAATTATGAGAACCTATAACTTTTAGACCCTCTTCTTACTAGTACTAGTTTTGGTCACGAGAGTGGTTTCCGTGCAGCTGCAAGTGAATGAGCAGATAGAGGATCAGGTACAACTCCCTGACACTTTAACAACTGAGGGATGCCAGGAAGTTGGCAGTGGTTTCGACCTCATGTCGGGTGGTGTTGTCAGGAGGAGAGGTTTGTGAAATCCCCGTTCTTAGCTTCCATAGCTTTTAAAGATAGATCCCTTAGTACCAAAGCGATATTTCCATTAGACTTTCACTGATGTCCATGACCAGAGGCACAAGGTACTTTAATAGTGTTCTGGTTAGAAACATGATATTCGTTTTTGACGCAAATTTCTTGCCCTAAAACTTTAAGGTATGTTATGTTTAATTGCCTTATACCTAAAAGCATTGCCAGGTCAGGATTTCCTTTTGTCCACAGCTCCTCTGGTGTGTTACCATATTCGATAAATTAAGTACGCAGCCGTTAAAGCAGTCTCAGCCAGAAAATAATTAATTAAAAAAAAAGGCATACGTACAAGGAATTTTTCTTTTACTTTGAGGTTCATCCGCACTGCCATGCCATTTTGCCCAGGTGCATGCGATACCGTCCGCTAATATAAGTAAGTAGCTTTGGCTAGCTATAAACTCTTTGAATTGTTTGTTACAATACTCTGTGCCGTCAGCGGCGGTGCGAAGAAATTCTAAAGTGCAGTCTTATAAAGTCTGGGCAAAATACTTAAAGATTTCAAGGATATTTAATATCTTACAGAGTACACAAACACCTTCCAGCTATATACGAGGGATGTCTGAAAAGTTTCCGAACAATGATACAAGACATTTTATCTCAATTTTTTTTTTTTTCTACATAGTCTCCTTGTAACTCTACACACTTTTCCCAGTGATGCTCCCATCTCTCTAACCCATCCAAATAGTACTTGGCGTTTTTCTCTGCAAAATAATTGTTCACGAAGGTGATTGCCTCCTCGTTTGACGAAAATCTCTGTCCTCCGAGCGCAGTTTTTAGATGGGGGAACAAAAAGAAGTCGATTGGGGCTAGATCTGGTGAATAAGGCGGATGGTCAACCGCTGGGGTGTGAGAACACGTTTTTGGTCTAACGTAAGCAAACGCGACACCCAACGGGCGGACGCGGACAGCTTTCTCATGCCTACGAGTACATGGCCCGCTATGGCACACAACTGCAGACAACTCCGAAGGAAGTCAAACAGTTTTGGGGAGCAAGCATTCTACTATCATTGCTGGGACTTCCACGTCTTTGGATGATAATGGCAGGGATATCTTGCACTTAGAGCTGATACTATTGCGAGAGACAGGTTTTACCATCTTCGGAACAATTTGCAGACAGTGGATGAAAACTCTATATCAGACGAAACAAAAGCAAATTACCGTTTTTGCAAAGCGAGGTGTGATAGAGGTCGTGCCAAATGTCTTCAATATGAAAGACCTACAAATATCAGCATTGATGAGCAAATTATCCCAATTGAAGGCCATGTAGTAATGCGACAGTATATAAAGGAGAAACCTAATCCTGTAAAGAATTTTGTAATGACATCTACTAGTGGCTTGTCATTAGACCAGAGAGGGACACAAATAACATCTAACAAGGTTCCTGCACCCGAGAAGCTAGATTTTTGAAGTAATGTATTGTTGACTTTATCTGATTCCTTAGCAGAGAAAATTCATATTTATATGTATCGATACTATACCTCTTCTAAACTTGTTTGAATTATTACTAAAACAACGGAGAATTCTAGCCTCTGGGACTATTATGGCCAACCGAATTCCGAATATCGTGCTGTTTGACAATAGACCAATTCATTTCATATCTTCTGCTCAGGGTGTCAAGCCTATTGATAATTGCTGTCGTTGATCTAAAAATGACATGAGGTACATTGATATACCACGACCACATGCTATAAAAAAATACAGTGAGTGTATGGGTGGTGTTGATCTGCTGGACCGGGTGATTGCAAAGTACGAACTGAGGCGAAGGACCAAGAAATTGATAATTAGACTTCTGCATAATTTTTTTCGATTTTGTGACGGCTTATTGTTGGATTCAGTATAGAGAACATGCAAAACTTAACGGATAAGAGAAAAACGATCTCTTTCATTTGGACATAGTTGAACATTTGATACACTATGGAACCAACGATAACGCAACTCAATCTGATGAACTGGATAAGGTCAACCATTTACCTAAGATGGCTCACTGTGATTGTTGTTTGCTTAAAACCCAAGGTATCACTGGTGATAGCTACCATTATTTTCAATGCCAAAACCTAAAAGAATTATTTTTTAATTTGCTTATGTCTCAAGGAACAGAAACTGGCAAAAACTCTTAAATTAAAAACTTATTCTTACCTCGGGACTGAAGAGGTTAAAAAAAAAAATTACACTAAGAAACTTGGAGTTCTCGAGCACCCCATGTAGTAAAATCGTTTACTTAATTTAGTGTAGGGTTTCAGGGTTAAATTCCTTAAAAGTGCCCAACATAACAATAATGTCACATCCTCTAGAAATTTCTCCCCCTATTTGGGTATTTCTAAATATTTCATAAAAAAAAAAAACGTCCTGTGACATAAAGACATAAAGGGTACATAAAGGCGTACAACATTTTAATTTGTCAAAGCAAACAATGTAATGAAAATTGATTTAGTGGGTTGGACTGATGTCATCTTCATTTTTGATATTAAATCTGGTGATTTTTTTTAGGCAGAGAAATTTTGTACATTCCTCATTTCTACTTTCGATAAGACCAAAACACAAGACATATCGCAGTGAACAAACACTCTTATCTTCTCCTGGCACTTAGAGAAGCAAGTTCGAATGAATCACACAGACAGTCAAGTATACGTACATGATATTTCTGATACTACACGTGATTATCAGAAAATGATATCCAGCACCGTTTCAGTCATCGAAACCGATAACAAAAATTAAGAACTTTGCCAGGTAAAAGACATTGACTTTCAAGTTTCCCAATTGCCGCACTTGATAGCATAGTTAGCACCATCTAAATCAAATAGCGGTAGTGGCGGTTTAAAGCTCAAATCTCCATTGCATAACCGCTGATCGTCAAGGACTTGGAAGTCGTGTCTGGCACTTTGTTGCAAATTAAAAAATTTATCTTATTTACTTAGCCGCGGACGCTGCAACTGTTATGATAAGATTCGAATAATTGGCAAAATTAAAATAAATTAGCACAATCGCATGATATTGGTTCCGCTAAATTCCACTTGTGGAGGGTCTTGGCCATGCCTTTGCCATTGCCTTTTTATCGCAAGTAAAATTCTGACACAAACTGGAAGTCGATAATGGAAACGCACTGAAATTGTACGTAAACAAGAAAATTTTCAAAAACAGAATGAATCATGTAGAAACGTTAGCACAAGTGTGAGTTTTTCTACAATACTAACGACAATGAGAGAAACCATTCACGATTAATTGTCCTCAAACCCGTATTGGTGGTACACCCATGGTGGCAGCCGATAATATTCGTACAAGAACGCATTTTTATACCGCAGCATATTTCAATGTTTCAGCAATAAATGTACGCATAGATTTCTTTCAGTAAATAAAACAAAAACAAAAATCGCTCTAGCTAAACGCTTTGAATTTAAATAGTCAATTTACATTCAAGGAAACACACAATATGCCCACACACATTAGCAGAAATTGACTGATAATGCCAGGAGTACAAGTGCTCGTAGATACGAGTACTACTACTCGCATGACATGGATTTGTGAATAATTTCATGGAGACAATGCGGCATTGAATCAGTGCATATGACTAAGTGTCAATAATTACTTTAGTTCAATAGATGTTAAGTACGAGTACAACACGTACAAATACCCGTTTGTATAATTGACCTGATAAAAGCGGCGATAGTTGTGGAATGCAAAAACACTGGCGTTGGCATATTTATTATTGTCAACAATAAACATAGGGAGCCAGCAAGAAACAGGTTAGCAGGTTGCAGTTCTTCTGATAACGATATTGGATGCAGTCCATGGACCATGGGCTTACTTCTAATTTTTTATTATTGACTTTCGGACTTACGAAAAATACACGTAGATACGAGTATTCAAGCTTGTGTGATTTGTATGTTGACAACAAATCGCTTCCCATCCTGGATTTGAACACATTCTTTATTACTGTTGGGGTGAGTATTACCCCGTGCTGGTTTGCTCGATGATTTTTGGTTCGACCGAAATTAATAAAATAAGTTTTTCCGTTGGATAAATCTTTAATTCTTTGATCTGAACAGTTCTTACCTCGATGAGGTCAAAATCAAGAAGAAGGATATAGGCAATTACAAAAGGTGGCTAAGCGGTTTCCGATCTCAAATAGATTTGTACAGCGACATCTAACAATTCAAAGTAAAATATCAAGTAATGTTAAGGCACGTTCATTGTCGTTGACTTGAACATTGCCGGCCGCCTTGCAGCAGTGGCTGCAAAGTAACAAATTCGCGGTTTACTATTTGAATTTCGGAAATCACTTTTTCTAGATACATACTTAAATTAAGTTTAAAGTTAAACAAAAAAACAAGATTTTTGAATTTTAATTACATCAAGTAGCGAGCCATATTTTCTTTAATCAGTGCAATATCTAAATTCTTAAGGTCATATATAATATGAACGAGATTAACAAAGTGTTTATTATGTATTTTAGATAAATGTGTTCAATTTAAGAAGTTAAATTAAGAGGTTAAGAGTTAGTCAATATGCACAATTTTGCAATTGGACGCGTGATGAATCCATTCTGAGTCCGTATATGGACCACTCGAACTCGACTATCGAAACCCGGGTAAACCTTTATAATCCGTCCGAGTCGCCATTCATTTGGAGGAAGGCCCTCATCTTTTATTACAACCAAATCATCAATAGCTACAGCTCGCTCTGGGAACTTCCATTTGTATCTTTTGTTAAGTTCTTTGAGATACTCAGCTTTCCATCGGCGACAAAATTGATGGTGCAATATTTTTACTTTCTCCCATCTTTTGACGCAATTTAGTGATTGGCCATCAAGAGCAGGCTCAAGGGGACTTAACAACGGACCACCCCGCAGAAAGTGACCAGGTGTCAACGGAAGTACGAGTATCCCGTCCGAGTTTTCGGAAATAGGTGAAATGGGGCGTGAGTTTAAGCAAGCTTCGATTTTGGCTAGAAGCGTGGCGAATTCTTCAAATGTAAATTTATTGGTTCCAGCCACCTTCCGAAAATGAAGCTTGAAGCTTTTAACTCCGGCTTCCCAGAGACCACCCATATGAGGCGCACCAGGAGGAATAAACTTCCACTCCAAATTCTGATCCATATATCTTTGTAATACTTCAATGGAGATGGTTTGAATAAATTGCTTAAAATCATTTGCAATGACTTTACTGGCTCCAACAAAGTTAGTGGCATTGTCCGAAAATATAGTTTTCGGTATACCACGCCGAGAAATGAACCGACTAAAGGCTGCTAGAAATGACTGCGTTGATTGAGGTCATTAGTTGCTTCTAAGTGAATCGCCCTTGTAGCAAAACAAACAAATAGACAGACATATGCCTTTGTTAGTCGACAGCTCCGCCCTAAAGAGCTACGTATAATGAAGGGACCCGCAAAATCGATGCCCGTATTGGTAAACGGTGATGAAATTTGAGTTCTTTCTAATGGTAATGCACCCATTATCTGCGTTTGTATTTTCTTTTTTTGAATGATACATGTTTTACATGAACGAATGTGCTTTTTTACCAGGTTTTTCAATTTTGGTATCCAAAATTCATTCCGAACTAGGCGAGTTACCAATTGATTACCACCATGAATTGAAATGTCATGAACGAATTTTACCAAAAGAGCAGTAATATTCGCTCGATACGGAAGAATAATTGGATATTTTTCATTGAAAGATAACGTAGAGCAGGTAAGCCTTCCACTTGACCGCATGATTTGGCTTTGGTCTAAAGTTGGATTTAAATTCGCCAATGGACTTTTCTCTGAAATAGGTTCATTTTTCAGTAGAGCTAAGTATTCGTTTCGAAAATAAAACGTTTGAGTCAACTTAATTACCAAGTTCTTGGCGTTAGAGATTTCCTTTTGAGTTATAAGGCCGGTTTCGTAAATGAAACCATTTCGAAACCTAGGACTTGTTCTGTGCCAAAACCGTAAAATATAGCATATGACGTGCAATAACCTAGACCATGAGGAAAACCTTTCAACTATTGTTTCAATATTGGGCAAAATTGTAAAAATTGTAAACTGTAAAAATTGTAAAAAAGATCCGTTGGCGATCCGTGGCAGCATAAGCTCGTTCGGAAGCGTCACAAAACCCGTGAATTTGTATAAAATCATTCGGACTGTAATGAATCCAGCGTGGAACTTGAATCTTTTGTATGTCAGGAAGTACGGATAAGAACGTTTTCCAGCGACGACACGTAAGTGGCAAAAGAGGTTTGTCCCAAGACGTCCCGTCAAGCCAGATTTGCTGCATAATGATCTTGGCGGTAATAAGTACGGGCGCTAGCCATCCTGCGGGATCGAAGAGTTTTGCTATCACTGAAAGTACTGCTCGTTTTGTAACCAATCGATCTTCTTCCAATATTGAAAAAAAGAAGTGAAAACTATCAGATCTAGCATTCCACTGAATCCCAAGAGTTTTTGATATACTTTTGACTTCAAGTTTAAGAAAATCTTGGCTGTAGAGATGAGAAGCAGGGAATTCCTTAATCAAGTCCAAACAATTGGAAGTCCATTTCCTCAAGGAAAATCCTGCTGAATCCTGCAGAATCTATCAATTCTCTTTGCGCCTGGGCTGCTGTCTCAACATCATGGGCTCCTGAAAGCACATCGTCAACATAAAAGTCATTTTTGAGTATTGATGAGGCAATAGGAAAAGTCGATTGCACGTCATCTGCAAGACGTAGAAATGTACGTATTGCTAAATATGGAGCGCAGTTCACGCCAAAGGTGACCGTCTTGAGCTCATAGTCGTGAAAAGAACTATTACCATTATCGGATTTCCAAAACAAGAGTCTCTGATAAGACGAGTGTTCAGGATGAACAATGATCTGCCGATACATTTTCTCAATATCGGCGTTAAAAACGTAACGATAGAAACGCCATTTTAAAATGAGGGTTGTTAAATCTCTCTGTAGAACTGGACCAGTATACAACATATCATTAAGACTAGTACCATTGCTTGATGGACAAGAAGCATTAAAAACAACTCGGACCTTTGTTGTAGTACTATCTGGTTTTATAACCGCATGATGCGGCAGATTGTAAGTACATAGCTGCTGGTTTTTAATAATGTCTTCAGATGAAACAGCTTCCATATGACCAAGTGTGACATATTCTTGGAGGATATTATGGTAATTTGATCGAAGGTCATGATTTTTTTCCAACGACTTCTCCAAGCGATGGAGTTGCTTTATAGAATGATGTCTTCAGTGTCCCAGGGAAGGACTTGGGGTTTTAAATTGAAGACGAACTACGTAACGCCCATTGTCGTTTTGAGTAGTTGTATCGGTGTAAAGATTTTCGCAATAAATATCCTCGCTTGATTGCGGGCTTTTCTCAAATATTTCCTCCACTTCCCAAAATTTTGCGATTTGTTGATCTACCGAAGTTTCACAAAAATGGGATAGAAGTGTCGAAAAAGAATTTACACGCTCTTGCAAAAGAGGTCCGGAGAGTACCCATACAAAAAAATTGTATTTTGGGCTACAAGAGATCCTAAAATATTGAACTTCAGTCCTTCCAGTACAATGGAAGGATATAAGTCTGAACCAATCACCAGATCTATTTTCGAGCTTTCATAAAAGTGGGGATCTGCAAGTTCGAATTCTACAAGTGACGAAACTTCTTGTTTATGTATCACACATGATGGCAAATCGCCTGTGAGGCGTTTCAGAACTATTGCATTGGCAACAATTGTGAAAGTTGGATCATATTTGGAACCTATACATATAGAACACAGCTTTGATGCAGTTGCCGTAACCACTGCGTTCATTCCAGATATCTGGGCTTGTATTGGCTTGACGGAGAGATTCAATCTTTTCTGAGCCTTTTCGGATATGAAGGTAACCTCTGAACCTGTATCTATGAGCGCACGTAGCGTAAATTTACTTCCTAAATAATGGACTTCAATCAATGCCGTTGCCAAAAGAATTCTTTTATTATTACAAGAGAAATAAGATTGAACTTGATAGGAATTTGAGTTCTCAGTGGACTGTATAGTCTGAGATTGGTGAACGGATTGTATTGGACTCACCGTTCCTGAAGTTGAGGGAACATTTTGAGATGTATTGATAGGCATCACATGCAAAAGTGTATGGTGCTTTTGTTTGCACTGCATGCATGTGTGCACACTTTTGCAATCCTTTGTTAAATGCGTAGAAGAGAGACAATTTGTGCAATACCCTAACGAATTAACCTTAGAAATTCGATCCCTAATACTCAACTGCAAATAAGTTTGGCATTGCCGGATAGAATGAGAACCATTGCAGAGTTTACAAATAAATTTGTTTGATTTTGAATGGAAAACTTTATGTTTTTCTTTATGGCAATAAAGATTTTGGGTTTTAGCTCTGGCTTTTAGGTTTGATGTCGGATACTGTTTCGAGCACACGATAACGGCTGGATAAAAACAAATTCATTTCACTCCATTTCGGTATGTCTCGTGGTTTCTGAATGGATTGTTCCCATAACGCAAGGGTATTTTCGGGTAATCGATTTGAACATAAATAAACAAGTATAGGATCCCAAGTAGTCGTGGATACATTATGGGCTTCGAGAATCGATAAGCAATCTTTGATCTCGCTCTGAAGATCCTTAATATTTTTACCAGTTTCTATTGTAATCGCATTTAAATTAAAAAGCTTTTTTAATTGACTGTTCACTAGAATTCTCCTATTCTCGTATTGATCCGACAGCGCTTTCCACGCTAATTGAAAACTATCTGCTATTAGAGGAAACCTTGAAACAATGTCATTTGCTTCATTCTTGGTTTTCGCGCGAAGGTGAAATAATTTTTGAACCGCACACAATTTCGGCTGGTTTACGTATACTGCCGTAAACATATCTCTGAACGACGGCCAAGTGAGATAATCGCCATAAAATATCTCAGTGTCACAAGGTGGAACCTTTATGCACTGCTCTGGGTTGGAATTTGGATTAGATACACTTGGAAGACCGTCTTCTTTGATAGTATTTAGCTTCTTCGAAGTTTCAATAATTTCACTCAAGCAATCAATGTAGGTACTAGAAGACAACCGATATTTAGCCTTTATTGCGTCAACATCGTCATCTGGTTCGGAGCGCAAGTAATTGTTATAGCATTTTTTAACATCGCACCATAATTCTTTTAGCTCGATTTTACGTGCTTCTAAAGAACTAAGTGAAAAGTCAACCACCGGAATTTTTTGAAAAGCAGACTGAAATTCTACAAGCTGATCAGCTGCAACGATAAAATTCTCTAGCTGAGACATAGTCTTTCAATTTTAGAGAAAACCTAGCCCCGAAAATTAATGGTAAAAAGGAAAACCCGTGTAAGTACTTTGTTACCGATAGTTGTTCATTCACTCTTCACGTAATAAAAGATTATATTTGTTCACATTCATGTAGAATACGAAACTCAAATCGAATTTGAATTTTTTTTTACATTCAATATATATTGCACTGATTATTATGAAATATGCACGCACCTGTTTACAATTGGATCCTTTTGTTGATATTGTTGATATTTTGTTCGTCTCGTTGATGGGTTCGTTGTCATTGCCTTCGGTTTTCGATTTCTTTGACTTGTTGTTTTCTTCACGTTGCGCTTAGTGGCATCAGTCGGCTCTGGGGGCTGATAAGCGATAAGAATGTTAGCACAGCGACGAAGTTAACACCTCGTGGAATTGATTGGCTATGTCACAATGTATAATGGAGAACACGTTGAATCTTCTTGTGTCGTGTACGTACAATGGATGAAGCACAAATTGAGCGATTAGGCGATTAGGTTATGGCGAAGAGAATGCCTTTGTATGGATTGCTGGATATGTGATTTAAGCTGTCGATCGATGGATCACGCTGCAAGTCCCTTATATGATCTTTTGCTAGACTTTGGACAATCAGTTGGAGTAAGATATTGAAGATCTTCTATGTTGATGATGGCTCGGAGAGAGATTTGTTCAGACGGTGGATCTGCGACGAGTGCGACAAAGCTTGAGAGATAATTCTTCGAAGAGAATATGATGTGTACAATCGACGATCGATATACTTGTTTGTATATAGAAATTGGATTCTTTGACACGATGCGGCCGATGTATATTCTCACTTTTTCCTTGAAAATTTCATACTTTGCGAATGAAAATTTTGATGAGTATTTTCTGGCTTGAATGGACCAAATGTTGGGGTGAGTATTACCCCGTGCTGGTTTGCTCGATGATTTTTGGTTCGACCGAAATTAATAAAATAAGTTTTTCCGTTGGATAAATCTTTAATTCTTTGATCTGAACAGTTCTTACCTCGATGAGGTCAAAATCAAGAAGAAGGATATAGGCAATTACAAAAGGTGGCTAAGCGGTTTCCGATCTCAAATAGATTTGTACAGCGACATCTAACAATTCAAAGTAAAATATCAAGTAATGTTAAGGCACGTTCATTGTCGTTGACTTGAACAATTACTCTGTCCTATATTAAACAATGCACGGAAAATGTAAATAGGTAGTGTTTGTTCATATCTGACAGCACTAACTGACAATTTACTTGAAGTGCCTCGTAACATACATGAGCTGTCCGAAATATTGTAGTTAAAATCTAAAGTGTGAACTGACAACGCTGAGTCAATCCGTCATTAGCTTTTTATTTTACTCGTAAAATGATATTTATTCAACAATACCTCCATGGAAATTTAAAGAACCCGCCAGGAGTAACCAAGACAGAACAGAATCAGTGATGTCACTTAAACTACTTAGTACATCTGGCATATGAACTCGTATTTAAATCATATATTACTCGTATGAGTGAAGGAGAGCCTTCAGGAATAGGGGAGATCGTATGCAGCTATAGCCTATCTGGTGGACAACCTCTGGCGACAATGATAGAAGTTTGAAAGCCGTTTAACATTGGGTATATTGGGTATATTCTAAGAAAAAAATCGTTCGACAATAAGTCTCCAATGCTGACATCACTTATCGAGGATTGACGCATGCTAACGGAACTTGCTCAATTAATACTAATGCCAGAAACTTCGTTGATAACTTTGTTTTTAGAAGAAATACTACCCTTTGCAACTGCATTTAAATAAAGTTGATATCGTGTTAGGGTCTTCAGATATTTAGTTTCGAAGCCTGTTCCATTTTTCTTGCCCATGCTAGTTTCTGACTTTGAGGTCACTTTTTTCCAGAAAATGCCTAATTAACATATCGTTTTACTATTTTTTTTTGTTATGAACGTAACAATAATAATAAAAAAAAATCATCAATAAGTTTGCAGAAAAACCAATAAAAGCTAGTGAATGCTAGTTGTGCATCTTTTGACAGTTACTTACCGAAGTTTTAGTCATTTTGAACGCCCAGTTTTTAGTTGACAGTCGTTTGAGTGAGTCGATGTGAGTGTTTTTTTGTGAAAATGGAAAAAATTGAGTATCGGGCTGTTATTAAATTCTTGTTTTTGAAAGGCAATATGCCTACGCAAATCAAAAATGAATTGGACTCTGTGCATGGGGACTCTGCACCATCATTTACCACAGTGAAATTTTGGGCAGCTGAATTTAAACGTGGCCGTAAGAGCTTGGGAGATGATGAACATTCAGGACGTCCAAAAACTGTAACCACATTGCTAAAGTTCACCAAATGGTGTTAGACGATCCCCGAATTAAAGTGAGAGAGATAGTAGAGGTTATGAAAATGTCCAAAGAATTTGTTTGTTATATATTAAATCAAGATTTAGGCATTAGAAAGCTGTCCGCGCGTTGGATGCCGCGTTTGCTTACGTTAGACCAAAAACGTGTTCGAATGAACATTTCCAACGCTCTGTTGGTGCGGTTTAGGCGCAAGAAATCCAAGATTTGGCGCCGATTAATTACTGCAGATGAAACTTGGATACATCATTATACGCCCGAAACAAAAATCAAAAAAGTCAAAACAGTGGACTGCAATGGGCGAGCCAGCTCCAAAAAAAGCAAAAACTGTTTGTTCGATTGGGAAAGTGATGGCGACTGTTTTTTGGGATAGTAAAGGAGTTATATTAATCGATTATCCTCAAAAAGGAAAAACCATTACAGGAGCATACTACGCATAATTACTTGCCAAGCCGAAGGCAGAAATTGCGAAAAACGGCCATATTTGCAGAAAAAGAAAATCCTGTTTCACCAAGACACTGCGCAGTCTCACATCTCAGCGGTGGTCATGGCGAAAATCCATGAATTACGGTTTGAACTGCTTGACCATCTGCCTTATTCACCAGATCTAGCCCCAAGCGACTTCTTTTTGTTCCCTCATCTAAAAACTGCGCTCGGAGGACAGAGATTTTCGTCAAATGGAGGAGGCAATCGCCTTCGTGAACAATTATTTTGCAGAGAAAAACGACAAGTACTATTTGGACGGGTTAGAGAGATGGGAGCATCGCTGGGAGAAGTGTGTAGAGTTACAAGGAGACTATGTAGAAAAATAAAAAAAACTTTTGAGAAAAAATGTCTTGTATCATTGTTCGGTCGGAAACTTTTCAGACAACCCTCGTAAATGAGGGCAAAACCAAATATATCCAGAACAGACACAGAACATCAAAGAATTCGACAAAACGTCACAATCGACAGCTATAATTTGGAGGAAGTAAGGAACTTTATCTACCTTGGCTATGCTATAAATTCTGCCAACAACACCTCAGCAGAAATAAAACGAAGAATCCTCTTGCCAATCCGTTGTTTCTTTAGGCTAAGCGGGCAATTGACTAGTAAGGTCCTATCCCGAAAAACTAAAGTCCTACTTTATGGCGCTGAAGTATGGATTCTATCGAAAGCAGATGAAGATATTTCCCGTCGTTTCGTGAAAAAATTTCGCCGAAAAATATTCGGTCACGGTTGCGTTTTAACTACTTTGGAGGAGATAATTCAACGACGAAGTATACGAGCTGTACAACGACATTGACCTAGTCAGAAAACTACGCATCAGTCGCCTGAGATGGTTAGGACATGTACATCGAATAAACCCCAATGCTCCGGCCCGCAGAGTCTTCGAATCCATCCCGGAGGGACAACGCAGTAAAGCAACACCTCACCTTAATAGAAGGCGGCTTCAACTGACTTGGAGTCGGAGACCGGGCAAACTGAAGAGGCTTATTAGTTGAGACCCAGTTCCACCCAGAACTGTAGCCCCACCTAAGTAAATAAGTACTTAAGTAAGCAACATACGAATACGCGAAGCCTCAGAATGCAATCAATTCGTTGATTTAGAACTTTTATTAAGAAATATTCGCTTCAAGTTCCAACGACTGACACATTATTTATAAGCGTGGGAAAGTGATAAATTATTAGCAGAAATATCAACGTCTTAAGTGACAAACAAGTCGCTAGTTGATTTCTGCTCGATCTGCTATGAGTCAGTATTTGAGACTGCATTCTTCACTTCATTGCTGAGTTCATTTGTTTGTGCCTTGAGTTACTCATGCTTGCTAAGCTAAGTAAAGCTGAAGTTTGCCTACTTGTCTTGTTTGTTTCATGTTGACGTCAGAATTTAGGATGCAATATTTGCCATGATACAGTCACATGGTTTTATCGATTTCTTACATAACTGCTGCCATAAGTATTTCAAAAGAATTAAGTCAGCAGTATAACAAGTACTGCCCAAGCTATCCAGTCACCATCTCTAGATTTCGTTTTTCTTATTCTATTTCTGTTCTACAAAATACAAAAAAAAAAACCAATACACTGCTTAAAGTATCTGTTAAGTATTTCCAATTTTTATCGATTACCCCTCTTTCCTGAAAAAAAAATCAATTGCTTGTGTTTCCTTTAAATTTCTTAAGTCTTGCACTTTTCTTCCACAATAAAACCATAAAACCGACAAGTGAAATATGAAAAACTGCCTTCAAGAGCTTTTGAGAATGCTTAATCAGTATTTATTTTTCAAATAATAATCATCAATATTGACCAATCAGCATTCAAAGTCGTTTCCTTTAAATCTTTCCATCATACTCGTACAACTGCGACAATAATAATTGTTTACGCATACCATTTCGTGTATCATTTGTTGACAAACAATCGTGAGCCACATTGGCAATTTTATTGGTTTCTTCGTTGCCACGATGAATGGAATTCTCAGATATCTGCTCTGAATTGCGAGTTGTTTATTTTTCTCACATCAGCGCTTATGCCTTTAGTAGTACCCCGTTGGTGGTTTCTGGTTAAATTCAGTTTCAGCATCCAGAAACGCGGTCTCACTTTAAATTCCTCAACAATGTTTGTCTAAATTAAACATGTAATTTGACATAGTGAATGCTTTGGTCTATGAATTACAGTAGACTAGAGCTCAATTTTAGACTCATAAGACGTCGTCGTAGTCGTCTTAGAAAACAATACGGCTTTCATATAGTGTTCTTCTATAAATTGTAAAAAGATTGATGCTGTAGCCATTAAAGGTCATTTCATTTGAACCATTAATTAAGCCCATCGACATCAGTGCTGCCCTACGAGGAAAAGAGTTCTCTCACACGGTAGCCATACGTATCTGAACAGTTGTTGTCAGTAGCCAGGCAGTAAACTATGCGCGCGGTACTCAACCCTTTTAGGCAGTCTCTCCCTCCAGCTTGACACCCAATATTGTGATGGGAATGGTGTAAAATTTATTTTTATTCAGATACTCGTACTCGATATGAATTTTTGCTTCGATTTTTCGTTGCCAATTCAGCGAAAAAGTCGATGAAATGCCGACTGAGCACCAAACGAAAGTCCAATGTCAAAGTCCTACTGGAGTGGTTTAAGCTGCAAATGAGTGGAAAGCAAATTGAATTCTACTGATATCTGACCAATTCCACCGACCAACGACTAGGAGGATACACCCTCCCAAACCAACTTCAACCGAACGCGACGTGTGGCTATATATTTTAATTAAATAATTAATTTTGTATTTTCTTTCGCTCATTCTTTGGTTGTTCTACTTCTCTTTTTCTTTTTTGCCAATTAACCGAGGAATGACGGGGTTACACGAAATGAAGTCAACACTGGCGTACATCAAACGTTTATTGCCGCCAAGTTTCACTTTGACATCATTTTTCCATTTTTACTCAGGAGACATTCTAAACTTTGAACATGTGTATCTATTGTACTTGTATAGGAGTATATGAGTACGAATAGTTTACGTACAGTGATGGCTGGCACTTTCGAGACTACAAAAACTTTGTAATTAGAGTTTCGGATTTTGAATTAACAGCAGACGGGGAAGAAGATAGGCGGGATCATCACACGTGACACTACTTAAAGTTTTTTGAGTAATTAGCTCGGCTTATTAAGTGGTGCAGCTTTAATTGAAAATTTTAACGGAGGGTGTGGATTCCAATTGTTGAAGTTTCAGATATCATCTGGAACTAGCTGTGGAAATGTCAACACTTAAGTGGTGCACATTGTGCGGGAAATATTATCCGACGGTCGAATTTATAATTGAGTGGCCATTGGTAAGGGGAGAACGAGTGAAATGTAAGCATTTATCCAAAGTTCAAAAGGTACATGACCTCGTAAGGAGGTCTAGTGTAGAATTAGACACCCTAAGCTGCATCAAAAACACTCAGTTTTGTGTCATCGATAGCTGTTTAAAAAAATGGGTGGAACATGCTTGTTTTATCGAATATGAACATCGATATCGCATCAAACTACGAGTAAAATGCGATTGTTTACCCTTGTACCCTTGTTCCAGACAGACAATCCAAGTTCATTGAACTCGTATTGTAAACCTAAAATATCAGTTTGCTGTGCATGTAACAATTGGGATGATTAGACCACTTAAGTTTTGCGGTCAACATTTTCCATTGATATCATTGGTTGCGACGCATGTTCTTCGTCATATTCGTAACAAGCGGACTTTACAGAAAATATTGATTTATTAGAAAACTAAGTACTAATACGATTCACAAAGTTTTTGAGAAAGAAAAACTTACAAAAACACTTAACAGAAATCTATGAGCGTTAGTAACGTGTTTTATTATTGCATCGGCGGACAAAAACCCCAGACAGATTCACATCTATTCTAGAATAATGCGAAACGACAAGTTTAGGATTCTAATATAAGGTTTGGCGAAGAAACTAACGATAACAGGCATCAGTCGAGGAAATAAACTAACACAACTTAGATAAGGAATGCTAAATTTGAAAGAATCAACACAAACTGCCATAAAACAAGAGTAAGAAATAAGCGCGCAAAGAACGGTCAAACGTGGTATATTAATATTTTTAAGATTGTGGGACAACGAAGAAACGGCTCGCAAGTGACACATATTAACGCGGAACAACGAAATTTGCAATAGATGGAAAGAGAACCTGTTACGAAACGAAGAATTCCGGTGCAGTACGAAGAGAAAACGATACAAGGGCTTTCTCTCCGAAGAATGGGCGACAATCGAAAATCCTGGATTTAAATGGCTCGGAACTTTGTTTAATAAAATGATGAGAAACCATCGGATGCCTAACTAGTGGAGAGTGATTGTTCTACGCTATAAAAGCAAATGCGTCACGAGAAATTGAAACAAATGCCGATCTATTAAAAACATACGATAAAGTTCTAGACAGTAGACAACGCAGTATTATTATATTCCATTGCAGTCAATCTGGCTTTTGGGAGGGAGGTCGACATACGAGGGGCGTTCAACATATTTTCGGTATCGGGGTGAAGCTCTGGTTGTATATATAAATTGAATCAAGTAATACCTTTATTTTAGTGCATTCATGTAAAATTTCATATAAATGTGATTATTAATTCGCGTTTTATCTCTAGTTAAACAGAATCATAATGGCAACTGAGACGATGATGGTGAAAATTGAGCATCGCGCTGTAATTAAATTTCTCACTAAGCAAGGAAAAAGTCAAAAAACTATTCATGAAGAGATGGTGGCCTTCATTATCAATTGTGCAAAAGTGGTCAAGTGAGTTCAAGAGAGGCAGAGAGAGCATTGAAGACGACCCCCGCTCCGGCGCCCCGGCTACTGCTTGTACGGGAGAAAGCATCAAAGAAGTCGAAAAACTTGTGCTTGAGGATGCCCGAATAAAGGTGAAAATGATGGCAGAGATCACCAAGCTTTCAATTGGTACCATTCACACCATTCTTCATGACCATCTTAACCTTTCAAAGGTCAGTGCAAGGTGGGTGCCACGAATGCTCACAGCGCCTCAGAAAAAAGTGAGAATCGCATGCTGTTGTAGAGAGCTTTTGGAGATGTGTAGTGAGAACGCGGACGGTGTTATGGATCGAATTGTTACTGGGGACGAAACATGGGTCCACCACTATGACGTTGAAAGCAAACAAGAGTCCATGCAGTGGCATAAAAAAGGAACAGCCCCCCGAAGAAGTTCAAAGTCACTCCGTCTGCCGGGAAGCTCATGGCCACAGTTTTTTGGGACTCAAAGGGAATCTTGCTCATTGAGTACAAAAAAAAGGTGAAACCATCAACGCCACATCCTACGCTTCCACTTTGCATAATTTGCGGGAGGAAAAAAGACGGGGTAAACTCGCAGCGGGTGTGTTGCTTCTTCATGACAACGCTCCTGTTCACACGGCGCGAGTTTCCAAGGCTGCTGCGCGAGATTGTGGTTTCGAAGAAATCCAACACCCACCCTATAGTCCAGACCTTGCCCCTAGTGATTATTTCCTGTTTCCGGATTTGAAAAAATGTCTTCGTGGAAAAAGATTTTCGGATAATGAAGAACTCAAGTCGGCAATAAATGGGTATTTTGCAGAGAAAGAGGAAATTTATTTTTTTGAGGCTTTAAAAAAGCTTATCTCAAGATGTAACAAATGCATTGATGTTAGGGGAGATTATATAGAAAAATAAAAACAATTTAAATTGCATCCGCATTTTCCTTCATATCGATACCGAGAATATATTAAACGCCCCTCGTATGTACGAGCCTTCCGCGAAGCCGGTTAGGTTAATGAGAAAAATGACATCTGTGATTGAGGCAATAATTCTATACATATGTTCATCAGTATAATTAAATAGGTGTCAACGCTAAGCTAACAGATACTAATTGTTTTAAATAAGTTATGAGTTGTATGTATGATATGAGTATTCAAAAGGAATTAACCCATTGACGTACCACTATACACGTGTCCAACAACTCAAATCAAATTGAGATTGAAATGCAGCTTACAAATGTACGAGTATAATATGTATATAACTGGATCTTCTAAACCTCATCATTTGTTTCGACTTTAAAGATTAACTTTATTTATTATCCATTTTAGTAGGATCATCTTTTAATCTGGTTAAACCCAATAGTTCACTAAGAACACTCGTCAATTTAACGTAGCTATGTTACTCGTATAACGTTCTCAAAAACACATGGCGGTCATGTCAACCGGTTTGATCACATTGCATTCGGCACAAGACACAGACTCAATACTTTAGCCAAAATCGACTCAGACGAATATCTTGCTTTCGTCAAAGTCGATATACAGTAGGTCACAGTGAAAATGGCCCACACCAGCCAAAAGTCTTTTTCTTAGAAAAATTTAAGAAAATCAAGAAAAATGTAAAATGAAAATGTTTATTTTTTCAAACTACGAGTATTATATTCTTTTTCAACAACAATAAAAAATCAAATAATTCCATTACAAAAACAACGAAAAACAACTGAAAATGGCCCAGTTTACCATAAATTGCCAAAAGTGTAATAAATGCTTGTTTTTTGAATACAGCAGAGCCTCGATAATCCGAACACATAAAATGAACCATATACCCTGTTTGGACTAGCGAATCGTTCGGATTATAGTATGCAGACATTTTGAAAGCATTTATCGAAACAAAACAAAGTTTTTCGTAATTTTAAAAAAATATTTTAATAATGTAAAAAATGTTAAATATGCAATACTCGTACACTAGCTTCTGCCCGCGACTTCGTCTGCGCAGGATTAGTACTTCGAGTAGCCTATTTTCTTTTCCTAGGTCCCA
Organism: Volucella bombylans; assembly: GCA_949129095.1. Lineage (NCBI taxonomy): Eukaryota > Metazoa > Arthropoda > Insecta > Diptera > Syrphidae > Volucella > Volucella bombylans. The sequence continues at coordinate 160,601,524 of OX422141.1, read as the reverse complement.
TCTATGTTTATACCAAAATTCATCAAAATTGATTCTGTTGTTTAGGCGTGAAGGCGTAATAAACAGACAGAGTTACTTTGAGAGGCCCTTGTTCTATGTTCTATGTTGTTCTATGTAATGAATTTTTGATGAGGATTCATAATATGCAAAATAGGTAGTTACTGCAATACACTTCTGTAAACTACGCTAAATGTTTTTTTTTTTGCTCTGCATAAACATGCAGATTTTACGATGTAGAAACACGTGACCATGCTACGTAGAGTTGACCGTGGGAAAGACGTGGTGTGTACAAATGTATTCCTGCTACCTTTAAGGTTTGACCCTGTGATTTATTGACAGTCATTGACAATGCAACTTTTAATGGTAAGTTATTTCGTATGATTGGGATGCGTAAGTACTAGGTGGGGTGAGTGAAAAGTAACCTCCTTGGGAATGAAAAAAAAATTTGTTTTTAATGTTGAACTAATTGAACTAATGTCCTTTCTTTCAAAGTTCGTAGAAATGTTGAGTTTGTTATTCACAAAAATAAATGTTGGGGTGTTCCAGGCCTCCGTTCTGTCTCCGATACTTTTTTCAATTTTCATCATTGATCTCTTGTCTGCCACTTCTAATTTCATGTATTCCTTTGCTGACGATAGTACTCTCTTCTTTTCATATTCGTTCCCGGACTCACGTCCCTGCTTTACGGCCGTAGAACGGCCCAGCTCATTAAGTTCCTATATCAATAGCATTACTAATCGAGGAACACCCTACATATTGACATAATAGGTCTATGTGACGTCATTACCGATCTTTAAGAGCCATCAACCGTTCTTCATTTATCCAGCATCCAGCACAGCAAACACCTTTAATCCGAGCAAAATACGAGTGGCTGGCTTTAATGCAGATGAGATTCGATTGCAGTAATTTCTCGTCGAACTTAGTCTTCAATATGTCTCTTGTGACAAGTCCTGCTGAAATCATATATCCTCCAGACCTTCCAGTTTCAATCCATTCCAAAAAGCGCAAGTGCTCTCCATTGACTGTAACCAACTCACCGCTATAACATTCAAAGTAGTATGATCCAATGACACCTCTGACAAGAAAACCACAAAGGAGTAAACATATTCGTACAAAATGGCTATTTTAGAACACCGTTCGCATGAGCAAATGCGGAAATTTTGTTAGTTACCTAAACCATTTAAGTCAAAATGTGCCTCATCACTGAGGATGACTTTGCGGTAAAAATCCTGATCTTCAATAGAATCCAATCAGGAAAAGTTCGGCGTGAACGATAGACATTTGGCTTTGGCATTTGGGTCAATACGATCTTATACGGACATATAGCCAAGCCTTTTCACAAGATACAGGGACGTTCGAGAGATGATCAACTCTTGATAGCGAAGCGAAATCGGTTGGTTTACTGACACGCATCCAGGCGTAATATTCTCTTCACTTCTAGTGTTTCCCTGTCTCATGAGAGAATAAGTCGATTCGATTTCTTTTACTAAACGCCCGGGACAACCGAAGTTGCGATTAACACACGTAACATAGTCGTGGCAGACCATGAATTTTGATAAAATTTTGATTTGTAAACGTTGTTAAAGCGTTTCCATGATTAAATGGTAGACAATTTGCAACATAAATACTAGGCGGAGTGAAAAGTAACCTCCTTGGGAATGAACAAAAAATTTTGTTTTTAAATGTTTTTTTATTTTATTCAATATAGTCCCCTTTTAGCTTGATACACTTATTCCTGCGATTTTCCAACTTCTTGATCCCGTCCGAAAAGTAATTTTCCGAAAGGTCTGCAAAATACTACTCCGTGGCGTTGATGATTTGCTCACGTGAGCTGAATTTTATATTGATGAGCCATCTTTTGAGGTTTGGGAAGAGATAATAGTCAGAGGGAGCCAAATTGAGCAAATACGGTGGATGCGACAATAATTGGAGCCGTAAGTCATTGATTTTAGCCGTAGTTGAGATGCTCTTGTGCGCCGGCGCATTGTCTTGCAAAAACAAAATTTTTTTTCGCTTAATGTGAGGCCGTTTTGCAGCGATTTCGGGCTTCAGTCGCTCCAATAATGCCCAGTAATACTCGCTGTTGATGGTTTTTCCTTTTCCGAGGTAGTCCACGATGAATATGCCATGACAATCCCAGAAAACTGACGCCATAACCTTTCCGATCCATCGAGCCTCCCTCGGCCGCTTCGGAAAACTTGTGCCGGCTTCAGTCCATTGCCGGGCACTCATTCTGTTCTCTGGTGTGTAATAGTGGATCCAAGTTTCATCAACAGTTACCAATCGACGCCAAAAGTCCGCCCAATTCCACATCAGCAAGTCCAAACGCAGGATAAAACTTTTTCATATGCAGAATATTGCCCAAAATATGGCGTGTGCGCTCAGTACTAATCTTTATGGTATCTGCTAGCTCGCGCACCTTCACTTTCCGGTCAGCCAACACCATTTCATGTATTTTTTTGACATTGTCCTCTGTAACCGCATCGGGGGACCTGCCGCTGCGGACTTGATCGGTAGTGGAGTTGCGGCCACCACGAAACTCTCGAAACCAATATTTGACGGTGTAATCTGACGGAGCATTAGCTCAATAATATGTATCCAACTATTCTTTTGTTTCCTTCGCCGTTTTGCTTCTCAAAAAATAATGTTATATGAGAGAACGAAAATCGTTTTTGTCCATACTCAACATGATGCCAAACACGTCAACAACAATCAGCTGTCAAAAAAAAGCTAAAGACAGTATCGCACTGAAATTTGGCGTGTCTGCCTAAATATTATCGGACTTCAAGGCACCATAACCTTTTTTACAGTAGTAGCGCATTCTGGCGGTCAAGGAGGTTACTTTTCACCCCACCTAGTATAAGCACACTCTCTCTTGGCTTCGTTAGTTAAGATTGTGGCCTTCACAATATTCCTTCCTAGTTCTGTGACTCGCAACCGAGTACCATTGCATAATCTTGGTGCGTTTAAGTTGCGCATTAACAAAACGGGTATACCTACTTTTAATTTCAACTTATGGGATATCACCCCGGATAACTCCAAAGAGTTTAGGAATTTTACGGGAGATCTCGTGTGTCATCGGATGACATGACTGTGTCGATGGAGTTGTACGAGTACACTAATGCTTCGGTAGTTATTTCGTCCAAGATATTTTTAATATCTCATAGTCTCATTTTTTGGTGCCACTATGGTTCTTTGTGTTGCAGATTTGGAAAAACTTGAGCAACAAAGTCGTCTTCTGACTCCACAACATGACAAAATTGGTGTGTAAAACGAACCATACCTTCTTGGTCGGTTTCAAGACGGCCTTCACCAATTTCTAGCAGTTTTTAAGCATATGCTCCTGACTCGACATCGCTGAATAAGTGGACTCGCATGGTGAGATAAAGCTTTACAACTTTGGTCCACTGGTATGATACTTTCAGACATGCGTTAATTTCGTCTGCTGCAGTGCCTCTCTCGATAACAGGTAATGTCTGTCTAAAATCCCCTGCCAATAACACTACCACACCTCCTACCAGCGTTTGTATGACATAGTGCACTCGTCCCCCACGATCAGATTACAATGTTGCAACAGGGCGTCGCAGGCGCCGCTCTTGCTGATGTTTCACGTTGGGGTTTTCTCGCTGGCCAAATTAAGAGGTAATTTAAAAACTGAGTGTGCCGTCCGTCCACCGCTCAGTAATGTTGCGTCGATCGCAGAGAAAGCCACAGCTAATGCAACGTTACGATCCCTATGGATTTTTGCTAGAAGCGAATTACGCAAAAAAGTTTTGCCTGTTCCGCCCGGGGCATCAAGAAAAAAAAGGCCGCCTTCACCACGCTCAACTCGTTGTAATATTTTGTCATAAATGTCTTTTTGTTCCGTAGCTCGGTTCAGTTTCGCTGATCTGAGCATCTAACAATGTGGTATCGTAGCTTAGCTCTTTGACCAAAATGGAGATAGCTCTCCACGACGCTGTGGTGTAGGCATACCGAAGTCGGACAACTTCTTTCCGGAAATCGTTATTATTTTGTCTTCAATAAGACCCAGTGCTTCATTGAAACATAGATCCTTTCAAATCTATGCAAGATATCTTCTAATAACGCAGTTTTATACCTATCCAATAATTGAAGAGGATGGGATAAACCGCAAGTGCATATCAATATGGCAAATAGTTATCTTATTTGCGATGGAGAGCGGCACAGCAAGGCATCCCAATGCTTGTCATCTTCCAACAACCCCAACTTCTCACATGTTTGTTGAAAAGTTTCTAGTTCTTGGCCGTCAACTGTTTTCAAATCCAAAAAGTTTGTGGGTCCCCGTATTGTGCGAATATTTGGCATGCAACCCACTGTAGTGTTCACTTTTTGTTTGGTCAGTGGTATGACGTTCTGTTTGAAATAGGTTCGATGGTTGGGCTTCCAAAAATGCATGAATTCTTTCCGGCTGAAAATATGAACTCAATTAACTCAAAGTCGTAACTTTTAAAATATCTGTCTAAATAACATAATGTAAAAGACAAAGTTTATCCACTTTAAATATCAGAAACGATAAAAGTATTTGTTTTGATAAGAATCAATTTGTTAATTCAAAATGTGCATTTTGGAAATGCCATTGTTTTTATATGAAATATCAAATCGATTCATAATTTTTTGGCGATATTGCTTTACACATCAAAGATAGATACATATATATATGTTGTCGCGGACTTTTTTGTAGAACTATTTAAGAGATACATTTCCACCATACATTATATTCGTGTAACTCTTACGGTTTTTGCAGCGCACGTCAGAATGGCTCGCAGATGGGGCTTTCTGACTTACGTGCCACTTATTGCTATACCACTTTGATCAAAAAGTGGAATAACCACCGTGTGACGCCCCCATTGTTCCGATTTGAGCTTTTGTTAAGTTGGTAAATCTGTTGATGACATTCCCTCTAAATCTTAGCGTCATAGCTTGACATTTGCAAAATTCACGTAGCCAAGAGTATATCTATCCCTGTGTGTGTTGGCGATTTTTTACAATTTTAGAAATGGATTTAAATTTGCAACAACGAACTTGCATTAAATTTTGCGTAAAAAAATGGATTTAATGGTGTGCGAATGTTGGAAAAGTGTTTCGGCAACGATTCTCTAAAGAAAACGGTCGTTTACCAGTGGCACGAACGGTTCAAAAGTGGTCGTGAGTCAATCGAAGATGATAAACGCAGTGGCAGACCATCGACATCGAAAACCGACGGAAGCATTGATGGAGTAAAAGAAATGTTGGTCAATAACCGCAAATTAACCATCAGAGAAATAGCGGAGGACTTGAAAATTGCCTATGGATCCGTCCAAGACATTTTGGTTAATGATTTGGGTTTCCGATGTGTAGCAGCAAAGTTAGTGCAAAAAGACCTCAATTTCATGCAAAAAAGAGACCGTGTTGACGTCGCAAAAGAGATGATTTGCGAGGATGAATCCGATCCCACATCCACCAAAAGCATCATTACTGGAGACGAGATGTGGGTTTATGAGTGCAACACGCAATCCAGACATCAGGCAACTGAATGGCGTTCACCAAATGAGCCGAGACCAAAAAAACCACGTCGTTTTCAGTCAAAAAAGAAGGCAATGCTCACGGTTTTCATGGATTACAACGGTGTAGTGATTTTGAATTTTTGCCAGAAGGCCAGACAGTAAACAAAGAGTATTATTTGGGCGTTATGAGACGTTTGCGTGAAGCAATTCGCCGAAAGAGACCAGACAACTCTTGGATTTTGCACCATGATAACGCACCGTCGCACAGTGCCACCATTATTCGTAATTTTTTGACGAAAAATGCAACAAATACCATCCAACAGCCACCGAATTCATTTGGCTCCACTACGGGGAACGCGTTTCAGCAGCCGAGAGGAAGTAATGGAAAACTCGCAGCAAGCACTGATGGACATACCGAAAACCGAATATAAAATATTTCGAGGATTGGATCAAGCGCTGGCATAAGTGTGTTGCAGTCGATGGGGATTACTTTGAAGGGGTCAATATAGATTAAATTAAGGTGGTATATCCTTATCTTTTCGGATAGTTAGGCCGAGATCAAGTCCCTGGACTCAGTCTCATTAAATTCTAAAACCGCCCTTGAATGCCGATCATCTCTTAGGGAGATGGCAGAGCATTTCAACCTTCACGTATGTTGGGTGCCGGGCCACAGAGACATTCCAAGGAATTGTAGGGCTGATGAACATGCCAAAATTGGAACCACTCTACCTATTCTACTGGAAAAGGGTAGTATCGGTATACCTATCGCTACGTGCAAATCAATATTTAAATTGGATGCTAATAAAAGAACAGACCTTAGATGAACTGTTGGACCAACATGTCTACGACTAAACAGACCTGGCCAAAGCTGGATCCGAATCGCTCTAAGAGTCTGATCCTTCTAAATAGTAAACATCTCGGCGCCATCATAAGTATCATCACTGGACACTGCCTCATAGGCAAGCACGCAAGAAGGCTTGGCGCCTTTACAAACGATTTCTGTAGAAGCTGCATGGACGAGGAGGAAGAGGAGACAATCCTCCACCTAGTTTGTACATGTCCAGCTTCCTCCCAGAGAAGAAAACTTCACATATGAGCTTTCTTCTACAACGACCTAAAGGATCTCAAAAATATAGACGTAAACAATCTCCTACGCTTCATCGTAAGCTCAAACTGGTTCCATTAGTAAGAGGATCATAGATCCAAGTGGCATCACAATGGGCCAATAGGCGTGAGTGGGTTGGTGTTTCCAATGGCCACTCTTACCTACCTGCCTACCTTATTTTTTTCTACTTTGTTGTTTTTATGATGGAAATACAAATATTATCTTTTGTTCTGTTAAGAATTAACATTTTCGTTTCTCATCTTGCTTTGTTTCCTTGGAATTTTGCAAGAGAAAGGATTTGGGTTGCTGTGACCAGCTGTATCTCGGATACCATAATACGAAAGAAGGACTGTGAGGAAGTTTGCCGCCGAATAGCTACAATTGCAAGGGACTACAAGTCATTTCTAATCGAGTCACCCAAAACCTCTCGATAAGTTCTATGTTTCCAGTAACAAGCGCAAAAGACTAGTGCCTTGAACAAAAAATTAAGCATTACTCCAGGACAACGGCATTAGAACAAATATAAAAAATATAACAGTGAAACCAGATGAGTCAAAAAATATCGGATGAAAAAAATAGAGATGAAAGTAATGGAAAGGGAAACGGCATAATTGCCCATGCCGACAAATACCGCAAAGATTGTTTTACCGAAGAACTATCTGCGACCAATATTAAACATGAAAGAGACAATACATTATACGCAAATGTTGAAATAACGGATACAATCTTAAGAAATGTAATAGAAACTCGTTAAAGTGAGCAATCAATCAAATAAATGGTTCAGTAAAGAACTTCAAATTCTAAAAAAAAAATACAAAAATAGAGAAATACCACAATGCAAGAATCTTGAATGATGAAGAAAGATGGGGTGAAAGCAAAAGCGCAAGAAGCCACCATAAAGTTCAAATTGATGAAGCAAAACACCAATTTATAACTCGAAAAATCAATACAGCCAGCGAACAGATACAAACGTGGACAACTATAAAATGTTTGGTGCTGCAATAAAACAAAATAAAACACCAGTAAGTAGTGCTATGGTATTTTCGGTAACACTAAGTACACAGATGATAAAGAAATATGTATCAAACAAATTTAATGAGTATTTCATAGAAAGTATTCCAGGAATATGTGAATAATACGAGTATAACACAATATGAATGCAAATTTGAATTTCATCAAACCACATTAGAGGATTTGAATATGCCAGATCATGAAGAATAAGGCTGATTTCGAAAAAATGAGTCCAAAAATAAATGTTGATAACTGGAGTGTACTCGTATTAGGTAACACATTGCTTGGAGTTTCCGATCTCATGTGTTTCCAAATCAGTGATAACACAAATGGAAAAGCTTCAAAATACGAAAGAGTGTGAAGAATTCCGTCCTATAAATACACTAAGGCCATTTGACAAAATCCTGGAAAGTCTTGTTAAACTTATATGAAAACAACAATATCTTTTCGTGTTATCAATCTGGATTTCGAAAACATTACTCATGTGCAGCATGTGCAGCCGCAGTAAATTTCGTAGTAAACAAGTGGAAACAGCGTGGAAATAAGAAAAACACATTAGCACTATTTTTGGATTTCAAAAGAGCATTTGAGACGATAAACCGAAATATTCTATTAGAAAAAATGTCAGTGCATGGTATACAAGATAAAGAGCTAAAATAGTTTAAAACATTTCTTTCAAAGCGATCACAAAGAACAAAAGTCAACCGAAAACCGGCTAATTTAATAGAAGTGGATATTGGAGTTCCACAAGGTTCAATTCTAGGTGAGTTGCTTTTCATAATTTACATCAATGATATGATAAACAAGGTGGTACTTTATGCAGACGATACATTTGCTTATTCCAAAGGAAAGGACGATAGACAACATTAAACGAACACCAAGTTTGTTAGAAATGAACAAGCTTCAATTAAAGCGACATAAAACCAAAGTTATGGAGATGGTATTGGTAATTGAAATTAATAATAAAAAAATTGAAAATGTAAGACAAGTCAAGTACCTGGGAATAATTATCGATGAGCAGCTTAAATTATCTGAACACGTCGACTACATTTGAAGAAAGATTGTTTTTTTTAAAGAGAATATGAAAAAAACTGGATTGTCTGACAGCGGTTAAAGTACAGGGTGCGCCATCTGGAACCTCTTTAATAACTTTGACAGCCGATCGGATGCAGATTTGGAAACATCAATTTAGTACAATTTCAACCACGAATAACTTGACACCGAAAGAACGCGCCGAAATAATGACTTTTACATTGAAAAAAATATTCGCTCACTTGTGTTAACTCAGTGTCCTTATCGTGGAAAATATCGTGGTCGCAATTCGATGTTTGGTCTCAAATTTTATTGCGCACGGGTCTTAAGAAAATCGGCAAGAACACGTTATATAGCGTCTACTTCATCCCAATGAAGCTGTGTTGCCAAAAATTCAAATATCTCCGTCAATCTCAGCTACTAAACATCAGTGTGACCATTTTAAGGAGGATTTTGGGGCAAGACCTTCACATGTTTCCATACAAAGTGTAGTTGACTCATTCGAATGATTGAAACTGAGCCGGATTTTTCGAAGCGAATTCTGATGACCTATGACGCTCATTTCGCTCTTTCTGGTGGAGTAGATAAACAAAATTGTTGCTTTTGGGGAATCGATAATCCGCACATAATTCATGAAACATTATTTCACGATGAGAAAGTGATAAAATGTATCGGTGGATGGTGGCGCACTTTGTGTGTCTGCAAATGGCCTGCAATACTTCTGGCGCGCCATAAGTATGGCGTGCCAAACAAAGAGCTTTTTGAAGCAATAATTTCCCCACCGACGTGTGGTGTCGAAACATGGTGACATGGACTGGACTGCAAGGTCTCCAGATTTGACTCCTCCGGACTTCTTACTGTGGGACTATTTAAAAACCAATTCCACCAATCCGAAGAATCTAAATGAACTCAAAAACAACATTCGAGCCGAAATAACCGCTACATCACCTGACACGTTGACCGATGTTATGCAAAATCCTAGAAAAAGACCCCAACTTTGTATCGCCAATAAAGACGGCCATTTAATCGATATTGTTTAGTGACCAAATAAGAACGATAGGAAAAAAAATTAAATAACACAGCAACGGTGTGAAATATAAAACTTATTCTGCTTTATTTTGAAGCTACGTTCATGCCATTATGTGTGGAATAGTACATCATTCAAATGTGTGTTTCGGCTTCGCTGGAAGTGCCTCAAACCGTCGGTTCAATTTTTGATAGTTCGGCCCAATGTTGGCCTCGAGCTTGTCCAAAATTGTTGGCTTGTTAGCGTAGACTAAGGACCTGATGTAGGCAAAGAGAAAATAATCGAGTGGTGTTGAGTCGCATGATCGCAGCGGCCAATCGATGAATGCTCGCCGTGAGATGACCCAGTCGCCAAATTTCTCCTTCACTACTTCGAGCGTTGCGTCGCTTGTATGGTATGTAATGCCTTCTTGTTTGAACCACAGCTCGGATATATCGATGTCATCGAGCTCTGACCACAGAAAGTCGGTTAATAACGCTCTATACCTGAGACCATTGACGGTAACGGTATCTCCTTTCTCATTTCGAAAGAAATAAGGTACGATGATGTGGCAATTCCATAAACCGCACCAAAAAGTCAACCTTTGTGGATGCATTGATGCATGGCCGAATGTGGATTGTGTTCGCTCTAATAACGCCAATTTTGCTTGTTGACATAGCCGTTGAGCCAAAAATGGGCCCTACCCGAAAAGATGATTTTTTAGCCAAAATTAGCGAAGTCACGGCGTTGTCTATGGTCGTCCGGCTTCAATTCTTGCCTTATCACAATCTAATATGGATGTAGGCCCAAATCCAACTGCATGTACTGAGGTACGTACTGTTTCACAGTAAAGACGACCATCATTCCCCTGTCAGGCGGAACGAAACATTTTCGACAAAAACGGAAACAACTTCGTCCACCATGCTAAAAAGAGGTCTCAATAGCAATTTCTGAATTAAATATAAGGCTACAGAAAGGCGAACTTGCTGACTAGTTATTTGAATTAGCGGATGTTGCAAACATGCCTAGAGAATATCGTCCGCCCCATCCTCAGATAGACCCTTCTATCTCTCAACTGTGCAGACAATACCGAAATAAGTCTCCCTAGCAAGTCGTGGCATGGGGAAGCGTAGAAGCTCCATAAATTTATGTAATGACTCCAATAGACATTTGATGTCAAAAAGGGATTTCGACCAGGCGACTTGCTGTAGTGTGATTTCTTAAACATCGTTCTTGAAAGAACTGTGTGAAACTCGTCGGCCAGTACCGAAGGAAAAATATTTTAAAAGTCTATACGACTGCTAGCATAAGCCGGCGATATTTAAGGTGGGTTTTAGTGGTAAATGAATGTAAAAGATGGCATATGCTGTCAAAAGAAATAAAACCCAATGGAGAGGAGGCCGCAACAGGATACTAGGTGGTAAAATTCTTTGTCTAACCGGCATCCGCTGTAAATTTAAACAACGATAGAAGTGTTGAGATTCAGCAGAGAATCATTCTTACCATCCGTTGCTTCTTTGTACTAAGAATCTCTTGTTGCCACATATGCAGCTTCTGACAAAGAAATCCTCTTCACAGATTGCCTCACAATCTAACTTCTTGGGTCGGAAATTAGATCTGATCTTTACATCCGACACTATGAACTGTCTTGCTCTGGAGTGTGAACTTCTTCTTTCGAAATTAGACCGTCTCCATCACCTCTCCTCGTTATTTATTCATATGATAACAATAATGCCGTGAGGCTTTCAGAAACTTCCTTCCACTTCGATTTCCGTAAAACCAATTACACTAAGCTCACTAATTATACTAATACATCAGATTCTGCTGTAGTTATCTTCTACGATAAGATTTTCCACTGTATAAGGCAAACTACTCCTTTTATTCGGCGCAGAAAACCTTCGTCATCTCCTCCCAGGTATAACAAAGAACTTTTTATACTTCGTAATAAGAGAAACAGGTTATGGCAACAAAACGTTAAATCTGGTTCTGACTTTGGACCAACAAAACTACCTCCTAGCTTACAATCACTTCTCCCCACTTGCTGAATATCGTTACCAAAGATATTTCAGCCAAAGACAAGCTTCCATCATCTCAGACCCCAAAAAATTCTACCAATTAAATCCGATTGCTATCCATCAATTGTCAAATGCTCTAATATGTCTTCGCTAATCTATTTGCGAACTTCTTTAGTTAATCGTTTTCGGCCCAATCTGATGATCCCGATCCAGAATACTTTTCTTTCCTGAACAACTGTTGTCAAATATCTCCCTCGTCAGTTGAAATTACCTCATCGCAGTTACTAGACAAAATACATAAACTGAAAGACGATTTCTCTCCACGTCGTGATGGATTGCCCGCAGTTGTCTTAAAAAAATGTGCTGATAATCTAATTAATCCCCTCACTAGTATTTTCAAACTATCTTTGTCTAAAGGGCTCTTTCTTCATCTATGGAAAAGCCTATTCACGATATCACCAATTATCGCCCCATTGCTAAACTTTTCTGCATCTCCAAGATTTTTGAAAGCATTGTTTATGATGCACTATATTTTCAATGTAAATCTATATTTGCAACCAACCAACAAGGTTTTCACAAAGGCGGATCAACGATCACCAACCTCATTGAGTTTGTTTCTAGTTCCATAGCCATAGAGCAAGGGAAACAAATTTATGTAATCGCCACGGACTTCAATAAGGCCTTTGATAAAATCTCGCACAAGTTAATTCTATTCAAACTCAAAGCCCTTGGTTTCGAACATAGACTGACCTCTTCGATTAATTCCTACATTAAAAATCGCTCCTACGAGTATATTGTTTATTTTCGCTCCCATTTTTCTGACCCAATTCTCGCCACTTCGGGTGTTCCACAAGGCAGTCATCTCGATCCATTAATTTTTATTTTAACTATTAACGATGTTGTTAACGTCATAAAGCACTCCCACATATCTATCTATGCCGATGATATGAAAATCTATAGACAGCTCTCAAGCCTCTCTGACTCTCAACCTTTACAAAATAATCTTTATAGATTCTCAATATGGTGTCATAAAAACTTTCTCGAGCTCAACATAGAAAAATGCCAAGGCACTTCTTAATCCCGGAGGCGTTTGACACTTCCAACCCGCACCTACTATTTATCAAGTCAAGTACTTCAATGCGGGACTTGGGTGTCATTTGTGATACAAAGCTCGCATCCATACTGACTCCGTAATTAGCAAAGCTAACTCCGATCTCGGATTTGTTAAACGATGGTCAAAAGAATTCTCCGACCCTTATGTCACCAAATCCCTGTACATAACCTTTGTTCGTCCAATTCTCGAGTACGCCAGCGAAATATGATGTCCTTACTACGATGTACATATTCTGCGCATTGAAGCTGTCCAACGTAGTTTCCTCCGATTCGCATTACGTGGGCTACCATGGACTGACCGCAATATTCTACCCCTCTATGTTAATCGACTAAAACTACTCGGTCTTCTGTCTTTGGAAAAACGTCGAGAGTCCGCCGATATTCTCTTCATCCACAAACTTTTAACCGGCATCATCGACTGTCCATAATAATACTCTCCCAAATCCCATTTAACAACAACCCGTGTCATTTAAGATCTGTCCACCTTTTTCGTCCGAATAATCACAGGACAACTTATGGTCTCATAGAGCTACTGTGTCGTATGCTACGTGAAACAAATCGGATACGTCAAGTGTTCGATTTCCACTGCAGCAGTCCAGCCCTTCGAAATTCCCTGAATAACCATTTTTCCCGTCATTAGACCTTAATTTAAGTAGACATAGTAGTTATAAGTCATAGTTTTAAGTTTAGTTTGTTAGGTTATATGTTTGTATTAAACATTTCAATAAACTGTCCGGGGTTGACCCGAGCCTCAAATCAAAGGCAACTGAGAAAAGTTCCTCTCACGAATAATCAAGACAGCACAGACCTTTATCGTTCAATTCATTCAGTGAGACGAAGGGAAATGGGCTTTATTTACAGCGGATGAAGTGGACTTTGATTACTTTGAGGAAAAAAAGTTATTCGAGTGGTTTTTAGTCCCGTCTGTGTAAATGGAATTTGAACAAGAATATATTAAGTACATTGTGCAAGGAATATTATAGCTGCGAACTGTATGGGCTACACATCGAGATTGACCTGGTCAGAAGAACTGGAATTTGTCGGCTCTGATGGCTAGAACAAGTTAAAACACGGCTGAACACAACGGCTTTGCAAAAAAGTGTCTTCGAATCTATTCGAGAAGAACAATACGGCAAGGGAAGATCTCGCCTTAGGTGGATCGCTCAAGTGGAAAAGAACCGCAGACAGATTGATGTGCACAACCGAAGATAATTTGCGCAAGATCGCCTAAAGTCAATTGAACTTAAATATAAAAGTAATAGCGGCACTATATTACTCACTGCTACAGCGATGGACACCAAACTCTTGAAGACACTAAAAAGAAACAAAATGCAACCTACTTCAGTAGAAGAAATAGGACTCGATGCACGTAAACAATAAAAGGAGCCAGCTCTAGATGGTTTGAGATAATGACTCCTTAATTAAGGGTAGTAAAAGTCAAATCATGGATTAGGCATATGTATATCGATAGAGATTCTTGAGTTAAGGTATGAACGTGCAGAAGAAGCATTGTATACGAACTAAGAAAGGGAAAAAAGCTGATCTTACGGATGCCTAAGTCAGAATGGACCACGAGATGTATCAAAACGCATGATAGCGAAGGCCTATTGAAAGCAAAAGACTTTCTCAACAAATTGTGATTTCAAAAAGTCAGTGGTTTGAGTTGTTGTGTAGCAATCGTGTTTGAACACATCTCGTCCGGATCAATGTCATCCATATTTTGAAAGTACTAGTAATTTTCTTCGACCATGGCCCGGTATTGATTTCCATGGACCGTAAATTAATTTTATTGACGAGATCGCACATAGTGTTTGTTGGCTTAAATAATTCGAAAAACCCGCAGTATTTTGTGCCAAAAATAAAACCGTTAAAACTTTAAGGCTTCTTGTACCCGACAGTGTACACAGTGTTGGACGAAGCCCAAAGGAAAAATAACTTACATGAGAAACTCAATAGCTGGTATTCCATCTACAAAGACGGTCGTCGGAAAATCCGTTCCGAAGAGTAATAAAAGCTCAAGTTCGAAGTAGAAGCCGAAGAACTCTCATATCAGTATTGTGTCCCGCTTTTTACGTGCGCTGTGATGTAGCTTACCAAACTGCACCACAGTGTGATCTCTGTTCCAATCCGTTATTGTCCATTGGTGTTTTGTTTACACAAGCCCAAGACTGGACAGCAATTCGATTTTTAACAAGTTTGTGGCCCGGTCTGAATTGTGCATCTGTATTCTCATATTGCGGGCGATTCCAATATACACAATTCTAGGTGGCTTCGACATTTCGGACAGACAACATCCAACAGACGATGTGCTGTGATTTTCTTCGCCAAAAAGAACCTAACCCATCTTCTCAATGAGTCCGCACGAACTCCTGATATTGATAGTAATGTCGCTTACCGAACCAGAAAAAACTGCAGCGCCTTTCATAACCGTGTAAAGTGCCAAAATGGCAAAAAAAATACTACAGTTCAACGGGTAGTTTAAATTGTCGATCGTTTATCAAAAATATTAGATATTCTGCCCCATCTCGCACCCCAATTTTCTTATAATAATATTGCAGCAGTTAGCTCTTTGGACAAAGCCAATCTTGTCCGGCACACTTCCCAGGTTGTGTAATGTCCCAACATACATAAATCCAATTATCTTCCCTCCTTCTAAACGATTGTTCTCTCATGCTGGGAAAACTACTGCGGAAGCTTTCTCATCAATCCTTCTTATAAGGACTCTTTCCGAGAAATTACAAAATAGCATTTGTCCAACCTGAAAAGATGAATCTTCTTTTTTCTCCATCCACAGACTTTTCTTTCTAAGGTCAGGCAACCGCCGACAAAACACCCAGCTCATGAAATATCTCGAGCCACGAAAACTTCTCAATGAGTGATAGTACAGTTTTTGTAGCAACTAGTCCACTGGTGGTTTGACTGCATGTCAACACGCAAATTGGAGACCAAGTCTACACCAATGTGGTGAAAAAAAATGTTTGCACTTGACATACAAAGGCATTTGATAGAGTTTGCGTCAGACTGTTTTGACGGAAATGTGTTTATTTGGGATCAACGAATCTCTACTCCAATATTATATTTTCGGAATATGCATAGACTAATATACACAAAATAAATGATGATGTGACCCAGGGCTCCGTTCTGTGTCCCATACTCTTTTTTTTAATTTTCATTAATGATCTCTTGTCTGCTACTTCTAATCCAAAATATTCTTTACTGACGACAGTACACTCATATTCGTTCTCTGGACTCTAATCTCTGCTCTTCGTCCTAGTTAACCACCAAAAATGTGGAGACCAACGCTTCTGAAACACGATGATGTCTGCTGTCATTAAAGCAAAAGTTTAAATATCCAGCCATTATCATTAGCAATTTCCATTTTCAGAAATTGTCTCAATGACATCCTACGTGAGAATGACTAGATATTCCATGTCGCCAATATGCTGCGAAATGTCTAGGTTTCCTAAAGAGATGTAAGAACTGCTTTACCCCGTCTGATCTGGCGTCAATACATTTATCTACCCAAAACAGTACAATCTCCATATCTAAGTCAGGTGATCCCACAACCTCTTTGCGCTTGCTAGATATGATTCAAAACCGTGAGATAAAAGGGTGACGTCAATATTGCTCACGCAATTGACATGATCCAACACCGACGTAAGGTGACTTTTTTAACCTTGTCCACACGCTATTTCCCCCGCCAGTGCTTCGAAGAAATTACCAGAAGCTTCAGTCTGCATAAACCTTCAATCGTAACACTCGACTCGATTTGTATTCTCTCCAGTTCACCTAAACTCTGAAGTATCGCGATTTCTTCTTAAGCCATACACCTGCCCTGAGACTTTCTAGCCATTACAACTTTCAAACATTCAAAACCAACGTGCATCAGTATTTCTCTTTTTTTCCTCCCTAATTTTTGTCCGCCCGCTCTGTGTGCAGGCACTCAGGATGCTCGTCGCTGGAGCAGATACTTAAGGAAATATGCAGCAAAGATGTAGTTATACTCATTACATATTTCAATGGTTAATAAAAGAAGATGAAAACAAGGTGAACCTCGATGCTCTGGTTCAAAGTCTTTAGTGCCTTCCAGTCCATGTGATCTGCCCCCTATAGAAAGTCCATGTTACCAATTTAGAGGAACACCAAGCAAAAAGCACAACAAAGGTGACGCATTAGGACTCATATAAGGAATCCACCAAAATATATATAAAAAAAAATTAACTGACGAAGGAAAAGCAAAAATCCTGTTGGTGGCAAAATAACAGAAACTTCTGAGGCATCGCGGCTAAGAAAAATTCTCTCTACCAATCCTGCGATGCCTCGCTGTATGAGAAAAAAAACGACGGCTCTTAGACGACCTCAAGTGCTGGATCGCTCAACTTCACACCCACTTTCCAGCTAACTCCCTATTCACGGCCAGTAACAACTTTAATATAACTACTGCTACCGCGACTAAAACTCACGGTCTGATTACCAGAGGCAACCTGCTCTGAACTTCCAACTATACAAGTCTGCTGGGCCGGACGGTATAATACCTGCAGAGCTACAAATGTCTTCAGTAAATATCATGAGGAATTGCGTAGAAATGATTCACATTCACATTCCCTTGTCATGGGGAGGAGAATGGAGTTAGTTTTCATTCCCAAAGCCGAAAAATGTTCTCATGTTGTCCCAAATGACATTAGACCTATAAGTCTACCATCTTTAATTTTGAAAACTCTAGAATGCCTGATTGATACTCATATACGATCTAGAATTGATCCACGACTTTTGTCTACAGCTCAACATGACTACTGTAAAGGAAAGTCGGTGGAAACGGCTCTACATTCACTGAAACGGCTCTACATTCACTGACTAACCACATTGAACGATCCCTACAATATAGAGAGTACACAATAGTTGTTTTCCTGGACATAGAGGGTGCCTTTAACAACGTCAATGCATCCGCAATCATGACTGCGCTCTCAAATCTGCAGGTAGACGGCTCAGTTGGGGAATTGATCAGTCTTATGCTAAATAGCAGGATAATCCAATCCAAACTGGGTGGGGCTTCTGCTAAAGTGTAGGCAAAGGTACTCTCTGGAACTAAGTGATCAATGAACTGCTGATATACCTGGAAGCGGGTGGTAGCAAGGTAGTTGCCTATGCGGATGACATGGCTATGGCTGTCTCAGAAAAGCATCTCAATACTGTTAAAGAACTCTTACTGCAAAATCTTACCAGGGTAAATTCGTTCGGCGGATCGCTGTGGATTGGATTTAAGCCCCATAGAACTGATATTGCTTTCTTTTCCAGGAAATATAAAATTGCCATCATAGAAGCTCCCTCTTTCAACGGTACCAGCTTAGTGTTTTCCGATACAGCGAAATATCTAAGGTGATTGTACACAGCGCGGTCAAAGGAAATTTAGGGAGGAAGAAAAGAGAGGTACCGATGTACATTGTTTTTAAATGTTTGCAAGTTATAACGACCAGGAAATACAGAGATCGCCAGGGCATTCCATAAGCGAGTTGTACGGCTTAGGAACGAATCACGATATTTTAGAGTACGTCCGAAAATGGGCTTGAGGGTATACTGATGAGCATTCATAGCGAGACGGGTGTTACGGTTGAAAGTTTGAATGGGCGGAATGCTACTGGCGATTTCAGTGGAGCACTGGTGGTGGAAATAGCGATAAAACAAAGTGCTACAGGAGACACTACGTCGGTGTTCGAGGGTGTCAATTGATTGACTGGTATTAGTACCATCAATAAGTTTCATCGCACGGTTTTGAATTCTATCTAGCAGGTGCAGAGATGTTTTAGGAGCACATGACCAGATGTGGGCATTGTACTCCAATTTTGGGCAGATGAATGCCTTCTAATATATTGAGGCCAGATCAGAGGGGGTAAAATATTTCTTACATCGCTTGAGGAACCCTAGACATTTCGCAGCATTTTTGGCGACATCAAATATGTGGTCATTCCAACGTAAGTTGTCATTGACACACATACCGAGAATAGAAAGTTTTTCGGTTTCGACGATGCAAGTGCCATTCGTGGATAATGGCTGGGTGTTTAAATTTCGCTTTAACGACTGCAGACAGCATTGTGTTTTGGAAGCATTAAATTCCACTCTGTTGATAGTTACCCAATTCAGACTTGAAACCGTCCAAGACAACTTGAATTGAACGTTCCGAAAGGTAATTTCTAATCGTCGTCGTCGTAAGTCGTCAATCCCAAATGCACACATTTTCGACAAAAGAGCCTGATGCCAAACTCTGTCAAACGCCTTAGAAATGTCAAGTGCAACTATCTTGCTTTCGCCAGATTGATGTACGATTTGGTTCCACTTTTCGGTGAGACATGTCATCAAATCACCAATGGACCTGTTGCTACGAAAACTGTCGGTCATTGGGAAGTTTTCGTGTTTCGAGATATTTCATGAGCTGACGATTTATCAGTGCTTCTATGACCTTGGAAAGAAGGGACGTAAGTGCAATGAGTCTATAGGAGGAGAGAGAAGATGATTCGCCTTTTTTAGGGACGGGCTGGAAAAATGCTGTTTTCCATCTGCTCGGGAAGAGTCCTAAAGAGTAGGACTGATGAAAAAGCTTACGCAGTGGTTTTGCCAGCGAGGAGGAACACCTCTTCAGAAGAAGGGGAGATATACCATCTGGACCAGCGGATTTATGTATGTTGAGATCTTGAAGTACTCTTGCTACTACACGAGTGCGAAAGTAGATTCGTCCCATTGAAGATTCGACGCACTCAAGTGTAGACGGAGACAAAGCACAATCTGGGAGTGTTGAGCTGGCCGCAAAGTGTGCAGCAAGCAGACTGGCCTTATCCAAAGAGGTGACAGCTGGAATGTCATTGTAAATGAGCGTTGGGATGGAGAATGAGGCGGAATTTCTAATGTTTTTGACGAACGACCAAAAATTTTTACTGCCTTTGGGACATTGCAGTATTTTTTGCCTCAGTTTTTGGACGTATAGGAATTTCACAGGCTGAACTTTTTTCGGTTTTC
Organism: Volucella bombylans; assembly: GCA_949129095.1. Taxonomy (NCBI): domain Eukaryota; kingdom Metazoa; phylum Arthropoda; class Insecta; order Diptera; family Syrphidae; genus Volucella; species Volucella bombylans. The sequence goes on along the minus strand of OX422141.1, from coordinate 160,581,730 downwards.
CTCTGTCTTGTAGGACCGAAAAAACACTTCTCTAACCCTGACAGCCTCTTTACAGCTCGAGTCGTACCATGCCTTTTCTTTTGGTTTGATACTCTTCATCCGATGAGGAATAAAGGATCTCATTCCAAAGAGAATGCTGTCTGTAATCATATCAGCAGCGGCATCCACGTCGTTATCGAGGAAGCATAACGACCAGTTAAAATTCCTAAAGAAGCTGTTAAGATTGGCTCCAATTGGCTTTCTCGTATTGCCATACGGTTCATTTAGGAATTTTTCCGCTAACTGAATGGTCGGTATACGAGAAATTAGCTGATATGACACAATGGTCCGACGAGCCTAGAGGGGAGAGCACATCAATGCTGTACTTATCAGGGTGAGAAGTTAAAAACAAGTCCAGGATGTTGGCGGTATGACTATCAACGTCTGGTATTTGCATGGGCTCATTTACAAGCTGCGTTAGGTTGTTTTCCACAGCGAAGATCTCAACACACCGTCCTTCGGGTGTTGTCTGTCCAGAATGTCGAAGCCACCCAGAATTGTGTATATTGAAGTCGCCCGTAATAACGATTTCAGTATAAGGTTACAGGAATACAATTCTTTGAATGGAGTCAGACAGCGCATCAAACTCGTTAAAAGTCGAATTGCTGTCCAGTTTGGGGCTTCTGTAAAGAAAGCAGTAGTGGATAATAATGCACTTTAGCACGTCAATCAACACCAGCAAACTAGGCAAAGTCGAAAGGACCGCGTGTCTGTGTATAAGCGGAGCCTTGCGCACTAATACCTTTGCGGCACTGGATATCCTGTGTCAGCTGACAGTCCTCGATAATTTCAGCATGCAAGTGGCTGCTAATGGACAAGTAAACTATTTGGCCATGCTGATACTCTTAACACATTACGAATACATTGACTACTTTATGCCAAAACATTGGTTTGACAAAGACTTTCATGTAAGTATCCCCTGAAGATCTATCTGGGAGGAAGATGCTTTCATGGACGACAAGTCAATCCATTTCTACTCAGATGGATCCAGGACTGATGGAGCCTCTCCATCCACCTCCCAATTTACGGTAGCGTGTTCCAGGCCGAAATGTTGGCGACTAAAAATTTCCTGTCTTGGCTGAAGAAAATGTGATATCTGCAAGGGATATTTGCATCATTTCAGATAGTAAGGCTTTGATCACTGGACTCAGTCTCACAAAATTGTAAAACCGCCCTTGACTGCCTATAATATCGCAGGGATATCCACCTTTTTCATGTGCCCGGTCACAGAGATATTCTAGGGAATTGCAGGGCCGATGAACTGGCCATAATTGAAACCACTCGACCTATCCTAGCAGAAAAAGTATTCTCGCTATACCAATCGCCACATGCAAACTAAAACTGAAGCTGGATGCTAGTAGAGGAACAAACTTTAGGTGAACTGTTGGGCCAACATGTCTAGCGACCAAACAAAGCTAGATCTCAATCGCTTTAAGTTTGATCTTTCAAAATAGGAAACATCTCAGCCCTCTCATAGGTGTCATCACTGGTCGCTGTCTTATGACGACTTCTGCAAAAGCTGCATCGACGAGGGGAGGGAGCAGACAGTCCTCTATCTACTCTGTACATGCCCAGCTTTCTCTCAAATGACTTAAGCGATCTAAATAATATAGACGTCAACAGTGTCCTACGCTTCGTCAGAAGCTTAAATTGGCTCCACTAGTAGTAGGATCACAAATCCACGTTCCATCACACCTCCTAGAGAAGCACCTACAAGCTGTTATTGCATGCTCGTTAAACTGATGAATCTTGCTGCCTGAGTGTCCCTTGTTTGTTTCGTCCTACAGTTATTGCATGGTCGTTAAACTGACGAAACTTGCTGCCTGAGTGTCCCCTGTTTGTCTCGACCTACAGCATTACCTTACTACGTGAGTAAGTCGTCCCCCATAAGTTGATCTGCTTGAGCCACATGAGCCAGCGATTTAGAATTTTATAGTGGATCATGCAGTCTGGCTGAACAATTTATTCTCTGCATAAATCAATGAATTATTTAGATGATCTGCAAAGGTGCTCAAACACAAGATTTGCGTAACAAATTCTCAGAAATAAAAAAACAAACTCCAATGCTTCCTTCGAATATTTTATCGGTGACCTTCCGACAATGTACTCATACCCGTAGTTATACTCTACTGGATAGATCAATAAAAATGACTACTTTGCATAAGCTGACCCACCCAAATCCAACCCGCACAATTTCGCAAACATACGCAAAACTCCTAAAAATCCAACAAATCCCATGTTAAAGTCAAATCTCTACTAAAACAATCCACAAACAATAGTTCAGAGCGGAGCATTACTGACTGCGAGACGTCAGTAGCCCCCGGAGGACATAATGAAATTTTCAATTTTAATAACGTCATCGGAAGTTATCGAATTAATCCCATGCTTAACCATCCCAAAATGCTTAAGCTGCTGCTTCCAAACAATTTTTTTTGTTCTTTCCAGATGAAGCTACTGTTGTTGGTGGTGTTGAGCTTGCTGTTGCTGTTGCCTCAGCAAATGATACTGCTGGTGTTGGTCTCAATTTATCTCAGTAGGAAATGGAAATTTGCTATTCTGGCAGATTAGCATAGAAAATATGTACCCAGGGCTAGCGACAAGCAAGCAAATACACGAATAAAGCATTTCAAGATCAGACACCGAAGATAACCGCTACTATGCACAAACGGCACTAATAAGCATAAGCACACACCGCCAACAACGACCGAGCGAATCCTCAACTTCCACGTAGGTCGACTGCCAAACGAATAGACAAACAGACGCACATCATTGAAATTAGGAAGTAAACGAAAGTTTTTTTTTCTATTTTTGCGAATTCGTTTGCTAATGACGGTAATGACGACACTAGGCATGTAGCTGTAGCAGTAGGGAGTAGACTACAGCCGATAGATGTGCGACAGACGTGTGCTCACGTTTGTCTGTATGTGGTTTGGTTTTCAGTGGAAACGGTGTGCACGGCGTATAGCATACAATGTACGGTGTACAGTGTACAATGTTCGGTGTTATGTACAAATTGAGAAAAATCATCTCAAGGTAAAATCAATTTGGACCAATTGAACGAGGGACGAGTGGGACAGGAACCAAGCGGACGTACAGGCATCAGTACATTCATTGATACAGGCAGTACAGGCACTGTCATGGCATACATAGCATAGTAGTGGATGTCAATTAGTTGGCACAACAACAAAATTGCCTGCATCGAAAGAAGGCGCACACAGAGGATTTAAGCGGACATAATTGTATGGAACAGCTTTTTACTGGAAAATCGTACGACCAACAGCCGGCGACTGTTGGATGAAGACGCCTGTTAGGCAAGGGATTTGAATGCTGAATGAAAACTTTAAGAGCTGTGCATTAGTTAGAGCTCTCTGAATGGATGTGTAGTGTAGTTGTTCACTTATGCAGGAGACTTATTGAAAGAGTTTCCCACAAATCCACAACAATAAATGCAGTTTCCTGCGCAACGACTCTCAATTTTGTTGGCCACAACACAGTCTCTACAGTACCATGACTAATAACTCTTCAGAGCAACCACCTATGGGAGACAATAATATTTACATCCTGAGCACACACATTCTACACTCTACTCCACATGAGGCACACAAATACAAATTGCCATCGCTCAATCAGAATCAAAATCAGAAACAGAATTAGAATCGAAGTTTATGTTTTAGGTTGAGTTCCACTTACCCCAATGCTGCTTACGGAGGACACATGCTGGGCGATGCGGTTTAGAAACTTTCGAAACGATGATCGTCGAAAAACTCGATGCTGCTGCGGTTGCTGGGTATTCTTTCGTCCGCTTTTGTTTTGATCCGAATCTCCTGATTGTGATTGTGTTCCCCCGCCATCGCCATCGCCGTCTATACTGCTACCGCCTACGGGCTCTCCACCATCAGCTGTGCTCATGCAATTTAATGTTTTACTCTTTTCCTTGTGGTTTCCGGTCGCCAAATCATGATGCCTCAATAGCATGCTCTTGTTGTCTATATCGTTAACGCCATTGTCGCCGTCGTTGCTATTGCTGACGCCACCACTACCACCACATGAGCCAACACTGTTTCGACCGCCCGAGGTGTTGGCGCTGCTGTTGTTGTTGTTGTTATTGGTCTTGAATTTTCGCGACCATCGAAACGGATTACGAGGCATTGAGAATGCACGACGAATTTTTTTACCCGCTGTAGTTAGACTGAGCGATTGCTTTCCATTTGGCGTTGGCTGTACCGCCGACAATGGTGGTGACGATTGACTCTCGCTGCAATTGCTTTGGCACACTTCAACTGGGAGCTTCTCGTTTTCGCTTACACTAACGTTGCCGTTCCCATTCCCGTTTCCATTTACGACCACGTACCCGTTCCCGTTCCCGTTTTCGGTCTCATTCTCGTCCTCGTCGTCGTTGTCGTTCACGGTTTGGTCTACCGCCTCAGCCTCGTCATTGATTTTACGATTTTCCGATTTACTATACGAATTACTACCGCCGGCTACGGCCAATTTGTCGGTATTGGCATTGGCTATGCTCGTTGTATTGGTGATGTTAGTGGTAGCAGTGGCAGCGGTGGTAGGCAATGCGCGGCTGTTGTTGGCTAAAACTTTTGCTGGGTCCTTTGTGCCCATTTCTTGGGTTTTCGTTTATTTTATTTCGACTTTATACAATTACACGACACAAGGACCGTTTTGTGTGCGATCTTAGAATTTTCAACACTTGAACACGTATCCGGGGGATTGGGAGAAGATCGTATAAAATCGGTAGCACTTGATTGTTTTAGGGTTTTTGTCGCACAAGCAAGCAGCGAATTTATCAAACGAACGCCATGTTAACTTCTTTCTCACTTTTTGACTTGTGACTGTGAAGTTGGGTCTAATTGGAATGGTGGATTCTGTTTGAGAAGAGTAGATGTCAATCTGAATGAAAGTGACAGTTCTACGGTGAAGGTGAATTTCTAATGTGTTCATATATCGGCGACAACGGTAATGTGGTGTTGCGGCAATGTAGTTCCTGTTTACTCGTTACTTTGTTTATAAGTAAATAATTCATTTTGTTTCTTAAACGAGGCATCTTTATTTTATTATTGACTCAAAAAAACTCAGTTTTTTTGTTGACAAATTTCAACGATGTTCAGCTGGAAATCAACCAACAGGCCACCTAATTTTTAATTTACTAAATATTAAAAATGAATTACGTAGCGCTCAGTTTTACTACTTATCTACTTAGGTGGCGCTACAGTTTGGGTTAGTCCTGGGCCTCCATCAACGAGAGACTGTACCATATGTTCATCCACTTTCGGTAGAATTCATGCTTCAGTACCACAAAATTGGGCTGTGATAATAAAGGACCATTCCTTCTTAACCCAAAGAAATAGCAATTGGCAAGAATGATTCGTCGTTTTATTTCTACTGCGGTGTTGTTGACAGGATGGATAGCAGAGTCATAGTAGACATAGTCTATTCCTACCTCAAAGTTATAATTGTCGACTGTGACGTTCTGTCCAATTCGACGATGTTGCTGATAGCATATACTGGTTTTCCCCTAATTTACCACTAAACCCATTTGGCAGCCTCTGTTTCAATAATATAACGATATTCAAAGCTGGTGGAAGTAACCCTGTGGGTTCCAACTCCAACTCATTTTTAAGATCTGGTAGACCTGATAAATGGAATCTCTGCATCGTTTACCTGATCCACAAAAAAGGAGATTCTCTCAACTGCGTCAACTATAGAGGTATAGGTCGCTTCAACGTTGAGTACAAAATCTTATCGTTACACTTTGTGTGACCGTCTAAAACCCTTCGTCAATACCCTGATTTATCCCTATCAGTACAGTTCAGATCAGTAATGTCCGCAATCGAAGATATCTGCACATTTCAGCAGATCCAGGGAAAAACTCAAGAAGTCCAAGTCGATATCCAAAGTCTTTTCATCGATTTTAAGGCCACATATGATACAATAGCTTATGCTCATGCCTGATCGGATGAGTTGGGAACAGGGTGTTTACAATGCACTCCTTCTTGTCTTCATTTAGAATAGGCGTTGCCGATTGGGCTTCCAGTTTCCGCATTACGACCTTGTAGCCTAGCCCCCAGGGGTCGCTGTTTATATCTCGGCGGAGATCCTCCCACTTCCTCGAATTGATGGCCCTCTTGAGCTCGAATCTTTTGGTTCTGAACTCCGCTAGAGCTTCCTCTATGTTTTGTGCGTGTCTTCTCCTTCCCCTGGTGACTATGCGCCTAAGTTGTAGGCATCTCCTGCGGAGCTCAGCTATCTCATCTGTCCACCAGGACACTAGATTTCTCCTTCTGTTGTTGCAGCTTTTTCTGGGCATTGAAGCATCACATGCGCGCCGTATCATTTGCATCGTGGCTTCAGCTTTTTCTTCCGCGGATCCTTGTACTTGGAGCACGACACTTTCTCCTTCTTTAATGACGGATTTGAAAAACTCTTCGTCTAACCTGTTGATGTTCCATCTCGGTGCTGGTGAACGGTTCCAGATAGGAGTTCGCTGGTTTGCTTCTAAATCAAAAGCGATGTATTGATGATCGCTGCCCGTATAATCCTCGATTACTCGCCAGTTTTTTATTCTTGCGGATGTAGATTCCGTAGCGAAGGTTACATCCGCCATGGTGCCTCTTTGCCCTGGCCTCCTGAAAGTCGAGGTGTTGCCTACATTTGCTACGTTTAGACCTTGTCTCGCAACCATCTCAAGTATTTGCCTTTCTCGAGAGTCTGTAGTTGGCATTCTCCACTCTTGAGCTCTTGCGTTAAAATCGCCGGCGACCAGGATCTCCCTTGTCGTTTCATTTAAGAAGTCCTCCAGGTCATCCAGTTTTTTGCGGAAATAGTCGATCCTGTCGTTCGGGCTGAAATATATGCTTACAACCGTGAGTCCGTCGGTCTTGGCCCACGCGAAACCTCTTTGTGTACCATGGTTTGGGCCCCCGCCCAATTATCAAGGCTTCGCCCTTTAATGACGTTGTCTAATAATGAACGGGGGCAGAGCAAAGTACTATTCTTATCGTAAACATCTTTAGATGACGCTACCGAAGGTTGCTACCATTCGATCAGTCACAAGTTGCCGGTCATAGGTAGTCCCTACCAGGACTTAAATAACGGTACCATGGGAGTCAGGAGCCCCCCGGATCTCGGTCCGGCCTGACTTGTTAGAGGTAGGCCCCCTTGTGGGAGCGTCATGGTGGCTGTGGTTTAAAACCAAAATCGCGGGAAGGGTCTTACATTGGGTTTTCCCTTGGTTTGACCCAATGTAGAGTTGCAATAAGTACTGGGTGCTGCGACCCTAAGAGCAGTAAGAGGTTTTAGGTCGGCCTCGACTCATACCAAGGGTGGAACTTGTGCCGGCAACACAGTTCCAATTGGTATCTGAAACAGTGAAAATGTTTGGTGAGCGATGGCAAGGCGTATCCTTGCTCCCATGGATGTATGGGCATCCCGTAAGTTTAAGCCTACATGGCAGGTACTTACGTTAAACACATGAGACGTTGTATCTTGGTTTTTCAGGGAGAATGACTCGCTCAGAATTAATACTCGTTATTAATTCAGGGTAGGTGGGAAATAAAATACCACCTGTGGACCAAAAAAAAAAACAACTGTGTGAAGGAACACAGAACTTAAAGTAAAACATGGATGGTAAAGAGCCGAGAAATCTTACGGTGCAGGGAGTCGTATCCCCAGTACCGGCGTCTATCAGGGGTGAGCAAGCGGGCCCCGGGACGTCGACATACAGTGACCGCAGAACCAAAAAAAACAGAGATCGTAACCTCGGAAGTGGAACACTTGGCTCCCGTGGAACAGAAAGCTACAAGTGAATCCAGAAGAGATCCCTTTAAGAGACGTGCATGGGTGTAACGAACACCACCGCCGGCGTCGGCAGTGAACACCCCTGTAGGTCTGCATGAGGCGGTAGCAGAAAATCCTCCAGCCGCTCGGGATATATTCCAGACGACTGTAGGCAGTAGCGCCACGGTTGAAGAGGTTCCAGGAAATTCGACTGAAAATGAACTGAGGAGACTAGTAAGACATGTTGAAACCCAAAAATCTACACAAGAAGTTATAGGTTTTAGTCCTACAGAAACTCAGCTTCTCCTCTCGGCTCCCGAAGAGCAAAAACTCGACGACAAAATTTCCAATGAAGTACAGATATGTTGCGACATCATAAAAATGATGAAGAATGCCTGTGTTAAGCAAAAAAACGTTAGCATTGACATCAGAAACGGAACTGCTGCATTAGAGGAATCGCTGGACAAAATGAAGTGGGACTCAAAAGTCCGAACCTCTCTGAAGCCAACTCGGAAGATACCGCCAGCAAACGAGAACAAAAAGCCAGGAAAAGAGACAGCTCCAACTACAAAATCAAGACCCCCAGCCGGAAACAAGAGACCTCCATCTAGCCCTCTTGTAAAGCAAACGGATAAGAAAACTAGAAATTCTTCAATTCCAGTGAACAAATCAAAACAGGAGAAAATGCTTGAGATGGAAAGCGTGCACACTGAAACAATAAACACAGAACAGGACAGCTTTGCAAAAGTTCTCAAGAAAAAGAAATGGAAAACCCCAGTTACACCCAAACCTACTCCTAAGGAACGACTAAGAGAAAACCCTACAAATAAAACCAGGTAGAAGGAAAGTAGGCACCGGAAATTCAGGCACGAGGCAATCCTTATCAAACCAAGAGGCAAGGAAAAATACACTGATATTCTGCGAGAAATTCGGAAAAAAACTCCAAACTCCGATGAAACCGAAACTGTCTTCAAATCGGTGCGACAAACAAAGCAAGGGGAAGTCCTCTTAGAACTGGGACCGGAGACAAAGGACAAAGAGGCTTTTGGGAAATCCCTTAGAAATATTTTAGGAGAAAGAGCTACTGTTCGCAACCTTGAAGAAAAAGTTGCACTCGAAATCAGGGACTTGGATGAGCTGACCATCAAGAAGAAAACATCAGTCCAAAATCTGGAAATACAGGAGGTGGCAGCGACTGGGATAAACAGAAGCTCGCAGAAAATGGCTATAGTCCACATAAACGCTCGAGCAGCTTACAAGATGTTGACGATTCCTCAAATCAAAATAGGATGGGTTCAGTGCAGAATGCGTCGCAGAGTAGAAGCTCCTCGATGCTTCAAGTGTTTCGGATACGAACACCATCACGCAACCTGCGAGGGCACGGGCAGAAAAGGACCAGGGCTCTGCTTCAACTGGGGAGAAGGGCAACAAAAAGATCGACTGGAGAAAATCACCAAAAATGTTGCCTATGTGCGGATCTGCAAGCACCAGCGTTTGCCTTAAATCATGTGCTGGGGTCCGGTAAGTGTCGAGTTTTCCGAGAGGCACTTGAAAATGCGAAGAAAAAGGTATTGCAATGACCAGAATCCTACAGGGAAATATCCACAGGAGTCGAACGGCTGACAATCTATTGTCTACATTACGCGAATTGCAGATTGATGTCGTCATCATCACAGAACAGTACGTAGACAAAGAGACAAACTGGATAGTGGACACCTTAAGAACCGCTGCAATCTGGATACCAGACACAAGGTCATTCTCCCATTCTCCCATTTAACGAGTATACCGTTGACTTCAAGAACGCTGGTTATGATACGGTTTAAGACACAAATCTAAACTGTCTTACCACTTTTCGAATCATTTATTTATACATTTCCGCTGCAGTTCGGAAACCTTCTAGTTGTTCTTCTTTACAAAATGACATTGATACGTAGATATCATCTTCTAAAGGGTAGCTACAAAGGACGATTTCTAACAAGTTCTTATGACGTTAGGAGAGAAGTAATTAGTTGCATACATGCTAAAGTTGGCTCAGTGAAAGTGAAGAAGGGTATCGAAAATAGTAGGCATAAACATTCATACATTTAAAGGGTGGACGGATGCAGTCAGATATAATTGCGAGCTAAGCGTTCACAAATTCCTCTACTCGATCTAGGGTATTGAAAGAAATTGCATGAATTTTTAATTATTCACTGTCCACACCTTTTCAATTTCAAATTCTCATCTTTATTATCGTTAATGACTACAATTACCTGGATATGAATTATTCAATTCAACTATGTACTCGTATATGCCTGTTCACTGGAAAACTATAAATCACGACTTCAGTTTTGAAATTCCACAGAGAACCCTCAGAATCTGGAGAAGTGAGAAAATGGCTGCTTACGAAAACTTGCCGCTATTTAGTTCTTCGATTAAGGTCATGAAGTTTTGGGCACTACTAATTGATTACAACTGGAAGTGGTATTTAGCCATGATATCGTCAGTGCTATTGAATATTGGTCAAATTATGGATATCCTTCTGAATAACGAGCCTATAGATTTCGTCATTCAAAATGCATATTTCCTGGTGCTCTGGTTCGTTACTCTGGTGAGGCAAGGTGTTTTAGCTTTAAAGAGGCCACAGTATGAACTAATTTTGGAACAAGTATCTATTGCTTACAACTACATTGATCAAAACGCGGATGGAGAAGTAAGAAATATGCTTAAAACAACGACAAAGGCCGCTAGAAGAATTGCATTTTCGAACTTTATAGTCGGAACATTGGCCTGTTTCGGGATCATCCTGTATCCGCTGTCTACTAGTACCCGAGGTAAAAAGGAACTCAAATTGTTCAAAGTACTATGTTTTAATTGCAATTGCCAAACCATCTAGGACTACCTTATGGATTTTATATTTACGGGGTGGACATACATTCCAGTCCGTGCTATGAGTTGCTTTTTGGTTTCCAATTTTTTGCGACTATCCTTGGTTGCTGTATGTACATTCCGTTTACGAATCTCGTAGTTGCAATCATCATGTTCGGTATCCTGAGGAATAAAGTGCTGCAAAACCATTTGGCAAGGCTTAACGACTTGAAACCAGAAAAAGTGTGGCTTGAAATTCTGTGGTGTATTCAATATCATTTGCAGACTATAAGGTTCAGTGATTTGAATTATATTTCAAGGTGTACGCTGTATTCAAAACTATTTAGATATATCGAAACGGTGAACTCGTTGACAACTTACATTTACTTGGTGGAGTTTTTGTGCTTTGGAACTTTGCTCTGTGCGCTGTTATTCCTGGTGAACATAGTAAGTATGCTATTCGTATCTATTAGACATACCGAGTTTCAGATAAAAAGAAAATTATGTGTTTGAAGGTTTCTAGTATGACACAGGTGATGATTGTTGGTGCATACATCACTATGATTATGGGTCAGTTGTGTGCCATGTATTGGTTCGCAAATGAACTATACCATCAGGTGAGTTGATGTGTTTTAATGCTCCAGTGCATATCTTGTAATTGAAAATCTTTCAGAGTACCGAAGTAGCTCTTGTAGCTTACAGTACAAACTGGTTCAATTTCGATTTGACAACCCAAAAGGCGATGTTGATGATTATAGCAAGAGCCCAAAAACCATGTGCGGTAAGTTGAACACTGTAAAAACGTTGTTAGATCCTCGTGAAGAGATTGCTCTTTCGGATTCCAACCTCCGAATAGTGTTTTATGTGGGTTATAGGCTTTGTTCCGCTTATTATAATCAGCTTAATTATTTTATCTAGAGATGAATAGCAAACGAAATAGGGATATGCGTTGTGTGTGTTTAATTTTTAACAAAATCGCTCAAACAAATTTGATCCTTCATATTTTTATTAAGTTGGATGCAATAATGTCAATTGTTTCTTTGTTTAGTAAGAGATATTCCAAAATAGAGCTTAAGATAATGTCTACACTTTTACTTACCACCTTCGATCCAGTTTGGACTGGGGCCCCACTCACCAATAGCCGCTATAATTAGAGAGGTTTTCCAACCGCCTAAATTTGTGCACTCCAAGTTATCTTAAGTCCGCCGACGCACAGCAGCCGAAAATCACTGGAAAAACTAGCGCTCAAAAAACGTTCAGACGAAGCAGGTTGGATATTAAATCTCCAAGGGACTGTCGGCTTTCTGTCAGCATAAATGAGCCATTGGCAAGACATAAGGCTTGTCATCGAAGAGGGCGCCTTAAGTCTAGACTGTTATGATAAGCCCTACCTCACTGCCCCGTTAATCAGCTTTGCCTAGCACACAAGGATCTGCTCTGCATGCATGGATGTGTTTCGCTCCCCATGATATTCATATTGTAAAATGTTTGTGTGGGTACAACTTATTTCTTTCAATACAATCACTTTATTCAATGCAGTTACAATTCACAATTCAATCGCTAATCTCAACCACTTTTACTTTTCTTTATCTTTTATTTAAACCACTTATCACTACTCGTAATTCACACTTCAAATTTCACTTTAGAACTAACTGACTTGGATATTTTGGGAGATGCTGATATTTATACTACCCTGGCCTCTTTCGAGAATATTCTGTACCATCCAGCGTTCCATACATATTTCCATTTTGCCAGAAAATTCAATCCCATTCTCCATTCACCAATGGTTGAGTCTTCTGCTAGTTAAATATGGAAATCTGCTGCATTGTAAATATAGATGACGCTATTCACATTCAAAAGGGTATCAAAATATCATAGACTCCGCTGTCAAGGCCATATTTTTTCTATTTGTAATTTTCGATACAACTTCCATTAGAGTGTCGCTGACCTTGAGAGCTATCTCTCTGATCAATGCCACGGGAACTCCGGTTCCTAAAATATTGTACTACAAAGTCGAATTTCACTTAACTTTGGACTGGTTTCAGCAAGAATTTGAGCCAGAAAGAAATAAAGTCGAATTTTCAAGCATGTCTCCACAACCTGCATGACGACATTGACATTCATTTCCAGTCCTCGTCACGCAAACAACCATCTCCTAAACAATCTGATCCTATGCTCGAAGTTATCTTCGGCAAAGTGAACGATGTCAGTGATGAACCTACTGCGACTCGATCCCTCGTATGCGATATTGAACATCACATCGCAACAATAAACAGCAAAATCATTGACCCACCAAACTTCCCGCAGCCTTATCAGAATGTTCCCTATAATACATCACTAATGGCTGAATTAATGGAACCTGAAGTGGATTCACGCTCACCCCCACACACAAGTCATTTGCGGACGGTTCAACCAACTGATTCCTGCGAAGTTTCTTCCCACTTGACAATAGAGAACACATCTATGTCAACTCCTCCAATCCCTGCCCCACGGAAGCTTATTAATCACTTCAACTCAACTTGGACACCTTCTGAATGGCAGCGTAGGCTTGATAAGCTTACTTCGAAGAATCAATTGTTCACTACGCTTCTTATCAAAGGCGCCCAACCAAATGCTGATGCTGATTGGACCTCGAATTTCTTCGTAAGGAAATATAGCATCACCATTAGCCACTGCAATTTCTTTCCAACATCTCACCACAGAAGTAAGCGCAGCTTCAAGCTCAATATTCCGGCCACATACGAATGGCTTATTCCATAATCCAGCCAGCAACAATTTCAATCTTGGAAAGATGCGTGTCTGCAAATGGTTGGAAAATACGACCAAGAAGCAAGATAAAGTCAAGCAGTCTGTCTTACCTAAACCATCTGTTACGTTAGCAAGTAAATCCAATTTGCCAAGACTTACCTCCTCTTCCCAACACAGACCCAGCTTCAATTGGAGCTTTAAAACTAAAATTTTTCCTAATTTTAAGCCTCCCACCCATACTCCAACTCCCTCTATCCCACCCCAACCCCAAGAGACATCAACGTGTCTCTTTTGACTTAACACCTACAACTCAAACTCCCAACATTCAACCCCTAACACACACGCCTTTCTCTAATAATTTCCCAAATTTCGATCACAAAACCGGAGCTAAATATACCAATTTCATTAGTTCCCATATCATAAATCATTCATCTAAAAATGTGTCTAAAGCCCCTTCAATTACTGCTGCTTCGCCACCAACGTCTTCGTCCACTAGCCACATTTTTGACCCCCTTCTGCCTCCCGCTGTTAAAATAGCTCAACAAACTTTTGACACAACAGAATGTCTAGGCTTAGAGAAAAAAAGACGTACGAGAATATATGTCTGCTTCTAGCGTATCTGCATGACAAATCCGACTCAGTTTGCTGTGATGGAAAAACGAAAACAAGCGTCTTGGTTTCCATACAGCAGGAAGGTCTCCCTACTGACCTTAAAAATCTGAGGAAGTTATATATCAAGTTCCACGAGATTTTCAATATGTCTCTCCAAAAGTCTCAGACGACCTTGCTGCTTTCGGTAACTATGTGCACTCAAAAATGGATCTCACACCTTCAACGGAGCAGAGCTGACAACGACAAATTTGTCCGTCCCTAACGTGCTACCATTGCCAGTGTTCCATCCATCAACTCGCGCTCTCGAAATAACCTTCCTCTTACCTTCTATTATCAAAACGTAAGAGGACTGCGATCTAAGACCCGTGCTGTCTTGCGCCAGTCTCACGCTCTCTCATTTGAGGTCTACGCTCTGACCGAAACTAATCTGATTCCCGATATAAAGAATCAGGAATTATTCCCCCCTAATTGCAACGTTTTTCGAGACGACGATCTTACCCGTCCAAAAGATGATTCTCCGTGTCGAGGTGTCCTACTGGCCGTCCACAATGACCGAACCTCTTCTCCAATCGCTGTTTCTACTTCTTCTAAGTTTGACTACGTTTCAATAAAGATAACACTCCCCTGCAGGTCCTGTACGTTATGTGTTTTGATTTTTACATCCTACCGGCGCAACCTATCGAATGCTACCAACTCGCTATCGATGCAGTTGATCAAACAAATTAATTTATCTGATCCTCTCGATGATATCATCGTATTCGGCGATTTCAATCTACCTCAATTGCACTGGACTCAATCAGAGGATGAATCTTTTCTTATCGCAAACCCTAACTCGAGTAAAGAATGCCTCTTCTTAACCACTGACCCCATAAACTCCGCTGTCTCGCTCTGTTCATTTTCACTATCGACCATTTATAACTCCCACACACCACTTCTTCTTTCTCTTTTCCTCCACTCTCCTATCCGGCATACCCCATTTGCAGTTGTCTCATCTTACGATCTTAGCATAACTTGGTGCCTGGCCACACAAGCATAATATTGAAAAGCATACCATTGAAAGAAGTGGGTACACACAAAAAACAGGCGTCATTGGAATGTAAGAATTTTTGACAGAGAGAGGAACAGTGAAATCTGAAAAGCACCATTTGAACATTTGTTTTGTAAAGAGTAGGTCAATTCGGAAGTTTCTGGTTTGCAGTAATTATGTATTTGAGGAATACTGTTTGCAACCGCTGCTATATTGTTTTGTGCAGCCGAAAACGAAAATAAAACAGCATATGGTATGAGGAAAGAAAAAAGAGAGAATGGGTTAGATCCTGCAGATTTTAATTTTATTTTGAATTATGTTAAACGTAGAACAATAGGAAAAATTCATACAACTTGCTGCGTTCACTTGATGAGACCTTTCCTGTATCGCAACACTTGTAAAATGAAAATTTACGTCATATTTGTGCCTGTCCATTGGCACCATGAACGTTGTGTTCATATTTGGAACACAAGTGGAACACTTGAATCGGAGCATTTTTAATTTTTAAATCTGAGCAGTTGGCCTGAAACGTACCTTTTTTCCTATTCTTCACACTTCCTTGCTCACCAACGATCAAAACTAAAATGAAAAAATATGTTAGAAATGGAACGATATGGAAAAAAACGAAGTGCTTCACCCGAAAATCCACTTTAGAAATGGATTTTCGGTGGAGTAACCCTTCTTCCTCTCATTTCAATAAAAAGCGTTCCTTCTCTTTCGGACAATCTTCCTGCCCGCACCAATGTGAACAGGCACTTTGAAGATGATTTTCGGTGGATTTTTGGTGCAATCAACCTTTTTCTTTCCAACTTGCTAAAAGTTTACCTATTTCACCCGATATGCCTTTCAATCCGACGCTTGTGTGGCCAGGCACTTATTAAGTGTTGTTTTAAATTCGCCAATATGTCCCTTAATGGTGCTCTCCTTATCTTCTACGGAGAATTGTTCAATTCTATTTTTCTCTATGTCCCCTTTTCGCGCAATAAGACCCCTTCTACAAGCCCCCAGTGGTATAATCGTAGACTTCACTCTTTACGTAACAAGAGAAACAATTTATGGGCAGCTTTTCTTCGATCGAATTCTTTTGCTGACTATTCCTATTGATAGTGCGCAATCAAGGCTTATAAACGATCCTAAGTCTTTCTACCAATTCGTTAACTACAAAAAAAAATCTGATCTGGTTTTCCTCCATCCCTCTCATACGAAAACATATCATCAACCGATCCGCCAACTTTTTTGCTACTTTTTTTGAGCAATCTTTTGCCAATAATTCCTTCGTACCAAATCCTTCTTATTTCAAATACCTACTTAAGTTCCCCATTGGCCCCTCTATTTCTCAAAGTTTTGATCACACAGTGATAGAAAATAAATTACAACAACTTAAAGGTTAATACTTACCCGGCCCAGATGGCCTTCCATCCATATTTCTTAAAAATTGTTCCTCAACACTTTCCCACCCCAACTACCACTAACCTCGTCGAATTCGTGTCCTCTGTTCTCTCAGCCTTAGAAAGTGGTAAAGAAATTGACGTTATAACAACTGATTTCAGTAAGGCTTTCGACAAGATATCTCACAAACTAATCATTTTCAAATTGTTCGTCCTGGGCTTTGAAAACATTTTGCTAAAATGGATATCTTCTTACCTGGATAATCGCTTTTATAGTGTTCGATTCAGGACTGCCCTATCGGCCCGTTTCTTGGTCACTTCAGGTGTTCCTCAAGGTAGTCACCTAGGTCCACTCCTCTTCAACCTAACTATTAACGACCTTCAAAGGTTCATTCAATACTCAACACTTTCTCTCTATGCTGACGATGCCAATTTTTTTTTAACCCATTTCCTCACAGCAAGACTACTTCAAATAGATCTAAATAGATTTTCCACCTGGTGCATTAAGAACTGCTTAGAACTCAATTTCTTCAAATGTCAATTGATTACATTCTCACGCAAGTGCAACAAGTCTCCTCAACGAATTTACCATCTCCACTGCCAACCTATACCCCTTGTTGAATCTATCCGCGACCTTGGCATATTATGCGACAAGCAGCTTAATTTCCGCTCGCATATTGATTAGATAATTTCTAAAGCAAACTCATCACTCGGCTTCGTTAAAAGATGGTCCAAAGAATTCTGCAACCCGTACGTGACCAAATCACTATACATCACTTACGTTCGCCCCCTTCTCGAGTACACCAGCCAAGCGAGGTGTCCCTTTCAACGAGTTTATTTATCCCGTATTGAGAGCATCACGCGTCGTTTTCTTCGATTTGCTCTTCGAGGTCTACCTTGGAATGATCATCTAACCTTACCTCCCTATCGAGATCGTCTCAAGCTCTTTAACCTGAATACCCTTGAGGAACGAAAGGACGCAGCTGACATTCTTTTCATTCACTCCAACCTTTTTCTCTCCCTCAAATCCTATCTCCTTCACCATGCCTAGCTTTAAGCCCTAGTGATAAGTCCTAGATATCGCTAAACCTTAATTTTTCTTTTAGTTTTTAAGTCCTAAAAATTAAATTTCGAACGACAACCTTAGATTCCACTACTCATTACACAAACTTTTGTTCGTCTTCTACACAATCCTAATGACAATGAAGGGAGGAAGATATTCCAGTACCTGAACCCGCGTAAGGAATGACTGCGTTTTCTACAAGGTTCGACTAATAGTTTTGTTGTTTTTGTTTTTAAAGGGAGCTTAACACTCAAGAGGGAATGACTACTCATAAAACCATTCCTCATACGAGATTTTAGTTGACTAAAAAAAAGAATGTCTTTCGGGCTCGGTTGGGATTGAACGCCGAACCGTCTGATTGTGGAGTCAATACACTACCGCTTGAGCTATGGCCACCCAATTGGGTCACTCATGCCCTTCAGTTCTTCTTCTTCAGTTCAGAATTAAGCAGCCTTTTTTTCCCCCTCAGCAGCAAAAACAGTTGAATTCTTACTCTCGGATTCTACTTGTGTGCGCCACCTAGGGTGAGGTCTCCTGAGTTAGATTCCAAGTGTCCATTCCCTCTACATGTTCTAGCTATCTCAGCTGGCTGATGACACCGTTCAGCACGTATAATTCCTCGTTCAATCTACTCCTCCTAAGTTCGGCAACGCAAACGGGACCAAATATCTTACGAAGAACTTTTCTCTCGAAGCACCGACTGTGACTCTACTCCAAGATTTCCTTCCTTATCTCTACAGGATTCTGTACGGGTGTTCTTGCCTTAACATTTTATTTTTGCCTACTGGTAAAACTTTCGGGAGTACAACCTCTTAATATCTTCGACCGCACGCTTTTTTCTTCTACTGGAGAAGCCGATGTTCCTCCCGACTCTTCTGCTCGTTGAACGTTGAACAGGGGATTCTTGTTGGTGGTCGGGTGAAGCCCAGCATATAAGTTGCGGCGTCTCTGTTGGCACGTTGGGCGCGTTGCCATTGACCTTCGGCACTTAATGTTACCGGAGTAGTAGTTATTGAGAGATTTCGGAACGTGAGGAGGACGTCTAGAATACTGGAGGCATACGTCAATCGCGTTTGACGTATGATTTAGCGTTTCATAATCCGGAAACCGTCGTGTCCCTCTGTGTATATTAAAATGAAGAAACAGACAGAGAGAGAAAGAAAGATTTTTGGGCTCAGTGGTTATTTCGCTCCATGGGTGGCATCCAACATTTAATGGGGAGACAAAATTATTAGTGTAATTGGACTTGTTATTGTATTAGAGGCAACTATTCGTCTTACGAGAATTAAGTTGCCTGAAAAAAAGAATGTCTTTCGGACGAGGCTGGGATTCGAACACCGAACCTTCCGATTTGGAAGGCAACACACTACCACTTGAGCCACGGCCACCCATGAGCCTTCTCCAAATTTTACAGATCTCCGCAAGCTTTTCAGCACGTGAGGATTACACTCCTCGAACGATTAATTTTGTGATAAATTTTTATGAATAGCTAATGTTTTTCGAGTTGGAACTTCTTGGTCTTATCCAGTACAATTATCATATATGTCTGCCAGACGCTCACATAATATAAATACATTAAACAGATTGTGAGCAAGATTTAGCTGGGATATCATAGAGACCTTTTTCGTAGACCTACCACAGCACTACCTCCGTATATATAAAGCAAGCCTTCAAATTAGCGACTTTATAGTTCGTAATTCGCTTAAAACCTGTGCCAACATCTTCTATAGTAGGAATGAGGACTGCGTACGCTTCGGAAGGGGCTTAGCTTTTTCTCCATCACTTCAAGTGGTCCTTTGTTGTTTTATAGAGTCTGCATTCTACAATATTTGTGTTGAAGTGTTGTCTTGTGTGCAGTTTTGCGCAATTGAACGTCATGATGCCAATGTCACATTTTTGATGATGGCTGGCAGTCCACAACAGACTCCGTTCCTGTTTCTTGATATCTTGTTACTGAATCCTCTAATCCACTACTTTAGAATTGAGAATATGTTGATTTTTGAGAATAGTTCCCCTGTTAACTTTGGCTACTTCAGGTGTTCAACTTCAAAATCCTTTTTCCGATCGGGTCGCAGCTTATTCTCGTTGGACGAGAGCACCTCGCATCCATTAGCAAAACTGCAATTTAGTCCTGTAGTTTCGTTCGACTATCTGAATATAGTCGGCTTCCTGTGTATCCTCATTCTAAGCCTGAAAATGTCGTGCTACTTATCACCGTATAGCAAACGAAATTGGATAAACGAATGGCGTTTTCTGTTGTTGATTCCTATTTTGTGCATTCCAACAAATTCATTGAATATGTTTTTTTCTTTTTTACCGAATTCGACGTTGATGTCGCCGTGTACGACTTTGGTACCGTCCACCGAACAAGCATCATCCAAAAGGTCATTCGATTCCTCCTTGATGGAGTCTTCTGTGGCATCGTTAATTTCATTTATTTGGCTCAATACAAGCTTAAAAACTAGGACATAAAAACTAGTAAAAATTAAGGTTTAGCAAAATCTAGGCCTTATCGGGCTTAAAGCTAGGGATGGTGAAGTAGATCGAGGGAAAGAGTCCTGCGATTGATAGATAAAAGAGACACGGTCAACGTAGTTTTCGTAGTGTAAAAGAAAATGGAGTTGTAAAAAGACGTGCAATCGACGGAGCCTGAGAGCAGTCGGTGAATGAAAAGAATGTCTGCTGCGTCCCTTCGTTCCTCAAGGGTATTCAGGTTAATGAGCTTAAGACGATCTCGATAGGGAGGTAAGGTTAGAGGATCATTCCAAGGTAGACCTCGAAGAGCAAATCGAAGAAAACGACGCGTAATGCTCTCAATACGGGATAAATGAACTCGTTGAAAGGGACACCACGCTTGGCTAACGTACTCGAGAAGGGGGCGAACGTGAGTGATGTATAGTGATTTGGTTACGTTCGCGTTGCAGAATTCTTTGGACCATCTTTTAACGAAGCCGAGTGATGAGTTTGCTTTAGAAATTATCTCATCAATATGCGAGCGGAAATTAAGCTCCCTGTCACATAATATGCAAAGGCCGCGGATAGATTCAACAAGGGGTATAGGTTGGCCGTGGAGAAGTTAAAATTGGGGGGAAACTTGTTGCACTTACGTGAGAAGGTAATCGATTAGCATTGAGTTCTAAGCAGTGCTTGATGCACTAGGTGGAAAACCTATTTATGTTAGATCTATTTGAAGGAAGCTGCAGTCATGTTGTGAGCATAGAGAGAAAGTGTTAATAGTTAGGATGAAGAAAAGTGGACCTAGGTGACTACCTTGAGGAACACCTGAAGTGGCCCAGAAAGAAGCCGATAGGGCAGACCTGAAACGAGCACCATAAAAACGATTATCCAGGTAAGAAGATATCCATTTTAGCAAAATAGGTTCAAAGCCCAGGACGGACAATTTGAACAGGATTAGTTTATGAGATATCTTGTCAAACGTTATCTTGTTATAACGTCAAATAATTCTTTACCAGTTTCTAAGTCTGAAGGCCGTGTTCATTAGGGGAAATAAGAGATTTGCACTGGAAGCTTAAGACTTCGTACAATGTGCTTTCGAAGGGTATATGTAATTAGTGACTTTGCTCCCTTTTTATGTATCGGTGTTTATGAAAGAACACTTCCATATCTGTAGAAATTCACCTTGAGAGAGCGATAACTGGAAGAGATTTGAAAGGGAGTGGGAAAGTGTTGAGAAACACTTTTTATTTTTTTTATCATTATCCTCGTTTTATAATTTACAAATAATTTCTAAATAAAATATGTTGCAGCTTAAAATACGAGAATAGTTAGTGACATTTTGTATTAAATAACATAAATAGAGGCAAATGTCACTTTATATTAAACTATTAATAGTGGGGTGAACAATTCAAAATAAGAAAAGAGAAAAAAAAATAAATATTATGAAAAAATAAGAATAATTTTGTTTTAGATGCAAAAAGGAAAAGCATTCCATAAGGAAAATTCGTTCAAAGTAAAATAAAAGCTATTACTCAATGTGGTGTAGCAATATTTCGATTTCGTTCTTATTGTTGCTAAAAAGCCATTGTTTAACTCTTTTCATGAAAGTACACAAGTTACTTACGAATCCTGTATCTACAGGGAGACTATTGAATAATTTGCAGTATAGAATAGAATATTGTAAATTGTTCGTGTGGGTACAAATGATAGAACTTATTCTTTTCAATACAAATCGCTTTATTCACTATTTAATTGTTTCTCTCCATACAATCCAATTTCTCAACCGCTTATAATTTTCTTATCATTTACTTAAACCACTTAATCACTTCTCCTAATTAACACTTCAAATTCAACTGATTAACTCATTTGCATACCTTGGGGATGCTGGTATTTATACTCGAATGAGACTTTGTTATTCAAGTATCGAAATCTTCTGCTCTTCGAGTATCGATATCCTCTGCTATGTAAATCTAGATGTCGCTGCTCACATTTAAATGGTTATCACAATATGAATTTCTGTAGCAGGTGGTACACACTTCTGTAGAACAATCAACGGCTGAATTTTACTCAGGTAAGCACTTCCCCAACATCCTATACCGTACTGCAATTTTGAATGAAATATCCCATAATAAATTGCTTTTAGAGTATTGTGATAACCACTTAAATGTGAGCAGCGACATCTAGCAGAAAATGTCGATACTGGAATAACAAAGTCTCGACTGGAGAGTGGAATCGAATTTTCTAGCAAATTGGAAATTGTATGGGACGCTGGATGGCGAGGATTGATCTCGAAGTATGTCATTCGAGTATAAATACCAGCATCCCCAAGGTATGCAAATCAGTTCTAAAGTGTAATTTGAAGTGTTAATTAGGAGAAGTGATTAAGTGGTTTAAGTAAAAGATAAGAAAAGTATAAGTGGTTGAGAAATTGGATTGTACTGAGAGAAAGAATTAAATAGTGAATTGTAACTGTACTGAATAAAGGGATTTGTGTTGAAAAGAATAAGTTCTATTATTTGTACCCACACAAACATTTTACATTGGTGTCAGAAGTGGGATAGGACTTATTGTGTGTAAAAAAAAAAAAAGTTTTTCTGACTATTTGAAAAAGCTAGAATGGGTCGAAAACTATTGTAGTTGACCCTCGTCCAACTCAAATCCGAGTTGAACAAGAGAAGCCTCAGCGCCAGTGGAGGAAAAAGTGACCTGGTGCTCCGACTTCAGGAGGCTTTGAACAACGAGGGACATGATCCTGATGCATATTCCTTTGATGTTGACGAGGATGAACAGACAAGTACCGGCAATGACATGGCTGCGATGATGCAACTCCTCTTGTTAAAAATGGACGAACAGAAGAACAGTCTGGAACAAAAAATGGACGAGCAGAAGAACATTCTCCAGAACAGTCTGGAACAAAAAATGGACGAGCAGAAGAGCAGCATTGAACAAAAATTCAACGAACAAACCAACAATCTGCACGGTCTTTAACAGAAAATGGATGAACAAAAGAATAATCTGGAAGAACAAAAGAACATTCTCCAGCAAAAATTCGAAGAAATCGATGACAAATTTGAAAGAATAGAGAAGAACGTTGATGACAAATTTGATACAATAGAGAAGAATGTTGGCGAAAAATTCGAGGAAATGGACAGCAAAGTTCAGCAACTGGCAAAAGAGCTCGACACAGTGCGAAAACAGAAACTGCGAGAATGTTCTTTAAGCGGTCCAAGGAGAAAAGATTTGAAACCTCCCTCATTCGATGGCCAGACCTCATGGTCTACTTATAAGAAGCAGTTTGAAATGGCTGCCTGTGCAAACGACTGGGACAATGAGGAAAAGTGCTTTGCCCTAACAATGGCCTTACACGGTCCTGCAGCAGAATTGTTGCAAACAGTAGACATCGAAAAGCATAAAGATTATGTGACTTTAGTACAGGCTATCGAGAAACGGTTTGGGGATAGCCATATGCAGGAGGTCTACAAGGTCCAATTGCAAAGCCGAACGCAACAACGAGGAGAAACACTTCAGCAGCTCCAAGCAGACGTGAGTAGACTGGCACATCTGTCATACCCCACCGCAGGCCAGGAAATTATCGACGAAATGGCAAAAGATGCATTTATCAGGGGAATTGCAGATTCGAAGCTACAGTCAGCAGTAAGGATGGCCGGGAAAAGAACCCCTGCTGAAGCACTTGCTTTCGCTCTGGCGATGGAAGCAGCCAATCAGGCTTCCAGGGGAACACATTTCGTCAGGGAAGTAGCATCTGTCGAATGCTCCTGCACAAGAATTAGTGCCGAGGAACGAGATACTCGACGGGATAGACGAATAATGCGCTGCTGGAATTGCAATAAAATAGGACACCTTCAAAGGCAGTGTAAAGAACCGGTGCGACGAAAAGACTGCCCTCACTGTGGTGACAAGCAAATAGAGGAAGAAACCCGCAGAAACAGCTATCAAGAAGCCGGTCAACCTTCCCGAAGCCATCAGTCGGGAAATGCTTAAGCACCAACTTCGCGGGGCAGAAGTTGGTAGAAGGAGTCGACGGCCCCAGGACCATCATCCAAGTCTCGCTGGCAAAACGATGCAGCGAAAGCCTTCTAGTAGAAGTAGTCAGTGGAAAAGAAAAATGGATGGCAACAATAGACACCGGTGCCACGGCCTCAATCATCAGAAGGAATCTTGTGCAGAAGTCTTGGCTGCATAACACTAGCAGTTGCAGCTTGCGAACAGCTACAGGAGCAACGATTAAGGTATATGGTGAAGTCCGCATAAAAATCCAATTGGCCGGAATAACATTCACTCACGCGTTTCTGGTAGCTGACATATGTGACGAGTGCATCATTGGTACAGACTTCATGAGAGAACATGGACTTGTAGTCGACTTGCGGGCACAAACCCTGAAATACGGAAACATGGAGATACCAATGATATACGGAAACGCCAATACCTCAGTCTCAAATGTCGTCATCTGCAGCAATCAGAGTCTAGAGCCTTCGTCAGAAGCAATTTTGTGGGCAAAAGTGGAAGGTGGTCCTGGTAGCCACCGATACTATTTGATGGAGCCAGAAAAGAAAAGAGACTTCATGGTGGGAAAGACCTTAGTGGAGCCAAAGAACAACATGGTCCCTGTAAGGATTCTAAATCCAAAGACATTCAGTGTAAAGGTGAAAAAGGGGGAGATAGTGGGAAAATGCGTACCTGTTGAGGCTATATCGACCACAACGGATAAAAAGGGTGCAACACCGGTCACAACAGTTCAGAGCATAAAAATCAAGAACAAAATTCTCAGCCTCTGTAATCTGTACGAAGATCAGCGAATCCTGGCAGGAAAACTAATCGGTGAGTACGCTGATATATTTGCTACACAAGACGGAGAATATGGACGTACGCATATTGTTCAACACCACATTGACACCGGAGACGCTCGACCAATCCGTCAACCCGCAAGGCGTCTTCCATTGGCAAAGCAAACAGAAGTTGCCGAAATGATGTCGAAGATGAAAGCTGAGGGAGTGATTGAAGAATCGCAAAGTCCGTGGGCATCTCCAGTGGTCCTCGTGAAGAAGAAAGATGGCAGCACGAGATTTTGTGTAGACTACCGACGTCTCAATGATGTCACTAAAAAGGACAGCTACCCACTTCCGAGAATCGATGACACTTTGGATATGCTTTCTGGAGCGAAATGGTTTTCAACACTTGACTTGAAGAGCGGTTACTGGCAGGTAGAGATAAATCGTACGGACCGTGAGAAAACTGCCTTCACTACAGGAAGCGGTCTTTGGCAGTTTGCAGTGATGCCGTTTGGACTGTGCAACGCTCCGGCCACCTTCGAGCGACTAATGGAACGAACATTGCAAGGACTCACCTGGAAAACCTGCCTAGTATATTTGGACGACGTTATCGTCATAGGTAAGACGTACGAGGAGCACCGCGAAAATCTAAAAGAAGTGTTTGAGAGGCTACGAAGTGCTCATTTAAAGCTTAACCCAGAAAAGTGTGCCTTGTTTCGTCCGGAAGTAAAATATCTGGGTCACATTATATCAGCGGAAGGTGTAAGAACGGATCCTGACAAAATCGAAGCCGTGAAAAGTTGGCCTTCTCCAAAAGATAAACACCAACTGAGAAGCTTCTTGGGCCTCGCCACGTATTACAGAAGGTTCGTAAAGGATTTTGCTGGCATTGCAAAGAGCCTGCATCAACTTACGGAAAAAGGCCGACAGTTCAGGTGGTCTGGAGAATGCGAAAAAGCATTTCAACAACTGAAGCGACAGCTGTGCAATGCCCCCATCTTGGGTTACCCCACGCCCGGAAAAATATTCATCGTGGACGCAGACGCTAGCAATGTTGGGGTCGGAGCTGTGATCTCTCAAGTTCATGACGGTCAAGAGAAAGTGGTCGCATATTACAGCAAAGTACTCTCCAGACCTGAACGGAACTACTGTGTAACCCGGCGCGAGCTTCTGGCTTTAATTCTGGCTACGAAGCATTTCCATAAGTACCTCTATGGACAAAAGTTCATTCTCCGGACAGACCACGCAGCTCTGAAATGGCTACTCCAATTTAAGAACCCTGAAGGCCAAGTTGCAAGATGGATCGAGCAGTTGCAGGGCTACGACTTTGAAGTGCAACACCGCAAGGGAACACTCCACTCAAATGCTGATGCTCTCTCTCGTCGACCGTGCGGAGTAAAATGCGAACACTGCAATCGTAAAGAAGCAAAAGAACAGGCAACTATCCAAATGATCAGGACTGAGCCAATAGAGGGTTGGAGTATAGACGAAATCCGTTCCTCCCAACAGGCAGACAATGACATCGAATCAATATTGGCCTGGAAGGAACACGAGGAAAGACCAAGCTGGCAGCAGATATCAGATCGGAGCCAAACTCTGAAGGCATATTGGGCACAGTGGGACTCGCTTTTTGTGCAAGATGGATTGCTGAAGAGAAAATGGGAAAGTACAGATGGGACAACATCTCGTATGCAGCTAATTGTGCCACGGTCCAGAGTCAACCAAGTGCTCCATGAAATACATGACGGAATCTCAGGAGGCCATTTGGGAATAAACAAGACGTTGGAAAAGGTAAGGGAACGTTTCTATTGGCTAAGCGCTAAACAAGATGTCGAGAATTGGTGCAAAAAGTGCATAAGGTGTGCGGCTACCAAGGGTCCAAAAGTAAAGCCACATGGACAAATGCAACAATACAATGTCGGAGCACCTTTCGAACGAATAGCCATCGACATCGCTGTGCCGTTTCCCGAAACCTTTAATGGAAACCGATATACTCTCGTAGTCATGGATTACTTCAGTAAGTGGCCGGAAGTGTTTGCCATCCCAAATCAAGAGGCTAAGACCGTAGCCGAACAGATAGTCAACAACTGGGTGAGCAGATTTGGGGTCCCAATGGAGCTGCACTCTGATCAAGGGCGAAACTTTGAATCAAAAGTCTTCCAGGAAATATGCCAATATTTGGGAATCAGAAAGACAAGGACAACGCCACTACACCCTCAATCTGATGGAATGGTCGAGCGACTCAATCGGACCTTGAATGAGCATCTATCTAAGGTTGTCAGCAACTGCCAGCGGAATTGGGATCGACACATACCCCTCTTCTTAATGGCCTACCGAAACGCGGTCCATAGCTCAACAGGGCACACACCATCCGAGATCTTATTTGGTCAAACAATTCGGTTGCCAAGTGAAGCAAAATTCGGATCCCCACCGACGGAGCCCAAAGAGGTGAACGAGTACGTGAATGACTTACGCAGCAGGATTCGTAAATTGCATGAAGACACCAGAGAAAAGATGAAGCTAGCAAGCAGCCGCATGAAAACTAGGTACGATATCAAGGCGAAATCTTCCGGTTTCAACGAAGGAGATCTGGTTTGGCTGTATAATCCTCAGCGTAAGAAAGGCAAATCACCAAAATTGCAACAGGACTGGGAAGGTCCATACAAGGTGATAATCCGCATTAATGACGTTGTCTACCGGATCCAGCGTGGGGATCGAGGAAAATTGAAAGTAGCCCATTTGGATAGAATGTGTCATTTCAACGGTATGCTGAATGACGAAGTTGTTCGGGACGAACAACTGTAGGGAGGGAGCAATGTGATAACCACTTAAATGTGAGCAGCGACATCTAGCAGAAAATGTCGATACTGGAATAACAAAGTCTCGACTGGAGAGTGGAATCGAATTTTCTAGCAAATTGGAAATTGTATGGGACGCTGGATGGCGAGGATTGTTCTCGAAGTATGTCATTCGAGTATAAATACCAGCATCCCCAAGGTATGCAAATCAGTTCTAAAGTGTAATTTGAAGTGTTAATTAGGAGAAGTGATTAAGTGGTTTAAGTAAAAGATAAGAAAAGTATAAGTGGTTGAGAAATTGGATTGTACTGAGAGAAAGAATTAAATAGTGAATTGTAACTGTACTGAATAAAGGGATTTGTGTTGAAAAGAATAAGTTCTATTATTTGTACCCACACAAACATTTTACAGTATTAAAAGGACAAAATTTCTTTAGACGGTTCATTGCATCTTTTTGACATTTCTTTTTCTTCTTCTTTCTTTTTCGCATTTGCTTCATTATTTCTTTGGCTGTTGTTACGAGCACAACATTTCAGTATGGCGGATGAACTGAAATGGACCACAGAATTAACAAGCGGGCTCATTTTCAATTATGAAACACTGAGCGCCAAAGATGAAATGAAAGAGAGCTGTCAAATAACATGAAAAACCAAAGAAGGAGGGAAGGCTTCGTGTAAAAATGTGCGCATCACTGAATGACAGTTCAAAAGAAAATGACCAGAACATGCGCAAAACACACATGCGACGTGTAAAAGCGGACTTATTAAGTGCCTGGCCACACAAGCGTGGGATTGGTGATGGGTGAAACAGGTAGATTTTTAGCAAGTTGGAAGGAGAAAGGTTGATTGCACCAAAAATTCACCGAAAATCATCTTCAAAGTGCCTGTTCACATTGGTGCGGGCAGGAAGATTGTCCGAAAGAGAAGAAACGATTTTTATTGAAGTGGGAGGAGGAAGAGTTACTTCTACCGAAAATCCATTTCTAAAGCGGATTTTCGGGTGAAGCACCTCGTTTTTTTGGATATCGTTCCGTTTCTGACATAATTTTTCATTTTAGTTTTGATCGTTGGTGAGCAAGGAAGTGTGAAGAATAGGAAAAAAGGTACGTTTCAGGCCAATTGCTCAAATTTAAAAACTAAAAATGCTCCGATTCAAGTGTTCCACTTGTCAGAAAGTCTTTCAACCCCATGACAATGTGAACAGGCACTTTTTGTGTGTAGCCACTTCGTTCAATGGCATGTCTTTTAATCCTATGCTTGTGTGGCCAGGCACTAAGTTATGCTAAGATCGTAAAATAAGACAGCTGCAGATGGGGTATGCTGGATAGGAGAGTGGGGGAAAAGAGAAAGAAGAAGTGGTGCGTGGAAGTTATCAATGGTCGATAGTGAAAATGAACAGAGCGAGACAGAGGAGTTTATGAGGTCAGTGGTGAAGAATAGGCATTCTTTACTCGAGTTGGGGTTTGCGATAAAAAAAGATTCATCATCTGATTGAGTCTAGTGCAGTTGAGGTAGATTGATATCGCCGAAAACGATGATACCATCGAGAGGATCAGATAAGTTAATTATTTGATCAATTGCATCGATAGCGAGTTGGTAGCATACGGTAGGTTGCGGCGCACATAGGAGTATTAACACTAAAAAGCTGATAAAACTCAATGCAACAAACTGTTTACTACAGTTAAATAAATTGTCTATGACAACCCACTAGCTCCGACGTCTTTGGTCAAACAAGTAGACGAAACTCGGTCGTCATCTAATGCGCTCTATTGGTTTTTCGATGCATTATTTTGTTGACAAATTTCATAAAGTTTTTTTATTTTTGTTAATTGCTGTTTGTGAAACAAAAAATTCACACAAAGATGTTTTTGTACAACTTCCGGCTGCTTCCGAGTGGTTAATTTTGACTTTAAATAAAAGTGAGGCTTTCCTTAAGAGAATAGCATAAAAAAAATTTCCGCTTTCTTCCGCCAATTTGTTTACTAGATATTTAAACCTATTGATACTGGATTTCATATACTATTTTATTTTAAGATTCGACCGGGAAGATTGCGATTATAACTAAGAAACAGCTTTATGATATAATTCAAGAATGTACAGATAAAACAATGGACCAAAAGATTTTGTTTCTGGGAAAAAAAATTGTAGAGTTAACAAAATGCCAATGTACCGAAATTGACCAACTAAAACACACATTAAGCCATTTTAAACACGACTTTAAGTAGAAATGGTTAGCTTCAAACTACAAAAACGATCGCTTTCTAAAAAAAAATTACCACTGGTTAAGAAGCAGCCTTAAATTTGCAGTTTGGACTGCAAGAAAACCTGGTCGACGAACTACAGAATTCGTAGAATCAAGTGACCAATCCAAGCGAAGAAAAACTAAAGATTTAAGAGATAAAGTTTCTGCAGAACAACTAACTTATGCTGCACAGATGAGTCAACGAGCCGAAAGTAATAAAGACGCATCTAAAATAATGAAAGCGATCACATAGAGACCAACTGGAGCAACAAAGGTCCAAAAGATTATATCTTCGACAGATCTAAATAAAGTAAAAAAACATACTCCACCTAAGGCCTTGGCTATTTTCGTTTTAGCAGATTTGAGTAGAAGACAATGGGAAATCCTACATAGTGCAAGCAAGAATATACATCCTTGCTATTCTCTCAAAAAAAAGAAGCGAAGAAGGATTTCTATCTAGACGAGCAATCTACGAGAGTGACTGAAACATGCGCGGAAGTAAAACTGCAATACTTACTTGACCATACATCTTTGCGGCTATGTAAGTATTTGGAGTCAGTTTTAGAAACTATTTCCGAAGAAGAAAAGGAAAATTTACAACAGGGACACAACAATCACAATACAATCTGAAGTTTGAAAATAATAGATAGTGACGCAAGCATATTTCAAAGTTCCTTCGTACCATTGCGTCTGCAATCAGTCACCAAAGGCCAAAGCAAAATTGTGTAGTAGAATCCCTTACCGTCCTCTCCTAAGTTTTGTAGGCCTATAAGAACACGTTTCATTCACGAAATTAAAGATGTCACTAATGATGAAATTAAGTACATAGAAGAATTTAAACAAAGCGGAGATACCTACCCCTAACGGCACCGTTTATATTACATACAAACTTCTACCAACAAACACATCTTCATCTATGAGATGCTATATTGATGGAATAACTTCCAAAGACTTAATGATTTGACAAAACGAAATGAAGTGGATCCCGATAGCCTGAAGTTCGGGCTTTCAATTCTCTACGCAAGGATAAGATTCTTCGAATCGTTGCTTCATCTCTCCTACATGCTTACCATTAAGAAATGGCAAATAAGGAAAGAAAACGGTGAAAGACAAGAAGGAAAACATCCAAAAAGCATTTCGTCAGGAAATGGACAAATCAAAAGCAGGATTCGGAAACACTAACGATGGGAACACATCTCGAACATTCTTTTCTGGTCCTGAAGCTACTTCCCAGCAGCAGTCGAAAACAACCACATACGAGATTTGTCTAAAAAGTTTCCGACCGAACAATGATACAAAACATTTTTTGTCACTTTTATTTATGTTTCTATTTACATAATCTCCTTGTAACTCTACACACTCCCAGCGATGCTCCCATCTCTCTAACCCGTCCAAATAGTACTTGGCGTTTTTCTCTGCAAAATAATTCTTCACGAAGGTGATTGCCTCCTCATTTGACGAAAATCTCTGTCCTCCGAGCGCAGTTTTTTGATGAGGGAACAAAAAGAAGTCGCTTGGGGCTAGATCTGGTGAATAAGGCGCATGGTCAAGCAGTTCAAACCGTAATTCATGGATTTTCGCCATGGCAACCGCTGAGGTGTGTGACGGCGTGTTGTCTTGGTGAAACAGGATTTTCTTTTTCTGCAAATGTGGCCGTTTTTCCGCAATTTCTGCCTTCAGCTTGGCAAGCTGATTGGCAATGATGAGTAGTATGCTCCTGTGATGGTTTTTCCTTTTTGAAGATAATCGATTAAGATAGCTCCTTTACTATCCCAAAAAGTAGTTGCCATCACTTTCCCAGCCGAAAAAACTGTTTTTACTCGTACTTTTTTTGGAGCCGGCTCGCCCTTTGCAGTCACTGTTTTAATTGACCGTTTAACAGACCGTTGGAAATGTTCATTCGAACACGTTTTTAGTCTAACGTAATCAAACGCGGCACCCAAAGCGCGGATAGCTTTCTCATGCCTAAATCTCGATTTAATATGTAACAAACACGTTCTTTGGACATTTTCATAACCTCTACTATCTCTCTCATTTGAATTCGGGGATCGTCTAACACCATTTGGTGAACTTTAGCAATGTGGTTGCAGTTTTTGGACGTCCTGAACGTTCATCATCGCCCAAGCTCTTACGGCCACGTTTAAATTCAGCTACCTAAAATTTCACTGTGGTAAATGATGGTTCAGAGTCCCCATACACAGAGTCCAACTCATTTTTGATTTGTGTAGGCGTATTGCCTTTCAAAAACAAGAATTTAATAATAGCTCGATACTCAATTTTTTCCATTTTCACAAAAAACACTCACATCGACTCACTCAAACGACTGTCAACTAAAAACTGGGCGTCCAAAATGACTGAAAATTCGGCAAGTAACTGTCAAAAGATACGCAACTAGCATTCACTAGCTTTTATTGACGAGTGAAGCTATCTTTACGTTTTCAGACAACCCTCGTACATAAGAAAAGTAAGTCATTCTGCGCGTAAACTTTAAGTCTTCTGGTCCCTAAAATGGAGGAAGAACAAATGGAACTCAGTGATGACGAAGAAAATGATGAAAATGACGAAACGGACTTGGATGAATAATTTATTTTAGTTTTAAGCACCTTTTTTTATTTATTATATTAAATAATGAAAAAACGACTCTGATTAGTATTTATTTATACATACTCGTATCTGAATGAAAAAATAAAAAAAATAATTTTGGCCAGGTTTTTAGTGTAAATACTCCTATGTGTGCCGGTAGGATATAAAAACACATAACGTACAGCGACCTACAGGGGAGTGTTATCTTTATTGAAACGTAGTCAAGCTTAGAAGAAATATAAACAGCTATTAGAGGAGAGTTTGGGTCATTGTGGACGGTAAGGAGAATCTTCTCTTGGACGGGTAAGATCGTAGTCTCGAAAAACGTTGAATCTAGGGGGAAATAATTCCTGATTCTTTACATCGGGAATTATTTTGATAGTTGAAGGTAAGAGGTTTGTTATTTCGAGAAGGCGTAAGAGTGGATGGTTGAAATATTGCCAATGGTAACACGTTAGGGATGAAAAAATTTGTCGTTGTCAGCTCTGCTCCGTTAACAGGCTAAGGCCGTATTTATATTGCGGTAATAAAAGGCGTTGTTGGTGCCCTTCTTCGCTCTCAACCAGACTGTTTGCAAATGTAATGCGTTTTTGCCATTTATGCAAACAAGATACCCTATAATTGAATTAATTTTCTTGCTCTCTTATCATTGTACCATAATCTCAATGAATTACGATTTGTTCGCTCTCTTATCACTGTAACGTAACTTGAATTCTATGTTGTGCATTTCTTTTTGCACTTTCTAACATTCTTGATCAAATGTAAAATTATTTTTCTCGTCCATTTTGATCTGGAAACGGTAATGAAACTTGTAAGAAGTTTGGGATTTTGGTTTTTTCTATTAACTATCCTTGCCCATCGTTGGACTTCGTCGTTTTTTATTACAATATTTGTAATCGCGGGAATTCGTCGAAAAATTATCAGTCGCAGACCAATAAGGGTATCTCGCCTGCTGAGAAAAACAAAAACAACGACTTCTGACAATTTATTTTGTGGGTTGGGTTTATTGGCATCAATCGGTGCTCACTATTCACTATTTCCGGTTTATTTTCAAGAACAAGTTTCCGAAATACTATGGGTTCCTGATTGGTTACGTTGTTACATTCGGAAAGAATTTTTCTCAGATAAAAAACTCATTCATGTTCTTTGTATCCTGGTACAGAGATTGTATGTACGTGTATATATGTTCCACAATAGATAAGAGATATTCTAGTAAATAAAGATATGAATTTCCGACCTATACTTTATTTTTTTTTTCTTGATTTTTGAAAACGGCTTGGGTTGTATTACTAAGAGTCCCTAAACTTATCTATCGTTCTTTATGATTGCAGTTATATTTGCCTAACTTGTTCTTATTTGGAATTAAAGAAGTGAAATCGATCCAATTTGCAATTTAAATAATATTTTCATTTTACATTCTGTTAAATATATTTTAAGAAGATTATTAAGAAGTTTTTTGAATTTCAGATTTTGGTCGGAAACGTGTACCCAATGAACTTGGAAATGTTTCAATCCCTGCTCAATACAACGTACTCGTATTTCACTTTGCTGCGACGTTTTTACGAATAGCTCTATTCGTCAAAGCACAAACTACATACATTTGTATTACCAAGCACTTCAATAACGATGTTGAGACTTAATACCCGAAACCACCTTTACTTGTTTCATTGACTATGCATTATTGAGTCCCACCGTTGGCATCGTTCTCATGGCGTGAGTCGTCCCTATCAGCATCCAATCAACGAAATGGAACGGAGTGTAGGCTTAATCTACAATATATTATCGTTCAGTTCTGTTTTCAATAAAATGCAGTGCTTAACTTGCAACAAAAAAATATATCGCAGTTGTGATACTAAAATTACCTGAGTAGACTGCAGGGCTTATTTCTATTGTTCATGTGTTAAAATCAATCCTCCTGATTTATGGTGCAGGCCCATAGAATCCGTTGAGTCGACGTATTCGACTGACAGCTGGATAGAATATACACTTTGTATATTCAATATTATATTGCAAGTCCATAAGCAACGCATATGACGGAAAGGACGGATAAAGTAGGTTTACTTTCTACTTTTTCAATCCCTTGATCCGTTGGTAGTTCACACATTCACACATTGAGTTCACGCATTCACAAATTGGGAGTAAGCACTTTCATTGGTGGAGACAATGAAGAGAAATTGTCATAGCTTGAAAAGAAAACATTGACATTAATTGACATTTCAATTATTTTGTTTCATTTCGTTCGTTATTCTGACAACGTATGCCACAGATTCTATGGGATTGTCATTTCCATCAAATACATCAACGTCAACCTATCCGGCATCGTAACGGACGCAACTGATTCTATGGGCCGGGCCCTTTAGAGTACATGAACACTCATAATATATCATACCATATGGGCCATCTCACATTGGACGAATTACCCCGAGGTAAAGCTGGTGTTATTGAAGAAGGAGATGAAGTGTAAAGCAAGAAACGGGGTAAAATCTTCGACCAGTGTTCAAGCGATTGAACATCGGGGGAAAACCAATACACACATAAGTTGTCAATCAGTCAAAATCGGTTCATGAATACACAATTTTGCCCAGCATTATTCAAACAGTGTGCGGTTGATATAAAAGATACCCCGGGGTAAAATTGATCCAGTGAGCGCTGACTCTATCTTTGCGACAAATGCATGACTCTTCGTCGTAAGTCTTTACAACAACAAAGTGCACCAGTCCCATCGGATTCAACTGCATCTGCACCAATAATTACGAAACAGCGGCCAAAACAACACCACCAACCCGCCGCTACGTCACACAGCTCCGCCGAGCAACAAGAAAGATTTCCTTATCAAAACCATGAGTGTGCAGTTGCATTGCAAATGCTGAAAATGTCAATGTTGCCTGGAGTCAGCAATGAAAATGCTGAAGAACGCATACAAACAATTTTCAACAACGCTTTGGATATTTCT
Source organism: Volucella bombylans (assembly GCA_949129095.1). NCBI lineage: Eukaryota > Metazoa > Arthropoda > Insecta > Diptera > Syrphidae > Volucella > Volucella bombylans. The sequence continues at coordinate 160,546,396 of OX422141.1, read as the reverse complement.
GTATCTACTACTGATATCAAAAACTGCATTGTGAAAAGAAATACAATGAAAACGAATATAGTGATATAATTTGTGTGCATTTCTCATCTTTAGAAGCAAAAGAGAAAAGAAAAAAAATTGCAAGGAAGAATCTAAACTCATCGTTATTTGTGACGGGCTCTAACGACAATATATTTATTAACGATTGTCTTACTAGCTACACTAGAGCATTACTCATGGAAGCTAAAAGAAACTTTTTGTGCCTGTTTGTCCGCTTTTACATGTCGCAAGTTTCGAAAGATTCAAATGAGTGCAAAAGAGAGGGATAATGAAACAAAAAATACCCATTTAACCAAATTCCCACTGCATGTGGGTAGCAATTTCATTGCAAGTTTTTGACATTTCTATTTCTCCTTCTTCTTTCTTTTTCGCATTTGCTTCATTACTTCTTTCGCTGTGTTACGAGCACAACATTTCAGTATGGCGGATGAACTGAAATGGACCAAAGAATTAACAAACGAGCTCATTTTCAATTATGAAAGACTGAGCGCCAAAGATGAAATAAAAGAGAACTGTCAAATAACATGCAAACCCAAAGAAGGGGAAAGTCTTCATGTAGAGTTGCGCGCATCACTGAATGACAGTTCAAAATAAAATAACCAGAACATGCGCATTACACACTTGCGACGTGTGAAAGCAGACTTTACATTGGCGACGGGATGAAAGTCCTCACCATGAACGTCGTGTTCACATTGTCATGGGGTTGAAAGACTTTTTGACAGGTGGAACACTTGAATCGGAGCATTTTTAATTTTTAAATTTGAACAGTTGGCCTGAAACATACATTTTTTTCCTATTCTTCACACTTCCTTTCTCATCAACGATAAAAATTAAAATGAAAAAAATATGTCAGAAATGAAACGATATGGAAAAAAAACGATGTGTTGCACCCTTTTTTACTTTAGAAATGGATTCTCGGTGGAAGTAACCTTTCTTTTCCCACTTCAATAAAAATCGTTCCCTCTCTTTCGGACAATCTTCCTGCCCGCACCAATGTGAACAGGCACAAAGTATTGTAGAAAACAACTAGAAATACTTGTGGTTCAAAAACTCGCGAATTTTAATGTGAAAAGTGGATAAAGGTAGGGTTGTTGCTCTTAGATCGTTTCTTGATTTTTCAACATTGAGAGATTAAGTGCTCTCACTTCTTATAACATAAATGATTTATTTTAATGTAATTGATGATCTTTTAAGCAACAACCCAACCACTAAAGCAATTTCAAGTAAAGGGTGATCAGATAGCAATGATAGCTTTTCCAATTGTTATGTTTTAGCAGCTGTCAAAGTTACCAATGACTTCCAGGTGTCAAAGTATTCAGTAAAGGGCTGACCAGAATGTGAATCTGAAGCTTGAATCTGTATCTGATATCGAACTGTCAAAAGTTGAATGCATGTAAGCGCCAACACAAGGCGTATCTGTGTGAATCTGTATCTCAAAGTTGAAAAGCTCCCAACTTCGAGATACAGATTCGAGATTGACGTGTATCTGCGTTTGGTCAGCCCTTAAGGTTTGCCATTTCATCATGCATCGTTTTACGCTTGCCGAACGTGCGGAAATTATTAAAAAATATCAAAATATGCAACATGAATTTCGTCGTGAAGTCGGTCTTCATTGTCATCATGGCTTCAGTTTGCAGACAATGCGTCGCAACGTGGAAAAGTTTGAGCGTGAGTACACTTTTTTTGATCATAAGCTACCAACCAGATCGATATTGGTGCAAAATGGAGAAAACATAGCCGCCATAGCGGCCAGTATCGGCGCCGATCAGCTGAATTGAGCATCGCGAGAGAGTCAACTCGGCTTATTCTGGGGTTGAATAGGGCGCTGGAAAGTATGGCCGGAGATCCGGATTTTGGCCAAAAAATCTTCTTCTCGAACGAGGCCCATTTTTGGCTCAGCGGCTATGTTAACAAGCAAAATTGCCGTTATTGGAACGAACACAAACATAATTTGGTGCGGTTTATGGTATGGCAACATCATTGGACCTTATTTCTTTCGAAATGAGGAAGAAATACCGTTACCGTGAATGGTCTCAGGTATAGAGCGTTACTAACCGACTTTCTGTGGTGAGAGCTCGACAACATCGATATATCCGAGATGTCGCTCCAACAAGACGGCGCTACATGCCACACAAGCGACGCAACGCTCGAAGTTGTGAAGGATAAATTTGGCGACTGGATCATCACATGGCGAGCGTTTATCAATTGGCCGCCGCGATCATGCGATTTAACAAAACTCGATTATTTACTCGGGGGCTACGTCAAGTCCTTAGTCTACGCTAACAAGTCAACCGAACTCCGCTTATGCAGTTTGCGTACCGAAAAGCCAAACATAGACATAGAAAGACCATTTGACTCTAAAAGCATTGCCCTGTGCACATCATGTGCACTAACAAGTCAACCGAACTCCGCTTATGCAGTTTGCGTACCGAAAAGCCAAACATAGACATAGAAAGACCATTTGACTCTAAAAGCATTGCCCTGTGCACATTCATGAACATTAAGTAATCCAAAGATTACAAGCTGGATCACCAAAATGCTACACCTAAGGATAATAAAGGCAAATCTAGGCCATGAGCAATTGAATATCACTACTGTAAAATGTAGAGTACTGTCATGTTGTCCGTACTAGTAAATAACCTCACGCATATCCTGAACTCCAAAGGATATTAAACTGTTGGATATGCAGATGACAGCTCTGTTATCATTAGGGGCAATGACAAATACCTGAAACTAATGTAAAAAGAGAGCCCTCAACTGATTCCAGCAAAACAACAATTATTCCATTTACAAAGCAAAAAAAGATATAAACTTCTCCTACATGTTTACAGATGGTACTGCGGTGAAACTTGAAAGAAGGGGCTAAGTATAATAAGTGTAATACCTAGGTATAACAATAGAAAGAAAAAACTTCCTAAGGAACCTCATTTCAACTATACAACAAACAAGCCTATTGGGCAAATCATGGGAGCTAAACCTCAAAATGACATATTGGCTGTAGAATCAAATGGTGAAACCTACATATATATCTAATTATATGGTGCGGGAGTGTGGTGACGTAAGACCAAACAAAAATCAACCATAATGAAACTTATCAGGGTTCAACAGCTCGCGTGTCTGTACATTACAAGGGTATAATAATGACCCCCGCTTCAAACAAGGTCACTTGGAAACAATAAAGGAGATAGTTTTGCCAAATCTCAAACTCTAGAGCTTCTGAAACCCTGCCTCAGCTTTTCAAAGAGCTACAGGGAATGGAACACATATCCTAATTGGCTGAACGATGGTTCACAAAAATGGTATATTGATGGTTCGAAATCGTCTCAAGTCGTAGCAGAAGGGATAGAACCTCGAACCTACCTCTCATTTGCACTGTGTAAGGATGTCACCATTTTTCAAGCGGAACTAACTGGAAGCTGTATGTATTCTGTTAAGTATCGGTACTCGAAGCACTAAATTGCCCCTCGTACTTATCAAAAGTCTTCCTAAAGTGTTATTAAGCACTCAACAACCTCACCATCCTAAACAAGGTTTCTCTAGTAGGGGACCTAGGCATGAGAGTCAAGATGAAAATGAAAAGGCGGACTTACAGGCCAATAAAGGTGCAGAAAGTTTCTTTTATCGAAACCTGCAGAAGCTATGTATTTAGTCATAACAACTTAAAACCGGAAGTAAAACAATAAGCAAGACTATGCACAGCCAGGGAATGATCTATATGGTTTTAACCACTAAAACGGAGCACTAAGAGATTACTGTCCTTATAATAAATATATTTACAAATTGGTAATCATCTCGACTAGCACATGTAAACAAATATCTTTATTTGGACCTTTACAATTGTTTCTGTTAAGTGGAAAAGATGATATCCACCAAGTGGCTGCAGCCAGTGTTGATACACATTTGTGATCGTTTTATCGCATTTTCCATGACTTTCCGCAAGATTTCCGGTGATAGCTGTTCGCATTCCTTTCGAATTTTCTCCTTAAGGGCTGCGCTTGTCTGAGGCTTGTTGGCATAAACCTGCTACTTCAAGTAGCCCTAAAACAAGAAATCTGGGATGATTAAATCGGGCGATCTTGCTGGCCATGCCAAATTGCCAAAATGGGAGATTACGCGACCAGGAAACGCTTCCTTCACATAAATCCATTGTGGCTCGTGCTGTGTATGCTGTGTGTCTTGTTGAAACCACCGGTTCACCAAGCCCCGCTCATCCAATTCCGGCAGTAAGAAGTCGTTTATCATGGCCCTGTTGCATTTGCCAGTGACAGTGACTGCATTACCGATGGCGTCCTCAAAAAATGCGCCGCACCACACAGTGGCTTTAAGTGGATGTAATGGCTCTTCGTGCATTCCACGCGAATTTTCAGTGCCCCAGAAACGAAGATTTTGCTTATTGACGTAGCCGCTTAGGTGGAAATGCGGCTCGTCGCTCATGATGATTTTCGACACAAAATCGTCCTCTTCGTTGTTGAGATTGAGGATGGCTTTACAGTAATTCACTGATGCACTGTTTGCACTTTGTACGGGAACATGTGTAAGTCTTTCACTAAAATTCGATGTATGGTCCGTCAGGTGATGCCCAATTGCGTGGTCCGTCGTCTGGTTGATGTTTCTTCGTTCTCAGCGACATCGGCAGCCACAGCCGCGATATTCTTCGCCGAACGATCAGTTCGGTGGCGGTCACGCCCTGCATGGTCTTCTGTGGTTCCACTCTGTTTGAGTCGAGTAGCTAAACGCCGAAATGTTTGCCCAGTTGGTGCGACACGATTAGAAAATCGACGTCGAAATTCACACTGCGCTAACACCACCGACCGATTATTGGTCAAAAACATCGACACAATTATTTCAAGCTCTTGCGGAGTATAGCGCTCCATTGCTTGTCTGTTTGTATACTGTAAGCTGTCCAGTTCACAAATGTCAAATATGATTGACGTACGACGCCATTTGATAAAATTATACCATTTTCCGATAGGGTGATTAATTTTGCGCCACCTTGTATATTCTCCATTAAGATGATCTGAAGGGGGTCCCGCAGAATGGGCTGATTCAATTCATGGAAATATAATATTAAACAACTAATGGAAGAAATTATATCAATCTGTCGCAGTGCAGTTAGGACTCTGCCATACCATAATAGAAGCAACACTCATTACGTTCGAATGGCACAGCACATTTGATTTATTTTCTTCCACATGTTGCTAGAAGAAGGTCTAATGAAGGGCCTACTAAGAGAAGTATAAACGTATCACATGTATCTTCTTCAGAGAATTTATTTTTGCAACAAATTATGTAAACGTTAAAGGCAAAAGAAACATTTGACAGGAGGCACGTCAAATAAACGTATCACATGTATCTTCTTCATATCTTGTTAGGCAAAACAGCAATTTCCACATCAAAGTAGTGACAAGTTAAAATCAGATTTCCTAAAAGTCGATTGATTGAACTCAGAGAATTTATTTTTGCAACAAATTATGTACACGTTAAAGGCAATGGAAACGGTTGAGAAAAGGCAAGTCTCTTTCAAATCCAAGGACTTGAGTATTTACTTAAGCTGCAATTGTTTGCGGGACTTTACATATTTGCTGGAGCCCGAGAATTATCTCCCAGGGGTTTTACCTTCCGCGGGATTTACTTAAGTTTCTAATAATTTTTGTTGATAATAAAGTCAAGTTCATAGGTGAATCTAAAAATTACACACCAATAATTTAATTGTTGTATTTATTTTGTAGGTGCTAAAATGTATGAAAAATATGAAGATAAAGATAAAGATAAAATGATAGAAAAAAGATTTCGTCGTCTGTTTAAATTTTTTTTTATTATTAATTCCAATGTAGGTAGATATATTTTTACACAATGAGTTTTTTTATTTTTCTATGTCGTCCATCGGCAAAACTGGTGCTGCAAAGGAATAAAAAAAACCCTTTGAGTTGGATAGCGAATAAAAGAAAGATAAATGCACTATCATGCTTAGATACGAGATGGAAATTAAATAAGGATGAAAAGTAAGAGATTAGATGCGCAATGAGTACGACAATAGAACCGTGTCAGTTCGCCACACACTTCTATACCTTCTCGGTTAAGAGGAACCTGCAATGCGACGCACACACGAAAATATACTCAATCTATCCCAAACTACGGACCATAAGCGAGAGAGTGGAGACGACGGCTATACTTATCTCACACACACAACATTGAGCGGAGCGGACACACACGACAACACTCAAGCGGGACCCGAGAATAAACAACCGCCACACACGACCCGTTATCTTGCTTTATTGTCCGATTTTAGGATACTTCTAATATACTACTTCTAGTCAAGATAAAGAATCAAAATTACTACTCCTACTACTGTATATAGAAAAACAACTCAGTGAACAAACTCACCGTTCTAGATAAGTCTATTTATCTTTTTCTTTTCTAAATTACCTTGGTTTTTCTACTGACACACATTTTTTTATGTACACGCACTGTGAGATTCGCGCATCAACTAAGCCCTTCAGGCATAATACGAGTGCAACATGCAATAAAAGCAAAATCAAACAGGAAAGAGGAAAAGAACTACAGATAGTTCTCTTCTTCTCATTGTTTGTCTTTTAATTGTTAACTTACTTACCGTTTTCTCTTACATCTGTAATATCGGGAATGTTTGTTCTAAAGCCTTTTGCAACACTACAATTGTCCAAGACTTTACATCATGCGACTGTGATAGTGTTTGGTGTGGATAATTATAGCCAACACGTTAGAAAAGAGTGAAAATGTGCTTTTTCGGACCAATGCATCGGGACATTCATCCACATACCATTGGAGACATAAGATCAATTTAAAATAAATTTCCAACTGCTAGAAATATTCCCAGTTTATGCCGTATAACTTGTCTCTAGCAAACTTAATTGGTTCTTGTCAGTGCAGTTTTAAATAAAAAAGGATTCCACAATTAATCAATTGTCCACTTAAAAAAAAAAAAAAGTCATCTCCTATCACTTTTTAATCGGTTTTAATTCGGCATATAACAGCATTTTAAGGGTCCTTAGATGCGCCACATTTCCAATAGTGATTCTGTGAACTCAAGAGTGTCATTTTTTGTCATGTGTTGAAAATTTTCTACCATTTAATCATGGAAACGCTTTAACAACGTTTACAAATCAAAATTTTACCAAAATTCATGGTCTGTCACGACTATGTTACGTGCGTTAATCGCAATATCGGTTGTCCCGAGCGTTTAGTAAAAGAATTCGAATCGACTTATTCTCTCATAAAACAGCGAATCACTAGAAGTGAAGAGAATATTACGCCTGGATGCGTGTCAGTAAACCAACCGATTTCGCTCCGTTATCAAGAGTTGATCATCTCTCGAACGTCCCTGTGTATCTTGTGAAAAGACTTGGCTATATGTCCGTATAAGATCGTATTGACCCAAATGTCTATCGTTCACTCCGAACTTTTCCTGATTGGACTCTTTTGAAGATAGACGAGGATCAGGATTTTTACCGCAAAGTCATCCTCAGTGATGAGGCACATTTTAACGAGCAAAATTTGAGCATTTGATCTAGCGAACAGCGAACCGTGTTCTAACAGCAGCCATTTTGTACGAAGATATTTACTCTTTTGTGGTTTTCTTGTCAGAGGTGTCATTGGCTCATACTACTTCGAAAATGATGCCGGTGAGTTGCTTACACTCAATGGAGAGCGCTTCCGCTTTTTGGAATAGATTGAAACTGGAAGGTCTGGAGGATATATGATTTCAGCAGGACGTGTCACAAGAGACATATTGAAGACTAAGTTCAGTTGCGATCATTCAACGAGAAATTACTGCAATCGAATCTCATCTGCATTAAAGCCAGCCACTCGTATTTTGCTCGGATTAAACTTGTTCGCCTGAGCTGGATGTCAATGGAGAACGGTTGATGGCTCTTAAAGATCGTTAATGACGTCACAAAGACCTTTTATGTCAATATGTAGGGTGTTCCTCCAGAAAGTACTATCGTCAGCAAAGGAATACATGTGATTAGAAGTAGCAGACAAGAGATCAATGATGAAAATTAAAAGAGAGACAATATTGACTCTAGCCATAATTAGTAAACTTCTTCAATGGATTACAAACTACCTTTCGTTCAATTCAAGCTGTCTTGGGTGGTTTCATATTAGAATAACCTGGCCCCAATCATTAACCAGACGATTCAACATACCCGTAATCTCGACGGATATTTCCAGAGATCACAGTCATCAAGAACCCAAGCAGAAGCCCATGGTATAATATCGAGTGCGCAAGGAAGTTAGAAGTGACCCATGGGGCGTACAAAAAAAAAACACTACAAAAGAAAACAAGAAAGGAACTTTTGGAGTCTTCTAGCTTAGCGATATTTAGGCGAGCAATGAGACCAGAAACTACTGTGGAAACACCAATATTCAATACGAGACAACAGGTTTAAATCTAGAATATTGGCCTAATTGTGAAAGTAATATAACATCGCCTCCGAGTTGCAGGGAAACATAGAAATACGAGTATTTAAGCAAGCTGCTCAATGAATACTACAAATAGAGGTTGACAGGGTACAAAGAAAACCAAACTATGGTCGATGAAGTAGTCCACATATTCGATATGTAAGGATCAACTCATCCGAGACCTTTAAAGACCTATCAAATAGGATATTAAGGTCTGGTGGAAATGTTTTAATAGGAAATATGCGCCAATTTATTTGCCGGTTCTGATACGATGAAATCACGGCCGACATTCAGAGTATAAACCTTGCTATCACATCTGAAAAAAAGGTGAAGCTAAGTTTTGCGACATTTACAGTCGGTAAATTTCACTATACCTTTCGCAAATACATACGTATAATGCCATTTTGCAACACACAATATCAATGTGGCTTTGGCTCGGTAAATGGACGACAAAGAAACAAAATTATCTAAGAAAACTGATTCAAAAACATGAAAGATCGTCCTTAAAACGTCCTTAGAACTGCTTCCGTATAACTGCTTCAGTCTTGTTTTGAGCTCGTTTCCAGCGTGCTGTTATTGAAGCCTTTATGTCAATTTAATGTAAAACTGAGTGAGGATAAATAAATCTAACGTACACCAACCTAGGAAAATCACAACCATAGACAGCTATAACTTTTAGATAGTTAACGAATTTATCATCCCCGGAGCAAATATAAATTCCACAAACAAATGGAAAAAGCAAAAGAAAAGCCTTCGGCAACTGTTTCTTCTATCTCAGCAGTTGGTTAAAACTTTGAAATCTAAGACAAATATCCTTTGCTACAAAACAAAAATCTTACCACTGGACAATAAGTATTCGTATGATAGCTGAGCAGATTTGAGCAGTCACTGGATGGAAAATGCTATCGGTTATTTGATTCTATTGGCGCAGACAGCTTATCCACAAAAAGACGGAATCGCGTGGTCGTGGAGAGGCTGACGATTACAACCATCGATTACGTCGACAAAATTTGTAGGATTTTCCTGACGTAATTGGCTATCAGAGAGTTACCAGACAATTGAGTCTTGCGACGTGTCGTTTCAAAACTGTTGCCAAAGGACTTGAACTTTCTACAAAAAAGAACACAGTGTGGATAGTGCAAAAAACGTCATCATCAAACGTATCATAACTGGTGACGAAACGTGGGCATATGAGTACGACACTCAAACTAGACATCAAGTGATTGAATGGCGAGCTTGAAATGAACCAAGACCGAATAAACCACCAGGGACTCAGTCACAAAAGAAGGCGACACTTAATATTTTCAAGGCTTATAATGGTGTTGTGCATCACAAATATCTTCCTAAAGGCCAGACTGTCAATAAAAATTATTATTTGGGCTGACTTTTTCTGCCGACAGAAAATACCATTTTCATAGTCGAGAGGATATAATGGAGAAATCTCGGAGCGTACTGAAGACCAAAATGAATATCGAGTACCAGAGATTTATCGAGGGGTACATGAAACGATAGCGCAAGTAGCTTGCGATCAGTGGGGATAATTTTGAAGGTGTCAATATCTATTCAAAAAACTGGTTAAATTCCTACCTAAAATAAATTACGGAAACTCTTCGCCACATCGAGTAAATGGATAGCAATGCTGAAGAAAAGAAAGTATTTAATTCATCAAGTTTAAGAAGAGAAGGGTCAACCGTTGGATTTAAGCATCAAGCCGTCGCGAATGCCAGGCAAACTGATCTATCAATCTGAAATCTATGCACGCGGTACCATAAAGGATAGGGAAGGGCTCTAGACATACAAATAAACTTCCAATATTATCTTAACCAAATAAATGAAGGAAGCAAAAGGAATAAGAGACTCAGCCAGTTATTAGTTCTGATTGGAACTGTTGATGCCACATACGCTTCAAAACGGTTGTCTTCAGTTAACCTAAACATCGCGCACCCGGTGACAAGAGTACATCACGTCGACGTAAATGAAGGCATTGAAATAAGAGACTAAACGTCTATGGCTTTCGTCCATGATTTTTTTTTTTTATAATTTACGCGCGCCTAAGGGGTTAGGTTAGATACCCTTTTACTGTTGCCATGGCGCGGGCGGAAAGGTAGAAAGGAGGAGAAAGGAAAATTGTTTTGTAGTGGTTTGAAACTCAGGTGTGTTTGGTTTAGGTATTTGCTCTCCAGGGGTGGGAGTCCGAATAGGACGGAGAGTTTTTTCTTCACTCAGAGTGGAAGGTTATAATTCGCAGTAATTTGTGCTTGAAACTCTACAACAGCCAAATCTACGTGTCAGTGTTATGCCTTCACACGCAGAATTTTTCTGTCTGAGTTCCAATTACACAACTGAAAAACTTGAAAGACTTGTTCATGGGCAGGATTCGAACCTAGGCCCTTCCGAGTGAGAAGCGATTGCTAGTACCACTACACCACGTCCACCCCATAATTTGATTTGCGTCCTTCCTGCCACTAAAGTCACATATCTGTACTGACATAGCTTATTCAAAAACTGACATCCAACCTATAGCTGGCCTTGCACTAGAAACGAATAAGATAACGATTCCTACAAACTTAATAATCACCACTAGTCATATGTCGCAATCAATTCAACAAAAAAACATTAAATGCGCCCAACAAATTTGTGTGGCTTTGCAATTTTTGACCATTGGCACCATCCGTCGGTCAATAAAATCTCACCAGTCACGGATGCACTGACTGAAATAAGAGAACATTGCATTTTTTGTTTACTCTTAAAATACTTTGCACCCGCACGTTCACTACGTTCGCAACGTCTACGACTACTCTCAATTTCATCACAAAGCAATGAGACATAAACAACCATCCCCTATATTAACGTCTTGCGCTTTTCCTCATAATTTCCCTAGTCCCGACCCGAGTAGCTATATTAATGGAACTGAAAAATTATGTATGTATGTATATATTTTATCACCATCCACACGTTCAATGCATATACACACAACAGCGAAGCTTCTAGCTTCTCCCTTGGATTTGCGATCTTAATAAAATCCGACGAAATTATCAAAATCATCTCAGAACAGATTTGAACAGCGCGCAAGTAAGCGATCGGCAACAACGGTAGTGTCGTCTTCTACATATTTACAATCCGTCTATCGATGTGACAAATTCAAAATTGTTGTGCTTGAATTGAATTAAATTTTATTAAAAGACATTTTTTGTTTACACTTGGTACACACGAGAACCTTGAGGTGAAAACATTTTAAATTGACGCCACTAAAACGAAAACACACTCATAAATGTGCAAACGTGCGATTCGCTCAAAATACGAGTACTTAAAAATCTAAAGACGTTATAAAAGGTGATCGTTATTTGATGACTTTGGTAAGTCATTTGAGAGAGATGGTATTTATTATATTCTTTTACAGATTTTAGTTTTTGAATGTGAATATCATTGACATCATAGTATAATAATTTAGTTTATCGGTCTTATCTTACTGTGATAAGCTAGTTTCTTTCGACAATCTGTAGTCTACAAAGCTTAAGTAAACGTTAACCGTGTTGACAGATTTAATTCCATCAAAAAATGAGAATTAATTGCATAAAATTTAGATTTTCGACCGTTATTTTCAAGGTCATTTTAAAATGTATAGCCCCTTAGTAATAGTAATTAGTTTTTAATTTTTTCTAAAATTATGACCGATTTATCTATGTAGGTACTCGTGACACTGCATTGTGACCATATACAGCGAAATCAGACATACCTATGTAAGTAGATCTCACAGTTGTAGCCATGTACTGTTCCTTACAGCATTTTTTCTATCACCACTAAACACGACTGCTTATACTGAAATAGCCACCAGCGTTAACAAAAACCTGTTGTGAAAAATATATTTCTAATTGCGTTTTCCATTGGTCTCACTCCGGAAGTTGGGCAATTTTGACTCCAATGGAACACTAAAAACTTCTTTTGATTCTGCTGTCAATATGGACTGGATAAATATAAAATTTTTATTTCGCAATTTCAACCCATTACTGTGTTCGATTCCACGCGAAATTTCCCGTAAAACTCCATATAAAAAAACTGCTCGTGAAATAATTGTCAAAATTTCCAAATATTTCCGCCAAAGGAGTACTCTGTTCCCTCTCATGAAATATTATCAACATAAATCTAAGCAGTCGCCTGCAACATTTAAATGTACGTGAAAAGTGACAGATAAAGAAAAACGTCAAAGCTATCTGACCAAGCTGAAGTCACTGAATTCCTTGATTTATCTGTGCATTCTCTTTATTCTTTGTATTTTTTTACTTGTTATATTTTTAACTTTTCGAAAAGACAGAATTGCCGTATCCATAAATACCAAAAAGAAAAACAATATTCAGATATCAGATGTACCCATCTACTCCGCTGACTTTTCCCAGCAACATTTATTTTTGAAACGTCATATTCCACGGCTGAAAATTGTATGTTGCCGGTGGATTTTCACGTGAATGAACAGAGTTCTAGCCTTTTTACTAAAATCGCAGTTAGGAAACAAAAACATTTCCAACAACCAAATGCCAAACACAGTCGATTGATTGAAAACAAAAGTCTGGCTTGACACACAATACTATTTGACGTATATATTTATATGTATTAGTTAATTTTGACACAAAATCTAGAAGAGAAATTCTACTTCTGAAATGAAAACCAGAAGTAAAAGTGGAACAGTTTTATGAAATTGTTTTCTCTCCGCAGTGCAAAAAGATTACTTCTGTAAATGCCATAAATAATGTTGACAGGTCCTTTAACTGTCATTTTAGGGCAGATGACGATTCCTTCTTACAAATTTTCATGGAAAATTTGAAATTAATTATGATCAACTAAACTTTACTTTACTTTAAGTGGCACTACACTCTGGATTGGATCAGCGCTTCAACCAACAACTTTTTTCATTTAATGTAATTTTGAGCCTCCAGATCCTCACACTAAATTAACTAAGGTCCCTTTCCACTGGAACGCGGCATGTAAGACCTGGTCTTCATATTACCTCTGTATACCTCCAGAATGTATTCTAAGACACTCCAAACCGCCGTCCATTAAATTCGTTGTTATATCTTCTTCTTCAAATACCGTTTGTGAACACGGGACCGAAAATCAAACGATCAATTTTTGTTTCGAAGCAACTAAAAGCGATTTTGTCTGCCTTAGATAAAGTTCATGCTGCCGCATTCTAAAATCAGCGCCTTATCGATATACGAGTAGCGCTTCCTTCGTTAATCGTGAAAGAAACTTATTTTTCAGTTTCCAAAAAATAGCTATTAGCAAGAGTGATTCTTCGCTAGATATCTACAATGGTTTCGTTGTTTGAATTTACAGTGGAAACCAGGTAGACAAACTCTTTTAGAACTTCAAAAGTATACCTCCCTGTTAAGACCTGCTGCTCCAGTCATTCTTGTTAGGTTTCCACAATAATTTGTTTTACCCTCATTTACCACTAAGCCCACTTTTAATGCTTTAGCGTAGGTGGAAACAAATCTTTCAAATGCACAAATGCACTTCTCTATGCCCACTTGCTACTGTCTGTTTCTTTCTGTGAAGCCGATGTTATTCACGTCTATCTTGCTCGTAGAGCTCGTGAGCAGATCCCGTTCTCCTTTGTAGTGCTGCCTTTTTCGCCTCTTATTTCGCTACTTGCGCTCGCCGATACTCTTCGTCACACGTTTCGTTATGATGGACGGGTGAAACCTAGCACAACAGCTGCGGCCTCTTTGATAGCTTGATAACGATGTCATCACTGGTTTGCTGCGCTGATGCTGGCAATATAGATTTTCTCGAAAGATATTGGGACACTCGGTCAGAAAGGGCTCAAGAAGTATGCTATCTTGTAATACTCGTATTATATTGTAGTAATCGTTTGACCAGGTAGTGATCTGACTCAATTTTGAGTGCTCAAAACGTTCAGACATCCATAACACAATACTAGAACTGATTCTTGTGTTGATCACATTAATCAGGTTGACGGTGGTCTGAATGTAGTTCTTATGCTATTGCTCACACATTCGACATTGGTCGAAGAATCTGTAAAAGCAATCTTTCCCAAAGCCTTTCTTATGATCTGTGGGAGCCTGAAACTTATGGTGACAAATTTAGCCTTGATATAGATATACGAGTAAAAAATCAGGTTTCGCACAAATGATTAAAAATTCAAGGACCACTTTCCTAAAGTTTCCAAATAGGCGCTTCGTCTGCCTTCTGTAGCAATCACCATGAATTACAGATGTCTAGGAAGATGACTTCCCCTTTGTAGTTGTTTAAAACCTCGGCTTATTATGCGGCGGCTGTAGACTGTTAAGGGCTTTACGTTCCACCTGTATACCCGAAAATCATTGTCAATTTTTGATGTGATCGCCAATAATAAGTCCATCCATTTCGAAGGCACAACATACACTGTTTTACGTACTAGGGTAGTTATCCGACGGCACAACTCTCAACCTGTATGGCAAGATCGACGACGACTACAACCATAAGTTAAAGGCTTAGTTAAAGTTAGTCATAATTGCAGCATTTTATTGCTCCTGGAGGAGTCTTTCATTATTTTAGTTCTTTGCTACCAGACGAACCAACGAGTGTTGTAAGGTCTGTAACAAATTGTAAAATAGAATTTTGGGGGAGTAGGTATAAATTCTCTCTTAAACCCAAAATCTCACGGGAAAATATATTATTTCTCTTTTACAATATTTGTCCCGCGGGAACAGGTTTTTGTACAAAATTGGAGCCCTGAAACAGACCTATAGTGTAGCCAAATGAAAAACATTGTGTTTTAAAAGCATTAAGTTCGCATCAGATGATTCGACATTATTGATATCGGAATTTAATAATTGAAATATTACCAAGGTAGTCTTTATTTTTGAGAAATAAGCCGTGGGAGCATTCAAGAGTTATTATTTGTCTATTGTTCACCTAGACCAAGATGATACCTTCAACTAATGATCTTGCCATTCAAATATAGTACGTAAGGTATTTGGTAAGTCAGTTATCAAGTCGAATGACCTGAGAAAAACCGCGAACATCTGGTAGATGTGCAGGTTCACCCTTTTGATTTTGTCAATAACCCGTGATAAAATCATTCAACTGACGATTGCAGCTGTAAATTAAAGTCCGTAAGGGCGCTTTGGCTTTTGGGATCCTTACAGGCACCCCATCAGAGTGCGATTTAGTGAATTAAGCCTACCTATGAGATGAAGGAAGATCTTGCGTTCCTATGTGTTCACTCCTTTGTAGATAGTCCTGGCAATAAGATAACCAATGCAATTTCATCAAGCAGAAGCTCCCTCATTTAAATTAAACTCGGAATCACGTTCGCTATCAATCGAATAAGTTCATCAGTGCTTATTACATCACCAGTGTTTCCTACTTGAAACACCTAAAAATAGCCCTTCAATCAAATCAAAATATGACATTACAGCCCAACCATAATTTAAAAGTCATGGCTTACGGCAAATCTAAACATCCAACCGTCAGACTAGTAAGAACTTAATACGTGCTCCTTCAGATGTACGTTTAATTACAATATTTTCTGACCCCTGCTTCGTGATTAACCTAATTCCAGACAAACAAGTCTTGGAAACTGCTTTAAACCGACTACTGAATCTAACTTTAGAATGGTCACTGCAAATGGCTATTTTTCCGCGATAATAAAGCTCAACACGCCTTCGTCGTTGTCGGTTAGAGTCTCTTATTAAGTGAAAAAGTTATGTACTGCAGATTATAGTTTCCAGATTATCAGTAAATAAGGTCAAACGGACAGTCCTCTGTTCGGAATACATATTAATATAGAGGTTCAATTAATTATGAGAGTCCATCCGAGAGCCGGTTAAGTCTGGTCTTCTGACCAGTTTCAAGTTCTTATCAAATGTTTTGGCTTGATGTGTTTCTTTTTATTTTTTGCTATAAGAAAAAAGAATCTGGAAAATAAATCAAACTTCTTGAACCATATGGAATCCGACGCATGACTTTATAAATTTCGAAAGGCTATTTCGATAACAGCTCTTGGGAACTAGAAATATCTGGAATTTGGTTATTGTCGGAATGGAAAATAACCGCCAGCTGAATGTTGTTTATAGCAAAAGCGGTATTGTTATTTATCGAATTTTTCGAAATCGGTGACCTTAATTTGGAGGCTTGACTTTGACTTTTTTTTCAGCTGATGGGAGTGTTTTTGGCAAAGTTGGGATTCACGTACCACACCGAACCTAGGAAGACAAACTTCGCTTTCTGGCTTTCTCTATTGCAGTAAAATTATCAACTTTTTTCATTATCACCTGCAATTACGGATGCTTAGAGGCGCAGAGTAGATAAGATAGCTCAGAAAACGAATATCAACTTCAGAAGATTTCCACTTAAATAGGTCATAAAGGTAAAAAGATGTGTGTTAACAGCGAAAGCCTAATCTTTTAGGGATTAAAGTACAACTGCCAACTATCATCACCACCGTTCCTGGGTGCTTAGATCTTAGCTCCCCCAAGGAAGGGCTTCTACCATACATTGCGCAGATTTAGTTTTCTGTAGAGCGATGGGTAATCGCTTGATATCAGCGTAAGCCAGATAGCTATAGAGGAGATGATATAGTCATTATCACTCTTACAATAATCATCGGCACCTACGATTGTTTAGATGTTTAGACAAATTGAAAAATTACCTTTGAGTAAGCGGTAAGTATATTGCAGTCCTTTCTACTAAAAGGCAGCAACAAAAATATAGACATTTTGTCTCTATTATTTCGTTTGATCTGCTTTGTCCTGACGAATTACACCTACAGAACCAAACTGTCATTGACCGTATCAATAACAAAAATCTAATGGTAACCTAGCACTCCAACAATTCAGTTAATATAGCCATACGATTGCATTCACAGAAGTTTTGTATTTCGTCGTTTTGGTGCCAGTTCGGTTGCTGATATTTTCTTATTCTCCCTATCTTCATCAACATTTTTAACAACTCTAGAGTTGTAAAGCAGATGCGTACTAACCTAACGAACTATTGACTTTTTCTGCAAAGTCACTACTAGATCAGTCAAATGATAAACCGCACTAGGGCGTTTTTGTTTTTTTTTTGTTTGGGATTGGTGCTCTATCTAAGAAGAGTGTCCAATTTGACATTCTCTATGCTCAAGACTGGCTTTGACTAAAGTCAGACTCGGGAAGTCGAATCTTTATTCACAACTCCAAAACCAAACAAGGATTCGGCCACTCCGTGGTCTTGTTTGTTTTCCCAGGGCTGTTAAGTTCTTTTTTTTTAATGGAAGAACTTAAGTTTTTTTCGAAGATCTTGTATACGAGTATAAGCGCAGATTCAGAAATCACAGTTGCAAAGACTGCAAACGAAGATAAAAATTCGTACTCTTGAATTATCAATTAATTAATCGGACAGACGGTTTCATAACTCATAGCCTACTGTGGCTAGGTTTTCTGTTCACATTCTTTGAAGGAGAAGTATTCAAATCATAGCGAGTGGGTTACCGGGTAAAGTTTCCATGGCTGTCTGTTTCAGTATAGCCTGCCATCAACAATAGACTTACTCTTGAATATTCGACTTCACCGGGATACACGCATTCGCATTTTGCATACAACGAGGCAGTGGTCTGAGTCGATATTGGCTGCTAGAAACGTTCATCATAAAATACTGTGATAACCACTTAAATATGAGCAGCGACATCTAGATTTACAGAGCAGAAGATGTCGATACTCGAAGACAAGAAGATTTCCATACTTAAATAACAAAGTCTCGTCCATTGATGACTGGAGAGTGGAATCGAATTTTCTAGCAAATTGGAAATTTTATGGGACGCTGGATGGCGAGGATTGTTCTCGAAATATGTCATTCGAGTATAAATACCAGCATCCCCAAGGTATGCAAATCAGTTCTAAAGTGAAATCTGAAGTGTTAATTAGGAGAAGTGATTAAGTGGTTTAAGTAAAAGATAAGAAAAGTATAAGCGATTGAGAAATTGGATTGTACTGAGAGAAACAATTAAATAGTGAATTGTAACTGTACTGAATAAAGGGATTTGTATTGAAAAGAATAAGTTCTATCATTTGTACCCACACAAATATTTTACAATACTACGGCTGTCTGATTAACCAGGTTGACGGTTTTTTAATCAGATGACCACCAGGTCCCTTCGTGTTGGAAACGTCTGCTGGCTATGATGACTTTTCACAACGTTGCGAATTCGATTAAGTTTTTGGAAATGGTGTCGCGTAGGCTATGTTCTTCAACTGTGCCGCCGAAGATGCTCAGCTTTCTCAATTTGACAATAATGGGACAATCTAAACGCCATAGAGCGCGTAGAAGCAATTTTTACCAAAGTCGTCATTGTCCTGTGAAAAATATGGTAACGAATTTAGCTTTGATATGGACTATAATCACCCATTCGATGGAATGCTTGACGGACAAAACATCTTGTCTAGAGTTTTCTCTGATGAATGACTAACACTTTGACTAGCTCTATTCACTTCTCTTCAATTAGAGTAAATACTACAATGGCACATTGGTTGCGAGGAATGAAGTCAATATTGTCAGCATGACTGATTATCTGAGCAGATTTATTGATAATAAAATACTATACTTTTGTTTTTATTCAATTTAACCTGGTAAGACCGTGATGCATCGATAAATTAATAGGGTTGCCAACTGAGGTCGCTGTATTCTATAGGGGGAATAGGGAATCTGAAAAATCATTCTGCTGTACATAAAGGGCCAGCGTCGCATATATGATAGAACGGCAACATTTTGTTTACTTCTTTTTTTTCAAATTTTTTAACTAGTTTTACAACAAAGTTGAATTAAAATGTAAACAAAACATTTACATTCACGTGCAGACACATAATATAATCTCTTTACCAGCAGTACGTCTGCTTTTACGCAAATATTGCACAATTTCAAGTACATAAATAAAGACATTTTCACGCCCAAATTTGCTTAACTCGTTTCCATCAAAATACCAATTGTTTGTTTTTGTTTTTGTTTTCAGCGAGACTACATGAAATTTGTCGTTAACTAAATAACCAGATTCCTAATAATGGACAGTAAGTTTGATGCAAGTGTCCCCAATGGGGGTTGGGGTTGGATGGTTGTTGGTGCTGTTGCTCTTATAAATGTAAGTTTGTCTTCCCAATCTCGTAGTCACAATCATTTAATACCTTCTCCTTTGCACAGATGACAAATCAGTCGATTCCGTCGGTTTTTGGACTTCTCTTTGGGGGACAATTGCTAGCTATGAAGCAAGACACATCAACAGCTGCACTCATTACAAATCTCAACAGTCTAGCGTTGAATCTCTCTGGGCTGTTTATTGGTCCGGCCATTAAAAATTTCTCACCACGAAGCGTTGCAACTGCTGGTTGTTTATTAACCACATCTGGCCTGATTTTCTGTGCATACTCCTCGCAAGTGTGGCAATTTATAATTGGCTACAGCCTATTTGTAAGTATTCAGTGCGTTGCTCTGTACCCAAGTTTATAAATAAATTGTGATTCTAGTGTGGTGTTGGTCAGGGATTAATAGCGCCATCAACATTCATGGCAATTAACTCATATTTCACGACAAAACGCGGTCGTGCTGTGGGTGTTTCACTAGCTGGCTCTGGTCTGGGACAAATGTTGATTCCTCATATTGTTAGATTGTGCCTGGATAACTATGGTTTCCGCAGTGCTGTTCTATCCATGGCTGCACTCACTCTTAATGGGGTAAGTTAAGCAAACACTATTCCCTTGATGACATGTTCTATAATTATTATTTTTTCTACAGCTGATTGGGGCAGCTATGTTTAAACCGATTGCCAAAGTTAGTCAGCCCAAGTTCAACAACCGCAAAAATGTGAATCTACTACTACAAACCGAGAAGGGAGAGACATCATTGTCGGAAGTGAAGATACTGAGAAATGACAACATTTCAGAGGAAAACGTGAAACAAGAATCCAAAGCAAAGAAGCTTTGCAACAAGATTTTCTCTCGCTTCGTGCAAGCAATGGACCTGGAACTACTCAAAGATCCAATCTTTTGGAGTATAATCGTTGGCATGGCGTTGGTTTACACATCAACGACAAATTTTACCATGCTATTTCCCTATTTCCTTATAAAATCAATCGGAATGAATCGTTCTGATACAGCGTTTTGTATGTCAATGATTGCTGGAGCTGATATTTGTTGCCGGCTGTTGTTCCCATTCATCACCGATAAGCTTAAGGTTCCATATCGAGTAATATTTTTACTTGGGGCTGTTGGCTTACTCATAAGCCGAGCTGGTAAGAACATTAGTCAATTCGTCTTGAACACATTTTTAAATTTGCATTTACAGCTCTAGCGGAATCGACGACAATGACGAGCATCATTATTATGTCAGCCCTCACAGGAATGGCAAAATCAGCAACTGTAGTCAATAACAATCTGACTGTATCGAGTCATTGCCGACCAGAAAAACTTCCCGGTGGGCTAGGGCTAAGTATGATATCAAAAGGTTTGTTAGTGATAACTGTCGGACAGCTGCTCGGTTGGGTGCGTGACTACACCGGAAGCTATGTTATGTGCTTGCATTCGCAAAGTTTAGTGTTAGCTTTTGTGATAACAGTTTGGACACCAGAGCTGATCTACAGATGGTGGAAGAAGCAAAAGGAAACTAAACAGATAGCCAACATTGATGTGGAGAAAGAGGAACATGTCAAATTAAACCAACAAAACTCTTGTTAATCAATGAGTGGTGATCCAGTATTTTAATTATCCCAAAGATTGTTCTACGGCTTGTGATATTAGTTTAGCAGGAGACGTATTTTAATGGACTTGAGTAGATTTTAAGATTTACCATAATTGTATATGTAACATTTACATAAGGATGCATTTTTCTATTCTTAAATATTGAGAAGCGAATTTATTTTAATCTAAGAATAAATATTTGATTAATTTTATCTCGACTAGAATGGTTTTTTCTACTCAAATTTAAACGACAGGTACACTTTTTATGAATCGTCCGACATTAGGAAACTTTATTTGCAAATTTTTACAGTCTAAAGCGCCCTGTAAACGCTAAAACATGGTACTAGTAAACATGGTACCACTAACCAAGTTTTAGCTGATGTTGATCGTCTGCGGGCTGGTACGCGTACCAATTTTTTGGTCTCACCAACATCAGAATTTATTCTCACTAAAATAAAAACTTGTTTGATTTTTGTCGATGTTTGTGGGCGGAGTTTTGTGTTGCTGATACTATGTTTCAGTGGCTAAGTACTCATCTGTCGACATTTACTAGAGCAAGATATTTTATCAGTGAATTTCGTCGTGTGTACACACAAAATAATCGGGAGAAAATGGCGAACATTCCAAATACTAATGTTTGGAAAGAATTTTTCGAGTGTTTTCACTCGAAGATCACAGAGATGTATCTATTATGTTGGAGTGAATTGGTCTCAGCGTCTGCGGGTTTTAGTGGTACCATGTTTTAGTGTTTACAGGCTGCTTAATCCAGGATGCGACTTATACACGTTAGAAAGTTGGATTAGCAATCATTGATTGCCTATGAAATACAGAAACAGCCAAAGACTGCAGACATTACTACTACTACTGCAACCTGCAAACAACGTATCATAAATACCACTGCAAGTTGTAGTGCACATTTGTTGACTTTTCTCAATATTTCGTGTTTGCTAAACTTTCTTTCATCTAAGGGGCGACTAGTATCATACAGACCAATCATTTGTTTAGAACCTGTATACTGAATAACTTGAACACCGGTGGAGCACGAATTTGTATGTCTCGAGACTACCGAATAAAGCTGAAATCCAATTTCGGATCAATTTCAGTTCTTTAGGACTATATAAACACATTTATATATATGTATACACATATATATATTCGGAGTAGACCTCAAGCAACAGCTCTCTCCATTTAACCCGGCCTTACACTCATCTCTTCCCGCTGTCTCTCCAATAACCCATGAAGCCGCTCGAGGACGGAGCCATTTTTGTTCTAGCTACGAGTATCTAATATTATTCACCAAACTGAGTTTATGTATGCTTTTCTTTCGAAGCAACCAAGTCCTAATAATTTCATGCTTATATGGCATACAGTAGGTATGGTTCCTCTTATGTATTGGGTGTCCTTTTTTATACTTTATTTTGCGCTCTTTTACCAGAAGATACCGAGCAGGCAGCTTCTAACTGTAGACGGTTCGTTCCGTGGAGAATTTCCCTACCCGATTCGTCGTTTCTTCTCGACCATACATTGCGGACAAAAGACAGTTGGCAGGCAGTATGTAGCTTTGGAAAAAAAATAGAAAAACTAAGAAGAGCAGCAAAAGCAGCTATAGCAGTTGAAACAAGACGCTTAGCATGATACCAAGCGGATAGTCTCACGGTGGGAATGATTGAAGTCTATGTCCGAGCATGTGGTTTAGTACGTAGCCACATATCGGCTGAAAACCAGGACTAGGTATATGAACTGTTCATGCCAATAATTTACGTTACTGCAATCTTTGGAAGATTCGCATCCGTCATGGAGCACCCAAACAAAAACACAATAAAACTCTTTTGGCGCTTCTGCTCCAATAGCCGCAAACGCTCCAGTAGCAGCACGCTGATCTCTTTCCATAAGCGCGAGCAGTTTCTTTGATCGTTAATCAATCATCGCCCACGTTGAATGATTTATTCTCCCTGACAACGGAATATTGATATTGACTCTATTATTATAATTCCATTCTCATGCCTGCATAAACCTCTCCATGGCCTTAATCGAGTGTTTGTCTACTCTCTTTTTATTATTGAGTAGCCGATATTCCTTTAGACATTAATCTCGCAAGCAACTCGACAGTGGCGCTTTGTATTCTTGATTCTCTTGTCAGCACACTCGCTGCCAATGTTCTAACTGGACATCAGCACTTGATGGGACCTCTCAAAGAGTTTCGGAGAGCTCAATTGAAAAAGGATCTAGCAGTCTCCTGCAATTGGAGCCATTTAACAGTACACCTCACAGTAATTCTTCGGTATTCTGATGTCAAATTGGCATTCAAAACCGTCGTGGTTAGGACATTGCTGAAATGTTCAACCGTGGAACTCGTAGCAGCAACCTTTGACAGACTCGTCCTTCTCCTCTGTAAGCACATATCAGGTTACTACAAACATTCGCTAAGTTGACTGACACTCATGGCTTCTTGCCCAAGTCTTCCTCTTTTTTAAAGTTCAACGCATTGCATTGCCGTTAGCCAAACCAGTGTTGCGCGTTCGCTCTACATGCGCTAAAAAATTTACTTATATTCCATTCCTTTTAAAAATATATTAATAATATACAAGTGATAGATGTTAAAGTAAAATGCAGTTCACTCGTAAAATTATTGAACTTATCACATCCCTTCGAAACGTTTTTCCCTCCTTGATTCTATGCGCTAATGTATTTATTTCATTCTAAGAAATGGAAACATTAAGTTGGCTACATCACAGTTGCGATCAAGCTCTATATACAACCATCAATTACTTCACTCGACTTTTAGGGGCCTCAGCATACCGTAAATCAATATTTAGGATACCTGTATGTATGTATGATATAATTAAAACTATTTACTTGCTTCCGCTCAAAGTGGCAACACTTTTGTATCAAAATCGTAATCCTATTCTTCGCGAAAATGTTCGAATAAAAGAAACGTCAAAACATGTTTAGGTGTACGTAACCTCACAAATTCAATTCAACAATAGTGTTGTCTGTTTATAGGAAGAAGTTGGCTTAAAAATGGCAAATATTGCCCTAAGTGAAGCAGAAAAAACATTTATTCTACATGGAGTTGAAGTAAATACCTCCACCTTACCATCCATTTGTATTTTCAAATATCCCATGCGTTTCAGGAAGATTTCCGGTGCGATGGTCGCTCCCGCCGTGATTATCGCCCAATGGAATTAGAAACAGAAGTGGTTAGCAATGCTGGTGGCTCTGCTCGATTACGACTGGCAAACACAGATATCCTTGTCGGAATTAAAACTGAAATAGATGTCCCGTCTGTACGAACACCTGACAAAGGGAAAATTGAATTTTTTGTTGATTGGTAAGAACTAAGAAACATCCAAGGCCGGTTTTCAAAAAGATTTTCTTAGCTCAGCGAATGCAACTCCAGAATTCGAAGGACGTGGTGGCGAAGATTTGGCTCTTGAACTTGCTTATACATTAGCGAATGCATACGAATCGGCATTAGCATTCGATCTAAAATCGCTGTGTATTCTTCCCGGACAGCAGTGCTGGAAACTTTATGTAGACATTTTGGTAAGAATTCACGATTATAGTAAAACTTTCTTACTAAAAACGGTATTTTCAGATCCTCGAATGCGGGGGCAATCTGTTTGATGCCGTCTCACTGGCAGCGAAGGCTGCCCTTTATAATACAAAAATTCCTAGAGTAACTGCCGCTCTAATGGATGCTGGTGAAGCTGACCTTATTCTGTCGGATGATCCTTATGATTGCACCAGGATCGACATCGAATCTATTCCGATACTTGTGACGGTTTGTAAAATTGGCGATTCGTGCATTGTTGATCCATCAGCTGAAGAAGAGGAATGCAGTTCTACAAGTGTTGTAGTAGGGGTGTCCACGCGTAATGGGAAGAGTAATTGAATTTTCTTGTTTATTAGAGTAAAGATTTAATGTGACGATTTTAGATTTCATGTCAAACATTCATACCGTTGGCAAGGGCTCTCTGCACAGGGATACGTTGTTTAATTGCATACAATTGGGTCTATCGGCTTCAAAGAGTTTAAATGACGAACTCATGAAAGCACTCAAGTTGGAAGAAGGAAGATGTGGTAGCGGAAGAAAAGAGGCTGTTGGATTTTTAAAATAAAGCCTCGTTTATATTACATTCATTTTTGTTTTTCTGAAAAAAAATTATATGGGAGACAAGTTACGAAAGACTTATGAAATTCTACCTTTCCATAGAAACTAATGGATTACGAGTAACATATCCTGCCGTCGAAGAAAGACAGCAAGAAGTGAATCTTCTGTGCAAGATTTTTTATGCGTAGGTACATACTCGTATGGCTTTCTCCATTAAGAGATTACACACTTGCCGTGGTTTGCTACTCGTATTGACAAATTATACGAGACGTCGTTTACAGTTTCACGAGGCCAACCAATAAATCGATTCACATTTACATGTGTTGCAGGAACGTGCGTTTACATCTCAACCCAAATATTAATATTTTCAACACTCCCGAGTGAAAGCTGCTTCCAAATATATATGTCGGTAGTTGAGTTATGAGTTTGGGAAACAGATAATGTAAATATTTGGTCTTTGTCCAGCAGAGTTCAACTTTGATTTACACCGGCGCTCATGTCTCTATTTACATGCTGTCGTTTGCGACAAACTAATAATAATAAATAATTTAGCAAATTATCGCTATTATACAAATATAACAATGTAAATTGAATAAACAATTACCTCACCCTATCATCTAACGCAATCGTCGAAAGATGAAATGGCAGAAAGTGCCTGTTTACATTGGCGACGGGATGAAAGTCCTCACCATGAACGTCGTGTTCACATTTTCATGGGGTTGAAAGACTTTCTGACAAGTGGAACAATTGAATCGGGGCATTTTTATTTTTTAAATTTGAGCAGTTGCCTGAAACATACCTTTTTTCCTATTCTTCACACTTCCTTTCTCATCAACGATCAAAACTAAAATGAAAAAATATGTCAGAAATGGAACGATATGGAAAAAAAACGATGTGTTGCACCCGAGAATCCACTTTAGAAATGGATTCTCGGTTGAAGTAACCCTTCTTCTTCCCACTTCAATAAAATGCGTTCCCTCTCTTTCGGACAATCTTCCTGCCCGCGCCAATGTGAACAGGCACAAACACAACACAAACGCTTATATAAAACTGGCTAGAGGTGGATATTCCGATTCCGATATCCCAGTTAGAGTCTGCCGAAGGCTGAGTTCATAAACGTCAGCATTTCTAATTTAGTACAATGACAGATCTTTCATCCTGTGTTTTCAAACGTATTGACTGCACATACGAGTACCTACATACGTATCTAAGTACGATCGTCATTTGTTTTGCGTTCAAAAACGTCATGTCAGTAAAAAAAAAAGTAATACTCAGATAAATCTCAGATTTTCTTTTTGATGACCTTTGACATTTATTTTTTTTATATATTATTTCAATCTTACCTCTTAAAAAAAAAACACAAAACTACCATATTCCGCACTGAAATCGTTAGCTAATCTGCACAATATGACGTTTACGAACACAAGTAGTTTGACTTAAGTCAGTTCTGCAAAAAATCTGCGTTACTGAACGCAACTAACGCAGTTCTTTGTTTGTATGACATTTTTGAAAACACCCGAACTCAATCTTCCTATAAAGTAAGAAGAACTAATTGCTTACACAACCTGCATAGACTCCGACTATGTTTTAGGATATCAGAGACAACCTCTTACACGTTCTTAGAGCCTGCTTAGCTCACGGTAGAATAGTCAATATCTTGACTCAGTTAATCGTAGTTTTCATACCCAAAGCAGCCAAAATCTAATATGATCCCTAAGGATCGCAAAACTATCAACCTGTCGTCCTTGCTCCCCGAGAGAGTCATCAACCTTTACATATCTCAATCACAAAAACCTTGAACTGTCAACATGCCTAACAAAAATTTAATTCGATTGAGACTACAGTACAACTCTCTTACCACCAATTAAAAAAAAAACTTTCACCGGGTTCCTTGATTCTTCTTCGTTCATCATCTCTCTTCAAGAACTAGAGATAAATAACTCCAACTTTATTACGAAGGATGTGCTCCGATAGTTTACGCAGGCGACATCACTCTTTATATGTCAACTTTATATCAAGCTGAAAAAATCAGCAATAGAAAGTGCTTAATGTAAAACATGTACGTTTACTTACGGTGCATTGCGGTCTCTCCCAATTGACCGAAATTCTGACCAGAATGGGACGATTGGAGACAGCGCAATCATTCCCAGTCGATGGGGTTGGCAAAGAGGTCTTCTATAAGCATTTCTGTATGCACCAATCCTTTAGTCTATCTATTGAAATCCATGTACTGAATTTAAGAAGAACCATTCTAATGTTCATTGTCACTATTATATATTTATCTTTCGGAAACACTCTTGTGCTTTGAATATCATAAATTCGAGACGTCTAAACAGATTTTAATAACACTCTTAGCTTTCAGGGCACTCATATTCCCAGTAGATTGAATGCCCTCGTATTCCCAGAGGCAAACAGTAGGCAGTTTGTCAACGTCAAGCTACCAATGTCCTGAACCAAACAAGTGACACACTCTCAAGGATTTTTTTCTTTGATGTTCTTGTTCCGTAGTCTTTAGTGGTCCTGAAAGTTGTTACTGCACCATGTCCTCATTTGCCTTGAAATCATATTTGCGTCGTTTTTACGAAATTGTCCATCACGAAATGGGTGTGTTGCCCAATGCCCAAGCGCAAGATTACACGTCCGTAGAATGTTTTGTACTAAAGTGCGATTGCTACGTGATATACACCTAGTTTTTTGGTTGCGGTTTGAAGTGGTGTTTATATGAGCGTATTGAAACGGTGTGCATCGAGTCAATGCGCTTTAAGCTGTCATATAAACTAAGTAATAGTGACAATTTGCATCCGTATCATCCATTTAAGGCACAAAAAACAGAGAAATCATGCCTCAATGCTGTTCGCCATTGTTTGTTCATTCTCCGCAATCGGAAACATTCTGGTGGCTAACAGCCGTGATATATTCTGCTCTGACATCGGTAATCGTTTCGTTTTCAGTAATTCGTTTCACCTTGGATGTCTTTGGAACACGTTAATTGGACGAAATTTGTGAATCATGGAAATCCTGCTTTCGATGTTTCAGAAATAAATGAGAAATCCTTGTGTCCATTAGAGATATATATTTAATAGTAGTAGACTGTCTACTATGGAACTGTTCTAATGATTTGTCTATTGAAGTATGACAACAAAAAATGGCGCCAAATACATATAAATTTTCCACTCTTGTTAGGAGTTGAAGAGACTTTACGTTCAAGGTGGCAAGCAGACAAGCTGGAAAAAAGTGAACACCCTCCTCTGTTGAGTTGACAGCATCAACTACTTCATTGTGGAGCGATCTGAAGGAAGACCACATTGCTGAGCGGCACACACCTCTTCATAAAGGCGGGGCTGTAGTCCTTTCTCCATTAGTTTTCCAGTGTTAAACTGCACAGTACACGACGTTCCTTGTTTAGCTGGGCCCTGACACGTTCTCACTATTACGTCTTTCCATGTCTTCCAACGCTGGGAAGTAGTTCATCTTTGGTGAAGTTGGCTTTAGGCTGTGGGTTTCAGCAGCTATAGACTCCGGCTCCGGAGCTTTTTTGATGCCCATATAATGGTGAAATTCTTCTTCTGAATAAATGGTGTAGCTCGAAGTAGCAGAGCAGTAAGCTTTCGGCTATTCGGCACAACATATGAAATCTAATATTGTTTTGTGTATAGACATGGATAAGGGTATGTTCGAGTGTCTGCAGTATCTCGATTGTGTCGAGTGTGTTCAACCACCCGAACAAACGATCATTATTTCCTAATACTGCACAAAATACCCGAACACAATCACGAAAGTGATTGCTTCAAAAAAAATCTGACACATTGATCGGGTATACACAAATACAAAGTACCCGTTGCAGTTCTCTGATACCTACCAACTTGTGAGTAAAGCTGCCTGATGTTCGGTACCCGGGGAGAAACAACTCTATTACATAAGCTTGCTTTGCTTTCAGAAAAAAAATTATTTAACTAAGCCATATCTACAACAAAAAAGCCCAAACGTTGGTATATTTTAATGAACATACTCGTACATGTGGCAAAAATACATAATGCAGACATTTATTGAACAAAGGGACATTTAAGAAAAAGCCTGTGAGATGCGAAAAATTATCACAATACGAACAAAAAGACACATAACGAATTGTACGAAAGTAACTACCTAAACCCTATTTACGTATAGGGTAAGAATCAACCACCATGCACAAAGAACACTACAACTTAATTCACACTTAATCTTTCGTTTTATTTGTCATTTTGCAAAAAGAGAAAGAATAAAACTTAATTATTACTTCCGAGGTAAATAACATTGACTCCTTATGTGTTGTATACATAATGTTTGCAAACAAGTATCTATAATGATTTTTTTTTGTTTGCCATTTCTCTAAACAGACTATGCGTCAGCATTGGAAGGTTCAAACGTTGATTAGAATATGTTCTAGAGGTCATCTTACATATAAATAGTAAAAAAATCATATTTCATAGTTATTACTTGCGGATGCACGTACATTTTAATCTTATCTATACATTTTCGATTTCATTCGAAAATTAAATAAAAAATAATAACTAAAATATAATCCTTAAATATCACAATATCAAATAAAAAGAATTGAAGGTATTTTGTTTTGCTTTTTGTTTTGTTATTTTTCAGACAAATAATTTAATCAGATAATACTGCAATGACACTGGGGAAGCCACATTCGTTCGGGTTGCAGTTTTCGATATCGGTTTCGGATAATAGTGTCATGCGTACCTCTTTGTATTGCATGAAAGAGGAATGCAGCTTAACTTTCTCTTATATATACGAATACGAATATATTGTTATGTTTATGTTGTATTTAGAATTTCGTATTCTAATTTTTAACAAAAAATGTCTTGTTTTTTTTTATTTATTGTTTGTTTCCTTTGTTACTGTTATTTTAGTATCCGGTTCCAGGCGTATAGTTTGGATTATATGCCGCCTGTTTCTCATACCCCATTGGATTGGCAGTCATGTTCGGATTTGTACCGACGGCGCTGTCGTACGATGGCGGAAGTGTACTTGGTCCTGCCACTGGATATGGCGGCATCATTTGTGGACTCATGCTTTAAGAGAAACAATTCATTAGTTGTGATCTAATGGCAAAGTATTTGTTGTATTTACCCCATAGGATTAGGATGCATTTGACTCTGTTGCATTGGCATTGGCATTGCCATTTGCATTGCTGGTGGTTGCCTGTAAAAAAAAAACAAAAACAAAATATAACAGATAATATAGAACAAATTAAAAGCTAAATTTAAAACGATTTTTAATGAGTGAAAATTCTTATGTAAAGGCAATTTAGCCAGCTATGTGCGAGTTACGAGCATCCTTCAACGTTTTCAAGTGACTGCAATTTTTAGGTGAAGTTAAAAGGATCTTCAGTAGCTAGGTTTAGTTTAAGTTCAAATAAGTGTTGTACTGTAGACTAAGAATGTAAAGATAACGTAAGAGGTCTTTATTCCGTCAAACGATGCGGAAAGATGACGACCGTATGCATTGAAGTGCTAGGCTTCGAACTGAAAGGCACCAATCCGAGAAGAAAAAGAAGTAGTAGTGGTAGCTTAAGCTATTGATGACACTCTTAAAACGATTGCACACAACGCCAGCGAAGAAGAACCGAAGAGACATAACATACACATTTGTTTTAAATGTATGCAGTCTACAATATAGTGGCTAGAAAATTAAGAGTTAGGCGGGGCATTCCATAACCGAGTTGTAAGGCTTGAGAGAGAATCATTTTATTTATGCAAGAGATTTCGTTGGAGCACTGGTGGTGCAGCAAAGTGAAGCAAGAGGCAAAATGTCAGTGTGTTGATTTGAATCTTTTACTAGTAAATGTAAAGTGGTTTTAGGAACGCCTAACCAGAAATGTGCCTTTTATTTCAATATTGCATTCTTGTACATCAAAATAGCACAAACACAAGTAAGAGGACAAATCTGAGAAGCAGGAAATACTGTCGAATATGGCAGACGAATATGAGAGATCGTCTGTGAAAATTAAAAACAGTGGCAGTGACAAATCAGATCCATTTGGAGGTCAAATGCCCATGCAATACCAAGTACAATTACTCGTATTCTGATTTCGGCAGTTGGATATACTCATACTCATGCATCAAATCAGCAGTGGATATATTGCCACTAAAGCCGCATTGCTCGTTAAGAAGAAGACACCTTGCTTAGATTAAAGTGATCACCGTTTAGGTGCATTTAAGCCACTTGTATGGTAAGCGCATTGTGTTATCATTGGAAGAGGACGGTGGCCCGGCTGCTGTGTAGAACTCAAGATATAAGTGAAGACATGAATCCAGGACAGTTGTGGACACTGCTCCTGAAAAAATCGTCGTTGTCTGGTATATCCAATCGCGGCGCCTTTCTACAAATGGTACAGTGTTCCATGATTATGTTTTTGAGTTTGGGCATATCTCTTCTGAAGTTGACCAGCTCTCTTGATCGCTTGGAAATGAATATGTGCATATGACTTAGAAATCTCACAGTTATCTCGACGAAACCATCTATGGCCGGCTTTAGAGAGCGCTTGAAAGTGTGGCACTTGTCCAACCCAACAGAGTGCGGTTATGTTGCTTAAGCATCTCATTGAAAGTCAATAATTTGTTTATTAAACTGGTGGGCTATCTTTGATTGTTGCACTATCCGACGCGGTTGTTGGATTAGCCGAAACTTTGGCTTGGACATAAATAGGATAGGTATATGCAGAGTTTTTCAGAGCTAACTCCTGCGCAAATGCCTTCGGTTGTTTTAGCCGAGTCGTCTGCGATGATGGAAATAGACTAATTAAGAATGACTCCGCATTGCCTCCATCATTCATTTAAATCAAGGTTTTTTTTTTTTTGTTTAAGTAGCGCGCGCTCAAAGGGTTAAGGTACCCTTAAAATGTTTGCACACAGCGCGAGCGAAGGAAAACTAGGGAGGAAAGAAAGATAGGTACCGATGTACGTTGGTTTTAAATGTCTGAATATTATAATGACTAGGAAATAGAGAGCTCGGTAGGGCATTCCATAAGCTAGTTGTTCGGCTTAGGAACGAATCACGATATTTCAGAGTACGTCCGAAAGTGGGCTATAGGGTATACTGGTGAGCATTCATAGACTGGTGTTACGGTTGACGGTTTGAAGAGGCGGAATGATACTGGCGATTTCTTGGAGCACTGATAGTGGAAATAGCGATAAAATCAAGTGAGACACGATACATTTCGTCGATGTTCGAGGGTGTCCATTGACTGGGTGATATTAGCATCACCTATGAGTTTTATCGCACGGTTTTGAATTCTATCTAGCAGGTGCAGAGATGTTTTAGGCACACTTGACCAGATGTGGGCATTATACTCGAATTTTGGGCGAATGTATGCCTCATATATTAAGGCCAGCTCAGAAGGAGAAAAGTATTTCTTACTTCGCTTGAGGAAACCTAGACATTTCGAAGCATTTTTGGCGACATCGAATATTTGGTCATTCCAACGTAAGTTGTCATTGTCACACATACCGAGAATGGAAATTTGCAAGTGCCATTCATGGATAATGGCTGGGTGTTTAAATTTCGTTTTAACGACAGCAAACAGTATTGGGCTTTGGAAGCATTAAATTCCATTCTGTTGGTAGTTCCCCAAATGGTTATGCTGTTAATATTAAAATTTAATGAGCTTAGTTTCTCATCCATTGAAGAAGCGAGTGATCGATCCCAAATGCACGTATTTTCTACAAAAGAGCCTGATGCTAAACTCTGTTATATGCCTTAAAAATATCAAGTGCAACTATCTTGCTTTCGCCAGATTGATGTACGCTTTGGTTTCAATTTTCGGTGAGACATGCCATCAGATCACCAGTTGACCAGTTGCTACGAAAACTGTACTGTCGTTCATTGAGAAGTTTTCGTGTTTCGAGTTTTCGTGATGACGATGTATCAGCGTTTCCATGACCTTGGAAAGAAGGGACGTAAGTGCAATGGGTCTGTAGCAGGAGAGAGAAGAAGATTTTTTAGGGATGGGCTGGATGAATGCTGTTTTCCATCTACTCGGAAAGAGTCCTAAAGAGTAGGATTGGTGAAAAAACTTAGGCAATGGTTTTGAAAGCGTGGAAGAACACCTCTTTAGAAGAAGGGGCGATATACCATCTGGACCAGCGGATTTATGTATGTATAGAGATCTTTAAGTACTCTTGCTACTACACGAGTGCGAAAGTGGATTTGATGCACTCAAGTGTAGGCGGAGACAAAGCACATTCTGGAAGTGAAGAAAGTATCAGTTAATAGAAAGTAATTTATTTGGACGAGAACGGGATGCAACTTGGATAGACTGGTATATCTTACATTTATCTCTCTCTGCTGCTAAGTATCGCTCTATCTGAGTCAAAGTTAATTGCAATCTAGTGGTGAGAAATGCACCAGAGTTTAGAGAAGTGGCAGCCTTCGATTTGTCAAACAGACTGATTGTTCCGTCCTTGTAGTGCTGGTAACCAAACTGCTATGCCATAAGTGAGAACTAGTCTCACGACCGCGGTGTGGCCAGTGCATGACTTTAGGTTGTAGACCCCAGCTTAAGCCTTCCGCCCTCTGGATACTAGAGCTTGTTTTGTTTCGCTCTCCAACATTTTCTTTCCACATCAGTTTGCTGTCCAGGAAAGGTTTGAGTTTGATAATGGAAGGGTATTTTTATTTTTCTTGTAAAAAGGACCAATTCCCTTAAAGGAAAGTGTAATGCGGTCTCAACCGACTAACCTTTATGTAAGCTCCCTGGAGTTAAATACTTTTCTGTGATTACGACTGCACTTGATGTGAAGATCGAATTTTTAGAAAGAACAATCACAGACTTATCGGTCTGAGATCCTTCGGATTACTCAGATCGTAGAAGGAAAGATAAAAAGATTCTGATTTAAGGACGGAATGAAAGCGTTTAGTTGGCTGTGAAGTGTACAGAAAGCAGATTGGTCTTGTTTGAATATATGACAGCTGGAAGTTATTGTTTCAACGAATAACCAAACATTTTTACTATTGTACTTTAAAATTTAGGAATTTGTAGTCATTTTACAGTGAAAACTCTCTTGGACAGACAGCGACCGTCGGGCATTTTTTGTCCGCTCAAGAGGAGTGTCCGCTTAATGGAGGGGTCCCCTCCATTATGGCTAAAGTTTTTTTTTTTTTTTTAATTAATTTATTAATTTAAGAGATCCAATTTCTTAGTAAATAGTACGATTTTATATTTGATTAAAGTTTTTAAATGTATTATATATTTTAAATGTATTATATAACGCAAAATAAAAAGACAAAATTACTTAGCCTCATGTCAACACATTTCAAAACCGCAAATATATCATTCGGGGAAATCCCCAATTTAATTTGTTTTCTTTCTACGTACATATATGTATTTTATAACGTATTTTAGTACTTTACGTCCGTTACTGAGGGGTCCGCGTCCGGCTAAGAGAGGTACCTTTTCACAATTTTTAAAAATTTGAATTGAAAGAATTGAAAAACAATGGTTAACGAGAAAATGTCCGTCTAAGAGGAGTATCCGCCTATTAGAGATGTCCGTTAGGAGAGTTTTCACTGTACTTTATATTACTAAAACATAAAACGTTAGCGGGCTTTGGAGAAGATTCAACGACAAACTATACAAGCTGTACAGCGACATCTAACTATTCAGAAAACTGCGCATCAGTTGCTTGAGGTGGCTAGGATATGTAGAGCGAATGGACATCAATGCTCTGACCCGCAGAGTCTTCGAATCTAAGGAATACCACCTTTGCGCGCACAAGTAGAAGCGGGCTTGGAGTGCGCAACTGGTGGCAGATATCTAAAGACCGGACTAACTGGAGAGGCTTATTAGTTGAGACCCAGGTTCACCTCGAGCTGTAACGCCACCTAAGTACTCGTAAGTAAGTAAGTACTGAAAAATATAAACTCTCTGGTCTCCATAGATTCGAGAGAGGAATTATTGGAATGATTTTTGGTTTTTGAAAAGATTCAACTGAAACGGGAGCATAACAAATTCTCTGTCTGGAAAATTCAAAGCGAAATGTGATTTGGTGTGACGTAGAAGTAAGCATTTTCGATTTCAAATTATCTAAATTAATTTATTAAATTTTTTTCATATGTAAGCTATTCATTATTGTTATTATTGTGACCTTTCTTTACAAAATCAATATATTTCACCGGTCAGTAACTTGATAACTGTTTTATATCCACCAAAATATCAAGCAGTCAGTATTTAGATCTACAAATTATCAAATGATCAAAAATTGTTTCAGATAATTTATAAAAAGAGGAGATCAAACTGAAAATGATGCAACGTAAATAAGAGTCAGACAAGTACGATAATTTAACAGAACGTTTGAAGAAAGGTCTCATTTATAGGTGTGTTAAATAAAACCAAACATTGAAGCTCATTTTCAAACTTTATTCCAACAAATACCCGGGGGCTCCCGCTACTCTTGAAGATATAACTACACCTGATATCAGCATGCGCACATAAATTTGATTATTTAACTGTGATAGTTTATTTAATACTGTATGTCAATTTTGCCAAAATAATAAAAAAATTATTGCGTATTGGAATTTGATGAAATTCAGTTTGTACATACCCGCTCATTGGATACGGCGGTTGTTGCGGATAGACAGCCTGTTGGTAATTTGCATTACCTGGAGGCTGATAAACAGGCATTGTTTGCATCGTTGTCGGATAACCACCTGGTGCTGTGTGCGATGCTGACGTCACAACAACGGGAGCTAGAAAAAAAAACAAAAACAAAACATTTTACATCAGACTTCTCTTGGTTAAATTTATTTATTAATTTTTTTGTTGTTGTTAAGAAATACCCTCTATTGAAGCTCTACTCATTCCTTTGCAGTAAATAATATACAACCAACAACTGGCAAAACCAATTGCCATAATCAAAATGAAAACACCAAAAAATATTAAATATGTAGCAAGTATACTCATTGGATCGACTGACTACAGATTGTGTACTGATATGGGTTAGAAGATTTTTCGTCTTTTAACTTTGCCATTTCGAGGAGGCATATTAAAAGACAACAACCGTGACGAAAGTCACCTTTTTGAGATGGACACTTAATTGAAATCTTGTTGATTTTATAATAGCCAAGCGATAATTGATAAGATTTGGTGTATTTTATATTGCATTTGGTGTAATAAAATTTGTAACGTTCGAGTATAATGCTACTAACCAACAGCTTGTTTCTTTTTCCTGTAGTAGGTCTTCAAAAAGATCAAGCCTCCTATAGTGAGCAACACAATCAGTATAATTATAAAACCGACTTTAACAAATAATATAAAAAATATTAGAATATCCATGTTCGTTTCAGAAGCGTTAAACTCTGTAAGATAGGACAAACTAAGTAAATTTACACATTTACTTTACTGACCGCATTCCTTTTAAGCTGATTAATAATAGAACAAAGAAGCATTTAAATAGATGAGACTATGTAGTTGGCTGCAGTCAAATAGAAATTTGCTTAGTTAGTTATTTCATTTTTATTAATTTGATCACAGGCCGTTAATTGCAATTTATATTAAAAAGATTAGCACATCACAATAGAGTTGAAAGCAGGAATGTTATTAAGGAATACTCGTATGGTGATAAGATATTTGATGAGTGGTTTCTACTCGCACTGCCTGAAGAACTTATAAAAGAGATAAGGTTAAGTGATTCATTGTATTTTAAAGAAAAAATTGCATAATGCCAATTACATGCAGTAAATGAACTGAGAGTTAAAATGCCAAAAGGTGCAATGACATTTTGTTTTAAGAATGGAAATGCAATTGATATTCCCCGTATGTGATGCAAGAGAACCAAATCTTTCTTAAATTTAAAGATAAAATGATGTCAATTTTGTTATTGAATGGAAGGTGAATCCCATATTACATAATGTTGCAATGTATTGGAAATCCAAACAGAGAGATGAGAGTAACAACCACCGAAATTTTGCAATACGCTGAGTCCGACTGCGAAAATGTAACTGAATACTGGCAACAGCTGGGTGAACTTGAGTGCATTCGCATGTTTTAGGAGAAGCACAATAGATGAAGTCTACAGCGATGTCAAAAACAGATCTAGTGATTTTAAAACTCAGCTCATAGGAGGATTTTTCTCGGCAACTAATCAGAATGTCGAAAAACAGATAGTGACGGAACATCATAGTGGACAAATGGCACGTGAGCTGTTCACGAATTCTATAAGCAAGTAAAGGAGGTCGGGAAAAAATAAGGTAGCAAGAGCAGACTCTCTGCCGAATTATGTATGCTGCGGGTGTTGATTTGGAGTTTTATCACCATTCGCAGGTTTCTCAAGAACACGAACCTAGCCACTATAGGGCACGTTACATGGCGTATAAGATTTTAGCTGTTATATTATAGACGCTAGAACTCCTTTATCAAGAATTGGATAGGTTGTTATTGGTGTGGTTTTAGGCCTGGTAAATAAACTTGGTGTCAGCGTTTCGCAATGGATACGGTCGCCGACTATTACATAAGAGAATCTAGGTTTTAAAATTGGCCAATGCCAAAAAGCAGAAAAGACAGTCTATTTTTCGACGTAACCACCCTTTTGCAATCAATCTCAAGACGAGCACACAATGATTAACAGATACTAGGCCTTGGTTGACTCCAGACTGCCGTATCAACAATTTAGTTATTGAGAACCACTATTGACTAGATATTTATCATACGCAGATCTTGGAAATCGCAATCGATACTTTATATTGATATTGATCTGATCATGTCATGTTTTGTCATCTTTGACAAACTAGTCTGATCGCGTATGATGATTATGAAGAATACTGGTCACACGGCTTTTCTTACACTCCAGATAAGCAGTTTACACTGCATTGCAAGGTTAGAAATAGTCACCTTTTTGAAGAGAGAATCCAATGGAGTTTGCGCATTGGGAAAATGCTATTACCCCAGAAAATTCGAAAAATGTTTTATAAGCCAATGGTTTAAAAACATATGCAACACCTGGAAACACTGCCCTCCTACGGAAGAAAGTGAATTATATTATCCAGCTACTGCATTCGCAAAGCACCACGGATTGGGAATAGTATCGAAACAAATATAGTTTGGTCTTTAAACTTATACCGTTGCTTCTCATAATGTTGGACAACACAGAAACGTACTTCGTATATCTTATGCCCTTTCTCGGATATGCCAGCCAAGTGTGGCCCCCCTATCAGCAGTTCATATATCCGGAGTCGAGAGCATTCAACGTCGTTTCCATCGACTTGATCTTCGAGGTCTACGCTGGGATGACCCATTTATTTTACCTCCCTATCGTGACCACCTCAAACTTCTTGACCTCAATACCCGGAATACCTCAACTGACATTTTCTTCATTCATCGACTGCTCTCTGGTTCTGTGGATTGCGCCTCCCTTTATAATTCTATTTCCTGTAACCTAACCCTCGTAATTTATGATGTCCTCATCTCTTCTATATCGCAACCCATCGCACACGTTATGGTTCTCCCGCATGCTCCGTAAGGTCAACTCAAACCTTTCCGTTTTTGATTTTAATTAACCTGACTACTTCTCGTCTCATACTTAATCACCTTCGGTTCCTAGCCCTTAATTTTTGTTACTTTTTAAGTCGCAGTTTTTTAGTAAGTCAAATAAATAGGCACCTCAGCCCCCACCAAAATTTTTTTGACTTGCTTTAAATTACTGAGTAGGGCTTTCTGTCAACACAATATTGGAAATATGGAAACACTCTTCTCTCTATACCGGGAGTCATATGCACATTATTCGGGCTTGCCGAAAATTTGACTGAAAGATCCTTTCGTTCTATATAAGAATATTTCTTTCTTGAAGCCACGTGTTTTGCTTTCCTTGCCACCTTCGGCATCCCCATGTTTTTGTGTGATTGGGGATATTAAACTGTTAATTGGCTCCACTTTTTAAGAAAGTTGTTGTTAATATAGTCGGCCGGTATGTACAGAATTTGAGCGTCTACCATAAAATGGTTATCGAAAATTTGCATATATCAATAAAACGGTGACTTATATCCAGATGATCGATCTGTTTCCCAGATTATGCCGTAGACCGTGGTATGTGCTTAGACGTCATTATCCCATAATGATAAGCATTCCAGAGATCGACAAAACGTTTCCCATTATCACGTTAACAAATGCTCCGCTGTTGACGATTCCGAGGTGACTATAAAATTAGTTCTTGTATTGTTCATTGTATTCACGGTTGCTTCCAAGGAATTTTCGGTATATAGTAAGGTAGGGTGACTCATTCCCAAAAGTGGAGTTTATATTGAATGACCTCAAGAAAAACATTTTAGAGAAATTTATTGTAGAATATAATAAAAAAAAATATAGGTTGGGGAAGCATCGCGCCATTTTCTGTTTACTTGAATTTGAAGTACCAAAACTTTAAAATGATTGCGTCTGCCAACACTTTTTTTTGACAGTTGACAGATCAGTTGATCATCGATGATTAATTTTATTGCGCTTGAGGCATTGCATGACAATTTATTTGCAATCAAAAATGAGTGAAATTTCTGAGAAATTCGGTATACATTTTTTTATTTTATATTTTACAATTTTACTACGATAAAGGAAATAATGCAGCACAGGTGCGCTTTCGTTCTGGAATTTTTTATGTGAAATGTGCACTCGGTTCTTGTCGGTGTATCACTGAAAAAGTCGATAAAATGATAGAAAAAATTGAGCAAGATTGGCACAAAAGCAGTTATGATGCCGCTAATAAATTTAAGATTGACAACAAAATAATTTTAAGCCGTTTGGAAGGATCCGGTTACAACAAACAGTTCGATGACGGAATTCTCAAATGCGAAACCTTGTTGAAACGCAACGAAATCGATGCATTTTTAAAGCGAATGGTAACATAATATTGTGAGAAAGCGGTCTTGGCTGAAAAAAAGATGTAGAAGCTCCACAAACGATAGCAAGGCTATTATTGACGGCGAGGAAGGTGATGCGCTGTGTTTGATGGGATTGGAAGGGTATCTTCCATCATGAGGTACTATCAACTGGTCAAACGATTGATTCTAAGTCTATTGCCAGCAATTAATGCGGTTGAACCAAGCAATTGAAATAAAGAGGCCAGAACTGTTCAACAGGAAAGGTGTTGTGTTTTATTAGGACAACGCCAGACCACACACATGTTTGATGACTCAGCAGAAATTGGAAGACCTTGGCTGGGAAGTTTTGACGCATCTACCCTATATGTAGTCCTTACATTGCACCGTCAGATTATCATTTGTTCTGATCTCTGCAACATTGTCTTGCTGGGGAAAAAATTAGCTTCAAAAGAAGCATGTGAAAATCATGTGGCTCAGAATGTGAACAACAAACCAAGAAACAAGAACAAGAATGGCAGAAGGTAGTCGAACAAAATGGACAATATTTGGTCCTATAAAATTAATGTAGAGTATAAAAAAAAACAATCTGAATGTTTACTACTTTTTCCCCAACCTGTATATCTATGTCATTCCTGTGTCTATATATCAAAGTCGAGATTAAACGCAATTGCGTGCTCGATCCAATCGTGTTGCTCTACGTCTTTTCATTGGAATTCTGAAGAGTTCCAAGACTCTATTTCAGAGATACCTTCTCTTTTCTCTCCGATGGTCGCAAAGAAAGAAGTTGCACGCATGATGACCTCGGCATTCAATTTTGATCACCATTTCCAGGAATGACTCGGACAGGAAAATTATCTCAGAAAGGACCAAGGACCAATTCGGTAGTTCTATAGCTGCATTTTGTTGGAAATACAATTTCTCACATTTTCATTCAAGGAAATCCCCACACCCGCTTCATTTTCAAAAAAAAGTTCTAATGATGCTTTCTGGATAAACATTAACGCGTTGATATTACAATGCCGGGTCGACAATAATTTTTGGATTTTGTGAGGCGCAAACACGCAAATTCTGCTTATCAATTATAAAGACTTGAAGATGGTAATATGTCCCATGGCTAAATCTCGCTCGCCCTCTTAGTGAGCTTCAAATAAAACAATAAAAGTGAGCTGACATTACCCTCTTAATTATACGCGATGTACCCGATCGTCATACTCGTATATAAATACTGACTTACGGTGCTAAATCAATGAAAAAAAATTCGCACGAATTTTTTTGATTACTTAATGAATAAATTTTGTTTGCCTTTGATTTATCTGATTGAAGATAAAAACCCATAAAATCAGTTATGATTACGAAATAATTAAAAATTAAACACAACCTTGTCAGACAATCAGGTCTCAAAATAAAATTAAAAAAAAAAAACTAAACTTAAGTTTCGCTTTACAAATGAACACTCTAAAAATAAAAATCTTAGTTGACAAATTGAATTATTAGTTTTAGTAAGGAAAATCCAGTTGAACTCACTTTTATTAGAAGAACTACTCGTATCAAACAAAATCATACAAAATTTAAACATGGGTTTCCAAAACTCTGCCAGAGTTTACATTATTGCCTTCGGTAAGAGCAGTCAGTGCAATATTCGTGTTAACTGCAAGTTAAAGTTATTACTTAATACAAATAAAAATACTCTCGAAAATTCGCAAACCTTTCGCATAATCGACTGGGCGTTTTTGCCAAAAACATCGATGTACACAATATAAAATTAAGATAAGTACAAACATCACAATCACAATGATAGCACAGCTTAGTGTCGTGCGATGGCGACTATAAAAGGTTTCCATTTTTATCAGACCTTAATACTTTATTTAGTATTTCAGTACACTGTCAGCTCCTCACCAGCATTGAGCACCGATCGACTAAACTGTGACATCACTCAAAGGATACTAAACTGTATAACTCATTTAACGCCCGAAACAAAACTTTGTTAAGCAAACGATAAGATAATAAGGGTACTCGATACGTAAGTACGATAGTTTCGTTAAATAAATAACCGTAATCGAATATCTATGAAAAGAGCGATAACAAAGTTAAGACCATCTGAAAACTTACATAAAGGCAAAATACACATGTCCAACTTTGAGGTTACTAAAATTGTGAACATACTCGTAACATAAGCCTCAGTCTTTAACAAACTGACAGAACCTATGCATAACCGATATGGATTCATGGTTAAAAATAATGAGTGAAATAATAGAAAGTGTTAAGTTTTTGAAGAACAGTGAAACAGCGTATTAAAAACCAATCATTTCTTCAAGTAAGACACCATGTCAGGTTCTAGTAGTTATGGTAAACTACGAGATAAAAAATTATACTTCGTATTTATAGATTCAAACAGTATTTTGTACGATTTATGATATACCATATTGGTTATACCACATGAAATTTCCGATTTTTCACTTAGTCCTCAATTAGAAGCTGTCGAGTGAACATTTGTACAACACAGTGTTTTTTTTTATAAGGTAAAGTGGTACGTGTGTTTGATGTGTGCGACTTTAAGGGTCCGTTGCAAGTACAATTATTTTCTTCTAAGAATTTTTATATCATGCTTTCGACGGTTTAAATTCGTACTTATTTCCTTTACGAGTTCAAACTGGGACATAATGCGTCTCTGGCAGCCAAAAAAATAAGCAACGCATATTCGGCGTTGGTTTGGTAAGTTCCGTTCGGGAGATCTAAGCCTCGAAAACGAACCACGTGGGAAACCGGAAACGGTAATTAACGACGCCATTTTACGAGAAACGGTGGATGCAGACCCAACAAAAACGGTGCGGGGCATTACACACAACATAGGAGTATCCCCCATGACAATAAGTCGACACCTATCTCAAATACGAAAAGTGAAAAAACTCAACAAGTGGGTACCCAATGAATTGAACAAGGCCCAAAAACTACGCCGTTTAGAAACCTGTGCATCAGTGAGTCTAACACACCGAAATACACGGTTTTTGCACCGTATAATCACAGTTGATGAAAAGTGGATTTTGTATGACAACCGTAAAAAATCTGGGCAGTGGTTGGATGCAGACGAAAATCCAAAGCACACCCCCAAACTTGGTCTTCACCCAGAAAAGGTTATGGTGACAATCTGGTGGACATCGAAAGGACTTTTCATTTCACTTTTCATTTCTTCAACCAGGGGAAACGATAAA
Organism: Volucella bombylans; assembly: GCA_949129095.1. Lineage (NCBI taxonomy): Eukaryota > Metazoa > Arthropoda > Insecta > Diptera > Syrphidae > Volucella > Volucella bombylans. Next base: position 160,503,032 of record OX422141.1, on the reverse strand, counting down.
TGCAGTCAAATATTGTGAGGAAATCGACATAATGCGTACCAGGTGTACCGGTATGAAGTGAGTGTCAAGTTTCAAATGTCTCGATAAGGAACATTTATTGTGAACGGGCCTTATTTTTTTTTTATTTGGTTGCTATGACACCTGTCAAACATATTTAGTTTGACATTGAGCAAACAACATCATATTTTTTAATCGTGTTAAAAATGTCGAATTTTGTTTCAGAAAATGATGACTTGCGGAAAGCATTAATTTTTTGTTTTCATTTGAAGAAAAGTGTTGCAGAATCGTATCATGCTCTATCAGAAGCAACATGCAAAAGATGATTTCAACGGTTCAGAGATAACGATTTTGATGTGAGGAATGAAGAACGTGGAAGATCACCAAAATAGTTTGAAGACGCCGAATTGCAAACAATATTAGATGAAGATAACACTTTGAGTCAGAAGCAAATGTCAGAAATGTTAAATATTGCACAACAAACAATTTCTGATCATTTAAAGGCTATGGGAAAGATCCAAAAGTCGTCTGGAAAATGGGTGCCACATGAATTGAATAAAAGACAGATGGAAAACCGAAAAAACACTTGTGAAATTTTGCTTCAAAGACACGATAAAAAATCAGTTTTACATCGAATTGTTGCTGGCGATGAAAAATGGATTTTTTTTTTCAGAATCCTAAATGGAAAAAATCATGGGCTAATCCGGGACAACCATCAACTTCGACTACAAAACCAGATCGATTCGGCAAGAAGACAATACTGTGTGTCTGGTGAGACCAGAAAGGTGTGGTGTACCACGAGCTCCTAAATCCTGGTGAAACCAATTTGAACCATGCATTGATCTAAAAACGACCAGAATGCGCCATAAGACACGGCAAGGTAATTTTGCTCCATGACAATGCACCTGCACACAAAGCAAAACTGATTCAGGATACAACCAAAGCACTTGGCTGGGAGCTGCTGTCCCGCTCGCCGTATTCACCAGACTTGGCTCCTTCCGACTACCATTTATTTTCATCGATGGGACACACTTTAGCTGAGCAGCACTTCGAATCCTACGAGGAAGTCGAAAATTGGGTGACTTTTTGGTTTGCTTTAAAAGACGAACAGTTTTATTGGCGTGGAATCCATAAATTGCCTGAAAGATGGGAAAAATCTGTAGCTAACAATGGCCAATACTTTGAATAAAATGTTTTTTACTTTCCCATCAAAAACCCTTATCCTGTACACATGGGTCAAAATTGCCCGAACCCACTTTTTATTGGACTTACTCGTATTTTGCTTATTTTTGAATATTTTTATTTGAAATTTCTTCACATTTATTTTCTTACAACTACAATAATACAACTTTTATATATTTGTTCATTTATGAGATTTTATGATTATATGATTTTTGCAAATCGACTGCAATCTAATGTTGTTGATAATAATTTACTTTATTATTTGTAAACACAATTTCTTTCGAAGGATGGAAATTATAAATGGTGTACGAGTAGGTGACCAGCAAGAGATTTTTCGATCGGCCAGCGGCGAAGAACAGAAAATGTTATGAACACTTTCTCCGGGCCGTCTCATTATTCTGTCTCTTGTGTTACCGATATAAAATTAGTTTTTCATATTTGTTATACCGCCTGATACATGTCATCGATATTATTGTTAACATGACAAACATTGCAGGTAAACAGTGTATTGTCTCTTAAAATTTTTTTTAAATATCAATTTTTGTTTTTAGGAGAAATCATATTTGAGGAAACCTGGATTAGAGTTGATGGAATTCTATATCGGAATACTTTTATTTGCTGGAGTTTTTCGGTCCCTTAGAAAGTTTGTGGAATGAATGCAAGGGAAGGCCATTATTCAAAGCTACAATTAGTCTTCGAAGATTCCAGACTATTTCCAGAGTTATATGTTTCGATAAAAAGTGTAACAGGAATGAACGACAAGCTTGGGATAAACTAGCTCCAATAATGGATTTTTTTTTTGGAATAGGTGGGATGAGATGAACAATTAGATGAGATGTTCTTTCAAGCAATAGGTACATTTCATCTAAGCCAGGAAAGTATGGAATAAAAGTATGGGCTCTATGATTTACGTGGTCTTTGTAAGTTAATACCAGTAAGGAAAGAAATTGTAGACCCGTACAAAATCAAGGCTATCGACCTCATAAAAGACTTGAAAGGTAGAAATATTACATGTGATAATGTCTTCACTTCACACGAATTAGGTATCGAATTCCTAAAAAGGAAACTTACTGTAGTTGGAACAGTGTGGAAAAATAAAAGATGTTTAGGATTTGAAAGGAAAGCCATTTCTTTTTTGATAAAAACAACCATAGAATTTTTTTCCATATGTTCCGAAAAAAAAAACAAACAGTGCAATCATTCTCATGAGCACCTTGCATCACAATAAAGATGTAACTGATGTTGCAAATAAACCGGAAATAATAAAATATTACAACTCTACCAACCTATTGACCAACTTATTTGCATTTATTTACACATGTAAGCGTAGAACCAGCAGGCGGCCACAGATGTTTATTTATAACATTCTGGATATATCAGCCTATAATGCTTTAGTGATATATAAAACATATCTATCTTTCCAAATTGGAATAAAGCAAAACATTTCAGACGAAGAATTTTTTAGGAAGAATTAGGGACATCTCCGTCGAACTTCTCTTCCACACAGTGCTCCGGGAAGTTCAGTGGTTCAACGTCAATAAAAAACCATCGACAATAGCAATGCCCACATCTCTGCACCTGCTACATAGGATTCAAAATCGTGCGATAAAACTCATAGGTGATAATAATATCAGTCAGTTAATTGACATCCTCGAACACCGCCGTAAAGTCTTCCGTCTCACTTTCTTGCTCCATTGAAATCGTCAGTAGCATTCCGTCCCTTCAGACTTTCAACCGTAACACCCGTTTCGCTATGAATGTGCATCAGTATACCGTCAAGCCCACTTTCGGACGTACTCTGAAATATCGCGGTTCGTTCCTAACCCGTACAACTTGCTTATGGAATGCCCTGCTGAGCTCACTATTTCCTAGTCGTTATAACTTGCAAACATTTAAGACCAATGTACAGCGCTACCTCTCTTCTCTTCCTCCCTAACTTTCCTTCGCCCGCGCTGTGCGCAAATATTTTAAGGATATGATAACCAATTGTTAAAAAAGAAAAAAAAAACGACGACGACGTGCGCAACAAATTGAGACAATAACGATAATAAATATCACGGACAAAATACAACATAAACAAATCAATAAAATTATACTAAACAGCGAGTATGTACTTTAACTATAGTTTTTTTTTTTTATAACAGAGCTAAAAGTTCAAGCTGCAACACTTTATATCTGTACATTATATCGTAAAACTTAATCATAACCTTCATCATTCATACATTTAAAGTTTGCATACACTTTTTTCATTGGCAACGTACTTTCTTATGACACAAAGTACGGTACATCTTACCACTGAAGCTCTTGGACGCAAATTTTCACTTCTTGTGTGTCTCAAATAGTGACGAGTTTGGCACGGCTAGATCCAATCCAGCATGTACGTGAACAAAACCCACCACCATTTTTTGCCACGTATAGCAGTGCGGTACAATGAAATTGATTGATCAGCTTGATCTACATCACCCATACACTTGTTGTAGCTTTGAAAAACATGCGGAATGCCAACGACTTTTTTCTTTTTTCTTCTCCACTGCGCTCCATCTCTTTACTTTCCCCAGAGGGAGGACCCTATCATAGTTCGATCCCAAGGTACAGACACTGTTGTCCAACAAACGGACGAATAAAATTAGGTTGACTTGGTCCAAACGATAGTCAAAATAAGCACGATTTTTCTTTTTCATTTCCTTCACTCTAACTAGAGGGCACTTCTTGGTTCTACCTTCGCAGACGGTACCTGTTGCACGAGAACCAGCTTTTCGTAAATTTCGGAGCAATTCGAAACTAGTGAAGAAGTTGTCAAAAAACACCACATGGTCTTTAGCACTTGTGCCTAGTTTGTCGAGTAATAGCTTTACCACTCTAATTCCGGCCGTCAATAAATATTCTCAATTCGTTCGGAATTCTTATTTTTAATTCAATACTAACCATTCAGATAGCGATAACCATGGCGGCGAGCTCTCCGACGTAGCCACCAATATAATATAATACCTATTATGATTATTCCCAAAATCACACTGGACTCAGCGGCTTTCACGTCTGAATCAGCCATATTTGGTTATTCAAAAATTGAATGTTCACTTTCAACTACCGGCTTCACAAGCATTTAAAGTCAACCAACTAAACCATCACTGGAATAGAACTAATCGATACAATTTAGTAGAAATAATATTAGGGGCTTTACTAGCTATCTAATTGATAAGATAAAAGATCTAAAATATGTATGTATGTACATTGTACATGAATTATCAAAGGACTGATAAACCTTTGTCAAATTTGTTAGAGAAATACCATGCCAAATACATTAATACTTCACCAAGCTTACGATTGCTGAGTTTCTAAAAAAAACCTGACGAATATCGAATGTCAGATTAGATAAAGTATTAAGTTTCTGCGTGACTCATTGTTAATATTTAATAGTGCATATTTATAATTCGAGATAAAGAAGGGCAGAAAGGACGTTTCTTTTTGACGTAAGTCACGATTGTGTGTCATTTGTAAATTGATCTTATACTCGTATGATGTGCTTCATGGCAGAAGTACTGCGAATTTATCGCGACAACAGACGCGGTTTCGAGGTTAAGCAAAATGCTTTCAAAGGAAACGAGCGTTCCTAGCTAACTCAGGAAAAGTAACGGAACCTGAGTTGAAAGTAGCCAAGATGTGGAAACAGTCAACACAGTATCAGATGACCCTGGCATGATACAGCAAACTGAGAACATTGCTCTCTCTCTCTCTCTCTCTCTCTGAAGAGGAAATAAGTGTTCTTATTAATAGCGACAAATTACGGTGGACAATTCAGTCCTTTAAACCATACAAATCTCCAGCTCAGGATGGTATTCTACTGATTATGCTACAGAAAGCACCGGAGGTAGCAATCCAAACAATTATGGAAATTCTTAGACACTGTCTAAAAACAGGATACATACCAATAGCACGGAGGGAAGTTAAGGTGGTTTTTATACCTAAAGCTAGCAAACAGGGGCATATAACAACAAAAGATTTTAGACCAATAAGTCTGTCATCATTTATGCTTAAAACCCTGGAGCGGTTATTGGAGGTTCATATTAGGAATAGGTGCTGTGACTGGTTGCAACATGATTGCAAGCAGGAAAATAAACTGTTCCATTGGGCAAAGCTCAGTCAAAATGTCAGTAACCAGGGGAACGCTTAAGGGTGGAGACATATTTCCACTCATGTGGGTACTGGTTATCAATGATATCCTCAAAAAGCTTAGTAGAATGGGTATAAGTGCCACGGCATACGCAGATAACGTGGTCATAATAGTGCAGGGAAAATACTTAAATATTTTAAGTGACATTATGGAAGTTGCCCTGAAGATGATCAGCACTTAGGCAAAAAGCTGTGGTCTCAAGTCCAACCCTTCCAAAATGGAATTGGTTCTTTTTACCAGAAAGTACAAGATACCGCAATTCAAACTCCCAAAACTCAACGGAGTGGAACTGTACCTTTCGGACAGCGAAAAGTATGTGTGTGTGATACTGGACAAAAAACTGAATTGGAATCTTAATGTAGCGGAAAGAACCAAAAAGGTATATAATGCTCTTTTCATATGCAAAAGAACAGTAGGAAAAATGTAGGGCTTAAAATAACTTGCTACGGTGTACTGGCTGTATACGATGGTGGTAGGAGCCATACTTACATACGATGCAAGCATCAACCAAGAAAACGATTTACGGAAAATTAGCGGCGGTTCAAAGAACGGCTTCCATAGCCATTAAAGGTGCGCTCCGTTTTCTTCGAAAACGAAGTGGGTGTAACTGAAAAAGTTAACTGGCTCAAGTGGTAGTGTATTGGCTTCCCAATCGGACGGTGCAGAGTTAAATACTAACCGTGCCCGAAAGACATTCTTATTTTCAGGCAACTAAAATCGCGTGAGATGAATGGTTGCTTAAAATACAAAAACAAGCCGATTTGCACTAATAATTTAGTCTCCCCAGTAAATATTGGATGCCACAGATGGGGCGAAGTAATCATCGTTTCTGCAAGAATCTAAACAAGGAAACGGGTGGCTCCAAAACAAAACAGGACGACAATTTTAGATTTTAGTCCTCGTTACGAAAACTTTCGTTTATCTTCCAAGCGGAGAGAGACATACGTAATCCTGATGGCAATGAACTATATTGTGAAGATGCGGTGGAGGAATATCTGCTTCGCCTTGCTGAGGCCGTTAATCTAGATCAAAAATACAAAGCTTCTCTGAATGCAATTGGAAGAATAAAATTACTTAGCTTGGATCCCGAGTCACAATAGAAACGCGGGAGCTGAGCGAGCTGATGAACTTGCAATGCAAGGTTAAGACGAAAGTCTCTGAGTACCGGACTTCTGGACGTCACAGATTGTACACTGCTTACTGGAGTCGTAACAAGGCATACTGGTATACAACATCCTGCGTCGCATGGTATGAGATTGATGATAACATCAGCGCAGCTACTCGGCGCTGATACTGTAGGCACTTTATCATTCAAGTGCTCACTTATTCGTATATTTCTTCGCAAGACTGAGGAATTCCGTTAAAAGAACATTCAAGGAGTATAATGGACTAGTCCTTTGTCCGCCTGATTTGCTCTTCAGGAAAAAAAAGGCTAACATCCAGAAAAATAATTGGATTTTTCGATTTTCATGTTCTACAAATCCAGAAAATTATTTTATGAATCGCAAAATATAAACCATATACAGTCTATAGATACACAAAAACTCATATACTTTGTTATTCATTTCAAGGGAACCTTTCAAAACTACTGTCTTGTAGACCGAGAGTCTACACATATTGTTGGGTATGAATAAAAAAAAAATTGCATAATTTCAAACTTATTATGTTTTCATATTTAAAAGTAAATGTTCTGCAGGCTTCTGCGGAGCGCAATATCATAGATTTAACTGCGTCAAAAGTGTATTTTTTTTCGAAAAGAGTTAATGCGCTTATAACAAATATGGTGGATCAAGACGGTTAGACGTTTTGCACGCGTCTTTCTGTCTACAAGAACCACCACAATGAATGTTTTAAAGAATAACGAAATAAAAAAATGTAAAAAGGGCATTTGCTTTCAATCTGTCTTCAAAACACTAAATATTACAGAGCACATTTTCGAATTTAAATCGATTTTTGTGCAATTGCGACCGTAAATAAATATTCTCAACTATTTTTAATTCAATACTAACCATTTGGATAGACCATTGCATGTTGGCGACGAGCTCTCCGATGTGCACAACAAAACAATACAATGGTAAGAATTAAAAACGCTGAACCAAAAACAATTCCCAAAATCATTCCGGTCTGGGCGGCCTGCTCGTATGAATCAGCCATATTTGGTTATTCCGAAATTGTATGTTCACTATCAACTACCGGCTTCACATGTATTCAAAGTCAAGCGACTGAAAAGCCACATCACTGGAATAGAACTAACCTATACAATTTAGTAGAAATGATATTAGGGGCTTTGCTAGCTACCTAAATGCTAATATAAAAGATCTAAGATATGTATGTTCATGTATACATGATTGTGCGTAAATCAAAGTTATCAAAAAACTGATAATCCTTTATCAAATCTTTAGAATAAAACATTAGTCACAGAAATACTCTGCCAAATACATTAATATTTCATCAAGTTTACGATTGTAGAGTTTTAAAAAAATAAAAAAAAACCTGTCAAATAAAGTATTAAGTTTCTGTGTGACTCATTCTTAATATTTAATAGTACTCGTATCTATAATTCGAGATAAAATATGAATGTACTGACCTTGAACTTTTGAATTTTTGAATTTCTGACCTCTTTACTGAAACAGCTACACTGCTCCTGTCAACAGGCATCTGTCAGTTGACTCCTGTCAAAATTTAAACTTGCTGCGTCAGTTTGTGTTTGACAGCTATTTTTATCAGACTACTCACTAATTTGAGGAGAAAATGGAAAAAAGTGAATTTCATGTGCTTCACTTCACAGGAAGGTTTGGCGTGGTTTAATCGCAAAATGGAGGAGTTTTTGCGCCGTTTTGTAACCGTGGACGAAACATGGATCCATCACAACACACCAGAGAACAAACAACAGTCAAAACAGTGGGTTTCTAAGGGTGAATCGGCGCCAAAAAAGGCCAAGGTGGGTTTGTCAGCCAATAAAGTTATGGCGACTGTTTTTTGGGATGCACGCGGGATAATCCACATTGACTACCTTCAAAAGGGAAGAACAATCAATGAGGAATATTATGCCAACTTATTGGACCGATTCAATGACGATTTGAAAAAAAAACCGACCTCATTTGGCCAAGAAAAAAGTTCTTTTCCACCAAGACAATGCAAGGGTGCACACATGTGCAGTTGCCATGGCAAAAATCCATGAATTGGGCTATGAATTGCTCCCTCATCCACCCTATTCTCCAGATTTGGCTCCGAGCGACTACTTCTTGTTCCCAAACCTGAAGAAATGGCTTGGTGGAAAAAGATTTGACTCCAATGATGAAGTCATCTCGCAAACAAAGGCCTATTTTGAGGACCTCGACAAATCATTTTTTTTGGAAGGGATAAAAAAATTGGAGAAGCGTTGGACAAAGTGTATAGAGCTCAAGGGAGACTACGTTGAAAAATAAAATAATTTTTTTTTCAAAAAATCTGTGTTTTATTCCAAAAGTCACGGACTTATTGACCCGCCCTCGTATTAATCTATTGTTTATGATTGTGACAGAAAGAACGCTTCGTTTTGACGTAAGACACGATTGTGTGTCATTTGTAAATAGATCTTATATGATGGATCAGAAAGGGCTTCAAGCGGAAACTACCCAAGAGGTTCTGGCAACACTGGTGGAAACAGATTTTTCGGGATCCACAGTATCAGGCGACCCTGGCATGCTACAGCAAACTGAGAACCTTGATCTCTCTCACTCTGAAGATAAAATATGTGTTCTTATTAATCGGAACAAATTACGGTGATCCTTTAAGCCGTACAAATCTCCCCGTTCGGATGGTATTCTACTGATTATGCTACAGAAACCACCCGAAGTAACAATCCAAACAACTATGGAAATTCGTAGACACTGTCTAAAAACAGGGTACATACCAATAGCACGGAGGGAAGTTAAGGTGGTTTTTATACCTAAAGCTGGCAAACAGGGGCATAAAACAGCAAAAGATTTCAGACCAATAAGTCTGTCATCATTTATGCTTAAAACCCTGGAGCGATTATTAGAGATTCATATTAGGAATAGATGCAGCAATGGCTTTTTGACTGAGTCGCAGCAATGGCGACATATCTCAACTCCTGTGGGTACTGGTTGTCAATGACAGCTCAGTAGAATGGGTAAAAGTGTCATGGCATACGCAGATTATTTTGACACTGACAGCTCTTTCCCGCTCAAAATCTTGACTGTCAGTCAGTCCGCAGAACGAAATGAATCGCTTTACGCTTGGTAAACGTTGGGAAATGTTGCAAATTTATTCCAAAAGTGAATATTATGTTGCCCAAACAGTGCATTGACACTGACAGCTCTTTCCCGCTCAAAATCTTGACTGTCAGTCAGTCCGCAGAACGAAATGAATCGCTTAACGCTTGGTAAATGTTGCAAATGTATTCCAAAAGTGAATATTATGTTGCCCAAACAGTGTATTTATCGAAAATAAGTTTTGGCCGAAAGGAAGCACTCACCACGCCTGCTGTACGCAAGTTTATGCAAAAAGTTCGTGAGACTGGCTTGCTTGTGGACAACACTCACGGTCTCTGTCATCATCGTACGGCACGCATCGACGAGAATATGGCTGCTGTGCCCGAGAGTGTTCGACTCAATCTGGCAACATCGACTCACAATCGATCTCAACAACTAAGCATTTCACGCACCAGTAAGATGAGAATTTTGCAGAAGAATCGCGGATCCCTTACAAAGTACAAAGATCTCGGATCCCTTGCAAAGTACAATTGATTCAGCAATTGAACGCAAACATTCATCGGTTATAAGTTTTAGCCCTACAGCGGCTCGAATTGGACATCGAATTTGGCCAAAAAAATCATTTCTTCTCATGAAGTACATTTTCTTCTCGGCGACTACGTTAAAAAACAAACTTGTCGGGAAGTCAATGTATCCACAGAGAGTGACAGTGCGGATTTTGGAGTGGTGGCATCAATGGCCCATTTTATTTCGAAAATGATGCTGGAAACACCATTTTGGACAATGGTGCGCTCTACAGAGCCATGATTTGTGGGCTGGAATTGAAGACATGGACTTGTACGATCTTTGGTTTCTGCACGATGGTGCACTATGTCACACAGCCCATAAAACAATTGATTTTTTGTGCGCTAAGTTTGGTAATCGTGTTATCAGTCGCCTTGGCGATGTCAATTGGCCGCCTCGGAACTGCGATTTGACCTCGTTCGACTTTTTTTTGTGGGGTGCCTTTAAAGATCGATGTTATGCGGACAATCCAGAAACGATTTAAGCCCCAAAAATTGTGTGTGAGCCATTCGTGAGATAGAGCTAGAAACAGTCAAAAAGGTCTTGGAAAATTTGCCTGGATGCGCTACTGCGAAGGCAGCCACACGAATGAAATTGCATTCCATAACTAATGAGAAAGTTCGTTCTTTCTAATAAAGCCAAAAATACCGAAAATAATTGATTTTTGTTCATATTGTTTTATTTTTAAAAAGAAACTTGTATTTGAATCACCCTATATACCAAACTCTTTAGTATTGCTAATGCAATCTTGTATTTAGTGGGAAACATTTTTGATAAGTCACCACTATACGGAAACATTTACGCAGAAGTAAGTTTCATATTACATTGAAATCCAGATGGAGTGCAACGAATGGAAACTGTCATATTGGTCTCTAGTTCACAGTTGTAGTATTTGACCAGTCCACTTTTCTGCATTTTATGTTACTTCATCTTTTGGAACTTGGAAAAGTTCTCTTTTTGCTTCTCTGTGTTAATCAGTATTGAGCAATGCGTGATAATTATTATTAAACTTTACATTCGAACTACATTCCGTGCGTTACGTGATTTTTACGATGCACACAATCGTCCTGTTGATTCAACTATTCGTCGATTGGTGGACAAATTCGAAAATTCGAAACAACTGGTTCAGTTAACAATTAAGCAACACCCGTATGTCGTCGAAATGTGAGTTCTGCAGAAAAGATTGCTGCGGTAAACGAGAATGCGCAGGATTACTTGTCGCGCCCAAGAATTTGGACTTTCGCAGACCTCAACTTTACAAATTTATCAAAGTCTATAGGCACAAGGGCAAGCATCGCTGACTGGACATCTTCAGCAACGAGGCCTATTTTTGGATGAATGGTTATGTCAACAAGCATAATTGTCGCACTTAGGAAATAACAATCTACATGTTGCAAATACAGTTGCAAATACATTCAGGAAAAGTCACTGTTTGGTGTGGATTTTCGTCAGGCGGAATCATTGGCTCGTATCATTATCCCGACGGCATGGTTATTTCGTGTTTCGACGACGACAACTAACCACCGAGATAGTGTGGTCAAATACGCGCCACCCAACGAGGTCGCGGCGGCCATTTATTTCATAGATACTTAATCTAATCGGATATTCTTTAAAATAAAAACAAAAAATTATATCGCACACTCAACCAGTTTTATTTAAATTTGAAGTTCGAACGCCCTTAATTGAAGACCATGAATTTCAAAGTGTATGTAGTGTTTTATTGGTTGCTAGAAGCAAATATTTTCCAGATCAATTTCGTCCATATTTTCTACGAAATAATCACTGATCATTGTCCATTAACGTTGGTCATTGACTGTAACTCGAGCTCCGGCCTAATTTTTGGAAAAATAAGGACCGATAAATTGTGAGGACCACATTTTGGTGGATTTTGTTGGATCTCAAGAGTCTCTTCTGCATTTTCCTCACTACAATTTTGCTTGCTTACAAGATCATTTAGCCAAAAGTGAAACTCGTTGATTTTGTGATAAAAGAAATAAGGGTCAACTTTAAGCTGCTTAAAAGGCCAAACTACGAGTTTCCGTCGCAAGCAATGGTCTTACGGTTTTAAATCCTGCATCAACTGGATCTTATATGATTGTACGCCTATATCTTTTCAGAAAATTGTTTACATAGAGTCAGACAAAGACCAAATTGATAATTTTGTAACATGATCAGCTACAGTTTCTTCTGTACGCAGATTACCTTACAGGATTTTGAATTTTCATTAGTTTTACTGTTGAAAAGGTTTACCAAGAGCGTTTTCATGCATGAGCAAAAGAACACATTTCAAGCACTTTCTCAACTTTTCTGAAGTGTTCAAAAACTTTACACAAACAACTTGATACAATCCCATTAGGCTCATTGATAAAAACTCGAAACAGTTTAACTAATATCTAAATTACAGGTAATAATAAAAGGTTTCATTTTGGATAGCCCGTAGTGAAAACTAGGCCATTAAAAAAAACATTGAACGATACACGCTACAATATTGAAATTGTTAAAATTCACTACAAAAATGGTGAAATTTTCGTTCAAACAGTTCCACTTGTTAAAAGTTTTCTCGGTCCACGTGTTCCAAAATTTGAGTTACTAAGACAAGTTAGTGATGTGAAGAACCGAAATCGTGACCGTCGGACAAGAACAACTGGGAATATGGCTTCTGTAGCACGAAGTTTGGTCGAAAACCCAGATTTGCCTATTCCACGTCAATTTCAGGAATTGAAGATGTCATAAATAGCATCGAATTTCGCATGAAGACTTGAGTCATAAAGAATTCAACCGAAAAATCATTTTAAGCGAGGATATACTCGTACATTTCCCTCCTCAAGGTCTTGTTAGTAAGTAGAATTTCCCCATGAAAGGTTTAGAAAATTTAAGAACGACGGTGTAGAAGCCCCTCTATACATAATATGCTGCTATTCAGCGCGGTTTTGTCTAGGAGGCATCATTGGGAGAGTTTTCTTCGAAAACGGAATGGGTGTGTGGCGAAGTGGTAGTGTATTGACTTCTTAATCGGACGGTGCAGAGTTAAATACTAGAAAGACATTCTTTTTTCAGGCAACTAAAATCGCGTGAGATGAATGTTTGCCTAAAATACAAAACAAGCCGATTTGCACTAATAATTTAGTCTCCCCAGTAAATATTGGATGCCACAGATGGTGCGAAATAATCATGGTTTCTGCAAGAATCTAAACAAGGAAATGGGTGGCTCCAAAACAAAACAGGACGACAATTTTAGATTTTAGTCCTCGTTACGAAAACTTTCGTTTATCTTCCAAGCGGAGAGAGACATACGTAATCCTGATGGCAATGAACTATATTGTGAAGATGCGGTGGAGGAATATCTGCTTCGCCTTGCTGAGGCCGTTCATCTAGATCAAAAATACAAAGCTTCTCTGAATGCAGTTGGAAGAATAAAATTACTGAGCTTGGATCCCGAGTCACAATAGAATCGCGGGAACTGAGCGAGCTGATGAACTTGCAATGCAAGGTTAAGACGAAAGTCTCTGAGTACCGGACATCTGGACGTCACAGATTCTACACAAGGCACTAAGCTTTTGCTTCGCACATAAGCGTGCTGGTATATCCTGAGTCGCATAGTATGAGATTGATGATAATATTAGCGCAGCTACTCGGCGCTGATACTGTAGGCACTTTATCATTCAAGTGCTCACTTGAATATTTCGTATATTTCTTCGAAAGACTGAGGAATACCGTTAAAAGAACATTCAAGGAGTATAATGGACTAGTCCTTTGTCCGCCTGCTTTGCTCCGACAGGAAGAAAAGGCTTACATCCAGAAAAATAATTAAATTTTCCGATTTTTCATGTTCTACAAATCCAGAAAATTCTTTTATGTAAATGTTCTGCAGGCTTCTGCGGAACAAAATATCATAGATTTAACTGCGTCAAAAGTGTATTTTTTTTCGAAAAGAGTTAATGCGCTTATAACAAATATGGTGGATCAAGACGGTTAGACGTTTTGCACGCGTCTTCCTGTCTACAAGAGCCACCATTACAATGTTTGCAGTCAAGATACCAAATAATTTATTAGTTCATACGACTACTTTATTTAATTTATTAGTTTTATATAAATCTTGATTATAAGCATGTGATTGGTGGGTCTTATAAGCAAAAGGCCACGTGCAAAACAATTTGAACGGGGCACGTAGTTCTCTATTTTGAAATAAGGATAAAATTGTTATACTAATCTTTTGGAATTTCCAAAAGTTACACTTTTGACACATTGCACACCTTTGACCTCACCAGATCCCGGAGGACCTTCACCAATCCAAGAGCAACATTTATTTTTAGCCATCATCCAAACCCAAACATAGCTAAAGAATCTTAGTCTATGGTGTTTTGAATGACTGAGCTGATAAAATATTTCTTTTTGTTTCGAGGCACAATAACTTTTTTAGCCACGAAAACAGTTAAGCAAAAAGGACCTTGCCAATTTGTATTTTTTTTTTTTTTTTTTTTTTGTGTGAATTGTCACCGATTTAGGGCATCATCTTCTCACTTATTCTAATACAAACAAACTATAAGTACGAATCACTAAATTTGTAGTCACTTTTGAAATTCCAAACTAAGCAAATAACACATATCGGGATGTTTGACAATGGCTGTTAGGACGACAATCAATGTAAACAATCTTCCAAAGATTTAAGAATTTAAATTTTAAAAAACATACGAGTACCTTGAGAAATAGGTTTTCGTTTTTCCAGTTTTGAGCAGCATATTGCGCAACAAATACACAATATTGGAAATACAATAAGTATTAGGAGAAATGCGTACGATTCAAAGGAGTCCATTTTATCAGTTAAACTAAGTAGCACTAAGTTCATTAATGAAACTTTAATGAACGCAGTATATCTACAACTTGGTAAGAAGTCCACCAGTCCGATTTATTTGTAATCTATATGAGTATTTCCGATATGGTCATATCTTAACACTTGGCAAATATAGAAATTTATAATTACCCTCCTAGGCGATTAGTTGGACATTAAAAAACAAGAAGTTGTAATGTTTTCTACACCAGAAATAATATTTGAAGCTCAGTTCAAATATGATTTGTGCTTAACTGAAAAGTACTTCAATCGCCGGTACCCAGTTTGTAGCCAAACGCTCAAGCTCGAACAATACAATATCGAGTCTAGCACTATTTTTGCAAGGCCATGTAGATGTTTAAGCTTATTTTGATGGCTTACAATGGAGTTATTCACTTTGTACAATAGATCGAATTTATTTCTTCATCAATGGTTTTGCTAAGCTGTTAACGTTTTTTTTACAATGCAGGACAAATACCAGTCAGAGTGGATGGCCGTGACTCAAGTGATAGTGGCTTCCAAATCGATAGGTTCGATGTTCCAATCCCAGCCTCGCCCGTTAAAGAAAATCAAGTAGGATGAGTAGTTGACTAAAAATCAACAACAAGACAACAACAAGACTACTACGAATTTAGTCTCCCCATTAAATGTTGGATGTCACCCATGGAGCGAAGTAAACACATATCCCACTTTCCAAAAAAATTAACACATGCTGAGGCATATATAAAAAAAGAAAAAAAAAAGAAAAAAAAAATGGATAAAATTTTGCGCTAATATTGAAAGCACAAAGTGTGTGTCAGATTAAAGAAAATCATATCTAAGAAACTTTCAGTAGCTGGAGACTCAAAACTACCTGTGGGTAACTACGAAATCCAGGACTGAGGCTCTGGGTCTATTACACACATATCCCAAGCCAACACGAGATCCTAGATATGATACTAGAAGAAAACAAAATCAGCTGGGCTATAGATTCATTCTCCACTAACAAATCCGCTGGACTGGACGGAACCATACCTATCATACAGTCCCTTTGATAAGATCGTATACGGCAAAACTCGTTTATGAAAACCGGTTTGGAAGTGGCATTTGCATTAGCAGATAAAAAAATACTTCTGCTAAGATGCTTTGAATAAAAAAATTTAAAGAGTGTTCAATTTTTGTCAGAGACGGAAGTATTTTAAAATGAGTGTCGCGTTTGCATCACGTTATGAAGCAGTATTCTTGTGCACGCATCCAAAAGGACCGAAAATGTTATACGGAGCAGCTGCTAAATACATGAAAAAGTCAAAAGCATTTGTTAGCAAGTAGGTGCACCATTATTCCTAAGTTAAAAATGTGGATGATCGTGGGTCTACGCCAAAAACAACAAAAAAGCAGGACAAAATGATTCTACGCGTGTTTGAAAAAAATCCTCTTCTATCGTTACGTGGAGGACAAGGGATTTTACGTAAAAGGGGTCTAAATGTGTGTTGTGATACGATACGAAGACGTTTACCAGCCAATAATGTAAAATTTCGAAGCACAATAAAGAAACCACTACTGTCAAAAAAACGCTGTCAAGAAAAACGACTCAGTTTGGCCAAGGAGAATGTGGACAGAGATTGGAATAACGTTATTTTTTCAGATGAAGCTTCTTTTTGGGCATGGTCTCCTATCACTCATACCTGGTGTACACAATCCAATAAATTAATCCAGCGGACCGTCAAACTCCTGGCAAAGGTGCACGTTGGGGATGTTTCTCAAAACAAGGATTTGGCAATTTGTTCATGTTTACAAATAACTGAAACGCACCCAACAAGGTCAAAATTTATAAGAAGGCTTTATTTCCATCTGCCCAAAGGTGGTTTAAAAGAAGAAATGAGAATTGGATACTGCAAGAAGATAATGACCCGAAACATCGCAGTCGTTTGTGCAGGGCGTGGAGACAAGAAAATGACGTCGATGTTTTAGATTTGCCATCACAGTCGCCGGATGCAAATCCCATTGAAAATGTTTGGACAAATCCCATGTAATTTTGGGCTCAAGCAGAAGTGATATCACTTCTTCTGTGGTATCACTAGTTGTTAACGAAATACTTCTGAATCTAAAAACAAAAACAAAAACAGAGGGAATAAAAGTCACTACGTACGTAGATGATGTGGTTCTCGGCAAGTTTCTTCCGAAGATCAGTGAAATTCTATATTATGCTCTTCGAATCCTTGGTGAACGCGCTAAGCTCTGTATGCTGGGAATCAACCCGCAAACAATAGAGCACACATATGTAAAGGAATAATTTAAATTTTATTGAAATTTGTGAGAGTTATGAAACACAAAATAGGGTTGACCCTTACAATAAAAAACGAGATGCAGGGGACACCACTAAAAACCTGAAGGCAGAACTAAGGACGTATTCTGATAAATTTGGAAACTTCACAAGAATGAAGAGTGAAACATTCGATTACTATATTTGCTCGCAGTAATTGAAAATGCAATTGCCACACAAAATACAAACTATCACTCCTGGTGAGGGATAATTTATTACACTACGGTAAATGAAAATAAAAATAAAAAAACAACAACAACGAATTTTGTTTTTCAAAAACAACTTTCTAGCTATTGACAATGAAGCATGCTTTTCTGTTTCGCCTGGTTATTTAGTTTAGCCGTATGCGGTATGTGCAGCGCCATAAACTAGTGTACAAGAAGGCTGCTGGTTTGAAACATATGTATATTAGTTCTCGTATTGCGCGATTTTTGAATGTCTGTTTAATGTTATTTAATTTCCACCAAATGCAAAAATGTTGTCGTCAATGTAATTTCCTTCAGTAGACAACACTTATGCCCACCTCTCAGGCAACGCAGGCAAAATATCCCAAGAACCTCTTGGACGTCATCCCGAGATCTAAAAAATTTTCCAACAACAAAGTTTTGCAGACTTCGGAATAAATGGAAATTTAAAGGTGCTAAATCTAGCGAATAAGGCGGATGCACTATTTTTTCCCAACCGAACTCTGTAACTGCGTGCAGGTGATCCTAACTGTATCAGGGCGAGCGTTATCCTGATGGAATAGAACACCCCTTCAATTAACCAGACCTGGCCTTTTCTGCTGTAGTGCTTTTGACAGTAGACTTCTGTAGTGATAGTTTGGTTACGAGGCAACAACTCAAGATTATTCCCTCAGCATCCACAATACAGACAGGTGAAATCTATCTCTGGAATGTTGTGCTGATCTGTCTTCTGGACTAATCCATTGGTGGTGACGTTTAATGTTATTGTAAAGAACCCATTTTTCAGCTCCGGTAACGATCTGGTTCAAAAATGGCTCTTGATTGTGACGCGAAAAAAGCGCAGTGCAAGCTTCTATAATTTGCTGATTACTTTGCCCATTTTCCCAACTTTATGACTTTTCCCAAATTTGTTAGGTGTCGATGGATGCTCATATTTCGTATATTGAGTTTTCTTGCGAATTCCCTTACCGTAACAGTGGGATTTCGACAGTGCACTTCAGGCTCTCATCGCCTAGCCTTTCTGGCCTACCCGAACGAGGTTCATCCTTTAGTCCAAAATTGCCATCTCTAAACTTTGCAAACCATCGGCGACACTTGGACTCGCTGAGAACACCTCTCCATACACATTTAGATATTTCTGGTGGCTTCATTTCCATTCTGGCTTTTCCGTAACAAAAACAATCAAATATGCCGGATATGCTCTTCCGATACATCCATATCAAAATTCAGTTAAAAATCCTCACAATGATGTTAGCACAATGAAAATTGTAAACGGAATGAGCAATACTATATTTGGGATATATACAATATATACAATACTAATTTCAATAGCGGTTTCAGTATTAAATAGTTTTTAGCATTTTATGTCAATTGGTGTTTTGGAAAGATTACACTCGCTTTTTCACATTCTACAGCGAGGACGCGATTCCCGAAAATAGTATAAGTAAAAGAGAATACTGTCAAAGTGTGGGAGACAGAACGGAGCCTAGGGGCACATTAGCTTTTATTTTGTGGATATTAGGCTTAAGACTATACAAAACAACTTGAATTAGACGTTCCTAAAGGAGGTTTCTAGTTTATAGAAGAAGAGCTTAATACTCGTAAATCCCAAATGCGCGCGTTTTCGACCAGAGTCTTTTAAATACCTTTATAAAATCAAGATTTGTGTGTCTCGAAATATTTCATGAGTTGACGATTTATCAGCGTTTCCACGACTTTGGAAAGAGGAGCCGTAAATGCAATGGGTCTGCAGAAGGAGAGAGAATAAATTCAACTTTTTTAGGGACGAGCTGGAGATTTTCCCATCCATTTTATCGGATAGTTAAAAACCGGATTGATGAGGGATGAAAAAGCTAACGCAGTGATTTTTCCAGCGTCAAAATATGCCATTCAGAAAAAAGTGAGACCTTTGAGACTACGACTACGACTACGAGAGTGCGAAAGTGGATTCATCCCAGACAATGTTCTACGCGCTCTAAAGTACGTTGCAAGGGGTGCAGCAAGCACATGTGCCTTGTCTATAGAGCCGACGATCGTTGGTATGTGGGATGAACCACAGTTTCTTATGCTCTTCACAAACGACCAAAAACATTTACAACCTGATTTTGTAACCCCAGTAGTATTAGAATTTTACACGATTAAGAAAGTTGATGCAGTCATTACTGGCTCGTTTGAATTTCTTTCGTTTTTCCTCTGTCGGGTTGGTTTTGCAAGACCGAAAATAAAAGTTCTCTAACTCGGACGGTCTATTAAAAGCCAGAGTTCTACCACGAATTTTCTTTTGATTTGATACTCTTCCTGCGATGAGAGATCAAGGATCCCATTTCAAAGATAATAGTGTTTTTGATCATATCAGCAGCACCCATGTACAAGTTGTTAGGAAACACGACCAGCTATTGAGGATTGTTTCCTGTCACGCTGTGCTTTATCTACGAAAAATTACCTGATATGGCATAGTGATGCGACGAGCCTACAGAGCAGAGTAGATCAACGGTGTACCTTGGCAACATAACTGTCAACGTCTGATGTTCGTTAAGGCCCAATAACAAACTGGATCAAGTCGTTTTCCGCAGCGAAGATCTTCGGATGTTGTCTTTCTAGGAAGTTGAAGCCAATAAATCAAATATTCCTTGGATAAATCAGACAGACAACGCATCAAACTCCTTAAAAATCCAAAATATTTTAGATTTTAGTGATTTATGAGGTCTGGACAGGTACCAACCTGTGTCACTCTAAATCCCAAAACAGCTAGCCTGTATTCACAGATGTAGATGTAGGTCAACAAATACAATGAAAAACTTAACACAGTTCGAGAACTATAAAGCGGAAATAACAGCGGCGTATATGAAAACGTAAGCAGGGGTATCAAAACGCGTTATAACCAGAAATACCCATGCATGCATACGAGTACATATGTAGAAATATGCGGACGTCTCCATAGTGAGAAATCAATTATGGGTAAACTCTAGGCTGAACTCATGTACAAAACCACGCATCGTCGGGAAATTCCGCCCAGAAACTAATTGGAAGTCAACCAAGATTAAATTAAACAATGTACCACCTAAAACCGAGCACATCAACCAACTTCTATGACATTCGGTTGCCAGATAGAGCGTGTTATTAAATTAATTGTATTTTTTTTTTAATAGATCTAGAAAGAGACAAATTGATACTTAATTTTAAGAACACACTCTGAGGTGGTCGCACTTGTTCCCGCTTTACTCTTGTCTTTGGTCTTGTACAGCACTTCAGACAACACACACACGCTGTAGTCAAAATGATTAAAATGACAATTAAGCCGGCCGACAATCCAATTATAATATTCATTTTTTTCAACTATTGTAAGCTAGCACTAGCTTCTACGACACAACAACGCAGACTTTTTGAAATGTATGCAGAGAAACCAATAGCTGCGCATACTTTTTAATAATGCAAATATTATCATACACAAAACCGATAATAACCTTTGAACGAACTCACTGACTATTGAGATACATAGATCTTGATAAGATAAAAAAATTGATAATAAACTAGAGAAGGTCTTCACGTTTACCGTAAACAATTAACTAATACTTATGTATGTGACGTTTAAATAGTGGGGTCGGATGGCTGCATACATTGATTTTTATGATATACAAATCATTGAGACTATACATCTAAACTCTTTTGGAGACAATGTTAGGTTAGGTTAGATTAGTCTTAGTTAGGTTAGTCTTCATCGAGTTGTGGATTTTATGTGATAGCTCAGGTAGAGCGTGGGAGGGTGATGCTCTAGCTACCGCCGGAACCAAACAGATTTATTGAAAAATTTATCAAGGTTGGTAATCTTCGTAGGGCAAAGATTATTCAGATCTCGGCAACTACCACAGAAGTTATATTCTGATGCGTACAAAGGTAGGGCAGATGCAGACGGAGTGCGTCATACATTCTCCTTTCTCTTCGTTTCTGCAGCTCCTGTAGACACCATTGTTAGGAATATATGCCTATGCCTTCTAATAACACAGTATCCCTGTCTCTTCTTCTGACGCTGATCAACTTTCTTGATCGATTGAGATGGAGTTCACAATTACATCGATAAGTCCACCGATGACTGACCTTAAAGAGTGGTTAAAAGTATGTTATTTGGCGTAGGTCATTAGACTACTTTTGTCTACTGTTTTTTTTTCTAGAGATCCAAGTCGAGTCCAATGATACAGTTTCCTAGGACCTCCGTGTATCCTGGAACTCAACAGAGCGTGACCTTGAGCTGCTTAGCCATCTCGATGAGAGATGCGAATTAATAAAGTTCAAAATTAAAGATCTGATTATCTGTGTTCATATCTGATGCAGGTATTATATTCAGGCTGAGCCACCAATGCCCTTAGATTTCGATTTGGGCTGGCTATACGTAGATTGAAGGATTGATGTATGGACAACTCCTCAGAGAAGAATTTTGCGCCAACGCCTTAGACTGGTTTAGAACCGCCTGTGAAGATGGAAATGGGTTAACTGAGGACAACTTCGCCTTATCTACATTTGTTCCCTTTCTGCCATCATGTAACTGAAATCAACCGTGAAGTCAATTTCAGTGAATTAAAGGTCAATTGAATGGGGTAGGCCAGATGCAGCTTGAGTAGACTTATATATCCCATTGCTGAGGCCAGATGTAATTGCAATCTACATGTCGGAAGCAACTGAAGTAGAGTTTAGATCTGTCATTGGAGAGGTTATTAACAGGCCATTCCACGTTCTCTTATTTATAAGCAGCCCATTGAGTACTAGATTTCATAGCAGAGGAGAAAACACACCCCTTTGGACCGTTCCTCTGTATGCTTTCTTTGTTGTAGAGCAGCGACCAAAGCTTGCATTTATGACTCTACTCCTGAGGATGCAAATGGATTCACCTATATATAGTGCTGTCTTGATGCTGAAGGAACTGCCAACGTTATTGAAAGCTCCTTCTACATCAATGAATGCAACTATTGTATACTCATTGAGAGAGAGAGAGAGAGAGAGGTTTTTCAATTGACTCGTAACATAGAGTGTAGTGAGGTTTCAATCAATTTATCTTCTTAGAAGGAATGATGTCAGTTCTGTGATCGAAATTAGAGTGTGAAGATCTAAGATTCTCTCGAATATCTTTAACAAGAACGATTCTAGACTGGTAGATCTGAGATCCCTCTGGAACATATGGGACGCGTTTAACATTCGGACCTAATTTATGAGCGACGGTCTAACTATGGCTTGGTGATTTTAACCCCATAGTATGAAGTGCAGAAATGCCTACACGACACCAGCTTCAAAAATTAATACAGGCTAATCGAACTCGTAGCCAGATCTCATTATAACTAGTGTCCTACACCTCAACATTCCTAAATAAACCTGACAGTGATTTAAGTGATTACATTGCGATAGTTGCAAGACAAAGATCTGATATTTTGCGGAGCCAACAAATGCACAAATATCGAACAGAAGCAAGCAAAGATAAGAATAGGAACCTAATAGTAGTCATATTCGTGGCTGAAAATGTGAAAGGGGTAATTACTTCTGCAGATTGTTTAACACCGAAGACGACCAACATTGCGCTGTCAGAAGAATGAACCTATAAATTAGAGAACTTATCGTTATAACATGATCCGATGAAAGTCCGGAGAATCTCAGAACCTTCCGCCCTATCCTTAAAAAGCGAGACTCTTTAAACTGCGACAACTAAAGAGGAGTCGTGATGAGACGTACCAGATTTTATCTGCCGTACTATGTGAGCGCCTGAAAAAAACAAACAATATGATAAGTCCTTATCAGTGTGGCTTTGGATCTGGTAACTTCACCATCGACCAGGTATTCAACTAAGACAAAATATATCAAAAGTCTGTAAAACTATCAGTAAACGCTGACTGGATCGTTCGAAGCGCAAAGATGAGTTAAGTGGTAAATGAACGAAAAAAAAAGTGTTTATATGATGTCGACAGGAAAGGACACCCAACACCAATTGCTCGTACAATACGTCACAACGAAAAATTATATTTAAAGCGGACGAAAATGCTCTTGATTGCTTGGAGAGAAAAGTTATTCAAATGATTGTCGGTAACGTCTGCATCAGCTGAACTCGGAGAAGGCATGTATGGGTTATACAGCAACATGGATCTGTACAGAATGGCTCAAATGGCTAGGACATGTGTATTCGAATCCATTCCGGAGGCACAACGCGATAAAGGAAGACCTTTGCAAGTGGAAGAGAGAAAAATACGATTAGCGCAGGATCGTTCTAAATGGAGAGAACTGTTGGTTGAGGACTGCGTCCATCCCGGACTGTATCGGCTCCAAAAATAAAGTAGGGTATATGGTTGATTATGAAATATGATTTTTTCCAACTATTATAGATGCGTATTCTTAACCACTGTGCGACATTGTGGAAATGATACAAAATTTTTACGCGAACTTGTTGGTGATTCTTTGTTTTTAAAGAATTTTCATTATTTATGAGAGACAAATTGCAATCAAAACAAAACAAAAAGTGACAAAATTATCAAGGTAGAAACATGAAGATAAGAAGTCCGTGTTTGTGAACTCGATCGGTTGAAAATAGTTTGCCATCGCGAGATTTCCACCTAATGCCGCATTGGAATATCATTCTAGTTTCCATGACATGTTCTCGTATTATTATATTTATGTACAAAATCTGCTACTTCCTGTTAACCGATAAATCTTATTGTGACTCATTTGTTCACGTGAATTAAATGCTAAAGATTACGTATCAATTATTTTTCAACTGATACAGTCTTACTTAAATTGACTCATTTCACTTATTGTAGATTTGGAAATACCCAGAGAAGATTAGATAATCAGAAATAGTGAATTTGATTTTTTTTTTCTACTCATAGCACTGGAAAACTGTTAACTATTCTTCAAATCTTCAAACAAGAAACAGTTAATTTATTTATTTATTTATTTATTTATAAACATTAACAATAAATTAAAATCTATTATTAATACAATTTTTAAGAGCGCTAGCATCAAAGACTTTCGGCTCTTCGTAAAAGTTTTTTACAATAATACTTAGTTAATTGATATTATCTTATTTTGTATTATTTACTTGTATCTTTTTTATTTTAAGTTTTAATTTTGTGCATGCTAAGTAATTTATTTATAAGCTCAATATTTTCCTGGTTTGGATCTTGTAGAAGTTCCAGTATGTGACGTTGGCTATTATTGAAGTCATGAAGCGGATTAGCGGCTGAGAGATAGCAAGGTCCCAAAAGGTGTGAGATCGTGATGGTATTGCTGCATTTTGGGCATATCGGAGTTGCTTGTTTCTTTAAAAGGTGTTGATGTGTCAGTTGAGTGTGCCCTATGCGCAGACGAATAACGTTTAAAATGTGAAACTTGGACATGTGGCGAGGGTAATTTGGACTGATTTTGTTGGCGTTCAATGTTTGGTAGTGATGCTTATATTGATTCCACTCCTGTGCTCGGCAATTTTTGATTTTATCCATTATTAACCACTTGAGGTCTTTACTGGTAAAGGATTCAAACATAATTGCGGGAGAATTATGAACCAGATTTGCTGCATGGTCAGCGAGTTCGTTTCCTATAATGCCCACATGTCCTGGTGTCCACATAAGCTTTATTTTGGATGGCGATTTTATAAGCATATCACGAATTTTCGCAGTTATGTTGCAATCGTGTCTTATGTTGAGGATAGCTTTAAGAACGGAGAGACTGTCAGTGCAGATGATCCATTTACCAGCAGTGTGAGAGAACTTTTTAACGGCTTCGTAGATGGCTTGAGCCTCAGCTGTGAATATCGAAGCTGTGTTTGGAAGGATACCTAGTATCATTGTTGATCCATTATGGGATGTTACAGCAAATGAGGTACTATTGGCGGTTTTTGAGCCGTCGGTGTACAAAAACTTCCATCCTTTGGAGGTAAAGTTAAAGAAGATTTCCTGAAATGCCTTATTATACACTAGACAAGAGGTGTTTTCTTTATGGAACTCGTGGAGTTGCAGAATGATGGATGACGTATTCAGGTTCCAAGGTGGGGAGGATGGTGTGTATCTTGTGAATCGTTTAAACGGAACTTGTAAACTTTGTGCCATTTTTAATGAAATGTGTATAGCCGAGGGGATTCTCCGTTGCCGTTTGTGTTTTAAAGCTTGAGCTATGTCCTTGTCGATTATTGAGTCGGTTTGAAAAGACAGTTTGACAAAAAGTTTAAGTACCACTTCTAAGTATCTTTCTTCTATTGTAGGTAAGCCAGCCTCAGCCAGGATGTTTTTGATTGGGCTTGTGGGAAAAGCTCCAATGCATCTTCTTGCAGCTTGGTGATACGAGGGTTTAAATATGTTTTTTGTAGATTTGGGACAGGAACCATACACAGCCAAAGCATAATCTATCTTATTTAAAATTAAAGTCTTGGTAATATAACTTAAGGTATTGACATGCACATTACTTTTTTTTGAAGACAAATACTTAATGATATTGAGCCTAGATGCTAGCGATTTCTTAAGATCTAAACAATGAGGTTTCCAATTATATCTATTATTAACAAGAAGGCCTAAAATACTTAAATTAGTTACATTCTCAATTGTTCTGTTATTAAGAGATAAGTTTAGATTTTGACATTTTTTTTTGCGACAAACATGAAGGGTATTACATTTTTCTAAAGATAATTTAGAACCGGACATGGAAGACCACTCCGATATCTCCTCAAGCAATTTAGAGAAAACAATTTTAGTTAGATTGAGGTCATTGTATTTACACAATATGTACAAATCATCGGCGTATAGATAGTGATCCAAATCTTTATATTTGAGTATTATAACGCTAAGCTCATCAAAAGCGATAGCGAAAAGGAGTACTGAAAGCGGAGACCCTTGAGGGATTCCATTTCCAAGGGATACAATTTTTGAAAAAATATTTCCAATTTTGACGCAAAATTTTCTATTAGTTAGGAATGATTTTATGTAATTGAAAATTTTGGGACCAACTTCCCATTCGATTAGTCGTTTTAATACGAGATGAATGCCTATGCGTTCGAAAGCTTTTTCGAAGTCCAGTGCTAGGATTGTAACGTGGTTTCGGGCGGATAGAGCGTTAGATATGACATAGTCTAAATGAAGTAGAGCATCCAAACAACCTCTTTTTGGTTTAAAGGCCACTTGGTTTAGACTTATCAATTTTTTGGATTCAGTGAACCAAAGGATGCGGTTGGCTATTATTTTTTCTAGAACTTTGGATAAGCATGGGAGTAAAGAGATCGGACGATATCCATCAACCTTATCAATTTCTTTTTTTGGCTTTAGAATTGGGACTATAGAAGCTGTTTTCCAACTTTGGGGTATGATACCTTTATCCAATATATTATTGTAGAGTTCGATCAGTCTGATTTTAGCCCTGTCTGGAAGGTTTTTGATTATTGGGTAGGAGATCTTATCCCGACCCGGAGTTTTTCCACTTACTCTAGATAAACAGCTTTCGAGTTCTACAAGAGAAATATCTTTTTCAATGTGTTTTGCGGCAGGAGTGGTTGCAGGGCTTGGCGCTAATGTGAGTGATTCTGATTTTTTCATTACAAAAGTAGAGGAAAAGTTCGAGTCCTTAGAATTATTCGACCAAGTGTCAGCAAATAAGAGACAGATCTCATCTGTAGAACAGATAGGACCGGTTGGAGTTTTGATTGAAACTATGCTTTTAAAGGATGTATTGCCCGTAAGAGCCCTTATATTCCGCCAGATTTTGCTCGTGGATGTATTGGGATTGATTTGAGCTGTGAAAGTTTCAAAGCTTTCGGATTTGCTGATTTTTAGACGTCTTCTAAAAATTGCATTTGCTCTTTTATAGGCTATCAGATTAACTTGTGTAGGATTTTTTTTAAAAGTCCTCCAAGTTAAAACTTTTTTGGCTCTTAGTCTACCAAGTTCGGCATTCCACCAGGGAACATTACGCTTTAGTGTTAAAGGTGACGTTTGTGGGATGGCTACATTGGCAGCACTGCGTATGCATTTAAGAAATACTGCAGCTTCCTTATTGACACAAGAGGATGGTTGTTTTGATAACCTATGTTCGACGTTGCAAGCGAATTTGTCCCAGTTTGCTTGGTCGGTTTTAAATTTTGGAATATAGGGGTTCCTTACGCTTGATTTTAATGCAATTTTTGTAAAAATTGGAAAGTGGTCACTATTGTGTAGATCATCAAGGATGTGCCACGATGCCCTTGGTATAATTTCTGCCGAACAACAAGTAAGATCTATGTGGGTGAATGTGCCATGTGTTGAAAAATGGGTCGGGGACCCGTCATTAAGAATGGCAAGTTCGGAATCAGTAATGAATTCTTCAAAAATAGATCCTCGGCTATTGGTTTTCGGGGAGCCCCAAAGTACACTCCAGGAGTTCACATCACCAGTGAGAATGTATGGCGCATTCACTTGATGAATAATATTATCAAGGTCGGTTTTGCTGAATGTTTGTTCGGAAGGAATGTAAATAGATATTATAGTGATTCTAATGCTGGTGTGTATTTCTAAAGCTATTGCAAGAAAGTTTGATCTAATTCGAATTGGGGGTGAGTGTGGAATATTATCTTTAACTAGCAAAGCGATTCCATGCTTTGCAGTTACATTGCTTGGAAGATTGCTAAAGTATCCTATGTATGGCTTGGGAACTATAGGTGTTGCTTGAGTTGGAAAATGGGTCTCTTGTATGGATATTATGTTTGGGTTGTGCTCTTTGATTAAGAGATTTAACTCATCAATGTTGTTAATGAAACCTTTCATGTTCCATTGCAAAATATTGAGATATGTGTTTGGGACTGTTTTTGTTTGGTCGTTTTTATGGCGATTAAGTGAGTGTCGATGCCTCCAGCCGCAGGCGGAAGGAACTGTACCCCCCACAGCGAGTAGAGGCATCGGCAGGAGGTTGGCTGATAATTGCTTAGAATTATGTGCCATCATTTGTATTTGATTGTGGATAGGAGAATTTTTGTAAGTTGTGTTTATTAATTAGTGAATCGAAGACTGGGGATAGACTTGTTTGGGGCGGATGACTATGATTGGAAGGTATGGATGGTGAAGAGAACATTGTGTGTGAAGTTGTAGGTGTGCGCGATTCTTGAGGTGGAGTAACGATTGGTGTGGTGAATTTTGAGGGAGGTAAGTTTGAGAGAGTAGTTTTTAAGTGAGTTGTTTTTAAGTAAGTTTGTTTTTGACTATGGGGTGGAGAAAGAGAGCGCTTGGGAGCATCTGATTCTGATGCGGTGGAGTGGGGAGTGGGAGTATATGAGACAGAGGCCCATTGCTGTTGCTTGTCTGTGTGCACAGCAGCAGTTACTGCTGGAGATTGAGAAGGAGCTGGTTTATCATGGGCGGGTGTTTGAGGGGGTTTTTCGATGGCTTGTTTCGCTCTTTCGGAGAAAGAGATAGATAAGGCATTTGCTTGGACTGCATTTTGTTGGTTGTAAAGCCGTTTTGCCTCGGCCATAGTGCATTTATTTTTTGTTTTGATTTTTAAAATCTCTTTACTTTGTACATATTTTGGGCATGTTTTTGCTGAGGCGGGGTGCTTATCAAGGCAGTTAGCACACATGATGCGTGTACATTGCAATGGGTCATGAGGGGGAAGGTTGCAGTTCTCACAGATTTTGCTTTTTGAGCAACGGTTAGTGGTGTGACCCAGCAACTGACAGTTGCGACATCTCATTGGAGAGGGGACATATTCCGTGACTTTGGTCTTATACCAACCAATTTCTAATGTTTGTGGAATTTGGTATAAGTCGAAAGTGAATAGAATTAGGCCTGTTGGTTGAATTTTATTTTCAATTTTTTTCGTAAATTTATATACGTCTATTACGCCTTGTGTTTTCATTTCAGAGACAATTTCTTGCTCTGTTACGTTTATGAGACAAGGTGCGTATACGATTCCTTTTGAGGAATTTAAAGTTTTGTGAAGCGATACATTCACAGGGCATTGATTGGCTAGGTTGGTGATTTTGAGGAACTTGTCTGCCGATTTTTGGCTTTTGGCAAGTATTAGGATACTGCCATCTCTAAGTTGCGAGATGTTATCATACTCAGTGCTGACCGAGTCTATAAATTTTCTTAACAAAAATATACTCACAGCAGTGATTGGTGTACCTGGGTTTTTTGGTGAAATAACCACGAATTTAGGGTTTCTAAGGTTTGGGTTGGTTGGCAGTTCGGGGAACTCCTCGAAGCCAGAAAATTTTGGTTTTTTCTTTTTAGCCCGCGGCTCTGACGAAGCGTTATCACATAGCACATCGTAATAGCCTTCGGGCTTTTTCCTCGACCCCGGCGATGGGCCCATACCGGGGGCGTATAGAGGCACTACTTATTCGTAAAAATAAAGCTTTACCACGCGGTTAGGAAACGTAAAAGAGTAGAAAACTGGTGGAAAAAATGAGAAGAGTGACAAAATTGTCAAAAGAGCACTTCAGAGCAATCTCACAGGGAAAATTAAACGAGATGTTTGCGCTTCAAGAGCCAGACTGCGACTGAGAAACAGTTAAGTTTATCTTCGTATTTGGGAAAGTCAGTTCGCGTTTTTTTTTATGTCAAATATAGTAAGCAATGGTACTGCCAACTCTAACGCACTTTATTTCTTTTAGGTATCTTTTTTTAAACAATCTTCTGAAATACACAATAACACAACAACAGATCAATAAAGTGAAATTTCTGTCAGTTTTTGACATATTACTTGTATGGCATATCTTTCAAAAAGTAACCACTGACAGTTTGATAATACATTTGTGTGAACTTGTGGAATACATTTTAGAGTTAAAACTGTATATTTTTAAGAAAACACACCTTCAAAAACGCGTCCACGTCCTTGATTTGCTCTGGAACGACGCACTATGCAAGTTATGCATGCTACTATAATAAATATACATAAACCGATTGATAATCCAATTACAAAGCCGTCTGTCATTTTTACGTTTTAATTGCACTAAGTTCTACAACGCAACAAAGCAAACTTCTTACTAACTACTCAGAAAAATTATTAATGTGATAATTTTTTTATCTGCGCTAATATTGGGAGCTGATAATGACGATATCTCAAGTGAGCTGACTGATATACTCATACATCTACCACTCTGACGTATGAGTAATATGTTTTCCTCAGTTGTCAACAAAAAGTCCATGTTTGGTATGGTGTACTCGTACTACAATAGTTAGTTCAGACCCTCCGTTTTTGTTGTGTGAATCTGATGGTTTTGATATGCAGATCTCTACAAAAAATAGTCTTATCTCTATGAAAGATGGTAAATAACCTACGACACTTTTATAATTAAATATTCGTCATTCTAACCTATTTCCAAAACTAAATGATTACCCAACAATTTGCACTATCAGGACTACATCATATTTAAGGTTTACGATAACCTTATAAAGTTGAACATAAATATTTTTAAACTTGATACGTAAAACTTGCATCATTGACTTATTAAACAAAACAACTCATATAATCTAGATACCAACGTTAAACAAGTGCATATAAGGTCGCATGTATTTTTGAGCGTTCCATAATTTTATAATTAAATAAAAAAAAAAACATTTTTTCAAGCTAATTCTAAGTTTGAGATACTTTTGCGACAGATTTCAGTTCCTAATATTTATTATGTGCCTGCATAATACACACCATGTTAACCGTCATTTACTGAATTCAACATGGCCGGACTTTGTGCTAGATGTCAATATTGAAAGTTATAATGAAAATGGGCGTTCGTGATTCCTGATTTGTTGAGTCAATGTAATCAATGGGTTCGTTTAGCGTTTGTTAAACCTTTCGAAGAAAGTGGTTCAGTCGCACGTACACGACAAAAATTGCCACTTTTTCGATTCCTCGAAGTAGTCAAAAATTCGGCATTACGTACGAGTACACCACGTTACGCAGAATTTTTACTATTGATCTGCCTATTCACCCGTATAAGATCAAACTGACAGAAAAATCGAACCCATTACACCACAAACGACGTCACCATTTCGCTCAATAGATGCTAAAATCAAAAGAGAATTTTTCATCACAAGATTTTTTCTGATGAATCACGTATTTAAATGGACGGGTATTTAACGAGAGAACGACTTATTGGGAATTTTTCGGAAACATTTTCAAGACTGCATACTAATAACCTTAATCAAACAATTGTGATAATTTTTTTATTTGGTCCGCTGATCATTTAGCCGATGGAACCTGTTACCATATGGTCACCGTCATCCATACCGCATATACGAGTAAATGCGATTTTGTATAAAGTAAGAAATAAAAAACCAATTTGCGAAGTAAAATCTTTATTGGTTCCCTGAAATTAGATGATAACGCTCAAAACATGGTGGGCAAAGGCCTACACTTTTTACAAACTAAGCGACTCAATCCGTCGAATCTTACGTCAGCATCCGAAATGTTGTATTTTTTCTTAGCCTTCTGAATGCGCGTAAGATCGCCATATTTGTTACAGTGTAGCGCGTTGCGATATTTCGCCGAAATTGCTTATGAGAAAGGTTTCCTCCACCTTTCCTATGGATGATTCAAGCATTCTGAATGCCTCAATAAAATAAGTAAAAATGGGCCACCACCATTTCTTCTTCCGGGTAGATATACGAAAATATGATATGTTTTGGTCATAGGATGGACCACCCATAGCTTTATTATATACTTTCAAGACGACAGCTCTAGAAGCGGTGATGTGGGTTAACGTCTGACGTGAATAACGTTTAGCTATTCGGACAGGATTTGCTCCAAATATGGTTGATGCCACACACACCACGGAATTATCCACCCATTTGGTAATTGAAATGAGTAATTGAGTAGTGGGTACCCCTCGACATCTACTTCACTTGATCATTTTTAGGTAATGGACAATTCCATGGGACTCTTCTTTCTCTTATGGTTCCTGTAGCATCATAGCCTAAATGCTTCAAGTAAGATAGAATATCAATTCTAGTAAAGAGATTATCAAAGTAGAAGCAATATGGGGGGCAATTCCGGGGGCATGGCGTGAATTTCCAATAAGGCAACTACACACTTCCCAAATTTGATTTTCAAAACACTGGGGTTTTTGCCTTGGTATATCTCAAAATTTACCAGATATCCTAGTGGTGTATTCAAACACCAAACTTTGTACCCGGAACGTACCGGTTTTCCGCAAATAAACTGCTTGCATCTATGGCGACCATAGTATGCTATCATGGACTCGTCGTAAGATAAATCTTGCTCCGGATGAAAGTTTTTCGCCAGTTTCTAGTGAGCCGGTCGGATACTGGTAGTAATTTCTACATTTCGTCCTTAGGATTCATGGATGTAGGAGAAGCAAAGTGAGATGGTGGTAAAGCGATCACGGGTCATTGCCAACACTATCATCTGATTATACAAGTGACCGTCCTTGCACCAATATGACTTAATGTCTCCAACTTGCGAATGTCCGGTCACTAACATTATACCAATAAAAACCCTCAACTCATTTGGCGATCAGTTCCAATATCTCATGGTCGAAAAACGTTCGAACATATCCCATGCAGGAAGTCTACAATCTCTATAATTTGGAGCTGGAAACATTGGTCTAGTAGCTCATTTGGTATCAGTTTTCTATTGAAATGCATCGTCCAAGTGTGGTATTTTTTTTTTTTTTGAACGTTGAAGAAGAATCAGTTGCAAGCTTTTCGGTTATCTCAGCAATGTATTCTGCAGATGTGCCAGGCTCCACTGAGACCGACGCAATGCATCCCAACCTCTTCATACGCTTGGGTTAAGGAGCTTCCAACACTTCGCTTTCTCTAACATCTCAACCTATAGAACAAGGGCATTTTCATATTTTCCAGAAGTACTCGTAAGTAATCAATGGCATACATTCAATAAACTGCTCACGTTTGACATAACATCAGAGATATACATAAACAAAGTCACGAATCGTAAACAAAACTGTCATTCTGTCATAGACATTCTTGACATTTTTTTAATACTTCTGAAAAATAAAAATTTATGCGACCTGCGATTATGTCTAATAACGTGCGAATAAGTTTCAAATTGTATCTCAGCAGACGATATCTCAAGTGGCGATATCTCTTTACAGCTGTTTAATAAGTATCGGTAAGTCGAACACTACTAGTGTGAGCGTATGGTAACAGTCGTCCTAAATGGGTTAAGCAAACGAAATTGTCATATCTGGGGTCCAGAAAACCTTCATGTGATTCACGAAAAACAATGCACCACGAAACTATTATTCCATGGTGTAGCTTGTTGGCTAGCGGCATAATTAAATAGTTTTTTTTTCGATGACGATGAGATGACTATTACAGTAGATACTGAAAGTTATCGACAGATGTCGACCGACTTTTTGCTCTCGAAATTAGATGCATTGAATATGAGTGAGCTTGGCTTCGGCACGAATGCAAAAATCGAATTATTTCCCTTAGAAGATTGGCCACTGAGATCAGGTGATTTCACTCCGTTCAATGGCGTCTACGTCAACAATCCAAAAAAAAAAGTATGTACAACATTCGAACTGAGATTTAGACCGTTGACTGCATAGTTTTGCAAAACATCATCGGAAAACTTGACCTTCGGATGCTGACCTTTAACCGGAGCCGTGGCGGTTAATATTTAATAATGATCCATGATGATTATTACTCATAAAGTCGGTGTTTTTTACAAAATAAAAAATGTCCACACTCATTGGCTCACCCTTTACATATGTATAACAGGGTAACATACGAGTAGTCCGACAATAGTATCATGAAAGTAAATTGTGCAGTGAAGCGAAACGACTCAAACGTATACATATACACACACTTCAAACTCAATAATGTTGCTATGAATCACAGATGTTCAAATCATTCATGTATCCTACTCTGGCCACTACATGCAGTGTCTCCGAAAAGAAGCCAGGTCCAGTCCGAAAAGTATTGTGACTAAGAAAAATGGAACAATCAAGGACCGTGAAGACTGATTGTGGATGGGTACATCCGCTTGTAGATGATGTAGCCGCACATTTTGTCACATCCTGATTTGCGACTATTTGCTTTAAATCGCAGACAGCTCTACACGTAATCGACGATTAGTCCACTAGAAATAGACTCTCAGTCAATCCTCTAGAAACTTGGTTGAATAGTGTTAAAAGGCGTCACCATCATGCTGGATGACGCACTTATTTAGACTAAGCACGTTGCACTTCACAGGCTCACAGGCGCGGTTGACTTTCTGGCAATGTAAAGGAGCTTTTGGCCAGAAATGGGGCTTGTCACTGAGAGGGTTCTTTACGAGGGCTGTATGATAAGTACCCGTGTTTACCGATTGATGGCACAACTGACTGATGCAAAATGTGTATGCCATCATATAGCGCCATTTTTACAACGATAACCGTCAAAATTTCAGACAGATGTATAGAGTAGTTTTGTTTTGACGGAATACACTCCTTGTTACGAAAACTTGTGTCTGCCTTCCAAGCGAAAAAATCAATGAAGAGGGCATTTGGGGTTCTTGTAAACATAACTCCTGGATGCCAAACGACTGCATTTCGCCTCACCAAACATTATTAGAATAAAATTGGAACCATTAGATATCAAACCAAAATGACTTTTGAAAGAGATGGTCCGCAACATTCGATGAAACAGCAGACAGGACAAAGTCTTCTAAAAGGGCAAATCAGTCGGACTGGAAAGATTCAGAGAATCTACATAATCAGATCATAACAGCTTTACAAACACTTTCTACTACTGGAACTGTAAATTTTGCTGACTAATATTCGTAAAACCAATCGTCGGCATGCTATCTGCCACAAATTGCCTGTCACCAGATTAGATACACTCTTGCGTACTATGATGAATAACTGTCTCTAGTATTTTGGTTGACACTCCGCTCGACCCTATCATACTTCTATGCACATTTATATACAGATAATATATTGTAGCTTTACTGTTTGTCGGATCATATCTAACAAATGTATGCTTTAAATGGTCGAATAGCCGAATCGTTCTCGATTATTTGTGCAATACTAATCGGCTTTTAGTAAATGTTCTTTAAGCGGAGATGTATCTTTTCATTAAAAAGATGGTCTGATTCATTTTTTCAATTAGATGCAGTGATAATTCTGTCCATCAAAAAGAAATTGAGCTTAATATAGCAATGGAAATGAAGTTTCGATAACCTTTCCGTCTTAGGAGTTCGGTCTTATGCACAGAATGTAGTTGAATCTCAACGCGTGTCTCCAAAACCATTCAAGGTTATGATTATGGCGTCTTTATTAGGAGCAATCCTAAGACTTGAGTTTTTGTTAGGTAAACGTGCGTCAAAGATGGCATAGGCAACTTAATGTCCATGGACCATATAACATATGCATGCATATTGTGAGGCACAAGTGTAAAAGCGGAATATCTGTGCCTACAGCGGCAACCAAGCCACGATAAATAACTCCTTCCTAACTTTGGAATGCGAAACTTCTCTGATCTCGTTCACTGAGGTCTGCGTGGATCCTATGCTACAACGATAACGCAGGAAATATCATTGCAGATGAACTTGCTTCCCAAGGCTCAGAGGAGGATTTTTCACAAATCGAACTACGTTGGGACTGCCTGCTTTCTTGATGAGCACTTTCATTAACAGATGTTTTTCTTGAGCTGTAGATGGCACATCCTTTAGAATGCATCCAAATTTTTTCCTTTACGAAAAGTAAATGAACTGCTAACTAGCTAGCGTTTCGAGGAATACTACGGATTTTCGCGCTTGTGTTCTAGGCATACGCGACATAGTCTCTAGTTCTTAACGTAAACACCTGTCGGGTAAACTTAAATTTACGTGGAATGCCCATACATCCATGGGTGCAAGGATACGCCTTGCCATCGCTCTCCGCCAATTCATTGATACCAATTCGGAACATTTTTTTGTTGTTTTTTTTCTAAAGAACTTAATACTCAAGAGTTGTTTTTCGGAAAATGGTATAGAGAGAGAGAGAGAGAGAGAGAGAGAGAGAAAGATATTTGGGCTCAGTGGTGATTTCGCTCCATGGGTGGCACCCAACATTTTAATGGGGAGACTAAATTATTAGTGTAAATTGACTTGATGTTGTACTCGTAGTTAGGCAACCATTCACCTCACAAAATTTCAGTTGCCTGAAAAAATGTCTTTCAGTCACGGCTGGTATTGAACCCAGAACCGCCCGAATGGGAAGTCAATACACTACCACTTGAGCCACGCCCACCATCCATGGAAGCAAGGATACGCCTTGCCATCGCTCCCCGTCAATCCATTGATACCAATTCAGAACTGTGTTGGAGGCAGTAGTTCCACCCTTGGTATGAGTTGAGGCCGTCCTAAAACCTCTTACTGATCTTAGGGTCACAGCACCCAGTACTTGTTGTAACTCTACATTGGGCCGAAACCCTTTCCGCGATTTTGGGTTTTAACCACAGCCACCATGACGCTCCCACAAGGGGGCCTACCTCTAACAAGCCAGGCCCGGACCGAGATTCGGTAGGCTCCTGATTTACATGGTACCGTGATTTAAGTCCTGGTAGGGACGACAACAAGACCTATGACCGGAAACTTGTAACTGGTCAAATCGTAGCAACCTTCGGTAGCTACTTTTTATTGGGCGGGGGCCCGGCATAAGCGACAGCACATCATGCTAGGATGACTACACACGGCATAGCAATTTATATGTTCGCAGCATACGTAGGATGCTAGTACTGTGATGTTTTTTTGGTAAACCAAACTTTGAAAATTGTACTAATTTACTGGAGTAATCCTTCGCATCAAAAATATTTGCTTTTGTATTAAAATGGACCCGGAAGCGCTTCGCCAAAATTCCAATAGCTTTTTTTTTACGAGCAGGTATATAATATACGTGCGCTCAAGGGATTATTTGATTGATTGCTGTTTGTCGCAAGTTGACTGCTTTTGAGATTCCCATCGAGCAAGTATGTGTTCGAGTGACTGCTGCTAATGTTGGAGATCCCGATCTACTAGTATTTCTTAGTTATTTTCCTACAAATATGTAGTACCGCATCTGTTTATGATAAGCACTTAAAAAGTCAATCCAACTTTCGTAGACCAACGTTCCATTAACATTTGTGTTCTGGGTGATTTTAATTTTAGTAAACTCGATTGATTTTCTTATGGCAATAAAGTGCTACCGTATCGTTTTCCAGACTACACTGGATTTTCTCCAGTCATTAGATCTTTGCCAATTTAATAAAGTTCGTAATTCTTTTAATAATTTGTTAGATCTTGTCTGAAGATATGAATGTTTCTGTTGATTCTTGCTTAGCTTTGATAAGAAATTATGTGCCTCATAACGCTATTATTATTTTATTCAAAATTTACGTCTATAATAATCAAATGTTGTTGAGTGATTCGATTGAATTCATTTTTAAATTTAATAGTTCCAATCTCTGAAATTAATGAGTGACTTGCGTCAGTGAACTGGGGTGATGAACTTCGGTATAACTCAGTGGCTGAAAACTTTAACGCTTTTCCGAAGATTTTTTTCAATATTTTAAATAATACTGTGCCTAGAGTGCGAAAACGAGTAAACTCTCATCCAGCATGGTATAACCAACAGTTACTTATAATCTTAAATATGACAAAAACAGAGTACAGGGCTAGTACCGGTTTTCCGTCAACTATGAATTTTCTAGGCAAATCATCCAGTAATCCCAAAGATATTTTGAACATGTTCGCGTCGTTTTTTTTTTTCCAAAGTATTTATGATTCCTCCAGCCTTACTTATTTTAATGAGGATTATTTCGATTCCTTGCATGCTTTTACTGCCTCAAGTTCTCTGGTACTTATTAGATCCGAATTATTGTTGACATTACAGAAATTGAAGGACAGTAAAAACCCAGATTTCTTGGGTTTTTACTCGGTTGTTTTGAAATCTTGTGCTGATTCTCTTAGCTACCCCCTGCTCTATATTTTCAATCAGTCATTGGCTATTGGGACGTTTATTGTTGATTGGAAATATTCGCTTATAACTCAAATTTATAAGAGTGGTAAAAAAGGCCAAATTTCGAATTATAGACCAGTTTCCAAACTGTCTATTATACCTAAACTTTTGGATCGCTTAGTGCAGGAACGGATGGTATTCATCTTTTTTTTTTTTACAATGTATATATATATAATAATAATAATATATATAATTTAATTTAATTTATTCATTCAATTTAAACCCATTTTACAATTTTCATAACAGATATATATACACTTGAATTTTTAAGAAGGATTTTATGAGTGGATTTCAATTAACAAACTTAAGTTTAACATAAAAACAATTACATAAATTCAAGTACTGTACAAATATTAAATGCTTTTCATCAGTGAATGAGTAAATAAATACATTCTATAGTTAATAAAACTAGTGTCGAATGAAGTGAGTCAGACAACAACAATATAGAAAATTGTACATTAAAAAAAATAAATATATATATATATTGTATGATGGGGAGAAAAAAAAATCATAATAATTAGATGTAAGTACATGCTACTAAATAATTAACTTCGATAGATTATCAATCTCATTGAGGTCAAAATTTAACAGCCACTTCTTGACCGCTTTATTAAAGGAAAAGAAATTATTTCAATGGGTAGTTTATTAAAGATACGAGGAGCTACAGAAGAGTAATAATTTAAGAAGAGATGAGTATTGTGTGAAGGAATGAAAGCAAGACTCATAGAAGAACTGCGAAGACCATAGGTATTCGGATCATGATGTAATGAGTATCCGCTTCTTAAGAAAAAGATTTTTAAAACTTTGTAGAAATAAAGATGCTTTAGGGGCAATATAAAATAATGTGTAAAGAGTGGGAAACTATGTTCATGGCGCCTTTTTTTCCAGATAATTCTCAGCACATATTTTTGTAAAACAAGCGAAGGTTGGATTTTGTCTTTGTGTGTTCCGCCCCAGCAAGTTAAATTATATTGCATTTTGGATTGAACAAGACCATAAAAAAAGTTTGTAAAAGTTTTTTTGAGCAAAAAAGTGTCAAATGGTAAAGGGTTCTGATTGTTTTCAGCAGGTATTTCCTTAAGGAAGTAGTGTAAGCATCCCAATTTAACCTGCTATCGATCTCGAGTCCTAGATACTTAAAGACCTGTACGTTACGTAATGACAAAACAGCTCGGTAGACAATCTATGGAAGTGTTATATGTACAAGATCTTTCGGAAATCGATTCACAGCAACTATCAGAGTTTATCAACATATTATTGCGCACTATGAAATGTAAAAACTGGAAGTTCTAAATGCAAAGAAGTATTAAAATACATAATTTTTGTTTTGTCACTAATAACTAGCTTGTGCACACGGAACCAATGTCGTAACATTTCTAAATCATGGTTGATGTCAGCTATTAGATCTAACTAAGAGTTGCTGGAATATGAACAACCTATATCATCAGCAAACCGTGTAAGTTTGCCTTTCATATTAAGGGTGAAAATTGAGTTAATAAAAACTAGGAACAAAATAGGTCCCAGAACAGATCCCTGTGGAACACAAACTGTAATATCACTCACTAAACACATTTCCTATTCGAATCATTTGTTTCCTGTTGGTGAGATAGAACTCAATCCATTTAAGAACAAAACCCA
Source organism: Volucella bombylans (assembly GCA_949129095.1). Classification (NCBI taxonomy): domain Eukaryota; kingdom Metazoa; phylum Arthropoda; class Insecta; order Diptera; family Syrphidae; genus Volucella; species Volucella bombylans. The sequence continues at coordinate 160,463,019 of OX422141.1, read as the reverse complement.
TTGAATCCCGCTTTATTCAATTTATTTAACAAGATTTTATGATCAACAGTATCAAAAGCCTTCGTTATATCCACGAAAAGAGTTGCAGTAAGCTTCTTGCTATTGATGCTTCCATAAATCGAACTGCTGAAGTTAAGAAGTGCATCCTCAGTAGATCTGCCAGCTCGGAATCCATGCTGTCTATCGCTAAAGAATGAAATACCATCAAGATAGGACAAAATTCTTTTTTTGATTAATTTTTCGAAAACTTTAGAAAGAAAACTGGGAGATGAGAGATAGGCCGATAATTGTTGAGTACTTTTTTGTCACCTTTTTTGAATATAGGTATAACTTCAGCAATTTTAAGCATTTCAGGAAATATACCACATAAGATACTTTTGTTAAAGATATGAGCCAAAATATCTACAATATAAAATGCGATGCTCTTAATAAATGCATTAGAATAAGATCTATGAGTAATGGAGGTCGAGTTGTTCAGAGACATAATCGATTTATAGACCTCAATTGATGAAATTGATTCATAAAAAAAGCTATGAGGCTCTGATCTTTCCCTGTTAGAACACTCAAGCAAACATCTATTATTATTATTGCTAGGTGTTATACCTGCCTTAAGTTATCGTTTTATTTGCAACGCTAGTAAAAAATAAGTTGAAGCTATTAGCTACTGCCTTTAGGTGTATATTATCCTGATTTTCATGTCTAAGACAAGATGGTATACCATTAGTACTGTTTACTATTCACCATTCGTTTGTTTAAATTACCTTTAACATTTTGAAATTTGTTAATGTAAAAAATTTCTTTGCAGAAAGCCACCTCAATAGCAATTTCCTTCCAAATTTTATCATAAGCACTACGAAAATAATACAACTTGCAACATGTGTATTAAGGGTATTAGAAAACAAATGAAAAATTTGCTGTCCATAACTCAGACCAGTTTTCAAGCAATAAGTGATTAGTAAGCTCAACGAGGTTCACGTTCTTAGACTGATAATAAGGATCATGTTTATTACTTTGAACGTTATTCGATTGAAAGAACAAACAGACCATTGAATGGTCTAAGATCAGCAGTGCTACTAACGAGAGACAATTTAGTTTTACAATCAAGCTTACAGAAAATATGGTCAATACAAGTAAGGGTTGTCTTGTAGGGACATTTACGCACGACTCTAAGCCATTGGCACACATTAATGATTGATATCTTAAGGCATCTTAAGCAGCTTTCTCAGCATGGATTTTGGAAGGACGTTCGACTTGCTCGAACCTAGTTCAGTTTACCAATCATTGCTTAAGTTCCATTGAGGAGCACAAGCAAGTGCACATAGTTTATACTGATTTCGTGAAAGCCTTTAGTAGAATTAACTTGCGTATCCTTCTAAAAAAGCTTGAGTGTTACGGATTTTTTGGCCTATTACTTTCATGGTTTAACAGATAACAATTCGTTTCAATCGGACATTTATTTTCGGTTGAAATTAATGTTGTGTCTGGTGTCCCGGAAGGAAGCCATCTTGGGCCAATCCTTTTCCTCATTTTTATAAATGATTTGCCGTGTATTCTAAAATTTTGTCATTGTCTTTTTTATGCGAATGATATAAAATTATTCGTGATTATTTCTAATTTCAGTGACAAATTGACAAAATCAATTTGAGTTGACTTTAAAGACCTTGGTGCTGTTTTTGATAGTAAACTCACTTTTGATCCCCATGTTAACAAATTAATGTCAAAAGCTAAATCTGCTCTAGGATTTCTGAAAAGAAATTCATCGGACTTCAAGGATACTCTCAAGGCCATTTATGTTATCATGGTTTGTCCATGCCTGGAATATTGTAGTGGTGTTTGGAACCCGTTTTCATTTAAAAACATTAATAGAATAGAAAAAGTTCAAAAAAATTTCTTGCGCTTTGCATTACGCCGTTTCTTTCTGAATGACAATGTCCACTATTCTTAATTTCTTACCGCTCTAAATGTTTGCTGTTAGATTTTGATTACCTCAAAGTTCGTCGTACATGCATTGTGTTATGTTCATTAGAGATTTACTATATTTTTTGCCATTGACTGTAAGAACTTTCTTTGATTAATTTGTATTTATGTCCACCTAAGGGTTCTTAGGGCCAGACCATTGTTATTTGAATTTCATCACACCACTTTATACGGAGCCAATGAGCCTGTTACGTTTTGCTGTAGATTATTTAATCTTGAATATGATCAACTCGATATTGTATTACCCAGAACTAGATTGAAGGAACTCGCATTGTTAGTATTAAGTTAAATTATAATTATTCTACTTTATATATATTTTCTTTCTTTCTTGATTTGTTGATGTACGAGTACCCCTATCGTCGATCTAAATAAATACTAAGTACTAAATATTGATCCTTTAAGTACACGAGAAGAAATGGGCTAAGATGAGTGCACCGGTGCACAATGGTTTTCATGTTTTTGAATGTTAATAACAATGAATTCAAATCAATTTTACAACTGCTCTGAATACACTGTTATTATAAGCGCAAACATGTGAAACACACCTCCGACTTTACTTATAAGGAGTGTTGTGTGACGTGTAAATTCATTATATGTAAGCTTTCCAATGAAAATACCGTTGGTGTTATGCCCTTACGACAATTTGCATCAGTCCACCAACAATAATCTACACACATAACCCGCTATTCATCAAACGATTGAGGCCACGCAACAGCAAAAGGAATTTGTCATCCAACAGAGGGATGAGGTTTCGGATCCGAAATTATTTCATTCTTGTAACACTCGTGACTAACACTACTGAACAATTTATTATGGGCATGGCGAGTATATGCTCGTCGGTAGATCCTTAACATTGGTTGGCACACTTTATAACATTTGGTTATCAAATATAAATTTAGAGCATCGAGAATAATTTGAACGTACAATTAACTCCTCAATGTTATGAATACAAAATCTGGAGTGGAATCAATCGAGGCATGTTAACAATGATAATTGAGTTGCACCTACACCAACGCTTCCGACGTCAGAGGATATTAGGAGCAAAATTATATAGACGTTCTTATTTTCTTTACCAACGACGGCTTGTAAGGTAAACATCACGTTCGGCCATTTGCTTAATTCAACGAATAGCAGCTAGGTCAACAGCTAATGGCCTAGTTGACATATTAACTTTTTAATTAATGCAATTAATGGCTACGCAATAATCGAAATATTAATACAGGCGACATTTAGAGCAAAGCAAAACAATTATCCTGAGTACATGACATGTTCACATATGAGTGTTCAATTGAGTGCATGGCGAGTGCTGAGTCATTCACATCTGCAACAAGTTAATGAGTCACTCCAATATGGTACAACGAAAGCGATCATTTTTAAATGGTTGCCTGGAGCCGATACATACGAGTATATAATACAAACATATGTACGAGTATATCAAACGAAGAAATGTTCTCAAAGTCTCATAAACTTATTAAAGATAGAATAATGCTGCTCTCCCAATTTAATGATATAACAAAAGAATCACTTTGCATATTATGCGAAACAAAGACTCCTCACTACCCCCATGTCTTAGATCGTACAATAAAATCTTCTTACTCAAATCGTTCAACGTATTCAAGACCCGTTCTTCTCGCATTAAACGAATATGACTTTTGATCATAAAATAGAATAAAATAAAAAAGAAAACTCCCGAAACTAATAAGAAATACAGATCAGTATACATTTTCTCTTTGTTATATGTACTCGTATATTGTTGCCAAAAAATTAAAATAATCTTTTTTTGTTGGAAAGTCGAACAAGCACAACCTAAATTTGCACAATATAAAAGCACTCCTCAAAATATTGTACAATCAGATTCACTAAAATTTATTGCGATACTAAAACAATTGGCAAGAAATAGGCTATAACTTTGGGTTGAGGCTTGACTTGTTCATTTTGTTTTCTACATCATGTTCAAATAATTAACCAACTCATTAGAACAATTACTTAAACTTAACACTCAAGCTATGCTTCGAGCGTTATTTCTGATCTGAATATATAAATAGCCTCACTTCTTCTTGAATACTTATAACTTATAAGAACTTACAACTTATAAGAAAATACACCAAAAGAACTTTGCATTCAATGATAAAATTAATAGTAAGATATTCAAATTCTATTAAGTGTACAATACATTGGAAAAAGAAATGTGCATGACCACTATACAAAACAAGTACGGCAATGATGAAGTGTTAATTAGAAAATTTACGAATATGTTTAAATTAATCACAAAATTAGTTGTGCTTTTCTGATACTAACCAATAATTTCCATTCGGACCCCACAAACTTGTTCCCGTCTTCGTCGCGTTCTTCGCCGTAGTAACAATCCAATTAGAACCATTGTGAAGAAATAAAAACACAGAGTAACACTAAATAATGTTTTTCTTTAAGATCTTTGCATGTTATAAGCGTCTTTTGTAGAGGTACTTGCCTTTTGCACTTAAAAACCTTTACAAACAAGTTATCGGAAAAGGTATCTATCCTATTATCTTATGATATGTATGAGTATGTCCCGCAGACAAAACCCCTGATTAGATAAATTTAACCGAGGTATTTAATAAAGGATGGACAAAATGATGCATGACACAGAAGTAAGTAACTTTAATCTACTCGTATATATATCGTAGTTTCCAAATGAACGATTGTTTTTATTTAAACTTTATTTAGACTCGGCAAATTACGCACAAAGAAAATTAACGTTATTTTACTAATTCGCTTGTTTTTGTTTATCACATAGAATGATAAAACATACGAAAAGTAGCTATCAATTGTTAAGAAGTGTTCTTACGCAGGACACATTTACTCGTATAAGGCATACAAAACCAGTAGATTACGGCAGTAAATTTTTGGTTCTCTGTAGAAGAACAAAATATTTCTGGATTGCGTTTGTTGCAAAACCCAATTTTGGTAAATTTTCTCATATACGGGTATGTCTTCTCCCAGATCCATCAGTCTCTCATCATTACTTCTAAAAAATGTTAGAATGGCTGGTCGATATTCGTCTACGCAAAAATATGGATAAGCAACTTCTGCGGCACTGTTACGAGGGCTGTATGATAAGTGTTAGGCAAGAAAACGCATTAAAAAAAAAATTTATTTATTTCTCAATATACTCGTAGTCTCCTTTCAGCTCGACACATTTAATAAATGTCCAGCGATATTCTAACTTTGTCAAGCCATTTAAGAAATATGATTTGTCGAATTCCGCAAAATAGGCTTCTGTTTCGGCGATGATTTCCTCGTTTGACGAGAATAGCTTTCCGCCAAGCCATTTTTTTCATGTTTGGAAACAAAAAGAAATCACATGGGGCCAAATCTGGAGAATAGGATGGGTGAGGCAGTAATTCGTAGCGTAATTCGACCAGTTTTGCTGTTGTCATGCGATTTCGTTTTTGATCCACTGTTAGCAAACGTGGCACCCATCTCGCCGATAACTTTCTCGTGCCCAATTTTTCGTGTAGAATATTTTGTATGCGTTCAATTGAGATGTGTACAATGTCAGAAATCTCTCTGACCTTCACCCGACGATCTGCTAACACAATATCATGGATTTTATTAACCATATCCTCCGTAGTCACCTCAATCGGTCGGCCTGGGCGCTCTTCATCTAAAACGAATTCTTGAATTCATTAAAGTAATATCTGATGGTAGTCATCGCAGATGCATGGTCCTTATACACGGCATGCAACTTCACTGTGATTTCCTCACACGTCTTCCCATCCAAAAAAAATAAATCGAATCACTAATCGATATTGATACCCGGTAAAGTGCTTTCAGCTCCCCTTGCTGGAATTTTATTTACCTAAACGACTAGACTGATTTTTGACAGTTCGTTGGTGGGAGCAAATTCATATGTAAAGTATAATTTCGGTGTGGAACAAAATAAATAAATTTTTTAAAGATTTTATTTTCGTTAAAATGTCGAGAAAAAATACGCGAGTTTCGAAATAAGTGCTTCTGAAGTGTTTAGATGGGATAGTTTAAATAGAATCGTGCTTTAAAAAATGTAAACAAAGCACTTGTGAAACACAAAGGAATTGTTATGTTGTTATTTTTCCATTAAATATTTAATGAATACTGTGTAATATAGTGTCTTTTTGTTAAATATATGGCTAAACAAATCAATAAGGATAGTGAAATGAGGCTGAAAATTCACATAGTTGGAATACTACACATGTGTATGTATATGGATATACGAGTACTTCTACCAGAATACTTTAAAAGGACTATTTCGCTTGGTGGAAGTGAAAGAATATGGAGAGCTGGTTGCAATTACTCTCTTGTACTTAATCCTGCTTCAATTACAACAGAAGAACCAAGCCAATTTGCACCAATTTTTCAGTTTCACCAACTGAAATATTCCCCTTGAAATAATATTGCTGTAACATTAATAGGATTACATCTATGAAAATTTTAAGTTGCATTTCATTATCTTTATTGACTTGTTTAACACTATATTAAATAAACACTTTATATTATTCACTACGAACTTAATATTGAATAAAGGAATAACAAGAAAAACCATTTCCTCGCGTTTCAAAAGTGCTTTGTTTACATTTTTAAAGCGCGATTCCATTTAAACTAAGCCATCCAAACACTTCACAAGCACTTATTGCGATACTTAAGTATCCTTTCTAGACATTTCAACTAAACACGTAATTGAAAACAATTTCTTTAAAATAAAATATTAATATTATTCCGTTCCGAATTTTAACTTCTCATACGGATTCGCTCCCACCAACAAACTGTCAGAAATTGACATAGGGGTTTAAGTACAAAAAAATATCCGCCAAAATTTGCATTCCGGGTGTCAATTGCTCTTTCTTCATGATTGCTAATAAACACGAACTTGATGACTTTCAACAACTGTCAAACAAAACTACTCGATACATCTGTCTGAAATTTTGACAGTCATCGTTGTAAAAATGGCACATCTGCGATCGCAAATGCATTCTCAATTCTGAAGGTAAATAACTCACTCGGAGAATTGATTGATCTCTAGCTGACTAGGCGGATAATGGGGCATAAGCTGAACAAAACTGAACTTGTTCCCTCCATTAATGGTGCAAGCTTAACATCTTCTGACCAAAACTGAACTGGCTTTCTTGCAAGTCAACATACTTAACTCTCACTCCATACGTCTCGGCCATAAGACCGATACTTACGAACAGTACAGTTGTCTGACTGATCCAAAGCGATCGTGATAATCGTGATAAGATAAGCAAAGCCCAATGATCAGCTTATTTGCGTATTATCGGCGCACATTAAACTATTCTCCCCGGAACAATAGACATTCTGTTTCATCAAACACTACACGATTTTTTTGCGGGCAAACAGTTCAACAAAAACTGCTAAGTCATCATTCCTTCGAGATCATTCTTGGAGGGCCTTGCATTCTAGGAGCCTAGACCGATCCGGTTTTACACCGAAAAGTCAAAGACTAATAACGAGCTCGTTGGATGTGTAGTCCCCCCCTCTCGTCTTCTTGATCACTATTGCGCAATTCAGGCGGAGATATACGTATATAATACGTCTTAGCCAAAGACAAACGTGATATTCGCTCATCCCGTTGGACTTAAATCCCAGAAATCAGTGTATTCCAATTCTCAAGTAGCCCTAGATTACCGATAATCTTTAAGGAAGATAGTAGTAGCAGTAGTCCAACATGGACATGGGGAAGTTTCAGAGAATTGTAAGGCTAGTAAACTCACCAAACATGAAACTATATATTGGATTGTCCGATTTTCGCTCAGTCAGAAATAAGAAGTTCTTGAGTGAATGTATGTATGTGCCAGAACGTTAAATTTTCTTTTTTTTTTATAAAATAAAGTACGTCTGAGAATTGTAGGGTTTGTTACAAGTACCGCAATTCTTTTTCTAGGAATTATTTACCATGTGTCGGCAGTTCAAATTTGAACCCTTTTCCTTTACGAATTTAAAATGGGACATAATGAGCCATTGGCAATGAAAAACATTAATGACGCATTTGAGGATGTAGCGGTAAACGAACGCATTTACGACGTTGGTTTGGAAAGTCCCGTTCGGGACGTTAGTTGACGACGACGTGTTAAGAGCAACGGTGAATGCGGACCCAACGAAATCGGTGTGGGAGATTGCACAAAGCATGGGAGTATCCCCAGGAAAGTTAAACAAAATATTGGCTTTTAAATTTTTACTGTGAAATCGGACATTTCATGTGGTATAACCTAATACCATTCATTATCCTTATTCTACTGGAAAAAGGTACCTTATTTTCAACGAACGCTACATGCTTAATCTTGATTTTACAGGTTTGTATAAGGGTTTAATTTCTACCAGCAGTGGCCATACTAAAGTTTCGGTTCTCGTAAGTGTCATCACTGGGCACTATCTCATATACCCAGTTTATCCGACAGCTCAATTTGCGTTGAAGCAATCCTCATTGGTTCAATACGCTCGAATAAACACCATTTCAAACCGCATTGAAATATTCAACACGCATACGTTCATTCCTGCTTATAAAACGCATTGAAAATATGTAACCGCTTTGAAATATCGTATAAACCTTTTCATATCGCATTGAAACATCTTACTCTCTCACGCTCTCATCATTCTTTCATCATCGGGCAGGTATTAGTTGTGAATTTAAAAAAGGGGTTGCAAATGAAATATTTGGATAGACAAAAAAATAAAAATAATGTATTTTTCCATTATCGAGCAGGTAATAAGTGGTGTATTTAAAATGTGGGATTGCAAACGAATTATTTGGAAAGAGAAAGAAATAAGAATAACAATGTATCAGTGTTAGTGTGAAGTGTCAGTTCAACCAGCTGTTTATTAAACTTCTCTCAATTTTCTCTCGCTCATTTTGGATAATTTCATATAAACAACAGCATTTCTACGGGTATTGAACCAATGCGGATTGCTTCAACGCAAATTGAGCTGTCGGATAAACTGGGTAATAGACAAACATACAACAATGCGTATGTTTGCATAGACGAGAAAGAGGAACAGAATATCCCCCACCTTTTCTGTGCATTCATGGTTCTCTATCAAAAAAGAAAACTCCATGTAGGAGCTTTCTACCATACCAATCTTAAATACAGATATTCGAAGTTTATTATACTTTAACCCAGATTCTCCTGAAACTTTTTTTTATCAAATATTGGTCTAAATTACGTATCAAAAATAAGAAAAAAAAATTGGACCTTTGGTTTCCATGGTTCCCTTTTAAGGGACACTAGGAGTTGAAAGTAAAAAACTGTTTTTTTTTTTCAATTTTCTTTAATATGATATGTTTTAAAGCATCGTACATGAAGTCCAACCACGTAATGTGGTCGAATCTTGAGTCGACATTTTCCAACACAGATGGACATGAAGGACCTATTTTCGTAGGCTGGCGATTCTAGTAACGATAGAGCAATTCTTCGTCGAAAGGAAAGGGAAGTAGACGCATATTACCGAAACTTTACTTTTGTAACTGCCAACAATTATTGAAGGTTACATCGAGAAGATACCATATGAGCGGATTATACCATTTTTTTCCTCTAATAGATGTTCGGTATAACGATATATTTTGATCAGCGCGGTCCATCCCACCCATACTTTTGTTGAAATGGCTTATCAAGGCTGAGTTGCTCCACCAATTTCAATTTCTTTTCGACTCTCGAAAAACGTTTCACGAATTTCATTGAGTGAACACTTTCTGAGTTTGAGGCCATGGTAACCAAGTGGTCGTTCCATTTACAAATTAAAATTCATTTTCTTCGCAGACCGAATAATGATATGATTATATGATCCCTTTTGTTTTTTCTTCAGCACTTTGTCATCTTCAGGGGGACAGTATTTTATTCGGTTGCTCAGTATTGTTCCTGGAAAAAAATGTGGATAGCAACAACAGCAATGTAAAAAAATTGTCGAAGTAGACATGGTAAGACATTTGCAAACCACGACTTTGCAATACATCGCAAAAATTCAGCACCACTCGCGCACCAAGACCCATGTCTTTGTAATTTTGGCTTTTATCTAGAACCATGGATTCATCAATGCAATACTGTTCTTCCACTGGAGCAAATTCTAAAATTTGTTTATTCAAGTAGCCGAATAATGGCCGAATTTAGCTGAACTTATAACTTTGGTTTAGATTATGGTTATCGCAAAAGCGAAGGTTAGACATTATAGCATTGAAGCGATCTCTTGAAAGGCTGGAAGATACTAGTTCACATCCAGCATCTTCTGTGCCTTCCCAATACATACTTTTGTGAGTAAACACGTTATATCCACTTCTTGCTAGGTTCCGAAAAAAGACTTAATTTCATGCAATGAAACATTTAAATGTTTCTGCACTAGATAAAGTCACGCCGTTGATAGTGACAAATTCTTACCATTCGAAGATTTGTAGACAGAGGTAAAGATAAAGATTATAAGAGCGCTTTTTCAGAAAGCATGCCCATACGGGGCAAATTATTTTAAGAAATCCGCGAGCTGCGACTATTAAAACAGAGGCAGCGAAGATGTGTTCAATGGTAAATAAGAGTTAAAAAAATACAAAAAAGGACAAATAGATGATTCGACAGCTCGGCACAACAGAAAACTAAAACTTCAAGATTGTAAAAGACTTTGGATTCCTGGTCTCCGATGTGAATCCAAACAATGACAGAACGATAGGTTCACATATGGACTAGAGGTCTGCAATGAATGTCTTGAAACAAGTTCCAAGACATTAATTTTATTTCGAGTACACTTCATTACAGCAGTCATAGCTTGAAAAGCAAAACGAATGAATCACATGATATTGTATTTGGCTATTAAGTGAGTATTTCATCCATTTTCAACAAAACACTTAGTGCAGTGTACTGATAAAGAACGGGTATTTATAAATAGGTATTCATAAAAATAGTGCACACTACACTGAGTAAACTCAGTACACCTTTGCAAGCCAAAGGCGAGCTTCTTAAAGGACAGAATACTTAATGGGAAATGACGATTATGAAAAGGAGGGGCAATAGAAAAAGGCAGAATTATGGCAATATGTATGTAATTCGTAATTTATAATAAAATAAACAAATTCGATTAAATTCTGTTATTTTTAAATATTTTCTTATGACAGTTCTTTGAGATCCTATCCTTCTAAGATGATTGCACCTACATGTCCAAATCTATAAACCAACTAGACTTTGTAATCGTTTTATTTAGCGCACTCAGTGTACTCAGTGTATTTTTTTATTTTTTATTGCGGGAGAAATAGAAAAACCGTTACTTTGACCACAACTACTCATATCTGATTTGTTTATATTCAAAAAAAAAACAACATAAATTGACTCAATTGGGTATATCAGTCTGCTGCAGCAAGCTCTTTAGAAGTGGCGCAAATGGCCAGTTTTATCTCAAATGGCCAGATATAATTACTCCCATGAGATTAAAGAAACAAACTATTTGCGAATATAGAAATGGTATTTAACAATCCGAATTATCCAAAAAGTATTCAATCCCGAGATCGGTGATAAGCCGTTTAATAAAATTTTACCACTTCGTCAAAATGATTCACCGGGAAGCCAAAGTGATCATTAAGACGACAAAGAGTAATCCCTTTATGTCATCTAGAGAATTACAAAACGAGCTTAGCAGAAAAGCTAGCGCCGGGGCACTTCGTCGGAGGGCTGTTGATGGTTGTCTTTCATCATTTACGATCGTAAAGAAATCATTTATTTCAGCTAAAAACAGAAATGCAAGACTGAAATTTGCAAATGCCCATATTAATAATTACTTCCACACAGTATCGAAGTGGAAAACATTACTATACTCCGACGAATCCAAATTGAATTTAAAGGGAACGGTTGACTTTCGCCGTGGTCGCCGGCCGATTAATGAAGCATTGAATCCTCGATGCTTAAAGGGCACTGTGAAGTATGAAGAAGGAAACATTATGGTTTGGGGATGTTTTTGATCTCATACATAAAATAGATGGAACTATTGACCAATTTATTTACAAAAGTACACTTGATAACACTATGCTGCCACAATCTGAGGAGGAATTTCCATTGAAATGGATATTTCAGCAGGATAAAGATCCGAATAATGGTTCAATGCTTGGAAAACCATCCCACGCTCTATAATTTCCAATCTGATCAAGAGTGTCACAAGAAGGTGGAGTGCAGTAATTAAAAATAAAGGTTTCGCCACAAAATATTGCAGTTTAGTCGCGATGACTATTATTAAATATAAAATTACTATGAAGTTGCTTCAGTTTTGGCCAGCTTTAAATCGACATGGTTAGAGTATATTTATTTTTTTATTTTTTCTACTTATGAAAAATTATTTTTGTTTCTTTTACATTGTTTTCAAATACATTTACTTGCTCTGTAAAGAAAAACTTAACAAAACATAATACAATTTAATCAGTTTTACCGCAGAGGCTTGTGTTTATGTAAAAATTGCTTTAGTTTTGGCCAACACTGTACATGTGCTTTACTTGCCTTGAATGCCTTGAAAGATTGGTAATTCCATGAAAAGTGGACATGAAGCAAGAAAAAAAAAAGGTAATAATGTCCAATCCGTTTAATTATGCCAAGCAATTAATTAAATATGGCAACGTTGCTAATTGCTTTCAAATTTAAAAAAATGTTATATACCATATACAACCTTTTTTTTTATGATAAACAATTACAAGTGCAGACATCACCAAGTATTGACACAAACGTATTTTAAAGTATCAGAATTTCAGTGTTTATTTTGTTCAAATCGGTAAGTAAAATTTGTATTCTCGTTTTAAATGAGATCATTTTTTTAGTTTTACTTTAAAATCGCTATTCGAATAACGTTTATTGTGTAAAATAGTGCAAGTAATGTAACGTAAGAGTTACTAATGAATGCTTGTTTTTGAAATTATTTGGTCCAACTCAACTGATTTTTATATTTTTGTTTTCGGGTACTGTGTTGTTTCGAAAAACAAATAATTCTTTTTGTTATCAACTTTACTTTCGTTGAAAATGTAATTTTTCTTTTGTAAGTTGTAAAACACGAGCTAACTTTTTTAAAACCATAATTTCTTTAATGATTTTTTTGTATTGTAGTTTAATTTTTTTAAAAGTAAAATGCCTTTTAACAGTCGCTGAAAAAATGAAACGAAGGAGAGAAAAATAACAAAGAGAAGGAAAATACGAAGAATACAAGAAAAAACATCAAGAGACGTGCAGAAAAAGTAGATTTGAAGGTCTTTCAGTTCATAAAAAACAGGAGTTAATCACTGACCAAAGAAGGAAAACAAAAGAACAAGGAGCGAAATTTAGATTAAAAAAAGACACTTAACCAAGATGACTCGTACAATGAACCCATAATAATACCACAATCATTAAGAAAGGCCACAGCACGGGCTCGAAAAGCTTTGACAAAATGTCCCATTAAAAAGAGGTTAGTACTAAAAAAAACTACTTGATACCAGTGATACTGCAGATGCCTGTTGCTCCAAGTCAATCGAAAAGAAACATGCATCAGCTCTAAATGAGGAAATAAGAAAACAAATTGAAGAGTTTTATCAACGTGACGGTTTAAGCCGACAATCTCCTGGTCTCAAGGATTTCATCAACATTCACCTTGAAAATAAGAAAAAGGAAAAGGTCCAAATTCGGCATCTATACATCACTATCTGAAACTCATGCACTCTTTGTTAAAGAACATGGTGTGATTGTTGGGAAAAGTAAATTTTCAGAATTGAGACCGAAACACGTCTTACTATCGAATAAACTTCCTCATCATGAAAATTATAGCTTAGCATTTAATTCACTCCATATTGCAATTGGAAGTCCGAAATATAATAACGATTTCATAAGTACTGTGATTTGTGACAAGCCAAGCGAACAATGCTGGTTGAATGCTTGACTAGTTACCACGCATTATTAATAAAATAAATAGCGTCTAGGACATTTATGCTTTTGATTAACTCACTGGTGGATTGTGAGCTGTCCATACGGGCAATGATATGCTTTAAAATAAGTGAGCGGTAGTGGACATTAAAATTTCTTATAACACCTTGATCCAAGCGCTGGCAAATCGATGTAGTGTTTGGCGGAAGATAAACAACTTGTAACACAACTGTTTTAATTTAATTTATTGAATCGCATTTATTTTTATTTTTTTTCTTATTTTTTCCATAAATTTGTCAGTTGAATTTCATTCAATTTTATCATGAATTTCTTATAAATTTTCGTTTTGACTGTACATAATTTTCTAATCTGTGTTTAAAAGCTTTTCCTAAGTTAAGCTCTAAGTTTCATTATAAAGCTTGATTAGAATTTCGTTTAAAAGCTCCGCCAAAGAGGTATAAATAGCCCGCCCTGATCAATTGGCGGCCACTCTTGATCAATCGGGAGTTTAAACTGGTGAACGGTGATACGGGTGAATTCCTATTGCCAATACCAATTTACACTCTCTGCGCGTTAAGATTAATTTTCTTAGTTTTGTTTTGGGTGATTCCCCGTAACTCCCCTTTCAGGATTTGTACGCTTCAACAGGTACTGCAGTTCTCGAACCGCATACTCGTGGGTGAACAAGTCTTTAAAGGAATGTAACTAATTAATTTTAAAGGCACTTTTTTTTTTATTTCATTTATTTTGTTTACGTTGCAAGAGTATTGTAATAAAGGAATTAACTGAAAATTTTGGTGTTTCATTGCGCACGAAGGAGTGTGCTACGGGTTTGGAGGGGAAAAAGGAACGGACTCTCAGCTCTACCGCACTAACCGTGCTACATTGGCACCCAACTAGAGGCCCGATTTTACTCACCAAACAAAAAAAAACACTTCGGCGTCACGACGGAGACATCGTTCAACGAATTGCGAAGAAGTGCACGCATTGCGTCATTAAAAACAACGTCTGTAAAAGACAAAGAAGACGAAATGGCACATCTTTCAGCTGAACAGCTTAAGGAATTGATTGCAGCAATGTCAACATTGCCTACGCACAAAGGTAGCTTTAGCCATTGCATAGAACGATTTCGAGGCGAAAAAGATCCAGTTGCCGTTCAAAACTTTATCGCAACAATAACTATTTTTAAAGACATCGAGAGAATAACAGACGCAGACGCAATAAAGAGCTTCCCCTTACTCTTGCAAGATAGTGCAATAACATGGTGGCAAGGAGTTCAAGCAGAAGCAACTACTTGGCAAAGTGTTCTTAGCTTGTTGCGAAATACATATGCACCAGCTAAGCCAGCATATCGCATCTTTCTTGAAATTTTTGAGAAGAAGCAAAGGCCAAATGACCCAACCGATGAATTTGTGTCTACCAAACGTGCTTTGTTTTCCCAGTTAAGTGAACCAGTCCCATCCGAAACAATGATGATCGATATGATCTATGGACTGTTGGCCATTCACATACGTGACGGAGTCCCTCGAGATGGCGTCAAAACATTTAAAGACTTAATTTCTAAGGCAAGAGCAGTTGAACTTTCGATCGCTGAAAGAATAGCCCAACATACATCACCTGTTTCAACTAATGTCGTGGGAAAGAAAAAGAAATGTAACTTCTGTAAGCACCAAGGTCATGACATAAATGAATGCCGAAAAAAGGAGAAACACGAACGAATGAAATCTCAGCCTATTGATGTTGAAGAGCCGAAAATCCACTGCTATAAGTGCAAGGCACCTGGGTATATTCGCTCCAATTGTCCAACCTGTAAGGAGTTACCAAAGGGACCAACTACGGTTTCTTTTAATTGCATAAAAACCACTTTATGTGCAGATCTACCAACAATTCCCATTGCTTCCCACGGAGAAACGGGAATAGCTTACTTAGACACAGCGGCTCGCACAAGTGTGGCTGGAAGAACACTATTTTTACATCTTCTTAAAAATGGAACTCGATTCCGAAAGGCAAATGCTGATGTTACATTTGCTGATGGTGATGCAAAGTTCCAAGAAATTTATATTGGGGATACCAGCGTTATCATTGGAAATCGCTTGAGGCCGATAACATTTCTTGTTTTGCCACAAGCAACAGATAATAGGACATTGATTGGGATCGACTTTTTAGAAGAAAACGGCATAGTCCTTGATTTAGGCCAAAGATTGTGGTATTTTGCAGATCAAAGGGAGAAAGTCTTTGATTTCTACGATACATCTCAAACTAAAGTCCTTGAAAACAAGCTTGATTGCGTCACTTTTATTCCTAACATTGGTAAACTCAAACCCATTTCACCAATTGGTGCTACGCCAAAACACATCCAGCACATAACATCAATCGAAAATAGAACCGAATTTTCAGCTAACGTAGTAACGCCTGCTCGAGAGCTTCAAAATCAAACGTCAGCTTTTCTAACCTGGTTCAATAGCAAAAATAAAATATCACCACTTGCTTCAACACCACGACCAGAGGAACATCTCGGACCGTATTCACCTATTAAAAGGCTTAAAACAGGAGCTAATGAATACTCCCCACACTCAATACAGCATATCTTCTCAAATTCACTAAGACCCGATGAGGTGACCCCAGAGCGAAAGAAATGCAAACCAACTCTTTTTCCAGCCTTGGTTCGTGTAAAGGATGATGTCGAATTAGAACCATATTTTACGGAAATACTCTCAATTGATATAAAATTGCGAGGAAATGAAGCAGTCGACCTAATTTCGACTGAACGAGATTGCTTAAATCAACTATTGGTAAAAGAAGAAGAAGTATTCGGTCCAATATCTGAGCCAACGCCATTCGCAATCCATACCATTAATACGGGAAATCATAGTCCGATTGCAACAACTCCTTACCGCCTTTCACCTACTAGAAAAGCACAACTCAAAAGTGAGCTGACAAAATTGTTAGAAGCCGAAATCATCGAAGAATGTGAATCCCCTTGGGCAGCACCTGTTGTGCTTGTGCCTAAAAAGGATGGAGGCATACGGGTCTGTATAGACTACAGGCAGATAAATAGCATAACTATCCCGGACAGATATCCTTTACCAAGAATTGATGATCTCCTTCATGCAACAAAAACAACGCTATTTAAAAGCACCCTCGATCTTCAATCTGGGTATTATCAAATACGGATTGCAGAAGAAGATATAGATAAGACTGCATTCATAACACCATTCGGTATGTTCCGATTTAGACGCATGCCTTTCGGGCTACGAAACGCCCCAGCAACCTTCCAAAGGCTTATTGATCGATTTCGCAATGGGCTAACTGATATGACTCTACTCACGTACCTTGATGATTTGATTATTTGCTCAAGCACTTTTGAAGAGCACTATAAGGATTTGAAGCGAATTTTCCATCGCCTAAAAATGTTCAAGCTCAAGGTGAACAGAGAAAAAACAAGCTTTTGTTGCGCAAAAGTAAAATATCTTGGTCATCTCATAACAGATCAAGGCATACAGGTTGATCCAGAAAAGACATCGGCCATTTCAAATCGAAAGGAACCAAAAAACGCTAAACAAGTTCTGTCCTTCCTGCAAACCTGCTCATGGTACCGGCGCTTTATCAAAAATTTTGCTGACATATCCAAACCTTTAAGCAACCTCACAAAGAAAAACGCATTGTGGAAATGGGGAAAAGAAGAGCAAACATCGTTTGACATGCTGAAATCGCTACTAACAAGTGCACCAATACTGAAGCAAGCTAGTGACGAAAAACCCTTTCGCCTTAAAACAGATGCTAGCAGTTATGCCATTGGCGCAGTTTTGGTCCAGGGGGAGAAAGCCGATGAACACCCCATTGAATATGCTTCGAGACTTCTTACTGACGCTGAACGAAACTATTCCACAACCGAGCGTGAAGCATTGGCTATAGTTTGGGCAATCAACAAATTTCGAGGGTACATCGAAGGAGGAGAAGTGACCCTTGTAACTGATCACCAACCGTTAAAATGGTTAATGAGCCTAAAATCCCCAACCGGTAGACTCGCAAGATGGGCGTTGCAATTACAACCGTATAATTTTCGCATTGAGTATACACCAGGAAGAAGCAATACCATCGCTGATATGTTATCGCGACCAGCATGTGATAGCTCAGAGCACAGTAATTTGAAATGCCAGCTATGCGCCTTCGGAGTAGATATGCCTTCAAGAAAAGCCGGAGAAATCCGCGAAGCCCAACTACAGGATGAGCAACTCAAAAATATCATTGATTCGTTTGAAAATAATACGGAAGATATCGCTAGATGGACTTCACGTGGGTACCTGCTCAACGATGGGATACTGTATAGATATTCATCAGAATCTGACGCCGAAAACGCTCAACTTGTAATACCATTACAAGAACGAGAGACAATACTGAATAGTTACCACAATGACGCAACTGCAGGTCACTATGGTATCGAACGAACCATTCACAGGATAGTATCTAGATATTATTGGCCAGGAATGCGAAGAGATATCACTAAACATATAGGCAATTGTATTCAATGCTTACGATACAAACCCAGCAATTTAAAACCAACTGGTCTTTTACAAACTGTTTCCAGCAATCAAAGATTTGAAATACTAGCTGTAGACTTGTTTGGACCATTACCTGCTACAGCAGAGGGATATAAATGGATCCTTATAGCCGAAGATCTTGCCAGCAGATGGGTGGAACTATTCCCTCTTACAGAAGCTACAGCAGAAAAATGTGCACTTACACTTTTAAATGAAGTCTTCCTTCGCTATGGGACCCCCCGACGGTTACTAACAGACAATGGTACACAATTTATATCTGCACTCATGCAGCAGCTTACTCATTGCTTAAGAATCGAACAAACCCTTACACCCGTATACCATCCCGAGGCGAATCCGGTTGAACGCAAGAATAGAGATCTGAAAACTCAACTTAGCATCATCGTGGGTAATAGACATACGACTTGGGCTGACGACTTGCCATCGGTAAGATTTGCCATGAATACAGCGAAATGTCAAAGCACGGGATATACTGCGTCGTATCTAACATTTGGTCGAGAACCGAGAACAATCGACGATGTTAAACACGATTTGAGAAGCGTAGTACAAGCTGAAAATTTCATCCCACAAATTACTCCGAAACTTATGCGATTGGCTGAAGTGATCCAAGATGCTAGAGAAAAGATGGAACATATCCAGGACCACAACAAAATGTATTCAGACAAGAAACGAAGACCGCAGCCTAAGTTACAAATTGGTGACTTGGTACTCGTCACCACACATGTACTTAGCAAAGCATCGAAACAAGTCACATCCAAATTTGTACCTAAGCGAGATGGGCCCTATGTAGTTATAAAACAATTCGGACAATCTACATACCAGGTGGCTTCAAAAGACGACGTCAACGTTCCATTGGGCACCTATCATGTGTCCTCTTTAACGAAGTATACAAAGAACGACATAGATGCAGAACCAGTTCAAGTAATGCGTAGAAGAGGGCGACCGAAGAGGCAAATAATTCCTGCCACATCATCGAGACGATCTCTGCGTCAGAGGGGGAGAATGTAACACAACTGTTTTAATTTAATTTATTGAATCGCATTTATTTTTATTTTTTTTCTTATTTTTTCCATAAATTTGTCAGTTGAATTTCATTCAATTTTATCATGAATTTCTTATAAATTTTCGTTTTGACTGTACATAATTTTCTAATCTGTGTTTAAAAGCTTTTCCTAAGTTAAGCTCTAAGTTTCATTATAAAGCTTGATTAGAATTTCGTTTAAAAGCTCCGCCAAAGAGGTATAAATAGCCCGCCCTGATCAATTGGCGGCCACTCTTGATCAATCGGGAGTTTAAACTGGTGAACGGTGATACGGGTGAATTCCTATTGCCAATACCAATTTACACTCTCTGCGCGTTAAGATTAATTTTCTTAGTTTTGTTTTGGGTGATTCCCCGTAACTCCCCTTTCAGGATTTGTACGCTTCAACAGGTACTGCAGTTCTCGAACCGCATACTCGTGGGTGAACAAGTCTTTAAAGGAATGTAACTAATTAATTTTAAAGGCACTTTTTTTTTTATTTCATTTATTTTGTTTACGTTGCAAGAGTATTGTAATAAAGGAATTAACTGAAAATTTTGGTGTTTCATTGCGCACGAAGGAGTGTGCTACGGGTTTGGAGGGGAAAAAGGAACGGACTCTCAGCTCTACCGCACTAACCGTGCTACAAACTTTTATATTTTCCAGCTTCAAGTCGTTATGGGAATGGAAGCAGCGTTGTCAAAAAAGTTTCATTTTCTTGTCGAATAAACGAAGCCACTCTATCAAGATTCCTTGGGTCATTCGTGCTTTTTTGTTGTGCTTCCAGTCTAAAGGTAGCTGATCATGTTTGAGGGTACGAAATGCTCTTGGACGATGACTAAAAGTTTTTCTTTGTCTCATGCCATATCGGCACAGTGCAAATTAGTGAGCCTCTCCTTTGAAAGCTTTCCTCCTGTACACTTTTCACCTCTCAAAGTAATTGTCTTTGTGGCCAACGCTCGAAAAAAAAGACCAGTCTCATCTGCATTGTAAATGCAGTCAGGATCATAACCGACTGTTATTGTAGGTAGATTTTGAAGAAAATTGTTCACGTCCCCAAGATTAACATCTCCCCCCTCTCCGCTCACGATTTTGTTGGAAATACCGTGAAGATTCCGAAACTTATCCAGCCAACCTGCAGATGCTTTAAAATTTGTGACTCCTGAACGATTTGCAACTTTTACTGCCTTATGTCGGATTGCGGTTCCAGAATTAGCAGATCGTTTGTATCGAGCTGCATAAAACCATCCAAAAACAATTTTATCTAAACTCCCGCTAGATGAAACAAAACGCCTTTTAAGGTGAGTTGCACTTGAATTAGATTGCCATTCACTTAGTCCGCTTTCACACGTCGCAAGTGTGTAATGCGCATGTTCTGGTTATTTTCTTTTGAACTGTCATTCAGTGATGCGCGCAACTCTACATGAAGACTTTTCCCTTCTTTGGGTTTGCATGTTATTTGACAGTTCTCTTTCATTTCATCTTTGGCGCTCAGTCTTTCATAATTGAAAATGAGCCCCCTTGTTAATTCTTTGGTCCATTTCGGTTCTTCCGCCATAAAATGTTGTGCTCGTAACACAGCGAAAGAAGTAATGAAGCAAATCCGAAAAAGAAAGAAGAAGCAGAAAAAGAAATGTCAAAAACTTGCAATGAAATTGCTACCCACATGCAGTGGGAATTTGGTTAATTGGGTATTTTTTGTTTCATTATCCCTCTCTTTTGCACTCATTTGAATCTTTCGAAACTTGCGACGTGTGAAAGCGGACATACATTCTTTCAAATACACATTCACCCTATTAACAAAATTCACACATGCAATGCAATGTCTCTGGACTGGCATGCATGTTTTTTTTTCATAAATGCAAAGAATTTACTATTTGCAGTAGACTGTAAGTAAAAAAAAAATACCGTTGCCAGAATATTCGTCTGATGACATGTTTAATCTTGCTTTGGTGTCCGCCTAAGAGAAAATATTTTATTATTTATATGCGTAATTGCTGTCCGTGTCCGTTCAAGGGAATATCCGTCCAAGTGAAATTGTAAACTATTCAACTTATATGGAGCAATTTCCATTCAAAAAAATATGTCCGTCTAAGGGAGGTGTCCGCAGTGGGAGATTTCACTGTAAATGCATCTGAATGTAATGCGAGTTACCATGAAATTACTCATTGCTAAACACGAGTTTATAAAAATAAATGCTAATATACAAATTTTATTTATTTTTTTCTTTTCGAACCAACTACATTTTCCACACATAACTCTCGTAATCATCACCGATATTGTTCATGCTTCTTTCAGCGAACAAAAAAAAAGTATAATTTAAACTGTTATTTTATTCAAATGATCTTTGCTTTATTCTCTAAATAATTATTGACCTTCAAATTGAGAAAGCAAGACAAGTTTATCAGATTTGAACGTTCAAGTTTTTAACTTGTTCCCAATCTAAGTCTTAAGTAAACACTCCAACAAAGGGTGCAGAAAAAGTATTCCACATAGACGTACGTATACGAGTATGTAAGAACGGGCAATAATTACTTTAGAAAAAACGTTGATCAATATCATCAATATTAAACCTAAAAGCAGAAACACTCTTTCTTCTAAACAATCAATATTTACTTTGCAATTCCAAATGAATGCAAGCACACTTTAAATTATGTTTACGTGTCGGTACTATAAAAGTAAAAATTATTTGATATGATGATCTAAACTTTGCCATAAAAAAAAAACAATTGAATAAGTGGTTGGCGCTGATAGTACGCACTGTATCGTTACATATTTTGTTTTTGAAAATTCTAATCAACGAGCAAGCACAAAAAATACTTTCGAACGGGTCAGAAATGTCCCCAAACCGCTTGCGTCGTATTGCAACCAATGACAATGACTAACAAAAACAAATTAAAGACATCTTGTCCATATTAATGACATAATCTTCGCACTGCAAGCTTTTTTAATTTGTGGGCGAAAAATATCTCTATTTTATATGGTATATATTTTTAAATGTTAAATAGAAAAATTACCCGAATATCTTGGCCCATGATTGTGATCGTCTCCACAACATTGCGAGCAAAAACTAATGAAAACAATAAAAATAAAAAACAGAGCCAATTCCCAGCGCCAATCTTCCATTGTCGCAATTTGCTGTTGTTTAAACTTCACTGTAAACAAATCAACTATATTACTTCGTTACTAAAATTATATTTATCTCTCTCAACTCTTTCGGTGTCAAATATTTGATATTGAGAGAAACAAACACCACCATATCGTGACATGGTTATTTTTGGAAGCAACATTTTAAATTGATCAGCTGAGAGCAGTCATCTACAATAATACTCGTATGTCAACAATTTTGTTTGTACTCGTATTTGATTTGAAGATAGAATCGAAACCATATGAACCTTTTTATTTACTCTTCAGCTATTACTTTATTTAGGTTGAAGATAATATTCAATTTGATAAATTCGTTTACATAAAACGGCAATGTATGCCATATATATACATATATGTACATAAATTTTGCACGTGACAATCAACTAATCATCTATAGTAATTATGAATTCTACATAATTACATATATGTTTTCGATAACTTTCATATTGTACCCCGTACATATGCACAAACTACGCATTAAATGTTTTAGAGGAGGTTCCTCCAATGCGACATACGACACATAATTATGATTGTCAGGCCACAGGTGCCATCACCATTGGAATGACAAATAAATCGAGACATTATGATTCTCTTGAGAAGCGCTCATTCACTCTAGGGGCATGTAAATATATAATTTGAATATCTTGTGCGGGTCTGTTTTGTGCGTAGATTATGGTATAAGTACAGTAGAAGTAATTGAATGGATAGTAATCAGAATGACTAATTCGGGTTTAAATCGGTTTTGCTTTGTCCAAAAAGATTCATGTACATATATTATTTTTTTTACTTACTATCTTGTCTGTTTAGTATCGACTAAGGATCACCCTGATCAAAAAGTTGGAATATCGGAATAACCACCGTGTGGCTCTCCCATTTTTCCGATTTGAGTTCTGTTTTTTTTTGTTAAGTTGGTAAATCTGTTGTTGACATTCCCTCTAAATCTTAGCGTCATAGCTTGACATTTGCAAAAGTTACGTAGCCAAGAGTACATCTATCCCTGTGTGTGTTGGCGATTTTTTTACAATTTTAGAAATGGATTTAAATTTGCACAACGAACTTGTATTCAATTTTGCGTAAAAAACGGATTTAATGGTGCGCGAACGTTGGAAATGTTGGAAAAGTGTTTCGGCAACGATTCTCTAAAGAAAACGGTCCTTTACCAGTGGCACGAGCGGTTCAAACGTGGTCGTGAGTCAATCGAAGATGATGAACGCAGTGGTACACCGTTGATAGACATCGAAAACCGACGAAAACATTGATGGAGGACTTAAACATTGCCTATGAATTCGTCCAAGACATTTTGGTTAATGATTTGGGTTTCCGTCGTGTAGCAGCAAAGTTGGTGCCAAAAAACCTCAATTTCGAGAGGTCTCGAAAGAGACCAGAATTGTTGGCAGAAAACTCGTGGATTTTGCACCATGATAAAGCACCGTCGCACAGAGCCATCATTATTCGTAATTTTTTAACGAAAAATGAAACAAATACCATCCAACAGCCACCGAATTCACCTGATTTGGCTCCCTGTGACTTTCTGTTCAATCGAGTTGAAAAACCACTACGGGGAACGCGTTTCAGCAGACGAGAGGAAGTAGTGGAAAAATCGTAGGAAGCACTGATGGACATACCGAAAACCGAATAAAAAAAGTGTTTCGAGGATTGGGTCAAGCGCTGGCATAAGTGCGTTGCAGTCGATGGGGATTACTTTGAAGGGGACAATATAGATTTAGATGAATAAACTTGTATTTTTAATTTTCTAAATAAATTCCGGGAACTTTTTGGTATGGTATGTGGTATGTCTCAGTCACACGCTGTTGTACATTAAGAAAGAGCGGGAAGTCAAACATACATATATCAATGATGGCCATATTGTTCGGGGTGGACTTGGGCATAAACCAATAACTAAATATGGTTTTTGCACAACCAGTTGGTTAGAGTTACTTTCCAATTGTACTCGCTATCTACTGCGGTGTTCTCTCGGATTGGAATCGAGTAGTCTTCGGGTCAGAACAGCGGTATATATTCGCTTTATATATCCAAACCCTTTTAAGGGATTGAAATGCACTTATCTGGTCAGGTCGTCATAGCAGCTCTTAAACTTCGCTCCTTCTCCATAACAAGGGTCTTAGATAAAGTCTTTCTTTTTAGCGTTTATTGGCTTTGGTTTGTTTGACCGAGAAAACAGCGATTGGGAAGTGTAGCACTTCCGTTGATTACAGAAAGTTAATAGCAGACTTCAGGTGGCCAATATCACTAAATACTCAACCTTCTCGCACTTCGTTATGAGGAACCAACTGAATCAATACCAGCAACGGCATAGTGCCGAATTATGACATTAGCATGTGTTCCTGGTAGGTGCTATAACAGCTATTCCGTTGAACGAGTTATTCATCCATTTATGAAAGTAGGATTTAGTGTAATCTGCTACATTCGAAGTACGCTAAGGACAAATGCTGCTGACTTTTATAAAGAAGGAGAACATTGACATTGGCATCATTTGGGATTAGTGAAGTGACCATTTTAAGGCTCCATGTCAACAACTACAACCTCATTTACAAACAACACAAAGGAAAATCAAGATTTGATGTTCTTACTTACACACATCTTAAAATTATTTTGTATCTACCTATTAATTCAGATAGTCTAATAGTTGTTAAATAATAACTATAACTTGCAAACAACAATATGGCAGAGCGTTGCAACATGAAGTTCATATCGGTTCTTTACAATTGGGGTTCAGAAAATCCACGAGTGATTATTGAGGAACAAATGCATCCACAACGTGTTACTGTTTGCTGCGGACTTTGGTCTGGAGCATCATCGGACCATTCTTTTTTGAAAATCCAACTGGTCAGGCAGTTAATGGTGCTCGTTATCGCGACATGATAATATACATAGCTATTTATGCCTAAATTGCAAGATATGGATTTGGGCGGTTTTGTTGTTTCAACAAGACGGTACCATATGCTATAAAGCCTAAGAAACAATTTAATTATAATTAATTACTCTCCTGGTGTAATTTCCCGTTTTGGTGATCAGAATTGGCCGCTTAGATTATACGATTTGACGCCGTTGGACTTTTTTCTTTGGAGGCTAAGGTTTATGCAAACAAGCCTACGATCACTCACGCCTTGAATTAGCAAATTAAGAGCTGTATCAATGAAATTCAGCCACATTTATGCAAAACTGTCATGGAAAATTGTAACAAAAGAGTGCGTATGTTTCAGCTGAATCATTTTTTTTATTAAAAACATGTGGTTTCTATCAAAATTACTTATTGCCTGAATTTGGGGACATTTATGAGCAATATACTCGTAAGTTTACAACGTCGTTAGACCAGAAACCAACAATTCGAGGATCTCTCAGCAAGGCAGTCGCGGAAGGCTTTACTAGTAAATGAATCAATATCCCTATTTGACACAAGAATTATTCAGTAAGAAATAGATAAAAGTCTCATAACCAGTCTTGTAGACAAAACCACGTCCCAGGAGGTAGCTCCAAAACTTTCGCATATGCAGATTCCAGTTAGGTCATCCCAAGTTATCAGGAATGTTCCTATCAGAGTCACTCCACCCAAACAATTGCTTATCTTGAGCAGCCCTTTGAGGGAAGTACATGTAGGTATTTATTACTTCTATCTTCGAGTTAGTTCGATTCGGACATATAGAGCGTATGGACACCAATCCCCTGGCCCGCACAGTTTTCAAATCTAAGCCGGATGGACAAAGCAGTAGAGGAAGATCTTACCTTAGATAGCGCGCACAGGTAAAAGGAGACCTTAACCAACTCCAACTGCCTAACTGGAGGCAGTTAGCTAAGGATCGGGCTAACTAGAGAGGCTTGTTTGTTGAAGCCCAGAGTCACGCCGAACTGTAGCGCCATCGAAGTAAGTAAATAAGTAAGTAAGTAAGTAGGTATTCTCCATTACGTAAAACTTTGAATTGATATTTTTATTGCTGTAGTGATATAATTTGTGTCTATTTCACTACTGGAAACAACGAAAGACAACAGGCTACGACACAAAACGAAAATCAATTCAAAAAGTAAAAAATTGTCCTTGCTAGACCAAGTCTGTTTTTTTTTTTTAGAATAAATGTATTGTTTAGATCTGAATACGTAAAAATTTTAAAATATATCAGCTGAAAACATTATACAGATTGGGTTTGGGTATTTTTATAAATAATATACTAACGTGAAAATATAGGGGATTTCCTTTGTTTTCTACAACTTCTACGAATAATGATGCAAGTTATGACAATAATAATTAATACACACGCAAATGTTATTGCACCGTATACTATAAGGCTTACGTACACATTCATTTTTTCCGAAAAATTTCACCAAAAAATATAAAACGTTGATGCGAAAACAAGTTCACTCTGCAGGTCTAAAAGTTAACACAAGACTCAATTGGGACTATCAATTTTAATTTATGAGGCCAAATTTTGGAAGACAAAATGATAAGATAGCTTTTATCTAAGATTCTCAAGAAAAAAAAAACAACAAAAACTATGTAAAATTCATGTGGGATTATTTCCAAAAACAAAAAAATTTTGAATGTAATCCATCATTAGTGAGGCAATAAGTTTAAACAGTGTTTCCGTTTGTGTAATCGATAAAAATATTTAAACTGCTAGGCAACGTAGAAAGCCAATTAAACAAGGATAGGATGATTTTTTTGTTAAAATAATTATTTTAAAGAATATCAAAGAACAAATTAAAAACAATCAAAGAATTACTCTCGTCAATCAGTGTTTCTTTGGACTTATTTGGTTGTACCATATGAAATGTCCGATTAAATAAAGTGGAACATGTGCTTGACGTGTGAGAAATGTAGGGTTTGTTACAAGTTTTAAAAGCAACGGTGGATGCGGACCCAAAGAAATCGGTGCGGGAGATTGCACAAAGCATGGGAGTATCCCCAATGACAATAAGTCGACACCTTGCTATTATAGGAAATGTAAAGAAACTCGATAAATGGGTAGGTACCCCATGAACTGAACGAATCCTAAAAACTATGGCGCCTGGAAATCTGCGCATCGCTTACATTAAGAAACCAAACTGAACCGTTTTTGCACCGGATAGTGTAATGAAAAGTAGATGCTGTATGATAATCGTAAGAGATCTGGGCAGTGGTTGGATGCAGATGAAAAACCAAAACACGCTCCAAGCTCGATTTTCACCCAAAAAGGTTATGGTGACAATTTGGTGAACATCGAAAGGACCAATCCAATTTTCATTTCTTCAATCAGGAGAAACGATAACAATATTGTGAGGAAATCGACATATTGAATGCCAAATTGGCTTAAAAGCAACCTGCGTTGGTCAATATGCGCGGTCCGATCCTTTTGCATGACAATGCTAGACCGCATGCCTCACAAGTAATGGTGCAAAAACTGTTTCAGTTGGCATTTGAAATTCTTCCTCATACTCCTTACTCTCCTGATATTTCCCCAACGGATTACCATCTTTTCCGCAATCTGCATTTATTTTGCCGGCAGAAGGTCTTCCGGAAACGAGCAGAGGTCATAAAAGCCCTTGAAGATTTCGTTACCTCAAAAAGTCAGTACTTCTACGAAAAAGGAATATTTGACCTTGTATCACGTTGGAAGAATGTCATAGATGCCAACGGATACTATTTTGATTGAATCAAAATTTACAGAAAAATAATACTGGCTTTCAAATTTTTACTATAAAATCATGTGGTGCAACCCAATAGAAATCACCCCTCTTACGAACAATGAATAAAGCACTGAATGTATCATTATCGTCTCACACCTACTGTATGGTATTGGCTTTATCTCGTGTGGACGAAATTGTCCTTGGTTGCTTATGGGAAAAAGTTATTCGATTCGATTTACAGTCCCGCATAGATAAACGAAAATTTCAGAAGAAACAATGAACAGCAAATACATTGAGTTTGTAAGAAAGGCTAGAACTCGGCGACATTAGTAGCGAATGAAAACCACCGCTGTCTGAGAGTGTCTTCGAGTCCATAGCAAAGGAACAATGTGGCCCGTTCAAGTGACAAGGGACGTCAGTCAACTTGGTGTGTTTAAGTAAAAACAATTAGCACTAGACCACGCTAAATGGAAAGACCTGTTGTAGCGCAACCTAAAGTAAATAAATGATCTAGACAAACCAATTTTTGAACGAATCATCTCTGGACTTTTTCGCTTAAAATCGAATAAGAAATGAATCGTCTTGCAACTGTGATTGCAATAAAAATTTTCATGGCCATTCGGTGCATACTGATAACTACTGATAATTTTTTCATAATTCTCATTCATCAATTCGCCTTGATCCTCAGTTTCAGAATAAAATTTGGAGGACCATTGCATAGAAATTTGTACTAGAATTCCTATTTTCCAATTTCATTTACAACTGTTATACCTATTCTTATACTCATGCATAAAGCTTTTATAAAGTAATTACTATATATATATTCAGGTCGCTTAATCAATTGTAACCAGTAGTCTTTTAACCTCGATGAATTACACATGTAAAATACAATACTTTGAATTCAATAAACTATTACTTAATTTGATTCGGGTTTTAATGCGTCTTAATTTATTGGATAGCATTTTGTTCATGGTGCCGAAACCCGGGAACGTGTAATAGTTGAAAGAAATCGAGTAAAGAATTTTTTTGAGCGCATGATCTTTCCCTTTTTATCGACTAAATATGGATATTTAGTATATTTCGTACGACTTACAGAGGCCAGGTTACAAAGATCGTCAATAATGCAACGGAATATTTAGAATCCGTTGGGTCGAAACCGACTTCCAGGAACGAAGACAACTGGGATACCATTGAGGAAGAGCTCTCAGTTTTTCAACTAAGATTAAACATAGCTCATGACGGTCTTAATAAAGCCAATAATGAAGTACGGTTAACAGGAACGGCCGAAGATCTTCAGAAAGAATGTAACGCTACCGTGGAATATGAGGACAAAGCTGTCGCCTGCAATGCAAAATTAAGACAACGACTCGACAAATTGCACCGCGGCCAAAATTGTAAGGAAACATCAATGCGAGTTCCTTTGCGTGACAACTTTCCGAACTGTGTTAAATTACCGAAACTTCTATTAAAAACATTTTCAGGAGATATTAAGCAATGGCTTCCCTTCTGGGAGCAGTTTCGTACAGTAGTGCATGAAAATAATGCTTTGTCTGGAACGGATAAATTCAATTATCTTCAATCTACACTAAGAGGGGAGGCAGCAGAACCATTAGCCGGGTTTACGCCCAGTAGTGCTTGCTTTTATATTGCTATTGCATTATTACAAGAAGAATTTGGCAGCGTAGATAAATTGATTGATAAGACCATGAATCAATTGATGACGATTCCCCAATTATCGTCAAAATCGGATGTAAAAGGTCTACGCAATCTATACAACACTGTCATGACATGCACAAGATCGTTGACATCCATGGGAATTCCATCGAGTAATTACAGTATAATGCTAAAATCTAAGCTTTTGCGATGCTTGTCAGGTGATTTACGGGCAGAATAAATTTATTAAGAGAGAAACAGAAGCTCTTGAAAGTTTTTTCGATGGAGAAAACACCCGCCGACAACATACTCGCAAAACATACCCGACGGCAGCTGAACTATTTACCACTACCAGCAAAGAATGCTGTTTCTTTTGCAAATCGTTATCCCATCAAACAAAAGATTGTAACGGGAGACAATCGATGTTTTCTTTGCACCTACCGTGGCCACTCACCAAAAAAGTGTTCTTTGAAACGTTTGCGATGTGAAACATGCAAAGGATGGCATGTTAAAGCAGTGTGTGATCCAACGTACAGACGACAAGACAACTGTAATAATTCGGAGCATCCAGCAACCGTGGCCAGTAAGCAGCCATCGAATGTGTGTATGACTAACGTATGTACTGCTAGTCTAAGTGACTTAGGGGATGTCTTTTTGCAAACTGCTTCAGTATTCGCAATAAATCAAAATTCTAATAAAATTTCATATGTACGTCTCAATTTAGATAGAGGCAGCCAAATGTCATTTCACAAGGAAATTTTAGCTAAGAAATTGTGTTTGCCAGTCGTTCAGAGCAGAAAAATAAGTATCATACCGTTTGGAAGTGGGAAGCAACGTGTGCAAGAGTGCCCTATTGTTCGTGTAACATTAAAAAGCCAATACGACCAACGAGCAGTAGAAGTCGAAGTGGCAGTGTCTTAATTTATTGGATAGCATTTTGTTCACATTGAAAACGGGATGTGGCTTGAGTAAGGGACAGTTAAAAATATTAAATCTAAGTCGTTATTCTATTGT
Organism: Volucella bombylans; assembly: GCA_949129095.1. Lineage (NCBI taxonomy): Eukaryota > Metazoa > Arthropoda > Insecta > Diptera > Syrphidae > Volucella > Volucella bombylans. Next base: position 160,432,150 of record OX422141.1, on the reverse strand, counting down.
TTATGACTCTGAAACTTAAATTTATTCTTAGGATGATGCACCGAATTAGACATTCTTCGGACACCCGACTTAAGTTGGCATTGATTTGTTTTTTTTTTTTTTTTTTCTGGTGAACTAATCCATTCGACAAAGGTTGATTCTAAAATTTTCAATCCACATTCGCCTATCATGTTATATAACTAATTACAAAACTTGCCTATTAACAGGACCCTCCTCAATCAATTGATTTAGTATTGCTAATAGTTACGGGTATATACAAGTTTTAAAGTTAACAAATGTGGAACTTTAGAAAAGTAACTGGAGGGGTGTAAATAGAAATCTGAGATATTCGACTATTCGTGCTCATACTTCTTCCCCTGCATGACAGAAATTATGTCTTGATATTGACCTTACTTCGGATTGGAGCCAAACACAAACTAGAACAGTTCTAATAGTCAATAATCAATATAATATATAGTGCAGCTTTCTTCAATTTCCGATACTTAATGCAAATAAACAAACACTATTTCCATATGCATTACTTTCCTACAACTTCTACAACATATCATGGACTAGACAGCAACTCACGCTTTAACGAATTTGAAACGCGGCTGACAGCAATGCCATGTATTCCTACACTGGAATCGTGATTGCATTGTACGAGTGTATTTCTAGTGGGCTTCGACAATTCTATGGTGCGCGGTAGAAGAAGTATAAGTCAAATATTGCAATTTTTCAGGAGGGAAAAAACTTAATAAAACTTTCAATTTTGCGATTTTTTTTTAACACAAACTGTGCATTTGTATTTCTACACCAGATTGAAAGATACAAAACGATTTTTTAATATTATATAGTAAATAAGGAAATAAGGTGACTTGTACTCATTTGACCATTAAGTTTTTGGTCGAAAGGTGACATATACTGGCAAATTGAAGTAATAACATTACAAATCAAAGTAAACTATTTTTATTTGAATGAAGTATTTATACAGAAAAAAAATTAATGTTCTTCTTCAAATTCTTCTATATCCGGAAGTGTGTCAACTGTAGAATTTTCAGTTTTAAGGTTGGTGCAAAATTCATGAAACTCAGGTCTTATGAGGGACAGAAGGCTAATTAAGTTCTTTTTCTTTTCTTTTGAAATGGGCAGAGTATCTCTGTACATTTGTTGGTTGTAGTACTGGATCCGGGTTTTCTCACCTTAAGAAAGATACGCTTATGAATGGTTTATGCTCCTGCAAACTAGTTGTGTACAAAACTTCTCCAGGTGATCGAGTATATCGTAACCATTTTACTTTCTGCCACTTAAAAATCTCACCTGTCGAATCTTTTTTTCTTAAGAGCAGTACGGACTTCAGCAATTATGCGTAATCATAAAACTTATCATGTGTCATCTCATTAACAGTAAACTTCTTCTTCCCAACAGTTCTGATAAGTTGATACCAGTCGTATGGATGCGATATGGGATATTGTTTTTTTTTTTTTTTTTTTGTTCAATGAGGCCGTGATCTATGTCACACTCCATATGGCTATGGCCACTGACCATAAATTTATGATCAATGGTTTTCTGCAATATGCGGATTTTTATTTTGACCACCACATGCATCAGAATAAAATATAACATGATCGACATCATCAGACAAATTTATGAGCTCCTCATATAATGCAGTGGCTATTTGATTAGCTCCACATCCTCCTTCTGCTTTCATGTCACATGTAACATTTATAACTTCATACCCTCCAAGGTTATGAACAGTCAGATTAAAAGTCCATAGTTGACGTTTGTAAAAAGCAACAGATGTATTCAGATATGGAGTGGGAAGGCATTGTTGTAGGTCGAAAACAAAAGTTCGTAGAGTTGGTTTTGTGTTTGCTCGCTCTTATCAATTCTTTTGGAGTTATAGGCTGCATCCGCAAGATCGTGCTGTTCTTTTAACTCGTTTATGTATTTTTACTTCCGCTCCATCTGAGATTCAATTTTAATTCTCATTGCTAGAGTGTCACATGTATGGCATGTATTTACTTGCGGAATCTTAAAACTGAGATTTTGGTTGTGAAATTCTCTGGAATAAATCTTCCTTGATACTGGAGCAAGTACTTTTTCACAATACAACGAATACATTTTCTGTATATTAAGGTGAGATGGCAAATATTTTTTCTTACTCGTTACTTCTTTGTCCTCTCCTGTCTCGCTGTGGAACACCCGAGATTGATAACGAATTTTGTTTTATAACATTAGTTACAAACATTTGGCTGATATCGTACGTTTTCATAAAACAATTTCGGCAAACCTTTTTTCTTCCTCCATTTATTTTGAAAAAAATGTGTTTGTAGTGTTTCTATTTCTTTTGATTTCTTCCGGAACATCTTTTCTTTTCCTTGTTACCTTATTACCAATACTCATTAAAAAGCTGTTGCCTTACATTTTCCGGAAAATATTCATTGCATTTAAGATGACAATTACATAGAGGTTTCATTTTTCTTTGTCTTACCACTTTTCCATTTACGTTAATGTATTCCTTTCCAGTAAATCGTTTTAATTTCGGTTCTGCCTTAATTCTTCTAGAAAATTTCTTTGTCGGTCAAAATCAGTCAAAAAAATTACCCATTTCTTGATCATAATTAGTTTACCTATACTCTTTTAACCTCCCACAATTATGTCCCATATAGTAAAGCTATTTTGACCACTGCCTTTTATAACGACTTGTGTGTGCAGTAGGCTTATACCACTTTTACCAAACATGACATACAGTGTTGTGCATATCAATAGCAACCATTTCACCCTTTAACATTTTTTACCTATAACTTTTTTTTATTTACTAGAAGTTTCATTTAAATTTTTTTTTATGTAAATTAATATGCAGATTAATGAAAAATAACTTTTTAATTCAAGTGTTTCAACTCAATAAGCAGAAAAAAATAACAATGAAAAAATTGCACTGTGCATAACTAAAGCAACTACAAAATTGAAAGTAGATAAAAGTTTTTTTATTAGTATTTTGTAAAATAGCCTTTGTTTTGTATAACAGAGGCACATCTTTTTGGCATTGAAGCTATTAAATTACCAATAGTACTTTCTGGAATGCTTCTCCAGTTTTCTTTTAGTGCTTGAACTAGGGCGGCTTTGTTCGGAAAGCGCTGCCCACCAACTCGCCACTTGAGGATGCGAAACAGATTTTTGATTGGGTTCAGGTCAGGTGATTGGGCAGACCAATCTAATACCTGAACCGTATTTGCTGCCAGCCACTCTTTTACAACCTTTGCCATGTGTTTAGGGTTATTGTCATGTTGGAATACCCAGTCTGGTGACATTTTCCGCTGAGCAAAAGGCAACATGACTGACTCTAAAATCTGCTTGTAGGCAAACCGATCCATTATCCCTTCAATCTCATGTAAGGGTCCTTGCTCAAAACCAGAAAAGCAGGCCCAACCCATTGCCGAACCTCCTCCGTGTTTTACAGTGGCTTTGCAGTTTTGTGGTTTTAGTCGTTCTCCCTTTCGCCGACGTACAGTTGTCATTCCATCGCTTGCAAAAAGGTTAAACTTCGATTCATCGCTAAATAGCACTGATTTCCATTGGTCAGTAGTCCAATGAAAGTGTGCTTTTGCAAAACTCAACCTGAAATATAAATAAATTTTATAAATTCAATCAGAAATATTCTAACGCAAATATCATACCTTTTCTCTAAATGCTTCCTGGTCAGCAATGGTTTTCTAGCCGGCCTATAACTTTTGAAACCTACTTCTATAGTACGTCGGCGAACGGTACTTGAGTCTACATCTAAATTTAGCTGTTTAACTACCGATTGCGATGATAAAAATGGATCTTTTTTTATAGTAAAAATTATTTTTCTGTCCATTCGTTTTGTCGTCTTCCGTTTCGGTCCGCCCAAGTGAATGGTTTTAGTAGATTTTGTGGCCTTATACTTTTTAATTAAGCGCGAGATGATCGACTTATTGATATTATCCATTTTTGCCAAGAAATTTGAGAAAATCCACTTTAAAACTCATCAATTATTTTTTGTTTTAAGCTTTCGGGATATTTATCGCGAGCCATGATGCACTTAAAAATAAACACACTTCTTTGTTCCAAGCTACAATTGCAAATGCTCCTAATGTTTGAATCACCACCAGTAACTCACAAAACATAAAATGTAACAGTAATTTACTGTTAATCAGGTGAGCAAAATCACAATCGATAAAGTTGCTTTTGTTATGCACAACTGAAAAATAATCATTCTAATTGTATTGCTCGATTCTAAAGTACCGTTAATTTGTGAATCATTTTCGCTATTGTTGTATTAAACAGAAATCATTGCTAAATGAAACGCATGAGCAAAATTTTAAATAAAGCGGTAAAAGTATGTTAAAAGCTAAAGGATTCAAATAAGTAACATTAGTTGCTATTGATATGCACAACACTGTATGTATAAAATTTGCAATCGAATGACGTACTTATCTCATTTTGACCAAATTTTGACTTATACTCCTTCTACCGCGCACCTTAGAATTTAGGTATTGCCTGGAAAAAAAACTTAACCAATCTGGTGCGTTAGTAGACGCTCAGAAATCCAAAGTAGTTTGTATTTCAGCTACTGTAGATTTGTGAATTCTTCAGATTTCTGGACGTTTTTCAAAAGTAATTTCTAATTTCTTTAAAAAAAAAAACAATAATATGTAAACTTCTATTTATTATCGTTTTTAAAATAACATTCATGCATCATTTGACTTAGGAAAAAAATTAGTAAGCACGGTTTGTTTCGGCTCATTTGCAATTTTTTACAATTTCTGATCGTAACTCGATAAGATTTGATATACGTATGTTTATTAGTTAAATTATAGTGCTTTTCGCTTCACTTGATCAATGTATTCACTGCATTCAATGCATCAGCGTAATGCACAATAGGATTTCCAATTTCTTCGTTGACGTCTTCGTCGTTGTTCGTATCGGTGTCCATGGCATTTTCATCTAGTATACCATATCGGCATTCCATTCTTCGATTTCATCAGTTGATATTTCACAATCGATTGCAATTCTTGAGAGCAAGTTTTTTTGTTTCTTAAATAATGTTACTGTAAATATCAGTAGATGGTAACAGTGCGGATAGTGGCAGATCATCTTCGCTATCGTATTCTTCATCGTCCCAAGCCAATTTTAGAAGTATTGCATCGCGAATACTGTGACTCTTTAGCAAATCGTGAACCGAAATTTCTTCCTGCGCAACGATGTGAGCCAATAACTTATTTCGATAATTCAGTTTTGTAATTTTTTTTTGGATTTTGATCCATTGGTTGGATAACAGCAATAATGTTTCCATCCTCAGAACGTAATGGATCTATCGGTTTGTGGGCGCTGCAATTGCCCAACAAAAAAATTGCTTTCGGCAGCAAATTGTTTTCTGCGCTGTAACATCGTACTTCTTTTATGAAAGTACAATGAAACCAATCGTAAAAGATATTTGAAGACATCCAAGCGTTCGCAGAATTTGCATAGACTAGAGGATCATCAAAATTAACAAAACAGCGTGGCTTAGCTGCTTTGAAAAATTACAAGTGGTTTCACTTGGTTTGTTCCATTAGCATTTGCGCACAACATAAACGTGATTGGTTCTTTTCGAATCTTTCTGCCTGTCGCAGATTTTTCGCATGAAGCAATATGCGGGAATCAGACGATAGAAGGGGTGGCCGTGGTGTAGAGACGCAAGCAATCGCTTCTCACTCGGAGGGTCAAGGTTCGAATCCTCCCCATGACAAGTTTTTCATTTGTGTAATTGGAACTCAGTCAGAAAAATCTGCGTGTGTGCGTGAACACTGGCATGTAGATTTGACTGTTGTAGAGTTTCAAGCACAAAACAAGCGTGAAAATTGATAACCTTCGAATCATTCCGAGTGAAGAAAAAACTCTCCGTCATATTCGGACTCCCACCCCCGGAGAGCTATTATCGAAACCAAATATACCTGAGTTTCAAACCACTACATCACAACAATGTTTTCCTTTCTCCTCCTTTTACCTTTCCGCCCGCGCCCAGGCAACAGTATAATAACCCATTAAGAGCGCATAAATTATAAAACAAAACGATAGAAGAGGCCAGATTCATCGGCATTGTAAATTTGGCCATGCGTTAGTTGAATTTCATTAATTTTCCACGAAGTGCATGACCGAATTGTATAATTTTCGAAGTGTCGTCAGACAAAATCTCCCCACATACTTTTAAAAATCACATTCGATGCCTGCGCTTGAATTTACTGAGTCAGCCGCCACTTGCATTGAAACTACTTCTACTTTTCCCCGGATATAATTTCGAAAACATATCAATTGTTTTCGCTTTGAATATGGGTCCACTTATTGGGCACTTTCTTTCTCTTTGATTGCAAAACCATTCGTACAGTTTGGCTTCCAAATCTTCATATTCGGCTTTGTGCGAAGTTTTCTTTTTAGCTTCTTGAAACGTTTGTGATTGCTCCTTCTGTTACGCCAAAATCCAATGCAACACGATTTGCACGAACACCACTATCTAATTTTTTCAACACCTGTACTTTTTCTTGAAGACTCAATCTTTTTTGTTTTCGAGATGACATTTCAACTTTGTTCGATAACTGCTCTTGTATAAGGTCTACCTTCAAGTGACGAGAATAGTTTCGGGTCGCACCATATTTATGCACAACGTAGTCGTACATTTCACAGATGTCGGTCGTAGGTACCGTTGCCATCGTCTCGTTCAATGTGCCCTTACTTCGCTTGACCATGTGTGCTTTCATTGTTTTATGACCTTTTGTTAAGGGTGGAATGTCTGCTTTAAATTTTCATAATTTGCATAGATCATCGACTGAAGTTTTACAAATTTTATGGCCGGAAGTCAGACATATTTGATGTATTCCTGTCGATCAGAGGTGCATCACAATTTTACGACAATACATATTATGTAACTCATAACTTTTATGCTCACAATATAATAAAGATATTAATTAAATGAATAAAATTTAGGGAATATAATGGACTAAAACCATGCCTAATTGTGATCAAAATCTTTCAAAGACATAATCATAGTTAAAAATAAAATACTTTCAGACATCTAAAGACAAATCTTTAGACTTCAGGACCAAACGTCTACTGTACGGCCATAGTGCTTTAACTTCTTTTATTCTCTCACTGCAATAAGTGAAGAAGCGTCGATGTATTGGGATGGCGGGCAGTACTGCTATGTTAGAGAATAGGGTTTGGATCACAGGCCAACGCGAATATCACAAAATTCGATTTTATGACGCCATTACCTTGTCAACAACCCCGCAAAAGCGTAAAACAGCAAGAATTCATTTGTCCCTTTTCTGTATACATAAATTTATTTATTATATTTATTTTGACGTAATAGCTACAACTGATCTCCCAAAATTGTCACAAGCCCACATCATTTCCCTCACGCTTTTACGGAAAAACATATAAACGCCACAGTTCAGCCATTGTTATGTATGCTAGTTCGTCAAATCCATTACCATTACCGATCATAAGAAAAATTCTTAATTCTTGTTCAAAGTTAAAACTATCAAAACAAAGACTAGTAAAGAAATTTTCAGGGTCAAAGAAGAACATTTTTTCTCTTACAAAGTCATTCTAACAGAAGAAAACCGAAAACTTAAAATGAAAAAACACAACAGAAGGAAGATGAATGGTTGATTTTACACGAAGGCAAAACAGTACATCTTCTAAATCTTCTGTAAAACTACTATTAAGGAATCTCTTGCGTTTCTCATTACGTATATTGCTTTCTTATTTATGTCCTTAATACCCTTGTAACTACTAACCATACGAGTAGATGACTTAGTGCGCGGTGGGAAACAGCAATGTGTTTTAACTCCCACCCACGTCTGTCTAATTTTCGGGACATCGACTCTTCTACACCATTCATGTTGTAGTTGACCAGGACTTCTTCTATCCTGGGCTAACAGGTATTATTCCATACCGTGATCTTCAGAAAAATATGGCCGATTTCCTTTTCAGTATCCTGACCCTTTTTCCCTGTGCGATTATACCGTAGACAACGTTGCCAACGATATATACGCGTTTGCACCCTAATTGTGATAGCGAACATTTTCGAATTGTAGCACATAAAAAGAGCAGAAGTTTTACGAGTACATACCTGCCAGCTTTACCATTTTAATTTGTACGAAAGGAGTTTTTTTCGTTTACCCATCCAGCGCAATGCTTGTTTGGCGTCGAGTGCCTTTTGTCATTCTTTTAGCACGAAAAGTTAAATCCTCTGACCCACCTCATTGATACTTGCAGAAGTTTTGTTGGTTTAGTGGTAGGAGATACGAGTATACCATGCCATGCCCAGAAATGCCATAAAGTTTTACCGTTTTATTGAGTCCATATTTACAAAGGCAAACCCTTATTTGCTACATATTGTTGTCCAAATATCAAGCTTTTTTTTACAAAAGAATTTTGATTGCATATCACTGATGACTACATAGCTCCAAATTGACGCGAAATACTTCTTCTTATGGGATTACATCCTTGGGTAGGATTTAGCCTTCTGTACGACACTCCTCCATTGTGTTCTGTCTTGTGTGCATTTCTCCAATTTTGAACGTTTGGTTTTGGTATGTCGTTAGTTACACCATCTGTACATCTTATCTTTGACCTGATTTTTGTGGGGGGGATTTCAGGGTTGTCGTTGAATGTTCTTTTTTGCTTTCTTGAGTCATCCATTTTTAATAAATTCCCAAGCAATCTTATCCTTTAGGTTTTGGCGAAACGCACTATATCTTCGTCTTCTAGTATTGCATTGATTTCTTCGTTCGTACGTCGAATATATATTCCATCTTCAAGTCTTGCACCGTATATCCTTTTGATAATTTTCTAATTCTGATTCTCAGATTTTGTTAGAGACCAAACATCGCAACCGTATGTTACTATTGGGCATATTATAGTCTTGTATAATGAGGTTTACAGGTTTTTACGCAGGAGATGCAGTGATGCATACTATTGCCATTCCTTAAGAGTATTCCAAGGTATTTAAAGTTTTGAACCCCTTCGAAGCTAAAGTCGGAGATAGTTATACTCGTATTTTGGGAGCTTCTTACTCTGGTGTTCCTAGTCATTCTCATATACTTTGTTTTTCTTTCGTTTATTTTGAGCCCAGCCCGATTTGCCCTTGATTCCAATGCTACAAATACCTCTACCATACTTCGCTATGCGTTAGCCATTATCGCTAAATCGTCTGTGTATCCTATTATTAGGTATGACTTATTGAATATGCTACGTTCCTATTTGCTGTTTCTTCTGCTTCACTGCCAAATGTTTAATGTATTCTTCATGCTCATTAACTACTCAAGCTCGTTCCTCCCCAATGCGGGACTGAATGTTTGTGCTCTTAAAACCTTTCATTCAATCAGCAGTTTTCAATTTTCAATTTCCGTTTACTCTATTCCTGAAAACATTTTGCATAATATTCCAATGTTCTGACGTGGATGGAGGTGCTAGCTTCTAATTGTTTCCACTCCTTCTATCAGGTCGATTATAGGTGGTCGGTGTTGTACCTGGTATCCTAATTGTATTGACATACGTAATTAGAGTAGCTTTTATGGGGTAATCTTGTGTCATAAGCACGTCTATATCAACTTTCATTCTATACCTACCCTCTGAAACTAATTCTCATATTCAAATGATGAATATTAGTTTTTATTTGTCTTCCAGGTGATATCCAACTGATTTTGTAGCAATGCTTGTGCTCAAAACATGATATGTAAATATACTAAAAATACTTTCGTTAAAATTGGAGGTATTCTGCATATTTACGGTGTTTATCGACGCTATTTGACTGCAAAACTTTAGCAAATGAGACACAAAGGGAGAAAATGGACAAAAACAGAAATCAAAAAAAGCATTTTCTCGTTTCGACATTTCCTAAAAGCGCTACACATTGCGCGGGCTATATCACGCAAAGTGATCAAGAAATATACGTAGTCGGCTGAGCTTGCGTGCTTTATTAAGATCAGCGCCAACGCCATTTCTTACTGGGTTTTACCAGGCAAAACTTCTGTTTCCCAGTTTCGTTTGGCGACTGGCTGATAAAAGTTTTTATAAATAGAACCCGCAGCTTTATAGCTGCGGAGTCCGTGCTTTACACTCAAACAAAATCAACATGACAAAACGAACACAATATTTCGTAAAGAATTTTCGTTGTAATTAACAATATCTGCACAAGTTCATGTGGAACTGGAAGTGGTTGCCGCGAGCGATAGTAAATCCCACTTGATAAAACCAAAGACTTGAAATTAGTCATTGTCAAAACATTATAATAATTATACCGGGAAAAAAAAACGGTTTGACGCCAACAGTCAGTAACAGATGAAACAGCAAACCTAATTGGTACCTATTGACGGCTTCGTTTTAAAAAATGATCATGATTCACTTACAAAAGGTGCACGAGCACTTGCCTCACTGGCGGTTTTATTTATTTAGATTCAATTGCTAGAAAGAAAACAGCGCAATTCATTCGCACTTCAAGTGGAAGTTATGACTTCAATTGCTGTCTAGCTAACAGTTCCAGAACCACTTCTATTTAAGTTTACATTGTTTGGCAAAAAAAAAACATTTCATTATCAACACACACTCCAAGTACATATTTATTCGTATTCAAATGTACTTACTTGAAAAGATTGTACCCTTCCGTTTGGATCTGCAACAGAAACTACACAGGCTACACATTATGAAGAAAATTATAAATAATACCACTGCCGTGAAAAAATCCATTTCTGAAACCAAGAAAAATGAATTAATATTACCCTGGTGGTACCAGGTTTTATGCACACCAAAACAAAACAAATTGTAAGAATAGAATGATTAACATACTGGCTTTTGATATTTCTTTTGTTTAGCCTTGAGGGTTTGAAACCCCAGCAGTCTGTTGAACACTTGTTGGTGGGATATATGCGTCAATACACTATTGCTCAAATTTTTCTACAGAATTCTATATTTTAGAGAATTTTCTAGTTCTGATTTATCAATCTCCTATTTACTTAAATCTTCAATTTGGAAGGAAACCCGGTAAAACACTTAATCGTTTTAACAGCGAGATTAATTAAAGTCTCAATTTTGTGTGAGTGAACTGGCAGAAGCCCACCAGCGTCAATTTGGCGTCTTGCACAAACTGTCATTTTTTTTGTTAATTGTAATGAAACGTAACGTAAGACCTAAGAAAACAGAGGAGAAGAAGACTGGGTCGTGTTCAAAAAGTTATGATTTTATAAAAAAAAACACATACATTTATGAAGACGTTAAAATATAGGGTTTTCCAATAAGGACTTGACAATTTTTTTTTTTAATTAAAACGCAAACCATTTGAGATATTTCAAAAACTTTATTATCGGCTTGAAGTACAATCAAAACATTTATGAATGGAACTCGACTTCGTTCATATGGCCACCGCGGGCACGTTTGCAACGGTCGATTCGTTGGACCCAATTTTCAACGACTCGGCCACACATTTCGGCCGAAACGGCCGCTATTTCGCGTTCAATGTTGGCTCTGAGCACTTCCAACGTCGTCGGCGTGTTGGCACAAGCCAATGACTTAACGTAGCCCCACAGAAAACAGTCAAGCTGCGTTAAATCGTACGAACGAGGCGGCCAATCAACTGGCCCATTTCTTGAGATAACACACTCACCATACTTACTCTTCAATAAATCGATTGTAGCGTGTGCTTGTGGCATCATCCTGTTGAAACCACATGTCGTCCAAGTCCATATCTTCCAATTCGGGCCAAAAATAATCGGTGATCATGGCGCGATAACGCTGACCATTCATAGTAACGTGACGATCGTTATCGTCGACGAAAAAATATGGCCCAATAACGCCGCCAGCATGCAAACCGCAAAATACAGTTATTTTTTTTGGATCAAGTGATGATTCATGAAGCACATGTGGATTTTCACCCGACCAATAACGCATATTTTGCTCATTGACGAACGCATTGAGCCAAAAATGAGCTTCGTCACTGAAGATGATTTTGCGATGAAATTCATCATCTTGGCGCATCTTCTCCAGAACCCAATCGGAGAACGTACGTCGCTGCAAATAGTCCATCGACTTCAATTCTTGAATCAGCTTGATCTTGTATGGGTGTAAACCAAGATCCTTACGCAAAATACGCCATAATGTGGTCTGAGCGATGCCCAATTCTTGAGAACGCCGTGGAATTGACTAATTTGGATCGTTTGCTACGGACGCCTGAACGGCAGCGATATTTTCGACACTTCGACCAACCCGTTGTCTCACTGACACGGCAACATCACACAACGAATATGTAGACTCAAATTTTTGCACTAAACTTGTTATTGCCTGTCTACTAGGGCTAGAATTACGACCGAAAATTGGAGTTAACGCTCTTAAAGTTGCAGTCACTGACTCCGAATTTCGGTAGAAAGTTTTTATAATTTGCAGACGTTGCTCGTTCGTGTACTTTACCATGATGAAAATGTTGAGTTTACTGAATAAATTGACAGTGACAGTTTGATGATTAGTGAAAGAGTGCGTTCACAAATTAAATTCAAAGTTGTCAAGTCACTATTGGAAAACCCTTTACATGGATCACAAAACATGATAGGGAAGAATCAAAATGTCATCTTGAATATACTCGTAATAAAAAGCACCGTATTTAGATCAAATTTGGCATTTGTTTCTATTTTTAATTATAACCAAAAGACTGCGATAGTAACCGCAGAATGATAGTAGAAGCTACCCTTTTGATTCTTGTGAAAAATAGCAGTGTTAACAGATAAGCTGCTAATGTCTAGTTATTTTATTACTTTGTTATGGCAAGTGTATGTATGTAAATATGTCTCGAATAAATACTTCTTAAACGACCGCTTTTGGCTTACTGAAACGTGAGTTTACACGGCATAAGTTTAGATTTTTACTTCAGACAACGGAATGACTTGTCGACTTCTGCAAAGCTAACTGCTTTGCCGTTGAGGGTACCCTATTTTTAGGCAACCTCTATCGTATAATTAACTACGAATGTGCTCACAGGCAAGTAGAAAAGCACATCAATCATCGGCTATATAAATTTTTAGCACATATTAAACCGCTGCGAAATTAAGTTCCCCAATAACAAAACCGCAGTATGTCTTTATGCATCCTCCCTTTGATAAACATTTTATGGGCTGCATTCGGCCAGAATCTGAGCCAGGTAAGCAATGTAGTCAGGTTTCCACGGACAGCCGTGGAATTTAGGATGTAGCAGTAGTTATATTTATGGAAAACGTGAATGTTCGATTTCACTTGTCGTTAGGAAAACTTCTAAATGGTGACAAAAATCCTGATGGCAAAGAATTTGGTGGTGGCGAAGCACTTGCATCTGTACCGGCAGCTAGGCTGAGCTTAAACGCTTACCCACGGTGCACTTGCTTCGTGATGAGGCACTACGCCTTTGCTAAGCATTCAAGTGCGCTGGGCATAAGTGTTGTCACCTCGCGACGCTTACTGTAAAAGTAATGACAACACCGCAGAACATTACATCTGTGAAGGTCCGGCTTACGCTAAAATTCGCAGGAATTCGGCGTTGATGTGATTCTGTCGGCAGATTTAATAAAATTTTGAAGTATGAGAAGCAGTAATAAGAATGAACCTGAGCGGGCCAGATTACATTCCCTCCGAAGTATTTACGATTTTGTTGAATAAAATGTTGAAGGGTGATTCGATTCTTAACTATGGAAGGCTTTCTTATTCCATTATATTAAACCAGAACTGACTTCAGAAACCGCAAAGACACCGACCTGTTAAGATAATATCAGGGACAATAAAAATATTTCAGTGAATCTAGACAATCAACAGCTTAATAAAATCAAACCCCATGACATTCAATACGGCTTTGTCATTCGGCTCGATTCAAACTTGAAACGAGGCATCAAGGCTAAATTCTCTAACGTAAGCCTAATATGCGTTCATGCCCCCACGGACAACGCCACCAAAGAATGTTTCTACGAGCTCGCCGACAAGACATGCTTATACATATGAGCAATGCACGAAGTATGATATTGATGGATAGGAAAGGAGGGCATTTTTGATAAGACAGTTGGTAAGCATAGCATACCATATACGATAACACGTCTGGCAACGGACTTAGGCTTATTGACCTTGCGGTGGGGCGAAATATCACTATGGGAATATCACTAACTCAATATACACAGGGAGACATGGCGGTCTCCGGATCATGACGTGCTAAATCAAATTGATCACACTGCGATAGATGTAAAGTATGCCTTTGTATTCTGGACAACTCTTATGACTCCATTATCGAACTCGAACACCAGTGGCAACGCTGCCAACGTGACACCAGAGACGCTGTAACTGGTGTGTAGGATTTCACCACCCGGAAATCCCTGGTTTGATGAATAACTTCGGCGTGCAATTCTGTAATGCAACCAAGATCGCGAGCCACTCGTGAGCTACACGAGGAAAAGAGACGGCAAAAAACATCGGTTTCTCCAGAAGAAAATAAAAGAGCACAAGAAGCGCGCGACCGAAGATATTGAGAGTTTCTACTCCAAGAACAACGTATGGAAGTTTTATCCCTAGGTAAAATGAATGTGCCAAGGCAACAAGACCTGTACAGAAACCTTTAGAGATGAAGTAGGATACCTTGTGTTGGTCGGCTGTATAACGGCGACTAAGCCCAACATCCTGTCATCAGGCAGAGTAGACCTTTAAACTTAGACTGTGATGGTCAAAACTCTGCCCACCTGACTAAGACAAAGAAAGGATAGCAATGTATAAGCTTAAATCCAACAAATCAGCTGGACCTGACGGTAAGCCGAGGTATTCAAAGCTGCAGGAAGTGACTTTGCCGAGAGCATACACGAACTCGTTTCTCATAAGTATGTAGGTCTGATAAATGGAATTTCTGCCTCGTTTGACTGATCCACACAAAAGCAAATTAGAGATATAAGGCTACTCAGCATTGCGTATAAAATCGTATCTGCTACATATATTCGTCCACAAGTTCACAATTTACCAAACTTTCACACTCCGAGAGGTCCTGGGAAAATCTCGAAAATTGCAATTCGATACCAGCCATCTTTGCATCAATTTCAAGGCTATATAGAGAACGCTCGCTGCTCCGTTGGTAACTGCTGTTGTCAAAAAAGGTTAAAGACAAGGCGACGCACTTTCAAGTGACTTCATTAACATCTTACTTGAAACCACAGCTGTAATTTCGAGATAGTAAGGGACTTTGTCTACATTGTCTTCCCTATCGATTCTGCCAACAACACTTAATGGAAATAAAACGAAGAATCACTCATGCCAATACTCCAAATAAGGAGACTATGTATGATCTTGAGCATCGAAAGATAAAAATATCCTCGGTCGTTTCGAGAAAAAAATACTTCATACGACATCCATCTAATTAGAAAACTGCACGTCAGTCACCTGAGATGACTAGGACAAGTAAAGCGAATTGACACCAATGCTGCGGTCCACAGTCTTCGAAACTAATCCGGAGGAACATGGCAGTAGAGGAAGACCTCACTTTAAGTGGGGCCAATAAGTAGTATGGGACCTCAACCAACTTGGAGTGCGGAACTGGAGAGACTTGTTACTTAAGGCCTCGGTTTTTCTGAACTGTAGCGCCACCTAATTTATCTCATTCATTTATCTCAGATTTGTCCAGTTTTACTTAGAATTTAATTTAGGATCCGTGAATTTGACTTCGCATTTGTGCCAACTCATCATTTCTTTTGTTTGTAATAGCGGCAAGAACTGAGTTAATATCTAGCTCAGCGTCTTGCTTATTGGACGCCTGCACATGGTCCGTTTGCTTATCCCACAGATAATATTTTACATTACTTAATCTTAAAATTTGTAAGTTGTTATGTATTTCAAAACCTTATTAGATCACTTTTCCGTGGTCAGCAATGGTTCTAACATAAACATGCTTATTTAGAATTGCAGAGGGAAAGGATCCCCAAATACTAGTAAGCCACAATAGGCATGAGATTCAACTGAAGTCGCTTAATCCCCACATTCATGATAAAGGTCATTTTTGGTTTTTTATTCGATTCCTGGCGATGCAATGTTTAAGTCAAAGTATAAGAATGCTACTTGCAGACTGGCAGCCACATTGCTTGCGAAATAGAGAACAACCCCTGCCTAATTATCTGTTTGAAGATAAGAAATTATTGCCACTAAATATTTAAAAAAAAATAACATTCTCATTTTCTAAATATATTCCCAAACTCAAGTTATACAAAAAAACATTTTTTTCTCATAGAAAGTTTATTCTCCGGTCACAACAGGTAACCCCGATTCGGTATTGAAGAAAACACTCCTTTCAATGCCAGACTCTGTTATGACTCCAATACGGCAAACCCCACCAGAGCTACCATCATGATATATAGCATGTCCAACAGCTGCAAATAAGTGTATACCATTACTACTGTGATTTCTCTTTCAAATACCATTCCAAAATCACCTTTCTTAACAAAATCCACGCACTCAGTTTTTGTCATGCCTGGTTTATAGAATTCTCGGACGAATCCGTAAATATAACTACTGCCAGATCCGCCAATTGTTACACCCTGACGAACCAACATACCACCCAATGGGATCGAATAGACTTGGCCACCAATCTTCTTATCCCAACCGGCAACGATGATACCAGCCACGAGGGAATCACGATGATTGTAGCAATAGTTACGGAACTCCGAGGCCGCTTCAGATACTAGTGGCTCTTCCCCAGTTTGATTTCTTTATGAAATTGAAGAAACAACAATTTAAATCAATTTGATGAGAAACAGATTTTCAAACTCACTCGTGGTAATTAAGAGAGTATGCGACAATATCGGCAATTGCTTGAGTATCAGCGGCAGAACCGCTACGACAGCAGTAAATCTTGTCTGAAATCTTAGTTAATTTATCGGTAACTCTGTTCGCCACATATACGCCGGTGCTGGTGCGGGAGTCAGCACCGATTACGACTCCACCATCGAATTCCACAGCCATGATTGTGGTCTACACCAAAAATGCGTGTTAATCTAATGTGAGATCATTTAATTTGTATTACTTACGCCAGTGCTCTCGGCGGCATTCATCCAATTATTTTCGAAAGTCATTTTCTACTCTTATATTTTCTTTTTCTTTAATTAAACAAAGGGACAAACGATTCCGGCACAAAACTTTGCAAATTCGCTCTAAAATGACTCGATGCTTTTTGGAAGATGTCAAGTCAGCTGTCACTTTACAGACAAGGCAACGTTAAGAAAATAAATTCCGAAGAGCGTTCGAAGAGTGTTTCGATGCTTAATTTACAAATGTTTTACCAAGTATACAGGGTGCTACGGATACTGTGTCGAAGTCATAAAGGGGAGTTTCCTTGAAATATTTTGACAAATAAAATGTAGTGGATGGGGGGTCGTAAATGCATCCTAGCGAGATACAGAGGTTGTAAGCAAAGACTTATGCTATGTCTTCACCAAAACTAAATCCGGGGTTCAGCGAAAAGAGATTTAGATTTACCTAAGGTGGTTCCATCGGGATTTAGGATTTATATTGACGTTTGCTGTCAAAAAGATCTTCATAGCTGGTAATAAATATTTTTTTAAACGGTGTACTCGTAAAACTGTCATTGGTATACAATATAAAGATACAAAATCAAGTGAAAGTGATAATACATGCATTGGAGAGGAGGATTATCTTCCACCGAAAAAAAGCGGCATCAAACAATTATTGAACTGCTGCAATGGAGAAGAAGAATAAGACTTGCAATATTAATGTTTAAGCAAAACAAAACAACAAGTGTCTGGGGTGTCTGTGTGTTGAGTTCTCCCCCTAACTCACTCTCTCGAAAATGACATTTGATTTGTTTCACATGATAATTTAAGCCTGATTTATTATAAATTTCGGATTTAGAAGGGGATTATGGCGTGTATGGCAACTCCACTTGTTGAACTCGTAATTATGCTCCAAAACATTTTATGCGCTGTCAGATTTGCTTTTCAAAATGCACACAATCGTTTCTCTAGTTGAAACCGTTCAAAAGCTACAAAGTTTTAAATAATTAGGCATCAAAATCACAGGTGTCTCACTTTAAAGGCCTGTACCTTGTGAGGATGTGGAAATAAACCAATTTCATCATACGATTTTTTGTTCGCCAGAATCTCCAGTTACTGGATTGTCCTCCTTAACTGAGACACCCACAGTCCGGGACGGAACAGGGTTTCAGCTAAAATGTTTTCTAGCTAGAGCGATCTCTTGTTAGCTGCCCCTCTTTGCGAATACGAAGTTGAGTGTGGCCCACTTCCACTTGTGTGAGCGAACTAATATGAAATCGTCCTCTGCTTCCTTGTCCCTTTGTGTTGAAGTCGAAAAGTTTCCTGGCCGAGGCGCTGAGGTCCATGCATTGATCTGGCCCTCTAAGCCGAGGTATAAGGGTTTTTTTTTTTAATGAGGTTGGCATCGATGTGTAACTTATACCTTTTTGTTGTTCCATATTCTCCGTTGATGCAGACGGGATCGAAAATTATCCAAATTTTTCCCCGCAGCGGCTAGAGCATTTTCATCCGCTGTACAAGCTTTTGCGCCGTAAAACCAGGCTGGGATGATCAGTGTCATGTATAAAGTCTTTTCGATTGCTCGAGAGTTATTCTTCGCATGATTTCCGCGCTGTTGTGATAGCGTTGATCATTAGCTATCATTAGCGAATACATGTACAAGTAAATTTTGGAAAATTGTCCCTTGAGTTTCGTACAATTTTCTTTCAGTGATATTTAACATCATTGAAGACAAATTTTTAAAGAAAATATTATTGAATGGATTCGTTCCAGTGAGCCTTCTAATGTTTAGGGGCAGAGCATTCCACTCTTTGACAATATAAACGCAATATTTGTGCCCAAAGTTTGTGCAGAATGAAACCAAAAGTACATAAGGAAGGCGAAATTCTTCATACCGACGGGACTATTTACTAGTCAAGATATTAATGAGCATTTTGAATAGAGCACAACTTGAAGCAGACAACATGCTGGAATCCTATTTGTGTAGCTGGAATTGTGATCAAATCGTTTGAAGTTGTACACACAACGTGTAATGTTGCTAAATGCCACTTTAATGGTATAAACTTTTTCTGACACAATACTCTTGTATTTGACGTTTATATATACATGTATATATAATTTTGTTTCTGAAATGAAAACTAGAAATAAAATTTAGATTCATTCATATTAAAAACAAATTTAATTATAAGGCGCTTATACACACCGCGACAAAAAGATAGTACATACATTCATGGGTTGAAAGGCTTTTTGACAAGTGGAACACTTGAATCGGAGTATTTTTAATTTTTAAATTTGAGCAGTTGGCCTGAAGCATACCTTTTTTTCTATTCTTCATACTTCCTTGCTCATCAACGATCAAAACTAAAATGAAAAAATACGTTAGAAATGGAACGATATGGAAAAAACCACGTGCTTCATCAGAAAATCCACTTTAGTGCCTTCCCATTCCCACACAAGCGTGGGATTGAAAGGCATGCCATTGAACGCAGTGGCTACACACAAAAAAAAAGCGTCATTGGAATGAAATAATTTTTTGCAGATAGATGATTTACAGATACAGTGAAATCTGAAACGATCCATTTGAACATTTGTTTTGTAAAGAGTAGGTCAATTCGGAAGTTTCTGGTTTGTAGTAATTATTTGTGAAATACAAAATGAGCGTCCTTTCCCGTATCGCAACACTTGCAAAATGAAAATTTACGTCAAAGATATGATTTGGAAGCGAAACATTCATGCCCAGGTAGAAAGTCACATTTGAAAATGATTTTCGGTGAATTTTTAGTGTAATCAACCTTCCTCTTTCCAACTTACTAAAAATCTACCTGTTTCGCCCGACATGCTTTCAATCCCACGCTTGTGTGGCCAGGCACCGAAATTCAAGTGCTCAATCTTCAAAAAGAAAATATGAAAATCCGTGAAATCGCAAAATATTTATGCAGAAATCGAAAAGTATTTATGAATTTGCTTAAAGATCCCGAGAAGTATGGCAAAGCGGACAATGAGATCTGTAACGTCATCTAATTCTAACCTTACTGCTAGACAAGTCGCTAAAATGGAGGGGGGCGTTAAAATTAATGTCCGCAACGTGCGGATGATTCTAAAAAAACTTGGCGACAACTATTATGTTGGAAAATTATGGGTTGCTTAGTAAATTTTTGATCCGAATTATTTACCATACTATTACGCTTCCCACTCCATGCTGACGAAGGCTGAGAATTTTCGGCTCTTTTCGCAAATAATGGTCGTAATATGACCAGCCATCTGGGTTATCCAAACTACATATTTCTTCGTCTATTAAGAGAACCCAGCTCCATCTTTTTGTCCATTTAATATGAAATTCAGCAAACACTTCCTTCACTATGTTTTTTTGTAAGTGGAGGCTTTTTTTGTAATTTTGTGCATTTAATAGTGACTACCGTTAGAGCATGCCAATACCTCGATGTCAATAAATCTTTCGTGTCTCGAACCATAACATGTTACAACAATACTGGCAGCGTTGCAAAACGCTATGGTGGTGTTAGTAGTTCGTAAAGTGAAGGCTCCAATTGAACGGAATCCTCGACGGAGTGGCAGGAAAATGGCTGTTGAGCTGAAGATATTCAATATATTGTACTTTAACAAAATTCGATTTCAAATAAAAGAATACAGCATTTTGAAAAGTTACAGTTTAGTTCGGCTACCCTGTAGTTATGCCACCAGTTGCATTGCGTTGGCCAAATATTACAAACGGACACTTTCTAGCTTCAGTTGGTCCGTCGTGAACTTATTTTTTGTCGAAGCAGCTCAATGAGGTGTTCGCTTTGCTGTCTATAGACGTCAATACCGATTCCGCCGAAGAAAAATCTTCCCTCCTGGAGGACCTCTGAAAGCATGTTTCCGTTAGTCGGGTGAATAAGGAATACCTCATATACAATATATTTCCATAGATGTGGGCTGAAAAGTTTACACTCGTCTAACACTATTTTCGATGAAAATAACAAATAAAACTACTTTTCTTACATAAAATGTTTATTTTAACGCATTTTCTGTTTTCGTGGTGTTTCAGATTTACAAATATTGCAACAGTAGACATGTATGAAATGAAACTAGTTCCTAGGAAAATTTAAATAAAAATTTGATTTTACAATCAATTCAATGAGAATAACACAATTTCGAATACCTAAGAAACAAAAAAAAAAAAACCTAAGCTACACTCATTAATTCCGCTTTTTGGTTTGCTTCGAAAAGGTAGGCTTCTTGTCCTTATCGGATTGCTTGGAACCACCGTTCAAAAATGAAGTGATTACTTCGCTGATTTCTGGCATGTCACTGGTCATCTGGAAAAAAAGTTCAAACGTGTTAAAATCTACAACAAAGTTTTATTGTTTAATAATTTTTCGTTCTGAATCATAATTTTTTTAAAGGATCAGGGAGCACTGATTATTAGGCGATTGCTGATCTTTCACATAAATGTGAAGAACAGGAAATACAAAAACAAAAACAGATTTTCGTTTTATGGTCCTCTTTCCCTTTGATCAGTTTTCTACTAAATAAAATAATTTAATAGCGCAACTATAGTGTTTATGGAATATATTTCGATAAGGTTTAAACCAAGGTTTAAAGCCCTTAGTGGAATTTCACAAGGTTATATGGATAAATTCGCGTGACTGAATCAATGGTGGTGTTCACATTCAGCATGGCAGATCACTTATTTGAGCTATAGGGCTCGTATAGGGCTTTCCAATAAGGACTTGACAACTTTTTTTTTTTAAATAAAACGCAAACCATTTGAGATATTTCAAAAACTTTATTATCGGCTTGAAGTACAATCAAAACATTTATGAATGGAACTTGCCTTCGTTCATATGGCCACCGCGGGCACGTTTGCAACGGTCGATTTGTTGGACGAAATCTTCAACGACTCGGCCACACATTTCGGCCGAAACGGCAGCTATTTCGCGTTCAATGTTGGCTCTGGGCTCTTCCAATCGCACGAACGAGACGGCCAATCAATTGGCCCATTTCTTGAGATAACACGCTCACCATACTCACTCTTCAATAAATCGATTGTAGCGTGTGCTGTGTGGCTTGTGGCATCATCCTGTTGAAACCACATGTCTTCCAAGTCCATATCTTCCAATTCGGGCCAAAAATAATCGGTGATCAGTAACGTGACGATCGTTATCGTCGACGAAAAAATATGGCCCAATAACGCCGCCGGCTTGCAAACCGCACCAAACAGTTATTTTTTGTGGATTAAGTGGTGATTCATGAAGCACATGTGGATTTTCACCCGACCAATAACGCATATTTTGCTCATTGATGAACGCATTGAGCCAAAAATGAGCTTCGTCACTGAAGATGATTTTGCGATGAAATTCATCATCTTCGCGCATCTTCTCCAGAACTCAATCGGAGAACGTACGTCGCTTCAAATAGTCCATTGGCTTCAATTCTTGAGTCAGCTTGATCTTGTATGGGTGTAAACCAAGATCCTTACGCAAAATACGCCATAAAGTGGTCTGAGCGATGCCCAATTCTTGAGAACGCCGTGGAATTGACTGATTTGGATCGTTTGTCCAAACCGTTGTCTCACTGACACGGCAACATTACACAACGAATATGTAGACTCAAATTTTTGCACTAAACTTGTTATTGCCTTTCTACTAGGGCCATAATTACGACCGAAAATTGGAGTTAACGCTCTTAAAGTTGCAGTCACCGACTCCGAATTTCGGTAGAAAATTTTTACAATTTGCAGACGTTGCTCGTTCGTGTACTTTACCATGATGAAAATGTTGAGTTTACTGAATAAATTGACAGTGACAGTTTGATGATTAGTGAAAGAGTGCGTTCACAAATTAAATTCAAAATTGTCAAGTCCCTATTGGAAAATCCTTTATATTAATGATCTTCAGGACTAGTCAGAGCGCTGAAATAGAGATGGTAAATCATGTAGCTTTAATGGGTTAACGGAAACTCTCTCATATTCGAAGTGTGATACTGGCTTCGAAATATTCGGGACCATTTTGCCCAGGGGGTCTCAAAAATGTTCATTCGATCTATCGGGCCACGTAAAAACCAACATTTGTGAAAAAGACAATGATCTCGCATAAAGATGGATCTATTATTGGAATCCGGACCCTGGACAGACCACGTGCACAACAGCAGATATCACCGCTACCCAGGATTTCAGGAATATATCAAAATTCTATACAGCTCGCACACATTTACATACATCATCATTAGGGACCAGCCGGCTGTCACTGGTGGGTTTATGGATATCGAACCGAGGCGCGAGAGATGAATAAAGGCAAAACAAAGTATATGTTGCAAGCAAGAAAGGTATTAACTTTGAAGTAGAAGGCGGCTAAAATTCTATGAACATTAGTTGTTGTAGTTGAAAGCCATCTATGAGATCCTTGTGTTGAGGCACAGGGGTAGGTGAAAATGCCATTGGTTGCTTTTGGAAAAAAGTTCCTTGGGTTATGTCCACCTCCCTTCGCATAGTCGGAGTTCGCGGCGACGTAAATCTGGTTAGGAGAGACCGGCTAGAAATTGCTGAGTGCAACCGTGCCTTCACGGACGTAGTAACGAAATTCTTGATTCTAGTTTAGTGCGCTTAAACGGAAGAGACATCAACCGATGTAGAGGGCAGATCCGGAGGCTGTTAACGGAAGTTCGTACAATATATACAGCTATTGACTGAGGTTCATACCGGCAGTTCGAGTCTCTTGTATAATATGAGTAGCGCAATGAGCATAATAGGTTTAAATGAAAGGACAGCATAGTCCTTAACCAATCTATCTTACGGTCATCAGTCTCAGTTTCAGGTGCTGCGTTCTCGATATCTGAAACTTTACGTTGTTGTATATGAAATGGCCAGATTTGCAGTTCGGTTGCACTGTTGTACTTTTAATACACAAAAACGAAGTAATGTGCAACTAAAGACATAAACACGGTATTTGGATACCTACTAGTGAACGACTAACTAGACGTTGGTTTCATAAATGTCATTCAGGATATGTAAGCATTGAAAATGAGCTTCGTAGACACCCTAAAGCGGGCATTGAGTCTTTAGGACGTCAAACTGTTAGAGATATTTTAGAAAACTAAGCGTCCAGCGAATAAGCTGGATAAATGGGTACCACACGAATATACGAAACGAAAAGATACCTTGTGAAAAACGGACCAACTATAATAATCACCGACGATCTGCGTGGTGAAGTGACCCCAATGAATACCAAAATGTATGCCAAAACCAAGTCGTCACCCAACAAAGGTTATGGTAATGGTTTAATGGTATGCATCAAGTGTAATATACTATACTCTTCTTTATTTTTAGCATTTTGCCGAGGTTAACAGTCGCAAGCTTATACAGCTTCATGTGTCAGATAATTCCCCATACTTTTTACATTTGGACGAATAGATGCGTATGGAGTGACAGTAAGTTTGTGTACATCGGTACATAAACGAAAAAGATGCTCAGAATTCAACATCATCAAGAAGGCCAAAAAGAACAAAAATTTCATTTACAACCTTATGACTGGTAATGAAACGCGGTGTTTTCCAAAGTGCCGAGTGGATGTAGCATATGGCAACATTCTATAGAGACCACCAGCTACACAGAGGCATGTTTAGACGTTGAAGAACGGTTACTGCTTCGTAATTGTCGGAAATAATCTCTCCGAGATTTTTGAGTTCAAAAAGGATTTAGGCAAAGTGATGCGCTTTCATGTAACTTTTTAACATCACGCTTGAGAAAATTGTGCAAAATTCACAAGTCAACACCAGAGACACAATTTTCCAAAAGTCTGTATAACTATTTGCATAGACTAATGACATTAATATAATTGGCAGAAGGAGGGACACACAATACCGACGAATCTGACAGAACGTTATAATAGCCAGCTTTGACTTCCATGTGACTAAGTCACCTCAAAAAAATATCAAGTTGTTGCGATAATTACTCTGTGTAACTCAACTTACCTTTGGGAAATTCATATTCTCCATTTCCTTCTTGGCCTCTGGATCGCTCATCATCTTTGGTAAAACTAACATCAACAAAAGGGGAAGTAACATCATCAATACCATTGGACTGAATAGGAAATCTGTAATCTGAAAAGGTAAAACCATAATTAATTACTTCCTGTGAATATTTTTGCTCCCCCAGTTCAGTCAATACCTTCCACTGTTCCCTTGTCTGGAAATACTTAAATCTTGTTAGTGCTTTCAATTTCAATGGATAAGGCACTTGAATTATTTGTGACGGCTGGACATAGTTAACTTTTCTCGCTCGGAATTTACCCTTTGGATTAATTTCAACCCGAACCTAGAAATAAATCACATTAGGCATCATCTGAACATTTTATGATTCATTTGTGGGCCCAATTACTCACTGGTTCATAGAAATAGTCCGGATTATGAATCTCGAGCACGTAACTACCAGAGGGTACACTACTTATAATAAAGGATCCATCCTCTCGCAGGAATCCTTTATATTCTCCACTATTTATGGAAAGTGTTGTTTCACGTTGCCAATTTGAGTCCGGAGCATACAACTCTGGCGAATAGACTTTACCTTCAATTGTGTAAAGTCCACTGACTTCATCTTCTTCGCTGCCAATTAAAATATCAGACGCGAACGCTACTGACAATAATAAAAGAAACGCAGCTACTTGCGATGTTTCAATCATATTTGTTTAAATGATTTTTCTTTACTTTAGACGAATTTTCATTAATTTTTTCCTTTCTTTTAGCACTGTCGTGGTTTAGTTGGAATGGGTGAACTTAATTTTTTCTCATATGTCACTTGATCTGAGGATAAATGTCAAAAGAGTTTTCTTATGAATGATGTGAACAAAATAACATAAACGTAAGGTACTCGTAAGGAATATGCAAGCATTTCAGTTTAGAATGAAGTTTAATTTTCAATAAATTGCAGTTCTGAACTACAATCTTGTCTTTTTATTGATTTATTAAAATCAACAAAAGAATATATTCTAAAAAAAACCTTCTACCCACTCTTAAATCTCAAAGTATCTCACATATTAAAATCAGACTTGGCTTAACTGGACGAAACGAGTTACAATGGATGAGCACATGTCATTTGAGTGGAGTTGTTTTGTTGACATTCCTCTCGTGCTGTAAAATTGCATTTTCATTTCGCGTTCGATTATTTTGCTGGCAAATAATCAAAGAAAAAATATACAAAAATAGTATTTTTAGGTAAAGAAATAGTCAAATTATAATAAAATAAAGTGAATTAATTAATATGAGTGATGACGATCGAGATATTGATATCGAAAGTGACGTAAGTGTAGAAGAATTGTGATCTTGCATAAATTTGTTAAATCATTGTCAAAGAATTGGTACATTTTTTCTTTGTTTTTTTAGGATGACAACGATTCGGATAGTGGGCGAATGGCACAGAGGCATTCGGGTGCTCAGAACTTTACACAGGTACTGTATGATAGTATTATTGAGGCATCCTTTAACAACTCAACAAATTGATAATTTGCAGGCAGAGAAGCGAGCTCATCACAATGCCTTGGAACGAAAAAGACGTGACCATATAAAGGATAGCTTTACAAGCCTTCGTGAGGCTGTGCCATCACTCCAGGGTGAAAAGGTAAGTGTTAGTTACACAGATAACAATGACATACGTAGATTTTACATATTCTTATTTATAGGCAAGCAGAGCACAGATTCTGAGAAAGACTGCCGAGTGCATTCAATCAATGAGAAAAAAGATACAATCCCACCAAAAAGATGTTGAAGACATTAAAAAACAAAATGCAATACTAGAAGCGCAAAGTAAATAGATTTTCTGTTGCAGAACGAGTTCTATTAAATGGTTTTCCTTCCCTTTAGTTCGTTTGTTGGAAAGTGCGAAGGATGGAAACTACATTCCCTCGAATGCATCGAAAGCGCATGTTAAGCAAGAACAATGCTCGGATAGTTCAGATGGCGATGAACATGACTTTAGGCGTCGAAATAAAAAGCTTAAGACATCCTATCAGGCATAGGCTGTACAGACCTCACAAACCATTATTACTCGTATTATTATCTTCTTTTATTTTTACTTTTTTTTATATCTTCTCAAGACGAACGATCGATTTATTCACTAGTGTAGAACAATTTATTTTGTATAAATAGATTAAGAGGGGTATAAGGGCAACAATAAAGAGCGTACATGTACATGATTTACAGCTTATTTATGACTTTCCAAGTAGTTTTCTGGTTAAAGGGCTGCAACATTTATTTTTTGTAACAGTTTCGCTGTTTTTTAGTGATCTGGGACATCGTACAATCCTTTCCATGTCCTTCAGGTAGCGGCTGCAGTTCGGCTGGACATGAGTCTCAACCGGGAGCTATGTCCGCTTAGCGCTATCTTCCACTAATCCCCTTTAGTTGCATAAATCAAGCTGATTGAGGTATTTTTTCACTTGAGTGCGTCAGATAGGGCTAAGTGCCTCCGGAATGTCTTCGAAGAGACTCTGGCCCCGACCGGTCACGTTCTTTGGCTAATATATGCCAACCATCTGCGCCGAGGAATTTTAGCCCTTCTGACAAGCTCCCTGTCGCTGAATATCCGTTTAATCCTTTGCTTGATTTATAATGCTGTGTCGTTGTTTTAATAAGCAGCCGAGCCCAGGTAGACAATCAATTTCCACTTCAAGGTTCTAACTTCCTGATGCGTCACAGTCAAAAGCTTTAGGTGTTCTTGTCGACAGCCAAAAGTTTTGGGTGCATCTGTCGAAAGCTCGCTAAGTTTTTCCTTTAATGTCAATGTATGCTAACAGCTGTACAGATTTTTGAAATATTATACTTTTGATACTGATCTTCAACTACAAGAAGAATAATACTGAAGAAGTTATATACGCGGTGGTGTCAGTACCGACTTTTATGGAGCAGCAAGCGTTTCCCATTGTTACTAAACAGCTAGTATCTAAAAATCAATTTCACTGATAAAGACCAATCAGACTGTTAATATAAGGTTTCAGGAGACTGATTCCTAAAGAAATAACATAAATTTAAGACTAAATCTCCCTTTTTTAGAATTTGGAAAATGAATCTGAGATTATATCCAACGGGCACAATTTCATCCAACCATATTTTATAGATTAGTTGGCGCTGGTCTATGCTCTTGAACATATCCACCTCAGCCGCTTTGAGTAACTGGTAGGGAATTCGAGCTCCAGTAGGCTTAATTGGTTTTGGTTTAGGTATTGCTAATGAGACCTCTCATTGATGGAGTAGTTGTATTTCTTGCCGATCATCGCCCACGTTGAATGATTTATTCCACGTCACAGTGGAATGAATGAAATTAGTCATCCTCACCGTTCAGGCTGTTGGAGTAATCCTTCTGGATTACTGTGACTCTATTATTAGGTTCACATCCTTCTTCTTGTATCCTTCTCTTCGGGATTTGTTTACATGTTGTTTTTCCTTAGAACAGTTGAGCTTCCCAACATCCTTTCTGCAGCACAACCTCTTCATGGCTACGAGTATAATCGAGGTGTTTTACATTCCTTTCTTTTCTATTCTTAATACGAGTATATTATACAAGTAACTCGTCATCCAATCAAATCGGTTGTTTCGTTGTGGTGAGGGGAAAAACCAAACTCATCAGATACACCACCTCTGACAATATGGAGCCATTGAGCATATCCGCTTGATACATGTAGCATAGAACTTCCCGTCCTTCTTCTAACAGTCTCTAGCGATTGTAGCTGTTTAACGTCAAATATCGTCACTTCATAAATGCTTTGGCATCCAATATATCCGCATTTGAGTTATTGTTGGATCTTCGAAGCGTTCGTGCATCCAAAATTCTTGCGATGTGATCGACAATTTTTACCAGGGCACTGGCAGGAGAAACACGTGCCAGCAACGATGTCATTTCATCCCGCCCGAATTCGATTAGCATGTCCTTTCCTAACTTGGCGTTGAAATCAACAACGATGATTACATTACACCAAAGAAGTGTATATCAGGCTTATGTTTCTGCATTTAGCCTTGATGTCCGAGCTTAATACTTTTTCCTCTGATGGCAAATCTACATTTCAGTCAACGCTAATTGTGCTCTCCACAAAAATCACTATGAAAAATGTCATAGTTACCCATTCTTCTTTTGCCCGATTTATCCCATTGCACTTCTTAAATGAGAGTGATATCCACTTAGTAGCGGTTTAGCGTCTCCGTTCGGCTGCAAGTGCATAGCCATAGTCATTGTCCGTTTATCGTTCACTCTACTCAACAGGGCAATTCCCGTCCTGAAAAGCCATTGCACCACCCCCCACTACCGATGAGCACTATCGTTGATTCGCTTGAAGCCCCCCCGTCAAAAAATCTTCACATGAGTTGAGCTCGCAGCCCTTTAGTTTACTGAGTGTAAAAATTGAAGGTTTAACTAAAAACCAAGATTTCGCAAAATCATCTTTCCTCCTAGATACTTGTGATTTCAATATATGTATGGCATGTTGAAACCATGTTATTCATGTTTTGAAACAATTTTCAACTGAACATGATACCGTAACGATCTCGCTGACCGTAACGCGAACTTCGGACTCATATTTGGGGAAATGATGATACTACCAACGCATAAGCCGCACCAAATTGTGCATTTTTCTGGTTGTACTGGATGGATATTGGCCTGTAGCATATACGTGGATGATAATTTTCGTTATTGACGAGCGAGCCTTTCCACTATTTCCCAAAATATAGTGAACAAAAATGTCATACACATCGTTGAAAAAAAAAAAAAAAAACACCCTTTATACATTACGGCGTTCAGCTCTGAATTTAGAGCATAGTTGCTGTTTTTAGTCTTGCGGAGCAGAAGCAAAATTTCTCTTTTGGATTTTATGTCAGAATGTACTAAACATATAAATATAAACGTCAAATAGTATTGCGCGTCAAATCAGTTTTTAGTGTTCCATTCGGAAACCAATCGAAAGCTGCAGTTCTACTTTCACTGCAAGTATAATTCTGCACGTGTGAGTCAAGAATAATCAATACAGACTGCATCGAATTCCAATAAAAAACATGTATTAGCGAAGATTAATCGCCAAATTTGCGTTGCCCACTTTACGCCATCACTGTACAAAATGTCAGTCAATCGTTTCAATCAAGTGTCACTTTCACATTTGACTTGGTATTTTTATTTATTTTGATTATATCTCTGGTTTCTTTACAAATTGCTCAAGAAACACATTCTTGTTACGAAAAGATTAGACTGCTCTACATTGGAGCTATGAAGTCTCGAAGAATTAAACGAAAGTCAGCGTTACATCGAAGGCCAACAAATCAGATAACCAACAAATTTAATCGCAGTTTTCGGCTTATCAAACGCTTAGCAAAAAGACCCGTTAGGAAAATTCGTAAGAGTAACAAAACCACATGTCCAACGAAGATGGATGGGAACAAAGCACCACCGCTCAGAAATTCAACAAATAAGGTACCTAGTATAAATACATTCCAAATTTCATATTAAATATTTCGTAAAAAGACAAAAAACAAAAACTAAGTAACACGTAGTCGTATAAGTTGGTGGTTGGTGGTTGGTTTGGGCCTGTCATTCCACGGTCATGTGCAATGAAACTCCAAACCAAACCCCCATCAACAAACGAGTTGTTGAGGTTTCTGACATCGTGGTAGAAATCAATTCAGTCATCAAAGTTTTATTCAATTTTTCACATGACTTGACGTGGTCGATCCTTTTTTCTTTCGTTACTTTCGCGTTTCGAAACTCTATGGTTTTGCCTTCGATTCTGAATAAAAGTTATCATCTCAGTCAAAATTCATACTGTAATACATACTCAGGAAGGTAAAAGCAAAATGGAAGAAATCTGGATGAGTGCATGTAGAAATGTGGAAATTTCCGATGATAAAGCACGCCCATGGTATGAGCAAATTCGCCAGAAAATGGTTCAAGGTTCGGGCCGATTCTATCATAACTGGGATGAACTTTTATTGAGAAAAGAGGATTACCTCCGTAAAGTTAGTGCGAGTATTGTGTTTGCAGTGTTCTTTCAATATTATGAATTTGATGGCAAACGAAATTGTGTTGAAAAAAACTGCCGAGCATTTACGGACTTTTGTTCTGATGCTGGACTTCAAAATGTAAGTATTCCGAATAACATCTGTTCCATGATGAAGACTGCCTTTATGTGAATGGGTTTTGTTTTTAGGAAAACACTATGAAGTTGGTGAAAAAACTTCTCGGAGATGAGACTATAGATGATATACCAGGATATGAGGAGGAAGCGAATCTCCTGCAAGATCTTGATCTATTGGTTTTAGGGTACGTTTCGAAGACATTCTTAAATTGCATTTTCAATAATACAAGTGTTTTCTACAATTAGTTCATCACCAGATGAGTACCAACGATATACGGAACTCCTTCGAAAGGAGTACACTCATTTAGATGATACTAGTTACGAGCATATGCGTTTAAAGGTTGGCGCTGATTCATAATCACAACATGATACAAATAAAATGATTTCACTCATTGCAGGTGCTTCAAACATTCCTTACAATTCCGACGATATTCGCGACAGAGGAATTCCAATCCAAATTGGAAGAGACTGCACGTGCTAACATTAAAAAAGAAATTGAAGATTTAAAAAAATAATTACGCATTGCTATTGTGTGCTTTGCATTTTGTTTTTTCGTTTTTGTACGTGTTTTCCCGGATATCGCGTTTATTGAGGCATTATGTATTGAATTTCCGATTACAAGTTTGAAATGGATGTGTGTTAGAGGCTACTTACACACGAGTATAATATAACATCGCCCTTTTGTGAATGTTTCATGTTTAATTGAGTTCTTATCAATTTATCTATTTTGGCTTATATTTAAATGGTGTATAATTCTTTGCTTGTATTGTTGTCAATTGAAGATGAAATAAATTGTATTAAACCAGCCAAAAATGTAGTTTTGAAACAAAAACAGTAAACCAAGTTGTAAAACATCCCATTGAAAAGAAACCATGATAAAATTGTCGTCGAGATTTGTGGAATTCCATTTCCATTTATGTTTTCTATTCAAAGAAATTTGTCATAATTTAATTTAATTTTTAAAAGTAATATCATTGTTTGTCTCTTTTTTTTGTTGTTATACCTTTGTGAGCTCACAAAGTAGTCATCACTCCATCGATGACTGAATTTTATTTGGTGAAAGAGAGATATTGACCTGTAAAACAGTAAGAAGTCCCTATTCATTTGGATGGCACTACAATATCAACTAACAAACCTCTTCAGTTAGCGCGGTCTTTCACCAAATGCCTCCACTTACGCCTAGGCGAACTCTTCCTCTACTGTGTTGTTCCTCCGGGTAGGAATCGAAGGCTTTTGACCAGAGCGTTGATATTCGTTCGCACTACATATTCTTGCCATCTCAGGCGACTAATTTGAATTTTTATTGACCGAGTTCAAGTCGTACAGCTTGACAGTTCACTGTTTTATATTCCTCCACAGGTCGTGATACCAAAGAAACATTCGAAGAATCATGCTATCAGAACGACAAAGGATAATTTCATCAACCTTATTACTCAATATTCTTCTATCTCAAGTGCAACTCTTCGTTCTATTTCTAACGTGGTGTCATTATACGGGTTAATAGTGGATATTCGTTTGCAGATTTCCTAACTACTTCAAAGTTATAGGTATTTATTGTAGCATCCTGTCCAAATCGTTGATGTTTTGCATTACTCCTTGTTCACAATTTAAACCTTGTTTTACCATTATTCACAGCGAAACTAGTTTTTCCCTTCTGTTTGAATACTTGAAATACAGCTCGCTGTATTCTGCTAATGAAAAAAATGACTTCCGCGTGTGCAAGTAGTTTAGTTGCACAGACTTTGTGAAATTGTTCCTCTGGTGTTGGCTACCGGGCTTCCATCTCAGGTATGACATCTCAACTTGTTTCTCGATTAGATTTTACAGAGAAAAGTGTGTTCCTCATCTTGATTCTGCAGAATTTGAGAAGATAAGCGGGGATGCCAGAACTAGATATGACTTTATAGCTCATCTCTATGAATGCTGTCCACACAATAAGTCAGACAAGCTTTTGTCATGGAAACTGATGCCTTTATATTTAGAAGGTTTCCTCTTTTGCGGATCAGGCAAATAATGTTAAGGTTCTATTCATGTTTCATACTTGTCTCCGAACAAATATTTTCAGTTTGTACGCTCTCTACTGAGCCATCACCTTCTGCCTTAAAGAGCACGGAAGATTTTTGTCTTTCAACGCCCAAGTTGAATGTTTCGCTCTGTACCTGGTTTCGTGGTCGTCATTGGGTGAAATTCACCATATCAGTTGTATCATTTCTCACGATTTCTTGACTTCTTAATGTAGCTTGACGAGAGATTGTGTGATGCTAAGTATGTAAGATGTTAAGTCTCGCAATATTTCCTCGCTCTTGAGTCTAACATATCCGTAGTTGTCTGAGTCTTTTGTTGGAAGTTCGAGAATCTATGAGTATTGAGGCGAGAAAGCAGATAATTATATTCCGTCCAGCAGCGAAGACAATTACACTAAATCGGCTTCCAGACGTGGAGACATTTAGACTACACATTCTAATTGTACTATGAGAGATGGTTCCTTTTCCTATTTGTTCACTGCTCGTAGGTTTTGTCGACGAGTTTGCAGAAACATTCTTTTATAGCATCCGTGGACACGTGTATGTTTCCTTTTTCCGTGGAGGCGTGAGGGTATGTCAGACTGATGTTGGATTTAGTTTCTATGCAATGCGTTCGTTCACGTGCCGTAAGTACATCACTTCTTCCCTTGGTCTGCTGCTTACAACAAATTAACATACCCCGTCTGTTCTGCCCTTAATATATGTATAAGACTTTGACACAAAATTGGGGTACAATGCCCAGAACTGGTGAAGTGCATTTAAAACTTCTCCCCACTTGGTATAAAGAATTCTAAAACGGGAGACAGAACTCATAGGTGACACTCTCTAATACCGATAGAATGTCTCTTGCCTAAATTTATTCAATCTCTATCTTTAACACCAGTCCAACGAAATTGCCAGTAGTATGTCACTTCTTAAAATCTTCAAACGTAACACCTGTTTTGGCTATGAATTGTTTAATGAAGTGCCTAGAGTACCAGCACGTACCACAACAGTGCTGATCTACACCAGTAGGTCGGGCACTCACAACGATGGTGGTATGATTAGTCTTACAACAAGCGTCACAGAATCTTGTGTCATTTATGCCTAGCGCATTAAAGTGCTTAGCATACTAAGATTTAATATTTAGCAAAAACGTAGTGCCCTGTCAGTAAGTAGTTTAAAATCATTCTTTCCGAGTAATAGCAGGAAAGTCGCTGGCTTCTTAGAGATGTCGGCAACCATTCGTCTGGTATTTCAGCAACTGGGATAGTCATGTCCAATCGAGGACATATGCAGTCCTAACGCAAGTTTGGTCCCTGAAAAACTCTCATCTAGGCCTTGCATTCGCAAGTTCATTTGCAATTTGGTCGCTAAAAATGCGACCCACAGGTAAAATCTATTTCGTTTTTTCGAAGCAAAGGCTGTTGTGGTATCTTTGCCTCAGATGGCATGTCCGTAAGACTAAAGTCAACAAACAGTCGGTGCGCAAGGTCGGGCTTTGTTTTATTATTCGAAAGACTTTCCTTGCCCGTAGTATAGCGAATGAATTTATATGATTTTTATTGATGTGGTATTTATACTCCAAATCCTCGTTTTCCACTTCAGTGCGGAAAATAATCATAACATACCAGAAATTTTTGAATTATACGTTGTATTTTTGTATGGCAAATTTTCTTTGAACATATTTTTGATTGAGAAATTAAATTTTTGGAATTTTGTTAACTTAAACGTTTTATCTTGGTTTCAAATGGTAAGTAAAATTCTTTTACTTGTTTCTTTGACATCTCCTTGATTACCTTAGGACTAATACTTTTTAACTTCTGCTCTATTTCACAAGCAAAATGAAGCGCAACCATCGACTAGTAGACAAGCTGTCGCTTTAGGATCACCAGCTTCTACGAGCAGTTCGAATAAAGTTCCTCGTCAAAAAAAACCGTTCACAAAGTTTAAAGACAATCAGTTCAGAGAAACCCAAAAGGAGGTCAGTGATTTTTGTTTTATAATAGAAAATATCCGTATCTAAATTATCATTGCTCTAGAAACACAAATCAAATTTAAGAAGAAAACCTAATAGAAGCCCAACCGAAACTAATTCTGGTCAAATATTATCGAGAAAAATTCTGCGTACAATACGAAAAAGACGAAGTAACTTAAGCTATCATCTGAACAAACTTACCTGCAGCAGACTTAAAAACGATGAAGATCTTCAAAATATAGTTGGAATTGTACCCAATGTTTCTGTTCCAAGAGCTGAATCAGAATCAGTGGAAAACACCAACCTTGATGATGATTGCATATGTATCGAGCCTCAGACAGAAGTAATTACTATTGATGATGAGACTCTTACTACGGAGTCTCATCGAAGTGGTAATTATAATGAGGAAAAGCAATTCAAACACTACGAATCTATCGGGAGCATGCGTATGAACCATTTCCAAGATAGTTCTTCTCTAAAAATGTTTACGTCAACACCTAAATTAAAGCTATATGGTGACAAAGTGCACAGAATACCTATATATGAATCTAATGGTCCTTTACTCGATTCAACAATGACATCCGCTTTATCAGAGATTGAAGACTGTACCCTTGTGGAGAATAGAAATAGAAATAGAGATAATGATATAGTTGTTATTGATGATACGGAGAGTGTGCATGAGGAAACTACAAATGAAAAAATTATTGATCAAAACAAGAGAGATGATTCGGTGATATTTGTCAGCGAAAGGGTGATAAACACTGCCCGGTTTTCAACAGCACCTTCATATATTCCTTTGGAGACGCCCGCTGAAGAGGTAAGTAAGCAAATAGGTTCGAAGATTTTTTAATGTGTCGGAGTATGTTTTTTCTGGGATTTGAGATTTACAATCTATTGTCGAGCGACGGATGCCAAGTTTTGTGCAATTTTTACTTATTTGATGGATGAAAGCTTTTATTTTTTGACTTCAAACATATGGAGTTTGTCCAAAGACATCGACTATTGTTCGTTTAACAAAATTGTTATTTTGCTAAACCGACTCTGAAACAAAGTTAATCCCTATATTGAACTTGGATGTGCTTTGTGACCAACATCTTCATATTGAAATCGCTTTTTAATCTTTATCGCTTATCGGTTTTTAAATGGTGAAGGATATGCAATATTCACTACGACTAAGCACAGCGACTTTGTGTTCAAAGGTACTACATCTATGTAGAATCTTAACGTTTTAAACATATTTCCTTGTTTTAAACAGACTTGGTTTGTTTCTCCATTCTACTGTACTGGTTCTAGATTGACATAATGACTACGTTTATTATGTTGACAGAAACTGGCCACATATCTCGTCCCATCTTTTTATTACTTTGCTGTCCCAATTAATTGGAATTCCGATTTAGTCCCACTTTAGGATAAATTATAACACCGTTCCCACACCAAAAGTTAAGAGAGCGCGCAATGACCTCTTCAATTCTAAGGAACAAAAACAATTAAAACTTTACAACGAGAATGCCTACAATCCCAATGGAGATGCTAACACGCCACAAACTAAGAAAAGAATGGTTATAATTGATGGCAGTAATGTGGCCTATCAGTAAGGATACTGATCTTAAAGAGAAACTAATACAAATTAATTTTATGTATTTTTCTAGTCATTCTCTTAACAAAGAATTTTCAGTGAAAGGTCTAAAAATATGTCTTGATTATTTTGAGAAAATGGGTCATGAAGTTAAAGCTATTGTTCCACAATTTCGACTACAAAAACAAAAATCATCAGATCCCGTTGAATTGGAAAAACTACACAAAGACGGTAAAATAGTGTTTACACCATGTAAAAACCTGCCTGGAAAATCGTCCACTTCTTATGATGATAGGTAACTAACTCAAAAACTATTTAGTCATTCAATTTAATTAATATTTAACCTCGCTCTCTAGGTTAGTACTCCAACTAGCTGCAGAACTCGATGCTGCCATAGTGTCCAATGACAATTATCGTGATTTAATCCATGAAAATCCAGCATTTAAAAAAATCATTGAAAATCGGGTAATCGGTTACACATGGTGTAATGATTTATTTATTCTACCAAAAGATCCCTACGGAAGATGGGGTCCAACGTTGTCTACAATCCTCAATCGGACTTGATTTGTGTACATTCTTTCTGTAGCTCGTTTGTCTAAAATTAGCATTGTAATATATTTTTGTTTTGTAAATTACACTTCGTTTGATAGGAGGAATAGCAGCTAGATTGAAACAAAGAAAGTTGTTGTTTAGTTTGTTAATTTTTTTTCCTATACAATTACAATATTTGTGTGTATAAATATGTTTAATAATATCCAAAAGTTCTGCAATGCAAATCGAAGTAAAAATATGCATTTACATTTGTATGCATCTGAATTTATTTGTAAATTATGTTGTTCGTTTTATTCAGTTTACTTTGGTTGACAAATATCGAACATAAGACATCACTGCAATTTCCTTAAGATCCATATTATTTACTTGAATGGTAAATTAAATATGGATATACACAAATGCAAATGCAAATGTACACTTCGTGAACAAGGAAGAGCAGCTCAAGATGAGTTTTACGAAGAATCAGAACGAATTTTGTATGCCCCTGTCGTTTTTGTCGTTTTTTTAACTCCAAAAACTTTAAATGGCTTTTTCTCGAAACTGCATTTTTCATAACGGCTTGCAACATAACTCAAAAAATAATTGTCCCATCGTTCTAAAATTTTGAGGAGATCTTGACACTTTTAGCTATACTCTAAACCTAAACACGATTTTCAATGCAAATTAAATAAATTGGTAAAAAAAAGTGAACTTTTTTCTGATCTCTATAATTTTTGCAAAATTAAATTTTTCTTAGGGTTTTAAGGGTTTGGGGTGGGAGAAACAATGTTTTTAACAAGACCTGTTTTGATTTTTTGTTACAGATTAAAAATAAAGTCTCCAGCTTGCATGCCATTTTCAAAAACGCTCGACTTTGACGCCGTGCAGCGCCGCCATCTTGGAAAAAAAAAAATTGTATTGACTAAAAATTCGTTAAAAAATTACCTTGTTTCGGGACATTACCCCCTTAACCCAATTTAGGAAAAGGCCAATGTTGATTTACCGACGACGCATGGGTCTCTAAAAGCCTGTCTTGACAGTCACAATAAATTTATTCAATTGAATTACCACTGAAAAGCATCCTACGTGGTCTATGGTTTAGAAACTTCTCATCCGAACATTAGAAAGGTAACTGTGAAAGAAGTCGTCAACAGTGCTGCTCAAAAGCGTACATCCATTTAAATAAATCTGCTCTAAATAATCCTCTGCTCACTCACGCATCTGAAATTTGAATGAATGAATGGGACGCTGACTGCTAGAGAAAACTACAAGTAGCATTTAACAACATCATTTCATATGTTTATTGTCTCAAAAGTTATGACCAGGTTGCATATCTTACTAAACACATCATTTCAAAATTGTGTTTAATTTCGTGCACTTCTGCTTCTCGTCCACAGTAAGCAAGCGACGTCTGGTCCAATATGTAGATAAACTCTTAAAACTTCTTTGGTTGGGTGTTGTACGATTAGGGTAGCCATTGAATGGCGTCAACCTGGTGGTATCCAGTGCTGTAACTATGAGTAAAAATCAGTAGTCTTTAGTGTGTTTTATCTCCTTATAATAGCTAGCAAATGGTAGTCTCGTCCAACTGGGCTTAATTTTCCAAGCTGATCAGCGCGATTGTTGGGTAGGATAAAATGGCAACACTACAATGTCTTATCACAAACTAGTGAATGTCGGATAGAGAAAGTACGGCGGTTGAGTAAGTGTGACTGGAATCAACAGCGGCGCCATCAGTCAGCATATGTATCATATCGCTCAATAAGGATTTTTTATTAGTGGTCAGCGTGCTGAAATACCGATGGCGTCGGAGCATCGAATAAGCACGGATTTACTGTTGACGACCTTGCAAAACGACGAAAAGACGACGGGTCTGCACATGCAATGTACTCACCTGAAATAGGTCACGTGAAAACGCATAGCTAGGAATGCAGGAAGTGCGGTTGAAGGGGACGAACAAA
Organism: Volucella bombylans; assembly: GCA_949129095.1. Classification (NCBI taxonomy): domain Eukaryota; kingdom Metazoa; phylum Arthropoda; class Insecta; order Diptera; family Syrphidae; genus Volucella; species Volucella bombylans. The sequence continues at coordinate 160,392,972 of OX422141.1, read as the reverse complement.
AGGAGGATGAAAAATTGTGACACGTACGAGTACTACGGTGACTACTACATTGTTTAGAAGCAGCGTCTATTTGCTATATCAAATAGTCTATCAACTACGAATTTGAGTAGTAACCAAAAAGACTTTATATAAGACACTGATAATCCCAGTCCTGCTTTACGGCGCAGAAGCTTGGTCACTGGCGAAAGCGGATGAAAATGCTCCGTAGGCACCAATGGAGAATAGAGATGACGCGAACTGTATAGAGCGAACTGTACGGGCTGTACAGCGATGCCGACTTCGTTGGAAAAGCCCGGATAACCTGGCTTCGATGGCTAGATCACCTTGTGTGCATAGACACCAGATTCCCCGGGCGGGAAATTTTCGAGTCCAACCCATAGGGGCAATAGAGGACGACCACATCTTAGTTGTCGTATACAAGTGGAAGGAGACCTTAGATAATGTCGTGTGCGGAACTGGCGGCGGCTGGTAAAAGACCACGCTAGCTGGAGAAGCATGTTAGCTGAGGCCCTTGTGCACCCTGAATTGTAGTGCCATCAATATATGTACGCCAATAACGCAGCGTCTGTCAAACGGATCGTGAACAGTATTGAACTAAAGAGTCCGCCATCTAACTTTTTTTTTTTCAACTAGTGCTTATTTCGTGAATAGTAACACTTAGCTCATGTCTGATTTGACAGATAATTAGTTTTATCCTTCCGCTGAACGAATATGGTTGCGTATACGCTTGAACAACGCTGAGAAATTTTGCCTGCGATCGAATTAGAGAAAATGCCGATTTTGCCAAAAAAATAATCTTTTCAGATAAAGCTCATTTTGATTTTGGTGGGTATGTAAACAAGCAAAATTGTCGCATTTGGAGCACAGAAAACCTACACGCATACATTGAAAAGCCGACACACCCAAAACGAGTTACTGTTTGGTGCCGATTTTGGTCCAGAGGCATAATTGGGCCATTTTTCTCCGAAAATGAGCAAGGAGTGGCCGTTACAGTCAACGGCGATCGTTATCGGGCCATGTTGAACGAATTTTTGTTCACAAAAATTGAAGAGGAGGATATTGGTAACATTTGGTTTCAACAGGACCGCGCTACGTGCCACACAGCCGAAGCTACACTCGATGTTTTGCGCCCTGTTTTTGAAGATCGCATTATCAGCCGCAGAGCTGATGTCGTTTGGCCACCTCAGAGCTGCGATTTGACACCGTTGGACTATTATTTGTGGGGTGCCGTAAAAGATAAGTGTTACGCCGACAAGCCAGAGACAATTGACGCTTTAAAGGACAATATTCGTGAAGCCATTGGTGAAATACAGCAGCACACGATCGATAATGTGCTTAAAAATTGGACCGATCGTGTAGACTACTGCATGGCCAGCCGAGGCAGCCATTTGAATGAAATTATTTTCCATTATTAACCGGAAGGATAAAACTAATTATCTGTCAAATCAGATATGAGCTAAGTGCATTCACTAAATAAGCACTAGTTGAAAAAAAAAACGTTAGATGGCGGACCCTTTATTATAGAAGCGACAAAGATGGGTTTAGCTGTGAATGTGGACAAAAGCATGTATTTATGTATACTGCTAACTGGAACTGACGCACAACATCGGTGAATCGGACAGAACGTCAGAGTAGAAAGCTATATCTTTTAGATTAAGTATTTTGTTACGTCGGGTGCGCTATTAATTCAGATAACGAAGGCTCGTTAGAAATCAATCGAAGATCACATTTGTCAATTTATTACTATTTTTTTTTTGGTCTTAGAGGGCTTTATCAAGAAACTCTAAAGAGCTTATGTAAGGTCCTAATTATCATGCATGGTAGCAAATGCGGGTGAAGGTATCATTGGTTGTTTGGATTGAAATGGTTAAAACATGTAAAGTGAATGAATATTAATACTTCACCCTCGACTACTATCCAACACGGCAGAGTAAAACCTCGACTTTGGTGACATGCAAAAGTGGAAAGGAACCTCAACATCTTGAATTACGCAACTGGAGACATTTCCGCTATCTGGTGAGGTTTAGTGCCCTCCCTAAACAAATGCGTCTGCGTTGCGTTTATGTCAAAATCGTCTCATGCGCATACACTTTGTGTGGAAGCTCCCGAAACCCGCAACATACTATCGCACACACCAAATTCAATTTTCAATTTTCAAATGCATGACAAAGTGAAGTTTGATACAAGTGATGTTTATTACAAATAAGTGAAGTTGGGTCAAGCGAAAAAAAAGAATTCTTAATGACTTTCTATCAAGAAAAGAGTGGAGCAATCACTAAGATATCTTCCATGATATCATAAAATTGAATTTAGTTATATTTTTTCTATTCCAACTTCACTTGCAGAATCGTAAACAATTTACAAATGAATTTGACAGACGCATAGGGTAGAGGCACTAGTATCCGGACAGTGTTAGTATCCGGACAGTGCTAGTATCCGGACACTTCGTCGTTTATTGTCAAAAAATAAGAGAATTTTCTGGTTTTAGTGTGAAAAATACATAAAAAAACAACCCTCTATGTTTCTTTCATACACACACATAGTTTCCAATAGATGCGATAATTGGTTTGCAAAATACGCATTAGTTAGTACGCGGTAGTCGTGAAGTGTGCAGCTAAGTGCGTTTTTTCTCTAACAAAATTAGTGACGCTATTTTCAAAATGTAAGTATTTTAAGCATTATTTATTGCATTTGCACATCAAATTAGGTTTAATTTTAATTAAATATAAATATATAATTTCTGTCTTAAATAAAAAAAAACTAAAGAATTGTGAAATTCTATGCAAATTATTTGGTGTCCGGATACTGGAGCCTAAATTTGATTTTAGTTTCCGGACAGTGTCCGGGTACTGAAACTTTAATGCAAATTTGAAATTCATGTTTTAATATATTTAAACGATACCTGTGTGTATTTTGCTTAATTTAAATAAAGAATATTGCATGTTTCTGTAATAATTTCAGTATGCGGACAGTATTTTTTAACTAAGAAACCGGCTGTTCGGGTACTGAAAAATTAGGCTTAGTATCCGGACAATTGTTTCTTTTACGCATTAAAATATATAAAACATTAAAAATGCCATATTTTTACATTTAATTACTTAAGAATGGAGGTAAACAGTTTAACACGGGCTTTAGAAGATATTCGGACAAATAATTTGAGTTTAAGAAAAGCAGCTGCCAAATATGGTCTGTGTCGATCAGCTCTTCGTGACCGACTAAAAAGTAAAAGACTAATTGGTGAAAAAACAACAAAAAAGGGGACAGATCCTTACGTAACACCTGAAGAACAAAGTAAAATTGCTGAGTGGTGCACCAATATGTGCAAATGTGGATTTCCCTTAAAGATTAATGATACGGTGCAAAAAATAAAAATAATTTAAAGATCAGGTAAAACATGGCTCAAATCATTTATGAAGAGAAATCCTTTGGCTATGAGAAGCTGAAAGCATAAGCAAAGGCAGGGCCGTCGTCACAAAAGAAAATATTTTAAAATGGTTTAAAGAGCATAAACTAGGAGGAAATAATGCATGACTCATCAAGGATCCTCAACGGCAATGAAATCAGTTTCAGTCTTTGTCCAAAAACTGGCAAAGTGACAGCACCAAAGGGTTATAAAAATATTTACAAAACATGTGCTGGTAATGAAAAAGAAACGTACTAACCGTACTAATTGTTTTCTCGGCTGATGGAAAACTCTTTGAACCTATGGTAGTGTTCAACGTCTTGGATCCTAGGGAAAAGCGAGAGCGGTTGGACGCATCCAGTGAAAACATTTTATGAGTACGTGGCTAATTATGTACATAAACACTTACTGACAGACCAAGTAAAACGTCCCGTTATATTATTTGTAGATGGTCACAAATCGCATTTGACGTTGGAGTTAAGCGAATTTTGTAGCAAGGAACAAATCATTTTATATGCATTGCCACACAATACAACCCATATTATGCAACCAGAGGACGTAAGTGTATTTAAGCCCCTTAAATCAGAATGGAAAAAGACTGTTCGTGAGTGGCAACAAGAAATCTAGGACAATCACTCACAAAAAAAAATTGTTGCCCTTGAAAAATAAAGATATGGCAACAACAATCAAGAATGGCTTTCGCAAATGCGGTCTTTATCCACTAAATCCAACTGCTATCGATTTTTTAAATGCGTTAAGAACACCGTTGAAAATTTAGTAATTGCTGAAGCTACAAAGTCAACAAAATCACCTTCAGTGAATGAGTTCAAAATTGCTGCCGAAGTTATTGAAAGCCTGTCCGAAAAATTAAGTGCTATTAAGTGTTGTTGGCTATTGAACTCAATTTTCTTAGTGAGGAAGCTGCATCCACTAGATCAACCACGATGCAGATATGGGTGGAATTAAAACACATCTCTAGTAAGCCGGATGCGCCTCCATCTGCAGTAAGCCTGAGTAACAAATCCTTACACGATGAGCTATATACATCACCTTCAACCACTTCAGCCCCAACTCATTCAAAAGCCGCTACCACCGAAGCCCCCGTTCAACCCTCTACGATAAATGCAACTTCAATCACCAATCCCGTCCCAAGACCATTGTCAATAATTAGGGCTTTTGGGACATCCTGGACTCTCCCTGAATGGACCAACAGAATTCAAAAATTAAATAAAATTAATTTTGAAGCCATCAAAAAACCGGAACTGTCTACTTTCTTCCTCCAAGCTGCCCCACGTCACGCAAGCCCGTCCTGGATCAAAGCCCTTTTTAGGAGTAAATTCGGTATGCAAGACGTCAAATGTAAACAAGTTGGCAAAGTCAAGAGCAAAAACGGCCAGTGTTTTGAAATACGTATACCCACTAAATACGATTGGATGTTCAAATCATCGGACGGCATACCAATAACGGAAAAGATGGTCATCACCCAACGAAAGGATATGGTAGATAATAAGTTTACTATTAAAAGAAAACATAGCCCGAACAATTCTGCCCTGTCCCATCAACATCCCGACTCAAACTGGTCATTTAAGACCAATATCTTTCCAAGATTCTCCTCACTCCTTCCCCCCTTTCCAACATCTAAAAAGAACACCAGAGTCGCTACACCAAATTCTCCTTCCCCTCACCAAATCTTTAAAGCCGCTTAAAAACAGAGTTTCATTTAACCTTGCTCCTGCGCCTTCTACCCAAGTTCCAACTAACAATGCCCCATCCGACAAATATCCTAATTTTATTAGCTCCCATATACTAAACCCAACCACCCATTCCTCATCTTCATCTATCAGTCCACCTGATCCAACCCCACTCACTAGTCAAGATTCTAGTTCCGGGGTGCTTGACCATCCTGTCCCTTCATCATCCGCTCGTGTCTCCGATTCTCACCCAAAATACTCGTACCTTGACCCACTCCTTCCACCAACTGTCAAACTCACTAAAAAATTTTCTGATAAGAATGATGACAGTCGTTATGTAGTATCTTGTTTGAGAGACCGCCGCATTTATGAAAATCTTCGACTCTACTTTGCCTATTTACACGACAAACCCAACTCCGTTTGCATTGATGGCATAACCAAAACCAACATAATGGTTTCGATTCAACGAGAAGGTCTTCCTATTAAGCCAGCGGAATTAATGCAAATTTTCATTCGCTACCATGAGAGTTTCGACATCTCTTCCGACGAAGTTCATAATGATCTTTCTACGTTGTATTCGCATGTCAGCTCCAAACGTCTTTCCCATTTGCAAAGAACTCGTTCAAATTTTAAAAACTATTACAGCTCCTAACAAACTGAAATCTGTATCCTCCAGTCCACAATGCCTGTCCATTTACTACCAAAATGTAAGAGGTTTGCGCTCTAAAATCTCCTCGGTATATCTCAATTCGCAAAAGTTTGCCTATGACCTAATTGCTCTTACTGAAACAAATCTAATTCCAGACATTAAAAACTATGAGCTGTTTCCTCCAAATTTCAACGTTTTTCGAAAAGATGGATTTGAAAGAGCTGATAATCCTTATGGCCGCGGTGTTTTACTAGCAATCCGGAACTGCTTTCACGCAACTCCTGTCGATATTCCCCACACTGACAACTTTGAGTTAGTATGTGCCAACATTACGCTCCCCAAACGGTGTCTTTAACGTACTTTATTGCTACATTCACCTATCTCAACCCATTGAGTCTTATCAACCTGTAGTTCACGCAGTTGATTTTTTGACTGATGATGCACAACCTGAAGATTGCATTGTTCTAGTAGGAGATTTCAACCTCTCTCACCTTATATGGGAGCCTTCGTCTCATTTTGTCTCTCGTAATTCGACCTCTGAAATAGAAATATTGATGGTGGACTGCCTAACCAACTCAAGTCTGCATCAGATCAGTGGAATACCTAATACAATGAACAGACAACTCGACCTTGTCTTCACATCCGATTCAGATAACTGTGTCGTTTATAGGAGAGATCATCTTCTTTCTACCCTACACCGCCTTCATCCCCCCTTATCAATTATATATTCATATGAAAATGGCAACACATGTGTCGATTCGGAAAATTCATTTTCATTTGGCTTCCGAAGAACGGACTTTAACAAACTTAAAAACCTCATCAGCAACATTAACTTTGACTTTATTGCTGAAACAACTAACATTGATCTTGCTCTATTAACGTTCTATTCTTAATTTTCTCCTGCTTTGCCCAATCGGTTCCGTATACCTTCCGCATATCAGCTCTTCCCTGGTACAACAAGGAGTTGCGCTCTCTCCGTAATAACAGAAACAAGTTGTGGCACAAATTTTTAAGAGCTCGATCTGATTCCGACTACAGTAATTATCGATTGGTATATAATCGTTTTTCTGAACTTTGTGAGTCTCTTTACCTTGAGTACCTCTATCGCATGCAATTTAGCTTAGTCTCGGACTCTAAACGCTTCTACCAGTTTATTAATACCAAAGAAAGTCAGACGGCTACCCATCTACTCTCAAATTCCCTAGTGAATCTTTTGCCGACTCAAAAACCATTGCAAATTTCTTTGCCTCTCATTTTAACAAATCCTTTTCTAAGAAAACAGCTGAACCCGATCCTAGCTACTTTAGCTATATGAGAAACTATCCTGAAAGAAAGAAACATTTCACTAAATATAACAACAACGGCCCTGATGGAATTCCGGCTATTGTAATAAAAGAGTGTGTTACCCATCTCGGTCCTCCTCTTGCTGCCCTATTTAACTTGTCTGTCTCAACAGGTACTTTCCCTTTCCTATGGAAGGAATCTTACATCATCCCTATTCATAAAAAAGGAAGTAAGGCCGAAGTCGATAATTATAGGCCCATAGCAAAACTCTCTTGCATACCCAAACTTTTTGAAAGCATAGTCTATCAACAACTGCTTCCGTACTGTAGGCCAACTATCTGCACAAATCAGCACGGCTTCATGAAAGGTAAATCAACGACCACTAACCTAACAGAGTTCGTCTCTAGGACTCTTCATGCTTTAGAAGACGGTGATGAAGTCGATTCAATTTCCACAGATTTCAGCAAGGTATTCGATAAAATTTCTCACCAACTTATCATCTTTAAACTAAAAAAACTTGGCTTTTCCCCTCATTTTGTGGTATGGACCAAATCCTATTTAGAAGACCGAGAATACAGGGTCATCTTCAGATCTTCAATATCCGAACCCATTCAAGCAACATCTGGTGTCCCTCAGGGTAGTCACCTTGGTCCAATCATCTTTATCCTCACAATTAATGATATAAATTTAATTTTAACGAACTCTAATCTTTCTATTTTCGATGATGACATGAGAATTTCCAAAGTCATCTCATTGCCTTCTGACTCCCATTGCCTGCAAGATGACTTGAATAAGTTTTCGGTATGGTGCAAGCAAAACTTTTTGGAGCTTAATGTCAGCAAATGCCAAGCGATAACCTATTCCCGTAAACATATACCTCCCCCTCCAAGAAACTACTTCATCTGCGATGAGCCTATTCCTTCCACTACCCAAGTACGGGATCTAGGTATAATTTGTGATAGAGAATTGAATTTCGACTCACATATTGACAGCATTATAAATAAAGCTAACTCTTCACTCGGCTTTATCAAACGCTGGTCAAAAGAATTTTCCAACCCTTACGTTACAAAGTCCCTGGACATTACTTTTGTAAGGCCTCTTCTCGAATATTGCAGCCAAGTTTGGTCACCCTATAAACTAACCCACATTTAAAGAATAGAAGCAGTCCAATGCACGTTTATCCGTTTTGCATTTAGTGGTCCACATTGGGCCGATCCATATAGATTACCACCCTATGAAAATAGGCTAAAACTAATTAGCATGCATACCCTAAAAAAACGTCGTGAAGTCGCTGATGTACTTTTTATCCACCAGTTACTGACTGGAAATATCGACTGCTCGACAATAACGCAAAATATTGCATTCACTCCCAATCCCCGTAATCTAAGATCTGTCCCACTCTTCCTGATCCGAACTCACCGCACCAATTACTGTCACTTTGAACCCATATCCAGAATGTTGCGTATAACGAACAACTACGCCGAAGTCTTTGACATAAATAGCAGCAAACAAGAAATAAAAAAAGCGCTGCTCAATATGCCACTCCCTTAACATCTCCCCCGTCCACCATTTCTCCTCGCCCCACTAGGTTAAGTATATCTTTGTTAGTTTTTACGTCTAGTTTTAAGTTTGGCTTGTTAATAAGCTTAATAAAGTTGTCCGGGGTAGACCCGGGCCAATAACAATAATAGATTACTATCTTCGAAATGATGGCACTTTGGAAAAGGAAACTGAAACAGCAACCAGTTCTACCATAAATCCGGGCGACGACGTTGCACAACACTCACCTGAGCGAGTCCCTATTAGAAATCCTGAAAGCACTATACAAATGAATCCATCGACATGTGCACAGTGCCTTAAAGATTTGGCAAGAAATAAAGATTGTTTTTCACCATCTACATCTAACATTCCGTCACCAATTTCTTCGCATCTCTTTTATCCAACATTAAATGTATTTGGCCAAAAAAAAATAGAACTAAGAATAGGAAAGAGAACAGAATACCAAGCGCAATTTCATCCGAAGCGTGGAGAGAAATTTATTCCAGCAAAGAAAAGGAAAAACAGGATAAAATCGAAGCGATTCAAAAACGGAAAGCTGAACGCTTACAAAAGAAGGAACACAAAACTTCAAAGCCAAAAAAGAGTCGTTTGGCCATCTCGGAGCTGCGATTTGACACCGTTGGACTATTATTTGTGGGGTGCCGTAAAAGATAAGTGTTACGTCTACATGCCAGATACAATTGACGCTTTAAAGGACAATATTCGTGAAGCCATTGGTGAAATACAGCTGCACACAATCGATAATGTGCTTAAAAATTGGACCGATGATGTAGGCTACTGCATGGCCAGCCGAGGCAGCCATTTGAATGAAATTATTTTCCGTTATTAACCGGAAGGATAAAACTAATTATCTGTCAAATCAGACATGAGCTAAGTATTACCATTCACGAAATAAGCACTAGTTGAAAAAAAAAAATGTTAGATGGCGAAAGTTAACAAAAATGTAAATAAATCTTACTTTTCCTATAAAACTAAATAAAATATTTCATTAATCAAAAAGTTAAAAGTTGATATGGAATTTTGGTGTCCGGCTTCTGAAACTAAAACGTCCGTACACTAAATATTATTGTCCGGATACTAGTGCAAACAGAACTTATTTTAAGAATTAACCACAATAATAAATATGTTTTAGGAGTTTTACTATCTTTTTAAAAATTATCTGCATTCTTTATATATTCAAACCTTTTCACTGAAGCTTTAATAATAATTAAAAAATAAGAAGAAGTCAAAGTTAAGATTTATGTTAACTTTCCGGCTGCTAGTGCCTTTACCCTACCCAGACCCAACTATTTCGGGAGGCAATTTGTTCTTAATGCGATGCCCTGTCTTCGCATAACGCAGACGCATTTGTTTAGGAGGGGCACTTACCAGTTGATGCCCAAGTCCATCCTAGACTTGCTTATTTTTATCGCAATTTTCATGATTAACATTTGAGAGGCATCTTTATATTGTTGCTATCCATTCCAACATACTCGTATATAGGTAAAATGGTACAAAAAAAATACAGTTTATTTAATTTGTATTTATCTTTACTAAATGTTTCTCACAGACGTAAAAACTTGTTACGAATCAAAATTATGGGCACGATAGTTCTTAGATAGATACTTTAAGCCTTACATGCTTTCGACCTTCCTTTTTAAATGATGAAACAATTCGGCGTATATCTAGGCCTTAGTGGGCATGACTTAAAAAAAATTCTTCATTATGTTCAGTGTCTATTTCCAACAAGCCCTTTTCAAGGGCCAATGCCATGGTATCGTTCCTGTGATTTATCGTTGAAACTATCTTTCGCAATCGTCTCAATGCAGACGGCATTACAATAAATATGATATTTTTTTCTCTGCTATGGACGGGACGTTGTTATTAATTTTTATACTTCAAAGAATATTCGGTTTATTGATGACATGTGTTTATACTATTGATAGTAAGAAAAGAATATTCTGCATCTCTTTTGTTAGCCCTAGAAACATCACACAATATATTTACAAAAACACTAAATTCAGATTCGTCTTGTTTGCTTTACATAATTTTTTTCATTTTACAAAAGAGGAAAAAATAAAAATAAAATTATTTACATATAACATATACGAGTACCATATGTACATATGTACATATGTATGTCTAAATGTTGTTATAATGCGGCGGTGAATCTTCTATGTCAATAGTAGCTACTTCAGGAGTAGCAGGCTCACTATTTTCATTAGCATTGGCTTCAGTAGCGGCAGTTGCAGCTTGTTTCGCATTCAAATACGTTGTCATCACTTCATCATAAGTTGGCGGTAGATCTGTTTTATTTGGATCTGTGCTGGAGGCAGTTGTTCCAACAGACATTGTGCTACTTGCATTAACTGATCCACTCACAGTTGCAACTTGTGCTTGACGAGCTGAAATATAATGAATAAAAATAAATAGTATGATAACAAAAAAAAAAAATTAAATAAAAATTATGGATACGTCTTTGCTATCAGAAGATATTATATGTACATACATACTCGTATATAAAGAACAGCTTCAGAGGAAGAAGGTGCAACGTGCAAACGCAAGCGAGCAATAGCATTCTCAAGATTGCAGCTTAAGGAAGACGAAAATTCGTAAGGCATTTTATCAGCAAAATACTTATGTATGTATGTATTTAGAAGGAGAGCAGGGCGGTTTACGACTAAACAACCCCTAAATTTGCAAATGTGGAAAGAGCATCTAAATATCCCATGCTGTCGGGTGAAGTTAAACAGCGCATGTTACATGTAAATGGGAAATTTTGAATTGAAGTGGTTCAGGAAATTCTGAGAAGTGATAGAATACCCAACCGGTGAAGGAGAATGGGCTTTCTTGTATCACACTAAACTGTATAAAGGCAAAGGTGACACGAACAACTATTACAACAACTGATCCATGAAGTGTGTTCCCAGTACCCAGCGGAAAAACCATTAAATTGGTTGTCAATTCGGATTTTTGGAAAGTCGACATACGACCGTATTAAAAAATGCCGAAGAATTATGTATTCACATATGTACTCGTATGTATATCAATACTACATTCATTAGACTGCACAGGGGAGATAATTGGAGAAATTTAAACTAAAGTTGCGGTTCACTCAGGCAGTGTTTTAAAATTCTTAGTTTTCAACGTGGTGCAAAATCGCAAAAAAAATAATTATTACGACATCGATGATTCAGAAATGGCTGCCGCCTCTCTCACGTGGACGATAGCACAGACGCAATTAGCCAGCCCTTTAAAAAATATTTTATAATTGACTTACTCGTATAATGATTATATGAATACGTAGGATGATAATGGTTTACAAACCAGGCGTTAAAAAACCGAATATTCTTATTTTCGCTCTTCCCAATTCACCAATTCAACTCTAGATGTCTATTAAAAAGGACTTTTTACTGCGAATGACATGAACGATTTAAATGTATACGGATGGTAGCTGGTGTATTAAAATGCGCCTTCATAAGAACTACAACTGTTCTCGGAAGTCTTTATGATAAGAAATCGATAGTAGCAAAACCTGAATGCTTTACCTCGTTCGAAGATGGCATCAGGAAAGTAAATGACGCTTAATTCGAAAATATTTGAAACATGCACCAGATTCCGCCAAAGGATACCATGAAGCAAATTATACAAGCACAAATTGCTTTTATTTCTTAATCGCATAATATAATTGATTGGCATTAGGGTTCGCTATATTTAATAAGTCTGCATTTGGCGGTTAATTTGCTTAGTAAATTGTCAGATGTAACATTTACGAACGTAGTTTTTTTTTATTATTTTTTCCTTGCCCTTTTTGTCGTAAAAGGCGACCTACAGGTGAAAATCCAAGTTTAAGTCCCTTAACACCTAAGATGAACCCGAAGTATAATACTGGTGGGGCAAAAGAAAAGTTTGGTATACATATATTCATGCAAGCTACAATATCTCCACACGGATATAGGGAGGATAGTACGAAAGTACGACAGAATGAATATATAAATGCACTATAGTCCGCCTCAAATCACCGTGCAATTGGAAAGCTGCGCAAAGAGGGCCTGGAGGCGCATGCTACTCATCCGCTCACTGGAAAATGATATTTACGAAACGGCTGAACTTTTCCACTTCCTTTCATATTTAACCCATTTGCATCGTAAGCGCATATATGTATCTTCTTCTCATTATTTCTTCTTTTCAGCACAATAATTGTGAAGAGACTGCTTTCCATAAAATCGTCATTGCCGACTCCACTGAAAAAATATACGATGGACACGCCTTCCACGTACATGCGTTCTCTCTACACTCTGGTTTCGCATCTGTCAATACCGGCTTCTTATCTTAGAGCAGATAATCAGTACGCGCTGAGACAATAGATAAACTAATCTAAATGTCAAACTTTCCAGATATTGGAAAATCAAAACCGGTTTACTACTGATCGTCATCAATGTCATCAATGCCGATTTCCCTCCCATTTTACATTTTATACAAACCACACCCATTTTAGTCAAGAAAACGTCATCCACGTTACACACACTCGTGCAAATCGCTCTCATTCTAGGAAATTTTGACAAAGTTATAGAGATGTAAAAGTGTCGGAATTCACTTACAGTGTGTCTGTGCGAAAGTTAAGGGTTTGCAAAAGTATTAGTAGAGTTTGACATCTAGGTTAGTTTATCTATGGCTGAGACTTAGTTCAATCAACATCAAAGTATGGTTAAGCTCGAATTTTGTCTGGATCACTTCCAGGATTACTGGAAAAAAGGGCACATGCGCAAGAAATTGCACGCTGATTTGAAACGGACTATAGCTACCGGGCATTTCTACTGTACATCATAATATGGTTCCCGAAGCAAGCGTGAATGTAGGTATAATGACGGGCAAAAGTTTCGAACTAGAAACCGATATTATATGCGTTCAAGAAACCAAGTGGATAACTATCGGAAACAGGGCACGATACTATACAAAATGTATTATCATAGAATGGAGCTGTTATTGTTCTTGACTGCTGAACACCTATGTAGATGAGATCATAATCTTATCAGAAATAAATCGGGTAAATAATGAAACTTGAAATGTTGTGAGCTCTTTCGCACCGCAAGTAGGTAGTGAACAATCAGAAAGTGAAATGTTTTGGCACAACTTCGATTACCTTTTAAATAGAATATCAAGAAAGATTTAAACGGACACACGGGGGAATGAAACTGCGAATAGGAAAACTCCCATGCAAGAAATAGTTTCGAAACGAGAAATTCGCCGAGAGAAGATATACAAGACTTATGCAGGTCACAAGGTCTAACTAAGGAAGAGTAGCCGTTCATAACATACTGCAAGGGTGGAGACCAAATTTAGGTAGGTTACCATCTATGCTGGAACAGTCCGAAACGGTGAACAAAATATTTTAAAGTGATCTACGGTGAGCCACCATCACAATGGGCCAATAGGCCTAAGTGGGTTGGTATTTCCAACAGCCACTCTTACTTTGCGGTGAGTCACTAGCAAGTCTGCGCCGACTGGAATTTTTCTTTTGGCGACCAGAGAAAAATCAACGAAAAGCGACATCAGTCGAGAAAATAAACTGGTAGATAAATTTAAATGAGGAAAGAGGCCAGCTCTGTGCGCTAAATTTGGCATAAGCAAGGAGAATAATTCAGGCCCAAAGCTATGTACGTACATACATACATACGGGATGGACCAATAAGGGTTTCACAATTAGAATAGTAAATAAATTGGAATGATTTAGACTTTTTTTTTATTGAATAATGATTATTGATCGATAATAATTATGGTATCAAATGTTCTCCACGGCTTGAACGGGATATATCAATTCGTTTGTCCATATTTAAGATGACATTTAACCATAATTGTTACTCTTTGTCAAATCGCACGGTCTCGGTGGCCTATATCGGTGTTTCGCGTCTACATCAATATCATCCATACGACACAATGCTATACCGGCATTATTATAACAAAAAAAACTGTCCAATAATTCCTCAGGCCCAAAAACCACACCAAAAAGTGACTCTTTGAAGATGCATCGATGTTTCGACCATCTCTCGTGGGTTGTCATCGCTTCCGCTGATTCAACCATGAGCCTCATCACTGTAGATGATTTTTTTTTAAAAAAATCTTTGCCAAGCTGTTTTTGGTCGTGCATCCAATCGGCGAACGTACGACGTTGGAGGTTAATTATTAGTAAAGAAAATGTACATAAAGTCGAAAGACATAGATATAAGAATTTAGAGTAGCTTAGAGTGCCTGTGTGGGGCCAGTAAGTTAGTATAAGATTGTTAAGTAATTTTAAGCTAGCATTTAAGCATTTTTTGTTAGTATGTAAGAGTTAATGATTAAGGAAATAAAATGCTTTAAAACTGAAACTGAAACTGACGTACGACGTTGGAAATGGTTTGGAGATTTCGATTCCAGCATCAACTGAATTTTGAAAGCATGCATATTCAAATCTTTTGTAAAAATTCGACCTAATGTCGTTGTTGAGAGGTTTAATTCCTCTGCACGATGACAAATTGATGTGCTCTAACTCTCGGCCACATTTTTACGTACGGCAGTTTCTTGATATTTATGCACCACATTCAGAATTATAGGCTCAGTTGGTCGATTATTAACACCAAGAAATTAACGTAATGCACGATAAGCCTTGACTAAGTATAGCAGAAATAGTGATACCGATAAAGTGTGTCTTGAGTTAGAGTGTGGAAAAAAGAGGCGGAGAAAATGGTAAAGATCATGTAGTAAAGGCTCTGGAATTAAACGGGGTTTTACAACATACATACGAGGGCGGGTCAATAAGTCCGTGACTTTTTGAATTTCTGACCTCTTTACTGAAACAGCAACACTGCTCCTGTCAACAGGCATCTGTCAGTTGACTCCTGTCAAAATTTAAACTTGCTGCGTCAGTTAGTTTGTGTTTGACAGCTATTTTTATCAGACTACTCACTAATTTCTTGCGAAAAAAAACCAAAAAACCAAGACAATGCAAGGGTGCACACATGTGCAGTTGCCATGGCAAAAATCCATGAATTGGGCTATGAATTGCTCCCTCATCCACCCTATTCTCCAGATTTGGCTCCGAGCGACTACTTCTTGTTCCCAAACCTGAAGAAATGGCTTGGTGGAAAAAGATTTGACTGCAATGATGAAGTCATCTCGCAAACAAAGGCCTATTTTGAGGACCTCGACAAATCATTTTTTTGGAAGGGATAAAAAAATTGGAGAAGCGTTGGACAAAGTGTATAGAGCTCAAGGGAGACTACGTTGAAAAATAAAATTATTTTTTTATCTCACAGTCACCTCGTGTCATTCAGACGTAGCAGTCTAAATCGTCTTTTGAGTGCGAGTATTGTTAATTTATACGACGATTCTTTTGTGAATAATTAATAATAACTAAGCCAATAAAATCTAAGTTAGTAGTCAAGGCTTTATTATTTGTTTGACAATAAGATTATTCAAACACAAGAATAAAGTGTCTATCACTAAGCTAAAAAAAGCAATCAATATCATGTCAATAAATGACACTGGATGGCAGCGTGTTCAATCAAAGAAAAGAACAAACAGCTTGTCACCTCAGACACAACGAAAAATTTACAAACCTACAAACAGCAGCAGCGTGGCTACTTCATCAAATAAGTTCCAGCTGTTGACAAATGATCACCAAACTGATCACGTGGCATTCAATGACAGCAGCAGCGACATCAACAATGCAATGAACAATACACCAGCTATGGACTTGGGTGACAATAACAGTAATAATGGAAATACGAATGAAGAAATTGTTAAACCACCTCCTATCTTCATACCAAATGTGGATAATGTGAAATCTATGACTGAAAATCTCAATAAGCTCATTGGCTCCACCAACTACTCTTACAAAATTTCATTCAGCAATGAAATTCGTATTATGACCAATTCCATTGAGTCATATCGAAAACTAATAACTTATCTACGTGAAAAAAATGGTGAATACCACACTTATCAAATAAAGCAAGATAGGGCTTTCCGCGTAATCTTAAAAAATCTGCACCCAACCACCGGCAAAGATGACATAAAGGAAGAATTGGAACAACTGGGTCACAAAGTTCGTCGTATTGCCAACATCTTAAGTAGTAAAGATAGACGCCTGCTCTCACTCTTTGAGATTGATCTCGAACCTGCCTGCAACAACAAATCGATTTATGCTGTGAATAACCTATTGAATGTTATGGTTGAAGTTACACCTCCTAGAAAAAATGTTACAATAGTACAGTGTTATCGATGCCAACAATTTGGTCACACCAAAAAATACTGCACCAAATCCTATAAGTGTGTGAAATGTGGGGATAACCACAATTATACTGACTGCACTAAGGACAGAAATCTTCCAGCGAAGTGTGCCAACTGCCAGCACGCCCACCCTGCCAACTACAGGGGCTGTGCCATTCATCTAGCCCTCAAAACAAAAAGGAATATGGCCCAAAGCCGAGTTATTAAACCTCAAAACTTTAATTTAAATATTAATGATTTTCCTAGCAATGTTAATGATAGCAATAAGAATAGTACGTATAATATTAATAGCATTAATAATAGATATACTAACAATAACAATAGCACTAACACTAGTAGTCTAAATAGATTTAAAAATAATTCCTCATTTGCGGAGGTAACAAGTCAAAGAATAACTGACAACAATTTACTAACAAACTTCTTAGACCGGATAGAAAAAAGTTTTCTCATGCAGTCTCAACAAATAAATACACTAATCTCATTGTTACAAAATCTTATATCCAAGCAAACATGCAATTAGATTTGAAAATTGCTATTTGGAACGCCAATGGATTAGTGAATCATATCCATGAAATAGAACTGTTCCTACAAAAGAATAAAATTGACATATTCTTGATTTCTGAAACACACTTTTCTAAAAAAAGCTTCTGCAAATTTAAAGGATATGAGGTGATTAAATGCAATCATCCTAGTGGTAAGGCCCATGGTGGTTCTGCTATTATTATCAAATCTAATATCGACTATGATCCTGTTGCTGAAATATGCACTGCTGCTATGCAAGTCTCAATAGTAAAAGTTAAAACTAACTACCGTTCTATTACTGTTTGCTCCGGGTATTTCCCCCCCAGACATAAATTAACCTGTGATATCTATGAAAATCTTTTCTCCCAACTTGGTTCCTCATTCATTTTCGGTGGCGACTTTAATGCCAAGCACTCCTGGTGGGGTTCTCGATTTAATAATCCTAAAGGCAATGAATTATTTAAGTGCATCTCTAAATGTAACTTTGATGTTCTCTCTACAGGTACCCCTACCTACTGGCCTTCTGACATCAACAAAACACCTGATCTCTTAGATTTCGTTGTTTACACAGGTATCCCAACTAACTGCTTAAGTATCAAAGAAAATTTTGAGCTAAGCTCCGATCACTCTCCTTTTATAGCTGTTCTTCAGTCAACTCCTCAACTAATCACGGGTACACCTAGAATTCTTACTCCACAAAGTAACCTTTCTTCCTTCAAAAATTCCCTTGACAAAAATATTGATCCAAATGTAAGACTTCTCACACCAACTGACTTAGACAACTTCGTCGAAGAGGTTACAAACTCTATTGTAGAAGCTGGTCATCTTTCTACTCCAGCTCAGGTTTGCACTGACAGCCACAAATATATCTCTACTGAAATTAGGGACCTTATAAAAGAAAAACGGGCTTTAAGAAAGAGATGGCAGTCCACTCAACACCTTTTGGATAAAGCTCGTTTCAATAGAGCCGTCAAAATATTAAAAAAAAAATAAAACAAGTAAAAAAATTACTCTTTTGAGCTTTTTTTAACCAACTTAAGCCCTAACTCCCGTGGTTCAGAAAATCTATGGAAGGCTTCTAAACATCTTAAAACGCCTAAATCTCGTAATATACCTCTTAGGGACACAAATAATGAGTGGCTTAGATCAGATGA
Source organism: Volucella bombylans (assembly GCA_949129095.1). Taxonomy (NCBI): domain Eukaryota; kingdom Metazoa; phylum Arthropoda; class Insecta; order Diptera; family Syrphidae; genus Volucella; species Volucella bombylans. The sequence continues at coordinate 160,374,462 of OX422141.1, read as the reverse complement.
AAGTAAAGCTAATGCTTTTGCTGAACATCTGCAACATACATTTACGCCTAATATAACTGTGAACCCTTATGATCATAATTTCGTTATGAGCTTCTTAGGAACTCCATGTCAAATGGACCTCCCATTGGAGCCTACCAACGTTTCTGAAGTTAAAGAAGAGCTTTGTAAATATTATAAGAAAAAAGCGCCTGGGTATGACTTAATTAATCATATGGTGATTAAAAATCTGCCTACTAAGTGCATTCGTGCATTGAGTATAGTCTTCAATGCCATATTTCGACTCCATCATTTTCCATCTTCATGGAAGTGTGCGGAAATCTTTATGTGTCCAAAGCCAAAGAAACCTGAAAACCTATGTAGTTACCTCCTACCGACCCATCAGTCTTTTGGTGACTTTCTCCAAAGTATTCGAAAGAATACTCCTACGGAGGTTGGCACCGATTCTGATTGAGCGTAATATACTGCCCCAACAGCAATTCGGTTTTCGTGCCCAGCACAGTACAATTGAACAATGCCATATAGTACAGAACACAATAATGACAGCCTTACAATCAAAACAGTATTGTACTGGAATTTTTCTTGATGTTCAGCAAGCTTTCGACAAAGTTTGGCACCTTGGATTGCTATTTAAAATTAAGAAACTCCTGCCTTACCATTATTATTTCCTTATAAAATCATATCTACAAGGAAGAACTTTTTATGTTAAAGTTGGTAATAAATACTCAGACATCCATTCAATTAACTCCGGTGTTCCGCAAGGCAGTGTTCTGGGACCTATTTTGTACTCCATTTACACAGCTGACATTCCTCATAACAGCAATGTCAGTCTTGCAATTTTCGCAGATGATACTGCTGTACTATGTTCTAATGACTCTCTCACTCAAACCGCGCTCATACTTCAAAATTACTTATCACAAATTGAAGCCTGGTTTCGAAAGTGGAATATTAAGGTTAATGCGGCCAAATCCGTTCAAGTAACTTTTTCCCTTAGGCATGGAGATTGTCCTAGTTTAAAACTGTTTGATGAATACATTCCCACAAGTGATCATGTAAGATACTTAGGTCTTCATTTTGATAAAAGACTCACATGGAAATATCATGTAAAGTTTAAATGAGACCAAATTAATCTTAAACTAAGGAGTCTGTATTGGCTCCTCGGTAAACATTCAGTGCTTTCAGTTGAAAACAAACTGTTATTATACAAATGCATAATAAAACCTATTTGGACTTATGGAATACAAATTTGGGGGACAGCTAGCAAATCCAATATTGAAATTATCCAAAGATGTCAATCAAAAATATTGAGACTTATAGTCAAAGCCCCATGGTTTGTCACAAACCATACTTTACATAACGATCTATACATTAGTTATGTGTGTGATGAAATCAAGAATTTTAGCGAAAGATATAAAAGCAGACTAACCGTTCATCCGAATGTACTTGCTAAAAGAACAAAACATTAGCAGATTAAAAAGAAAAGATATCCTAAACCTGTAACTGCAAAAGTATAATAAAATGTCATACTTATATTCATTAGCTTAGTTATATTATTTAACGTTGTACATATTCTTATTCTTACTCATATTTCACCTACTATTACGCAACAGCGGAGAAAAACCTCAGAACAGATTCAATCGCCGAAATATATTGAAAACGAGCAGGAGCACCTGCTGTGGTGCACGAAGAGGAAATGACATATTTTATGGAAGGCGAGGTTAACGAAACATCAAAAAGAACGAACATAACCTTCGAAGTATAGCAACAATCGTTAACCATGGGTTTAAATGTCTCGCTACGCAAAACGCATATAAGAATTATACTCATAAGTACGATGACGATGAATAGCTGGATCAACTGAAGAATTTGTTAGACTGTATAAAGGCAGGGCAAGCAGCACATTTACGGATTCGTAACGATATGTTATTTTCGTTGATGATGTAGCTATCATAAGCAACGGAGTGCTAAATATCAAAATACATAAGCCTTGTCGTCAATCATCAAGAGAATTTGAATGACCATGCCGCACGTATCGTCCAAAAAGCAATACAGGCTCAAAGAACCCGAGGTACAAAGAAGAGATTGGGAGAAAAAGAATTGGATGACTCAAATGTAAAAGCATCAATATTTGGTCGCACTAGCGAGGTGATCCAATATAAACCGGAGCAGTAGCAATTCAGATACGTGGGAGAAATATGTGGCAACAGATGTAATTATATATGCTATGTTATTTCAACGATTATAACCTCTGCCCCTCTGATTATAAACATGAGTAAATATTCACGAATATTGAAATTAGGGTAATTTAAAGGGGTTATCGCAAAAAAGATAAAAAAAAGACTGCTACTTGGAAGCCGCTTTGATCGATGAGGTATCCTATCAAATTTCGGCTTTCTGATAATAATTTTCCAAAGCATTTTACAAGAGCACAAGTTAAATGTTTTGCTCCTCTGATAAATTTATTTAATTTATTTGATATCGGTAAATGTAAAAATGCTCACCTCTTAAATCTCTTAATGCTGCTTTCCTGGCCAAACTTTGCCTATGGTTAAGGGTAGCCTAATCCAACAACATTCAATTGAAAATTTTAGTTAAATTTGGAATATCATTAATCACATTTTAGAATACCTTTGTTGCACCAAGAACCAGACATATTAGAAAAATAGCAGCAAGATAGAAATAAAAATCGTAATCATAGTAGTATCCGTACGGAGGACTAACCACAACCACTGGAGGCGATGTGAGATTAAAATTGCCCCACGTTACGTTACTAGCCATTCCGAACAATGGCCTAAAAATTACTGATAATTAAATTAAATTGCACTGCGCCAAAGAACAACACTGACTACACATTCGGAAATTAGATAAGCCCAATCGTGGTAAAATAGTTTGCAAAATCACAGTACCTACCTACAATAACATTGATATCCATTACGAACCAGAAGGTGATAAAGTTTGGCAAATACAAATGTTTGACCGATTATTTTGTAAGCTCGATGTAGGCAGTAACGAGTAGATAAAGGTACTTACACTTGGATATCTGTTGACCAGAGTTGTATTTATGAGTATATATTTTATTCATACTCGTAGTTGGCAAAAATCGCAATCTTGATGACTTTTTACGTAAAAATGGGTATAAAATTGAAGCAGGCAGGCATCAATAGATACAATATTATTGAGCTTGTAAAAACAAAATTTGTAGATAACATTAAAAAATTAACAATTAAAACGAAAGATATTGTCTTTTTGTCGCAAAGAAGAGTGCAGCGCTGGGTCTTAGCTGTCAACCTTTGCAACTACACTTGCGGTCATAAAAACCGCGCCACCTAATGAGTTCTCAAAAAATGCCTAATTACACCAGATCGTAAGGGTTTTCCCCATAGCGGAGATCGGCGTCGTATTCAGTGAAAAAAAATCAGGACGAGTCACATAGTCAAAACAGTGAAGTTTCCTCAAAGCCAGATGGTTTGGGGATGTTTTTCTTTTTACGTTTTGGGCCCTTTGCACTTTGTTAAGGGAACTATGAACGCTCAAAAGTATGGAGAAGTAGTAAGGAAGTTTTTGGTACCAGCAATTGAACAGCATCATTCGTATACTGACAAGTGAATTTTTCAAGATGATTCTGCACCTTGCCACCGCGCCAAATCCGTAAATAAAGTGTTATAAATCAACTTCTAGATGTCTACTTTATAAATAATGAACAGACAAGTAACTAGAGTCTTTCAATAATTTTCAACTCAAGACAACGTTTGATGACCTCGGAATTACCAGACTAGACTGGCCAGCTAATTCGCCCGATTTAAACCCAATCGAACACTTATGCCACAAGTGAAATGAAACGTAAGGTGGCTGAACATAAACCAGAGAGTAAAAAAAAAGCTAAATGAAGTTCTGGAATATGTATGGAATACTGAAATTTCAAGGGATATTACTGAACTTCTAGTAAACGCGATGCCTTTTAGAATAGAAGCGGTTATAACCGCCAAAGGAGGAGCAACTCGGTATTGATAATATATTTGGTAAAAGTGGCATATCTAAACATCTTATATACACATACATAAAAAATGTAACGTTTGATTTTGTTAACCAATGACTGTATTAAAATATTTTAAAAAAATAAGAAAATTAACTGGTTTTTCTTTCTTTGTTAATAACTTTTTTCAAACATTCAATAAACAGATGGAAATTAGATAGAAATACTTATAAACTACTGCGGAGTACTCAAAAAAAAAATTCATTTCATTATAAAAATTATTATCGTAGTTATTAACAATTTTTCAATCATTTTGATATGGTGCGGTTTTTATGACCGCAAGTGTATAATTATAACGGTTTCAAAATAAATAAATTTCAGTGTTTTACTCTGCTTGAGAGGTTGCTTTGGAAATTTGCGGGAACAAAAAGTCATCGTAATTTACTCAGGTTTCTAACAGTCTAACATATTTATGATGAATCAACGAACGGCAAGCGACTTAGTGTTCTCTTTTGAACGTGTTCTCGTGACGGTAAACTTTCTTCCAGAAGACATGCCAAAGTTAATGACAACACTATGATTTGATTTTAAGCAAAAAAAGAGGACAATGCTACGAATTTTTGTACTTCAATTGGTACTCGAAAGAGAGATTATTTTACGTCTCTCGTTCCCAGAAAAAGGATTTTGGGTACCAAATCCCCATATTTCGGTGTTAACCGAGGAGTGACTAGATCTTTTAATTGCGATGATTGTTGCATTGCCTGTACATTAGCGGTTGGTTGGAATCGATAATCCCAAAAAGTTTACGGTCTGCACAGATTCTGTACTCTGAAAGGACACCCTCTAAGAATCAGTTGTAAAATAAATGAAAGCTTGCCACAATGGGCAAAGGACAATGGTTAGGTTAGGTAAGGATTGTAGGTTGATGGGCAATCCAACATCGCTAATACTTGAACATACAAAAGGAACTTTTATCCTCTCAGCGTCCTTAGAGGCCGACATTACTAAAGGCTGACCTATGGGTAATCTGATTAGCGTAAAGGTTTTGTTTAGCCTTTCAATAGAACTTTGTTAGATTTGGTTTTGTTGAACTATGGCCATAATTGTCTATACGCTCCATAAATGAAAAGATTTTTTCTGATATATCTAACTTCGTTCTGTATCCTTTGTTCTTCAAGACATCATATTACAATGCCGATTCCAGCCAACAGAGCATTCGTTTTTCAGGATTTCTCTAATTACAGGGAAATACTTACCGGTGGGTTATACCCACACAAACACATCATTCACATACGCAGGGATTCTAATTCCCCTTGTTTTAGTTCTAGATTTATTTTATTTATTATACTTATAGTCTCTTGCACTGTATCGAATAGGACCTGTAGTAGACGGTTTCTGGAGATCCTTCTGTCGCAACTAACAAAGGCTACAATTCGATGTCGTAGAAAAGCCAACCACAAAGAAAACGATGGGTCACAAATAGAGGGAATGTCTAACGAGGAGACCAAGGACTGGAAAAAAATTAAGGCTCTTCTGCCACTGTGGCAGACCGGGGAATTGCAATAAAGAAACCATAGCTGTGTTTTATTAGCAAGTGACAACGCCGCTCAGCAATCGAACCCCAATAAAACGCTTTACTCGCTCGAACACTCACTTTTAATCTATATTTCAAAGTTGGTACCCGTGCCAGTCTAAAAAAATCACTTGTTGACATTTGAATATGCTTACGGGTATATTCGAAAGGTATGTCGAAATCAGGAATCTCAAAGTTGCTGCCAGCTTTTTTTCTGGTGTAATTACGAATCTCATAATGGTGTTTTTCTTCTGCAGATCGCCTTTTATTAGCAAAAGGAACTACCGAAAGGTTTCCTTATTTATCCTTAAAGAACTGAAGAAAGATTTCTCGTCACCAATTTGCAGCTCTCTTGTAATAAAGGAAAATTAAAATTCAGCAATTCAACTACCATTTCTACGTCTTGGCACGGGTACCAACTTTGAAATATAGATTGAAAGTGAGTGTTCGAGTGAGTAAAGCGTTTTATTGGGGTTTGGTTGCTGAGCTGAGTAGTCACTTACTAATAAAACACAACTATAGATAACTTAAACCTTATTTCGAAGAAGACCTGAACGGTAAAAATCAAGGCAAACAAATATAAAATGGTTATTGCACTTGGAGAAGACTTTCTTAAATGATTTTTGCGAAATCAGAAGAAGTCAAAATAAGAAATAAATTAGTCAAACTCAGGAAATCTAGTGGTACCTATGAGTACACCTAGCCACAAGTAGAGACAGTCAGTCTAATATCAAAGCCCATTTACCTATCACTGCAAATGAGCTGATATTTGATACTGCAGCAGCTGGTATATGTCATTGGTTATGGTGACAGAAAATACCCTTTAACACGATGTTACTGTAATTCATCTGACAACTGTGCCGTTTATACAGCTATTCTGCTAAAGGGTGTAAACCAGCGAATGCCTTAAGACTCTCTAAATGGAGTGTTCATTGCTAGCTTGCAGTTCCCATATATGAGATCCTGGCGAGGAAAAAGAGCAGTATTTAACCAAAAATCCCTGAAAAGAACTTATCACTCAATACTTACAAGCTCGATCTCATTCTTCTGTAGGGCCTAGAGAAAACTGTCAAGCTCTATCTGTGTATGCACATATGTACATGCATGCGCAAAACTACTCTTCGAATGCATTCTATGTCAAACATGCAATATGCTTGTGAAATCTTTGCGAGAATCCATTGAGTTCGTACAATCTTGTATAGCTCTCTTATTTAGCTGTCTACTAAGTTCGATGCAGCGTAAGAGCCTGTTAAAGTGCGTCAAGATCGACGCACATTTGAAAACACGGCACGAGTACGATAACTTTGGCGCCAAGAATTGATAACGGTATTTTGTAGAGGAGTTAAAAACTAGCATTTTTTACTATAGGAAGTGGGGGTCCATCTCGTCCCGTTTAGGAGTTATGTGCAATTTAAAAACAAATGACTTAAGATGGGAAAAAATTATTAAAAAACAACGGTAATACTTACAATAAAGTACTATACAGAATATGAAAGCCCGAAACTTGTTCTTTAATATAAAATTTACATCAAATTATTCGTGTGAATAGTACGAGGGCGGGTCAATAAGTCCGTGAAACTTTTTGAATTTCTGAACTCTTTACTGAAACAGCAACACTCCTCCTGTCAACAGGCATCTGTCAGTTGACTCCTGTCAACATTTAAACTTGCTGCGTCAGTTAGTTTGTGTTTGACAGCTATTTTTATCAGACTATTCACTAATTTGAGGAGAAAATTTGAGGAGAAAAATGACAATGCAAGGGTGCACACATGTGCAGTTGCCATGGCAAAAATCCATGAATTGGGCTATGAATTGCTCCCTCATCCACCCTATTCTCCAGATTTAGCTCCGAGCGACTACTTCTTGTTCCCAAACCTGAAGAAATGGCTTGGTGGAAAAAGATTTGACTCCAATGATGAAGTCATCTCGCAAACAAAGGCCTATTTTGAGGACCTCGACAAATCATTTTGTTTGGAAGGGATAAAAAAATTGGAGAAGCGTTGGACAAAGTGTATAGAGCTCAAGGGAGACTACGTTGAAAAATAAAATTAATTTTTTATCAAAAAATCTGTGTTTTATTCCAAAAGTCACGGACTTATTGACCCGCCCTCGTATTTGAATAATTCACATTCAAACTCAAATTCTAGGTAAAAAATAAAATTTTTTTTTTAACAATATTACAATTTTTAACAATTGTGAAACAATGTGCCAAATTGGTATTTTTAAATTTTAAATTTTTGTATTCAATGCGCGTATTAATTCTGAATCGAACACAAAAAACCGCATAGCTTTATGTCCTCTAGTTTTTGATTAAATTGAAATTGAAATTACTACTTTAGTTTTGTTTTTTGGCATTTTTGTAGGTAGTCTTCCTTTGGAGAAGTTAATGAGTATTATTTAAACATCTCTTAATTAAGAGTACACGGGTGACCCGCTTCGCGGGATTAAGGGATTTCAACTCTCTTTCCGCAGGCGGTAGGTCCCGCTCACGCAACTTCGTTGCTCCGCTCGGGGTATGTGATTTTCGTCAGGCTTCGCCTATGTCATCAATACTCTTCATCCACAGTACTCATCATAAAATTACAAAGTTCCCATTAATAACAAAGTTTCACTAATTCGCATTATAGAAAATTCACATGTTGCAATGTTGCAGTAAATTATTTACTTTGCAAAATATCTATGTTTGTACGTATGTAATATGTAATGCACTTGATAATGATGCAAAAATATAACCGAACAAACGTTTGGCTTTTATACCGTTATTTCTTTTTGTGATAATGAGTGTAGTTATTGATATTCACATAGATCACTCTGTGTTCAACCGTAGTGCGTATCAAGTGATATTTTTTGTGAATAAGCAATGACGGCTAAGCATCCTCTAATCCATCCTAAACTAAATAACTTCTCAGTGTTTTGTTCGTTCGGAAATTTGGTGTCGACCAACGAAAGAAGCATTGAATTTTAGAAGAATCTGGTTTAATTCCCACTAAAACATCCATTCCCCCACTGTGTTGCAACTTACCTATGAAGGTAGAAACGTGTAGAAATGTAAAGTTCGGTTGGATGTGGCGATGCTCAAAGAAAAGCTCTAAAAAACAGGTGACAAAAATTGGAGAAATACAATCAATCCATCTATCGGTACATTTTTCCATGGACCTCAATGTCGGCTAGAGATTCGCGAGGTGCTTGCAATAATTATCGCTTTTGTTATCAAAATGCCTGTGAACATGGTTTTTCAGGTAAATTAATTAAACCTTAAGCTACAACCTAAGGATTTTTTAAAAAATATTATTACATGTATGTTATTATTTTAAAATTAGCATATAATCGCTTGGCGCCATCACGACAATAAAAGTGAGCTTAGTAAATCTACTATAATAGATTACTATAACTATTGTCGTGAAATAGCCGAAATAATAGCATCTCACGTCGATGTTAACATTGGCGGCGAAGGAAAAACTGTACAAATCGACGAGACCTTTCTTACAAAAAGGAAATACCATAGAGGCCGTGTAACCGAACAAATGAAAATCGTAGTGTTGGGGTTATTTTGTAAAGAAGATAAGGTCGGACGCTTCTTTAAAGTGAACTCCAAAAGTAAAGAAGACTTGTGGCCTTATATACACAAATACGTTAACCCCAACAGCAGTCGTATTTGTACCGACAGCGCACGCCAATACATAAGTATTGAGAAAATGTTCCCTACTTCTACGACTCATGAAATTAAAAACCACAGCAAAGGCGAATATGTAGACAAGGCCGATGCAACCAATACTATAAATGATCTTGAGAATCAGAACAAGCTTCTGAAAAAATCAATTTTATTCCGCAATACAACGCAGCACCTTCACCAATACGAGTATATGGTACTTTTCTTTTACCGGAAATACTGCCTTGAAAAAAATTATAAGGATGAAATGGGCTCCCAAATACGGAATTTTTAATTGATGTAAAAAAAGTGTACCCAGGTTTTGTCAAAGGTAAAGAAAGTGTGGGTTTGCAACTGAAGGACTTCGACCCTCCGACCGTTAACAATGAGCACTTAGAAGGTATTTTACCACCAAAACAACCTCGGTTCTTCACCATCATCGACGATTCTTACATACCTTTGACGAAACTTACATACCTTTTTAATATGTACTCGTACATTGAACATTTAATTGACTACTCTTAACTAACACCTAACTTACTCACAAACTGACTGACTGACTAATTGACTACTCTTAACTAACACCTAACTTACTCACAAACTGACTGACTGGGACGCGGAATGCAATGCAAATCTACTTCCTCGTGGTGCATTCTGGGTCACGCTAAATGATTTCCTGTACTTTACTTACAAAGATGACCCTATCATCAATATTAATGCTCAAAGTGAGAACACCATAAATACCAAAAAAAAAAAAACGTCTTATAAAAAATAGTTTTAGTAATGTTCAATTTTCTCAAAAACTAGAAGATATAAAGCCATGCGGTTTTTTGTATTCGATTCGGAATTGATATGCGCATTAATACAAAAAACCAATTGGGCACATATCTCACAATTTTGAATAATATTGATTTAAAAAAAAAAAAATTTTCATTTTTTACCAAAAATTTCAGTTTGCATGCGAATTATTCAAAAACTATTCACACGAATAATTTAATGTAAATTTTATATTAAAGAGCTTTCAAACCCTGTATAGTACTTTATTGTAAGTGTTGCCATAACTCCTAAATGGGGCGAGATAGACCCCCCCGAGATAGACAGTTCAGGGTTATTAGAAATGGCGTCCTGGACGAAAGAAAAATAAGTTTTGACAGCTACATTTCGAAATTCGTACAAATTCAAAAATTCGGGAGACTGGATCAATTAGTGATCTTAGACACCCTGGCCGTCCTCCAAGACCTCGTTCAACACAAAACATCAAAGCAGTTCGTGAGAGTGTTACTAAGAGTACAGGAATATCAATTCGGCACCGTGGTCAAGAATTGGACATATCGAGAAGTTCTCTCCATCGAAAGATTTACATCTTCATGCATAAGAATTGAAATTGACTCAAACAAAATCATCTTCAACGATGGGACTCAGTTTCATCTTTCTGGCTTTGTTAATCTTTAAAATTGTTGAATTTAGGATTTAGAAAACCCGCGCTTGATGGTTGAGAAACAAATGCATCCACATCGTCGGACAATTTGAACAAGTACTGAATTGGCTGCCCAGATCGTGCGATTTAATCCCGTCGGACTTTTTTCTTTGTATTTTTTTGAAGTCTAAACCCAAGACCACGCACGCCTTGACGGAGCAAATTGAGCGCTGTATCAACGAAATTCAGCCTCATTAATGAAAGACTATCATGGAAAATTTCGACAAGTCTACGTATGGTATGAGCCAGCAAAGCCGAGGAGGCTATTAACCCAATATGCAATTCTATACATAGCCCTATACTGTATACTTTAAGACTAAAAAAAAATTTTAATTTTAATTGTGTTTTCTACCAAGTGTTGCCCTTCAGTACTTGGATCAGTTAGCCGGACTTTTATTTGATTGGAAATAGCAAACGGACGGGTCATTCTTTTTTCCGAACATACCACCTTGATCAAAAAGAATAACCACCGTTTGGCACTCCCATTGTTTTCCCATTGGTTCTGTTTTTTTTTTTAAGTTGGTAAATCTGTTGTTGATGTTGATGACATTTGCAAAAGTTACGTAGCCAAGAGTACATCTATCCCTGTGTGTGTTGGCGATTTTTTACAATTTTAGAAATGGATTTAAATTTGCAACAACGAACTTGTAATAAATTTAATGGTGCGCGAACGTTGGAAATGTTGGAAAATTGTTTCGGCAACTATTCTCTAAAGAAAACGGTCGTTTACCAGTGGTACGAGAGATTCAAAAGTGGTCGTGAGTCAATCGAAGATGATGAACGCAGTGGCAGACCATTGACATCGAAAATCGACGGAAACATTTAGTAAAAGAAGTGTTGGTCAATAACCGCAAATTAACCATCAGAGAGATGGATCCGTCCAAGACATTTTGGTTAATGATTTGGGTTTCCCTCGTGTAGCAGCAAAGTTGGTGTCAAAAGGCCTCATGCAAAAAAGAGACCGTGTTGACGTCGCAAAAGAGATGATTTGTGAGGTTGAATCCGATCCCACATTCATCCATCAAAAGGATCATTACTGGAGACGAGACGTGGGCTTATGAGTACGACATGCAATCCGACACACATCAGCCAAGTGAATGGCGTTCACCAAATGAGCCGAGACCAAAAAAGCCATGTTGTTTTCAGTCAAAAAAGAAGGCAATGCTCACGGTTTTCATGGATTACAACGGTGTAGTGCATCATGAGTTTTTGCCAGGAGGGCAGGCAGTAAACAAAGACTATTATTTGGGCGTTATGAAACGTTTGCGTGAAGCAATTCGCCGAAAGAGACCAGAATTGTGGGCAGAAAACTCGTGGATTTTGCACCATGATAACGCACCGTTGCATCATTATTCGTAATTTTTTAACGAAAAATGAAACAAATACCATCCAACAGACACCGAATTCACCTGATTTGGCTCCCTGTGACTTTCTGTTCAATCGAGTTAAAAAGGCACTACGGGGAACGCGTTTCAGCAGCCGAGAGGAAGTAATGGAAAAATCGGAGGAAGCACTGATGGACATACTGAAAACCGAATATAAAAAATGTTTCGAGGATTGGATCAAGCGCTGTCATAAGTGTGTTGCAGTCGATGGGGATTACTTTGAAGGGGACAATATAGATTTAGATGAATAAACTTGTATTTTTAATTTTCTGAATAAATTCCTTTTTTATAAAGGTGGTATACTTGCAATAGCTTTTGAGATTTTCGGATAGCGATACATCAACGCCTTCATTGGATATGTGGCTAGTTAAATCCCTTTTCCATTGGTGTAATTGCACAACGAAGATAAGTATCTGGGTGATATCCTGGTTAGCAAGCTTCCTCCGACTAAACATATCACATCAATACATACTGTTGACCTTTGGCATGAAACTTATCACGCGCTTTTTGAATCTAAATGGGATTAGACCCATTTGATTCTATGCATCAGTCGTTTAGTAACGTTTATATGTTACTGCTGGTTTCATCACACTCCAAACACCAATGCGCACCAATTGAACATATTTAGAGAAACGACCAATCTCTATTACCTTGATATTTATATTATGGGCGGAACACTGGAGTTGTAGTAATCTTGTGCGCCGATGTTCGTTGACTCTGGTCTCATGAACATATGAATTTTTCCTTTAGCAAAGACTTAAACAAATCTAAAATGGGCTTGTCGTGAATTTGAGCCAATGAAGTCGAATCTTCGGAGATAGCTCCATAACCATTGAAGAATTAGGCTCTTGTTTCTTCATAGAGGTTACCAAGTTTTCAAAATGCGGTCTCCATTACGCAAACAAGTGCCTGACTTTCAAACATATGTATAGTACAAACGTAGTCCCAATGGTAATGAACTGTACTCTATATATGTATATAAGTCTGCATGTACAGCCAATCTGCGCTTAAGATTTTAGACAGGCCATTGATCACTTTTAAAATAGTATGAGAATGCAAAGCTTATTCTTGTCTGATACGAGATCCATAATGAATAGACAACTTGTTTCAATTACTGACAGTTGGGTTTCTAATGAGCACAACTACCTACATACGAGTACATATATGTGAAATGGTTGCGGTCAGACCAAAACGATGATATTTTTCTCAAAAGTAAATGTGGACCACAGACTGTTTACTAGCATCTTACCAATCACTAAACCTTAGACATACTCGTATTATATGTGATATCGCTATCTAAGACGCTTGCTGTGAGAAAGTTCTTTAAGTAAGCGATCCGTTTCGAGGTCTGTTCCTGGCATTTCCAAACTTAGTCCGGCAATTGAACCAACCCTCCTTTAATAAATTGAGCTAAATGCTCAGAATGCCTCCACATTAGCACAATGTATTGATTTCACGAATACGAATAATTGTTTAGAAATAACGGGCTCTTTAAAAACCTATTTGAATATGTTGCATCCGCTAATAACATTTACTAGTAGATTTGGCAACACTGTCATCACCCATCAAGTGCTGGCATCTGGATATCAAGCCTGCCACTTGTCACCCAGAGTCGTCGAACGTAGTTAACCTTCTTGTTAACACTTGTTTTCCTGTTATGGTTTTTTGTAGTAAGATCTCTCGGGAAATCTAATAAATAATTGTACTATCAACCAGGGTTTTTATTTCAAGATTCCTACCAAAGAGATCGCAACAGTGGCGACGAGGATTACTCAAATAAGTAAGGATGAGTACCGGACAGCATGACGACGTACCTCACGGGTCAACGGTGCCACCAGATTTCATCTCCTTTTTTCAAGCACTTATGCATAATCAAATTAACCAAAAATGCGCTAGAATCCCATAAGGAAAAGTCATCTGTGGAATATACTATCGAAGTGCTGTGTAAAAATATACAGGAGTTCCAGTATGATGAAGAAAATGGCGTCACATTTGCTGAGTGGTTTTCACGTTACGCTTCACTATTCGAAGAAAATGCTGCTTCATTAGACGAGAAAGTTCGCCTCCTCCAAAGGAAGATGGGAGCTACAGAGTATACTCGGTATACCAATTTTATTTTGCCTTCTAAACCTGCGAGCCTCGATTTTAGAACTACAATTGATAAGTTAAGCAATATTTTTGGTAAGTTTCAATTAAGATTTAGCGTGCCTGAAGCGCAGGCAATTAAAAGTAACCTCGAAGATTTCACAACGTACGCAAGCAATGTCAATAAAATGTACGAACAGTTCGAGCTCAATAAACTTACCAAGGAGCAGTTCAAGAGTCTGATTTTCGTAAAAGGGTTGCAATCGGGTAATGACTCGGATGTGCGGTCTAGATTCCTTTCGTTGCTCGAAACAGGAGACGAATTGAAAATCACATTAGAAAACCTACTTTTAGAGTGTCAACGCATTTCAAAGCTAAAGCAAGATACTCAACTTTTGGAACCATCGCTATCAAAGGTACACGCCATTCCATTTGGAAGCAAACAGCAACATAAAAAATCAAAGCATAATGCAGGAAGTACGACCAATTTGACCGAACAAAGCGCCTCAAGGAAATCAGTACCGAGATCTCCATGCTGGGGATGTGGCGAGATGGATTTTTCCGCAAAATGTCCATTCAAAGATCACACTTGCTCATCATGCCAGCAACGTGGCCACAAAGAGGGTTGCGCTTGTTTTTCAAAGAGAGAAACCAATAAAATTTCAACTTCTTCGTGTTCATCTCGAAGTAAAAAAAGTTTCAGCGAAAACAGCGATTTAAAACAAATTCAATAGTAGCACACTCAATTCAAGCCAATCAGTCGGAACATAACATATGTTTAGAGGTCCAGGCGGAACTATGTAAACCGAAGGCGGAGTACATCGAATGTATTAAAAAGGACTTTGCTGATATATTTACTGTTGCTCTAGGCCATTGAACCAAATTCAAGGCGAAAATGTATCTTAAAACCAATACTACACCAATTTTTCGAAGAAACCGTCCCGTGCCCTATGCAACCATGGCAATAATAGATGAAGAACCTCAACGCTTACAGCATTGCGGCATAGTAACACCTGTGGGTTTTTCTGATTGGGCAGTACCAATAGTAGCCGTCCGCAAAGCTAATGGAGGAATCAGAGTATGTTCCGATTATTCAACGGGATTATACGATGCTCTTCAACCACATCAGTATCCTCTCCCAATGCCTGATGATATTTTCGTTAAGTACACAGGAGCCAAAGTATTTACACATCTAGATCTGTCCGATGCATATCTTCAGGTTGAAGTCGAAGATGAATGCAAAAACTGGCTGACAATCAACACACATCGTGGCAGGAGATTCAATGGAGCAACACGTAAAAAGACTCCGTGCAGTACTTTTGCGAATGCGTGAGTACGGTTTTCACATTAAGCTGGAAAAATGCTCATTTTTCACATCAAGCTTACGATATTTAGGTCATGTCATCTCCTCAAATGGACATCAACCAGATCCAGAAAAGACAAGAGACATCTTATCCTTACCGGAGCCTCAGAACATCTCTCAGCTAAGATCTTTTCTGGGAGCAATCAATTATTATGGTCATTTTATCCCCAACATTAGTAAGCAAAGCGGAAAGACACCAAATGGAAGTGGACATCAAGTTTTCAACAAGTTCAAGAAAATTTTGCTACGAGTATCAGACTTGGGATTAATTCACTACAACCCAAAATTACCGATCATTGTTGCAGCTGACGCTTCCAGTATTGGCATTGGTGCTTGTATATCTCATCGACTGGAAGATGATAGTATCAAACCAATTCAGCATGCTTCGCGGACACTCACTAAAGCTGAAAAAAATTACAGCCAATTGGAAAAAGAAGGACTGACGTTTATTTGCACAATAAAAAAATTCCATAGAATGCTGTCCGGACGTCACTTTACACTTCTGAAACTGACCACAAGCCACTGCTGGCTATTTTTGGTTCGAAGAAGGGTGTTCCAGTTTACACTGCAAACGGGTTGCAACACTGGGCGTTACTTTTGCTAAGGTATGATTTTTCAATTAAATATATATCAACAGCAAAGTTCGGCAATGCAGACATGTTATCTCGATTAATAGGGTTCCATTCAAAAGCCACAGATGAAGACTACGTAATTGCGAATACCACAGTGGACACCAACCACGTCGCAGATCCCGATTTGATGCATTCATTTAAACATTTACCAGTTACATTTAAGATGACTCGTGCTGCAACGTTATAATCACCGATTTTCCAAAAAGTAAGCGATTGTATAAAAACGTCATGGCCTGGCAAAAAGGATTTGTCCCCCATCATTATTCCATTCTATAATAGACGTGAAGCATTTTCATTGGTCAACGATTGTGTCATGTTTGGAGACAGGCTATTCCAGAATGTTTTCGATCCAGAATTCTCCATCAGCGTCGTCGAGTACATCCAGGCATCGAAAAAATGAAGGCAATCGCTAGAGGTTATGTTTACTGGCCCGGAATTGACATGCACATAAAACAGTTTGTAAACCAATGTTCAGCTTGTCAATCAGCATCCAAATTGCCAGTCAAAACTTCCTTGCAATTATGGCCTTTACCATCTGCACCATGTGAGCGGCTTCATATAGACTACGCTGGACCAATCCAAAATACCTACTACCTGAATAGTACAAATCTCCACTATAACATCAGCTGCAACCATAAACATATTAAGATAAATTTTTTCACGGCAAGGTTATCCGCAGACAATAGTATCGGATAATGGTACTCAATTTTGTAGCCACCAATTCAAGGAACATCAACAAGGTCGATTGACTCAGGAGAGCGTTTCAATAGCGAACCTAAGGATGTTAATCGTAACAGACTACGCGTGACACCACCAGTTCGAAGGTCAGATAGGAAACGCCGATCTCCTAAGAGGTTCAGCCAGCCGACTACTCCATCTAAGAGGGGAGGTGTTGCATCTGCCAATAACATTTAGATTTAGCAACACTGTCATCACCCATCAAGTGCTGACGTCTGCGATATCAAGCCTGCTACTTGTCACCCAGAGTCGTCATACATAGTTAACCTTCTTGTTAAGACTTGTTTTCCTGTTATAGTTTTTTGCAGTAAGATCACTCGGGAAATCTAATAAACAATTGTACTATCGACCGGGGTTTTTATTTCAAGATTCCTACCAAAGAGATCGCAACAGAATACATATAACATATAACTTAAATTTTGACGAACGAGTCAAACTATTCATAAAATTAGTTCACATTAGTTTTATTTGTTCTTGAAAACACTCACCATCTCTGACCACTACAGGAGTATTTTTCTGTCTTCTTGCAACTGAAGCACTTTTCCATGCTATTACTATTACCTAAACAAAGCGTGTTTTTTTTTCTTTCTTATAGGTATATTGATTTTGTTTAAATTCTTTTCATTACTTACTTTAACCATCAGCCAAAGGAAGGGGAAAAGGATCACAACCAGCAACCAAATACCAACTGCATCCATTCTTTTATTTTTTCTTATTAAGTAACTTGAGGAGATGTTTTTTAAATAAACCCAACACAATAATTAACCGCATTTAAACATTTTTAATTTATCAAAAACTACTGCGTTGGCAGTGGCAGCAATGCTTTCTTTTTTAAATATGCGTCCGAAATGATTTGTTGATTTTTTAAGTCCAAGTTATTGTTTAATTGATAAGATTACAAATAAACACTCGTGTACGAAAGGAATATTCATAGTATTGTATGTTACACCAATGAATGGACAATAATTTATCCAAAGTCTTAAAAATGATAGATTGTTCGATTTCATTTTTGAAACGATCTACCTAAATACCTACCTATGTATATATATACATATGTGCGGCCAATTTAGTCATTCTAAAAATGAAATGAAATGAAACGTTTGTTGGAAATTAAATGTAGATCCACCACTGTCATCAGACCTCGGTTTTTTGAGGTTCTTATCTGGTCACAGGTACACCTAGAGGCAGCTTAATTTTTTATTAAAATATTCATTCTTGCCATTTATGTACGAGTAAGTATATCGTAGTATTGCAAACTTTCAACTCGCGTTTTGATGATACGAGTATTGTTGTCATTTTGACCCAAACTTCAGGATAATAACATATTTAGCGGCAGCGGATTCTTGAACTTGAATTAACAAGATAAAATAAATATCATAAATAAAACGTTACTAGAACGCTCATAGTACTCGTACATACATATGTATGTACAATATATCGGTGAGAGTTAAGATATGATTATCACAAGCAGATACCAAGTGAATCGAATTCTGTAATCTTTCTTTCAAGATTTCATCATCTTGAATATTGCGAATCGCGGAAGCAATTGATAGGACTTATCTAAAGCGTTTTTGTAAAACCTTTCGAGCTTCAAATATGTTTATTTTGGCATTGCAACATGCAATAGCTGTCGTATATTTAGAAAGAATGTAAAATATTGCGGCAGAGGAATAGGTAGTATGTTAGTGCTCTGAAATATAAACTCTCCATAACGTTCAATTTTAAACTTGAGATATCCAACTATTAAACAAATTCCTAGTGCAAGATATTACCGTTGAATTTCGATTATTTTAACCTTTCGTCTCGGGATCTTAGTCAACTTCTTTAGAAATCAATTTTAGTCGTTGCTATAAAGTGTCTTACTATTTTCAGTTTTGCTAGGTAGCCCTCGCTAGTATTTGAAAAGCCTTATCTGTTGCGTACGGACAGTGATTTTGCGTGCTGTTTTGGGTTGATATTTGAAGCTTTTTGGACTTTGTATTTGAGAAATCTACGACTAATTAATCAAAACCTAACTACAATTATTTAAAATAATGATTGTAGAGGGTGTTTTTTTTATTTAATTGATTTAAAATTGACAAAATGTGACTTTTTTTTAAAAAGAAATATCGGTTTTTGACACGCTATAATTCTGCGGCCGGGGTAACTACTCGGCCATAAAAAAAAAAACCAAAAAAGGTTATGAAGCATCAACAAGCCTCGGATATGGACGGATCTACTGTTGACAGCCCACGCAAACGATTAGGTCCCTTAATAGACCACGTGCAGCCGAACAACTAGCGGAGGCCCTGGACTGCTGCAAAGCAGACATAACCGCCATCCAAGAAATGCGATGGGATGGGCCGGAAAAAAGAGGATGAACAACTGCGATATCTACTACGGCGATTGCTATCGACGGCACAAGCAGCTCTTTTTTGGATGTGGATTTGTAGTCGGAGGCAGACTAAGACAAGAAGTCCTGGGCTTCCGGCATGTAAGCGAGCGCCTCGTAGCAATACGCATCAAGGCTAAATTCGCCAACATTAGCCTTATATGCGCGCATGCCCCCACAGGGGAGAAAGGTGACGACACCAAGGTTGCCTTCTATAAGCTCCTTAACAAGACCTACGAGCAATGCCCTTTAAAATTGTCCTCGGTGATTTTAATGCAAAGCTAGGAAGAGAGGGTATCTTTGGTGGAACGATCGGAAAATATAGCCTGCACGACACCACCTCCGATAACAGATTCAGGCTAATCGACTTTGCGGCACGCGGTTCCCACATCTCGATATACACAAGGGGACTTGGAGAACTCCTGATCAATCAACAGTCAACCAGATTAATCACATTGTGATCGACGCAATACACTCCTCCAGTATTATGGATGTCCGTACGTTCCGAGGAGCCAACATCGACTCGGACCATGTTGTAGGCAAGATACGGTTCCGGATATCCCAAACTACGCCAAGACAAACTAATGCTGTGAGGAAATTCGACGTCAGACGGCTACAATCGCAAGAGATCGCCAAGTTCTTTTCCGATCGAGTGTCTCTTAATCTCTTAAGAGTACAATACCGTGAGAATCAAGCATCGAAGACCATTGGAAAGACTGCCAAAACGCCACCAGAGGTGCCGCTTCTGATGTGCTGGGTTTCACTCGTCCACCACAACGAAACTCCTGGTTCGATGATGAATGCCGGCAAGCACATGCAGCTAAGCAAGATGCATATAAAGCCGCGCTGCATAGAAGGACCAGAGCTGCTCAAGAACTCTATGAGCGGAAGAGGAGAGACGAACACCGGCTTCTCAGGAGGAAGAAGAAAGAGCATGAGGTGCTACTCCAGGAATGAGGTTTGGAAATTTTACCAAAAGGTAAAAATAACATGCCACGCAAACAAACCCCGAACCGAAGCCTGTAGGGATGAACAAGGGAACATCGTGTTAGAATCGCAGTCGATGCTGAGGATTTGGAAAGACCATTTCTGCATGCTGTATAACGGCGATGACGAACCAAATACCGCTGTCAGGCAGAATCAACCTTTCAACCTGGACGATGATGACCAACAATTCCGTCCACCCGACCTGGACGAAGGAAGATAGCTATATCTAAGATTAAGATTAACAAAGCTGCTGGAGCGGATGGCCTGACTGCCGAGCTCTTCAAAGCGGCAGGCGATGACTTGGTAAGGAGCATACACCAACTCATCTGTAAATTATGGTCGAACGAAAGTATGCCCGATGAATGGAACCTCAGCATTGTTTGTCCGATTCTCAAGAAAGGAGACCCTCTGAACTGCGTCAATTACAGAGCCATCAGTCTCCTTAACATCGCATACAAGATCTTATCTGCTGTATTGTGTGAACGCTTGAAGCCGTTCGTCAACAACCTGATAGGTCCATATCAGTGTGGCTTCAGGGCAGGAAAGTCCACCATCGACCAAATATTCACACTACGGCAGATCTTGGAGAAGACCCATGAGCTTCAGATCGATACACACCACCTATTCATCGACTTTAAGGCCGCGTATGACAGCATCTATAGAGACGAGCTATACAGAGCAATGCCTAGTTTCGGCATCCCTGACAAACTCGTCCGTCGGTGCAGGATGACGATGGAGAATGCACGCTGCTCCATCAAGGTTGGTAAAGACCTCACCGAGATCTTTGATGTCCAGAAGGGATTTAGACAAGGCGATGCTTTGTCATGCGATTTTTTCAACATCGTACTTGAAAGAATAGCGCAAAACTCACAAGCAAACATAAGAGGCACTATCTTTCAAAAGTCCGTCCAACTACTCGCATACGCCGACGAGATTGACATAATCGGGAGAAAGCAGCGTGCTGTCGGTGGCGCTTTCACGAGTATTGAGACGGCAGCGGTGAAAATGGATTTAGCGGTCAATGAGGGCAAGACCAAGTATATGCTGTCAAGCAAAAAGAACAACCAACACCGACGTCTCGGGCAGAACGTCACTCTCGACAGGTATAACTTTGAGGTAGTTAAGGACTTTGTCTACCTAGGCTCCGCTATAAATACGGATAACGACACCAGCGCTGAGATCAAACAAAGAATAACTCTTGCCAACCGCGGTTTCTTTGGGCTAATAAGGCAATTGAGTAATAGAGCCCTCTCTCGGATGACGAAAGTCATCCTTTATAAGACCTTAGTAATCCCGGTCCTGCTCTATGGCTCAGAGGCATGGACATTATCAAAAATGGATGAGGGTGTCCTTGGTTGCTTCGAGAGAAAAATTCTACGGGCGATCTTCGGTCCGGTCTGCATTGACGATGAATGGAAGATGAGATACAACAATGAAATCTACGGACTGTCCAGCGACATCGACCTAACCAAAAGAGTGAAGATAAAAAGACTGAGATGGTTGGCTGGGTCATGTAGAGCGTATGGACACCAATGTCCCGGATCGAAAAGTCTTCGAATCCGCTCCCGAGGGGCAGCGCAGTAGAGGAAGGCCAAGACTCAGGTGGCGCACGCAAGTGGAAGGGGACCTCAGCCAACTTAGCGTGCGAAACTGAAGGCAGCTAGCTAGGGATCGAGCTGGCTGGAACGCTTGTTGACTCAGGCGCAGGTTCACCCCGGTCTGTAGCGCCACTTAAAGTAAGTAAGTATAATTCTGCGACCGTTTGCCAGAAGCAGATATTCGTATGTAAATATGTCCATTTTTTTATAACTTCATTAATTTTCACAAAATTACCAACAATGTTTGTATGAAACGGCTAATTATAGTTGTATGTAAAGGGTATTTTTTTTAGAGGTATATATGTATGAAATAAAACAGTTGAAGCAAATGTATATTAATGTATATGATATTAGCTTTATTTAATAGATAATTTTATGCCATTAGTGTTTAAATATGATATCGGACTTCACGAAGCGCAATCGTGAAGTCCAATTTTCGAAAACTTTATCGAGCAACTGTATATCAGCAATAACAAGGTGAATATTGACATCCAAATCGCCGAACGTGTCTGGTTTATCGGCATAGACTAATGACTTCAGAAACTAATGTAAAGGTGTGAGATCACAGGATCGTGGAGGCCAGTTCACAGGTCCAGTACGCGAAATTATGCACTCAGCAAATGTTTCCTGCAATAATTTAATGATGTCGCGCGCCGTGCGGCATGTTGAGCCATCTTGTTGAAACCAAAGCTCTGTCACTGAGGAACGAATAAGTCAGAAATCATGTTTCTATAGCGCTCTACATTGACGGTAACAATCTGGCCATCATCGTCCTTAAAGAAATATGGGCCGATGATAACCCGAGGCCATAAAGCACACCAAACAGTGAGTTTAAATGGTTGTAAGGACATCTCGACAAAGGCTTCTGGGTTTTCTCCACCCCAAATTCGGCAATTTTGCTTGTTTACATATCCATTTAACCATCGGAGAACAAAAATTGCGTTGAAAATGTTTTCGGCCCATTCACCGAATCTACGGCACGTATAATGATCACGCGGTTTCAACTCCTACACAACCTGGATCTTGTAAGCATTGAAGCCAAGGGCTTTCCGTAAAATCTTCCACAAAGTTCCAATTGCTGCGCACGATGGCGAATCGACTCATTCGGATTTCTGCTCAACTCCACAACCCAAGAACTTCTTCTGTTCGCACTGTTTGTCATCTTTGGCGATGCGTATTATCCACTAGAGTATACTTGGTGCGAAAACGATTCATCGTGTTCCGAATAACTTGCTCAGATGGACGATTATGTTATGTCGACCGTAAAATGGACGTAGCGCACGATATGTTTGGTTTTCAAAATAAGTTTGCACGCATTGTTCTGGCATTATTCATCGTAAAAAGGCAAAACGTACTAACCATAAATCAACTTTCAACTGTCAAATTGACAATCTGTAGAAACAATGTTGCCAGTTTAAAAACCAAACCTCTGGAAAAAATACCCTTTTTATGCAAGTACACAATTATAAGAAAATTAATTTCAAAACTAAATATTTCCAAAATTATGATTTTCTGGATGACATAGAAAGGTAGCATAAAGTGGATACTCGTATATCTATCTGTTTTTGGCAAAGGTCCACAGATTTGATTTTGGAAAAATACCATTAATGGTAGCAAAATTATATGTTTTTTTCTTCTTGGAGGGATGACATAAACAGTTCAGTACAACAGTGTGATTTATACAAAACATGATTGTTTTATAAATATTCTTTGAAAATATAAAATACCGTAAGACAAAAGTGAATGTAACAAAACAGGATGCGTACAAGTGATCCCAGAGAGATGACACCGGCTCGTGAACTATCAAGCAAAGAAGATAAAACGAACATCGGCTTTAGCTAGAGAAGATTGTTTTCTATTGGACAGATCTGGAAGGATTATAGAACGATCTGTAAATTGTTTAACGGTGATTATGCCCGATATAACGCAGTGAGGCAAAATTATTTACTTAAGGTGAACGCCACCTATTACGCCTACTCAATCAAAAAAAGAGGTTTGCATAGATATACATGAATAAGAAAGTAGTTCAAATGGATTTTGAGTAGACTTCTGGTTGGCAGTATAGGGGGTTTTCTGCTAAGCCATCTTCTGCTGCCTTTAATGGCTCCCTCCGGCAGAATCGTTGCTTTCTAGCCCAAGTTGAATGGCTCGTTCTGCCTGACATTGGAGTTTGGGTCATCTCCGTCGCCGGCAGTAGACTGTGGTGGTTTTTGCATATTATCTACATCGGCTGCAATTCTATTGGTAAGACTGCTCGTTCATATTTAGAGGCTTCTATTCTGGTCTCGTTGGTTTGACACTTTCCTTTTGTGTTTCAGTAAACCTTGCAAATGTTGGTCCTGGAACACCAACGCTCCATTTCCACCACTCGGCTCACAGACTCTTTTTCTCAGGTAAAGCCTATGTTCTTCCTTTCTTTTTTACATGAGCCGTTTTCGTTCTTCAAGGCAGCACCTCTTTAAAGGTGAATTGTTAAAGCGTGATCGGGTGAAGCCCACCACATTAGTTGCAGTATTAGTAAAGTTTACTTGGTTTCGATCAGCATTTGATGCAGTTCGAATAGGACTGTTTCAGACGCACTAGTAAGTGTAGATGACTGGATTAGCGGCTTGCATTGATCGTAAAATCATTTTTTTGGGTAGACCATCCCACCGCACTTCTTAAATGTAAAATGTATGTATATAAAAATATCTTTTATATCTCTCCTCCAATGCCCGCCAACGTAAATAGGACCATAAATTAAGGGAGAAATCATGTGTTCAAAGCGAAAGATATTTCCCCCGCTTTTTTGGTAGCGTCCATACTACTGCGCTATAGAGTAGGACTGAAATGGTAATAATCCAACATAGATTCTCCTTATTGTTTCTTGATAAAGCCCTTTCATTTGATTCCCCTAAAAGGCTAAAGAAACGGGTGTAAGTATCGATTGATTTCTAATGAGGTGTCATTATTAGAGTTAAAAGATGAGACAAAGTAGATAAGATCGTTAATTACCTCAAAGTTTTTCAGGGTCATCAGCACTAAATATGTCTTTATATATAGATGACTGCAAATAGATTACTCCACGTATGAGCTCTAATCAGGAGGGCCAAGCCCTTGGTCAAAGCCGGTAACTTGCAAGGGGGATGCGAATGTTGCCGTTGGACTATTAAGAGTTCATTCGCTCTACCTTTTTTCAAAAATGACTGATCGGACATTATAGTGTTGCTATTTTTCCCTGCTCAACACTCGGGCTTAGAAGATTTGCCAGAGAATCTTAGATGAAATCAATTACGATGGCTACCATGAGAAGATAAAATAAGCAGAACCCTTATGTAAGCCAAAGGAATTTTCGCGGAAAAACTTTTCCTGACTAGACTTTCCACACGCCTCATTTTAATCCTCCTTTGACTGCTATATTTGACTTATTTCGTTTAAATTTTTTCATAGCGTAACTGGCGTGACTTTTTTTCTAAACGAAAAACTTAGTGTTCTACGTCATCCAAACAATGAAAATATTGCCCTAATAGTTCGAATTACCAATTTATCTGATAATTTTTGCAAGCAGAAAGTTAGTCAATTTGCATTTCCACTTAAAATGCGCTAGAAATTGAGCACATATTGCCAACTATGCATACCTACTCACAACAAACACGACCATACAGCGGTTCTTCGTTGCAATAAACCTGCTGAATCACCCCAATGTCAGATAAGAAACGTCAAGTGCTTTTGCGTTTAAATTGTTTTGCATTTAAGTTTTTAGTTTTCTGTATAAAATGAGTGAAATTAAGGTAAAAATATACTTCCTTCCATCAGAAAATGAAAAAAATAAAAACCATCAAACACTATTCCATTCAGATTGAATTTGCTGTACAAATGTCAGGGGAGAAGTGTGCAGATAGAGTGCGAAAATCTCTTGAGGGTGTCGGCGATGTTAGCGTAGACTTGAAAGAAGGCCGGGTTATGGTGACGACTAAACATCCATGGTCCGAAATACACGATAAAATAGAGCGCACTGGTAGGAAAGCTGTCCTTTGTGGTTTTGGAGGTAAATCATACATTAAAGCTTTCAATTAATATAATCACATCAACTTATGTACGACAAGGTGAATCTGCGGTAGCGATGGTGAGCAATTTAAGCTCAGGTTCGAAAGTCCAAGGTGTAGTGCGATTCTCGGTGATAAGTAAAGATGAATGCGGCTGTGTGGTTGATGGCGTTATAGATGGACTGACACCAGGACTACATGGAATGCACGTTCATGAGTGTGGTGATATATCGTCTGGCTGTGATACACTTGGTGAGCATTACAATCCGAGGGGCTCCCCACATGGGTCGCCAGATAATCCGCCTGATGCAAGACATGCTGGTGATTTAGGGAACATAAGAGCTGATCAAGAGGGTAGAGCCACATTCCGATTCATTGATCCTTTGATGGAAGTTTGGGATATTATTGGGCGGTCAGTTGTTGTAACAGAGAATCCCGACGACTTGGGCTTGGGAGGTAACAAGCAAAGTCTGATTGATGGTAATAGTGGGCCGAGGTATGCTTTTCAATTATCCAGATGAAAATAGTTTTCAAATTTGAATTTTCATATAGAATTGCTTGCGGCATCATTGCGAGATCGGCGGGCATTCTACAGAATTACAAGAAAATCTGTGCTTGTGATGGCGTGACACTCTGGGACGAACGAAACAAACCTCTTGCTGGTGGAGATCGGAAAACAAATGGAAAGTTGTAATGGCCACTTAATTAAATGTAAATTAAAAATCTTAGTCATAACGACATTAAGTCTTCAAATATAAGGATAAGGGCGTTCTATTTGCATTTTAACTTTCATCTATAATTCATATCCTACGTGATCTCTTCAATTTCGGAGAAAAGATCTTCTCCGTGTTCCATCATTCTAGAGCAATCACTCAGGTCGGAGATCCTGGCTCGGCACAAAACCTTGTATTCACGGCAGAGCTCACTGCAATTAACCGGCGGTGATATAGATGACCGCACATGGACCTATAAATATAAGCAGGTTTATTTCAGAGCACAAAGTATTTACCAACTAAGCAACCTCCAAAAAGTTCTCATCAGTTTCATAGGGCACCAGATCCTTCAAAACAGCGATCATGGTTTTGAATTCTGTTGCGTTTAAGACAAACTTCATATCACCGATATGCTGTTTGTACCAAGAGGCGTAGGTTTCATTCTTGTCTTTTTGAAACCGCAGAACTGCACGAATCGAAAGCAGCAAATGTGCCATAATCTCTCTGGATCCACCCTCTGCTACAGTTTTGATGCGATCTTTTAGCCATTCTGCAAGAAAATGTTTGAATGGGTTGGCGAATGCCAGAAAACAACTTGTTTACTTTTTGTGAACGAATAACATTGCGTTTGTGAGTTCTTGGTGATGAGTCCTAACAGGAGCAAATAGTTTCTCCATCCTTTGAAATGGACATCGGATGATATGTTCAAAAGAACCTTCGCAACATCAAATTCATTTCCCGCAGCAGCCTTTAAAAGGTAAATAAGATAGAAAACGAAAGAAAGAAGACTTCTGAACTAGCTTGCGCTTGTTACCTTCTCGAAGAAATTGTGAACAAGAAGATTTTCGTCCGCATTTTGTGAAAGCCAAATAGAGAAGTTCTCAAACGCCGACTTAACCGATGATTTATGCATTGAGAGTATGATTTTCAAGTGATTAACCACGAGTTTTCCATGTAGTTCTTCTGATAGTTATGAATTAGAGTTTGGGATATTTTAAGTATTTGTAAACTTACGGGGAATCTTCGATTTTAAAGCATCAATGTATTCCAAGTTATTTAGTTTGGGATCTTTTGCTACATCAGCAAACAATCGACGAATGCTTTCACTGATATATTCTGCAATCTTGGAGCCTCCCATCAGGTCTAGAATAGAAGATTGTTGCAAAGTGTGTGCTTGTTTTCTTTGGGAATTTTACCATAGTGTCCACTTATGATGAGATTGGCCATTAAATCGAATTCTGTTTCTAGGAAATCATTCAAAACCAATTGAATATGTTCATCATCAGTTTGGCTGGAAGGGTTAGATATTAGTAGGAAATCTGTACGAAAGAAACACATAAGGGGTTTAACCTGTGTATGTATTCAGTGGCGGTTAGTATACGCAGCTGATTAAGGCATCCTAGAACCTTTACACTGGAAACGTTCCACGGCAATTGGCAGAAGTAATGCGCCATAAATGACTGTAAAAGAGGTGGATAGAGAATTAAAGGTGACACAATGACGATTTTAAACCCTTTCTTCGTAATTTAAAGTATCGAATAGAGAATTTAATTGATCCTTTGATGAATATCCACATACTACTGCACATTCCTTTTCGACGGCCTTGAAAAGATTTGAATTTCAAAAACCGATTCCAAAGATAAAACTTTTAAATATAATACTTCACAGACAACTCGCAAACTGTTTGGAATACGGAGAGTGGCTTTCTCTTTACGATCTATTAAGCTCGAACCTTGG
The DNA here is from genome assembly GCA_949129095.1 of Volucella bombylans. Classification (NCBI taxonomy): domain Eukaryota; kingdom Metazoa; phylum Arthropoda; class Insecta; order Diptera; family Syrphidae; genus Volucella; species Volucella bombylans. Next base: position 160,346,159 of record OX422141.1, on the reverse strand, counting down.
TCAAGTTCCATTTTCTAAGCGGTTTCCTTTTTGTATTGGGCAAAACTTTATTTTGAAAATTATTTTATTATTTTGAAATGCACAGATGGTATAAATTATTCTTGACAGTCGAAATAAGTTCGCGTTCAGGTTATTAAAGACTGAATCAGTCATGGGTTTACATGTTGGAGTTACGAAAAAGGTTAATTCAATATGAACGAGGAATATTCGCAAATTTTGACATTTCATTCGTACCTACGTTTTCAGTCGTAGCGACCTGCGCATACAAATTATCATTCGTTTTGAACAGGGGATACTTGAGGTTAAATTCGCGCGAATGTGTTGGTCGTGCGAATGTAGATTGGATTATGGAATGTGAGTAATTCGAGTAGAAATAAGCTAATCGTTGATAACTTCGTAAAATTTAATTGATTCTTTTTTATTTATTAATCCACAGATAAATTAAGCTCTGCTTTTGGAATAGTAAAATTGATACTTGCTTGCCTTTAAAAGTACTAAAAATGATCTGTTTGCAGTGAGCTCATACGTAATTCGCTGAGTTGTGGATGGACCTTTGGAATGTTGTGGTGAAATTATTGTTAGTTTTCTTTAGCCTTGTTTTTTGCTCTAGTCTCTGATAATTAGTCCAGAATGTTCATACGCATCCAACTTTGTCTTGACATAGACTATAAAAGTAGCGAAAAAGCGGTGGTAGTAAACGACGAATTTTCGCGCATTAGCCTTCACTAGAGTGTTGCGTATGAAGAGAAAGCGGCAAATTTTACTGAAGCCTAAATAAGCGAAACACAAAAACAAACAGAATGAACAGGGGGCGTGCTGTCAGATCGGATAGCATACCCTCTGAACTGTGATTAACAGTCGGAAGCGTTAGATTTAAATGGCACCCAATTTTGTTCAATAAAATGATGGCACGGTTCAAATACCAAACCATTGGAGGGAGAGCGTTCTTCTTCCATTTTGTAAAGGCAAAGGTAACACTAGAAATTGCCCCAACTATCGATCGGTGAATTTAATGTCGTATACTACTAAAATATTAGAAATATATCTAGATAATTGACAACTCAATATTATTGAACTCCATGGCAGTCAATATGCCTTTGTGGCAAGCAGGTCGACATATGACGCGATTTAAATATCGTCAAGTTTTGAAAGATCTGTATATCGTTTTCATTAACTAGAAAAAGTTTTCGACAGAATTATCAGAGATCTGTTCGGACGGCCTTAAGATTTTAAAATGTACTCGAGACGTATATATGGATGATTCACAATATGTGCGATGACTTTACGATGAAAGTAAAATGCACAGCGGGTGTAACTCTAGATCCGAAGTAAAATTTGGAGTACGCGAACGCAGTGTACAAAATCCATTGTTTTTTAATGTCGTGCAAGATTTTATATTAAAACAGCATGTCAACGAGACGTGGGACAACTTTAATAATTGGAGAAAGGGGGCTAGAAGATAAAGGGTTTTGAATCAGTAGTACCAAGATCGAGCATTTGCCTTACTGATTTCCGAAGCAGCAAACTCAAGTTCCGACATATATTTGGAGGGAGTCTTCCTGCCATAGTACGAAAAATATAAATGCTTAGATTCTGTCATTAACCACTAAGGAAATTGCTATGGCGTTCTTGCACATGGAGTTAATGTTGGGTGGCACAAATGACTCGCGGCTGTTTTTGTAACAGAAAAATGCCGCTCGAAGTTAAAAGTTTGTTATATAAGACAGTCGTCCGTCCAGTTTATACATGTTCATCGCAATGTTGGACTATGTACGAAATGACAGAAAATGACAAAATCTAATCTTCAAGTCTCGATATTAAAAAACCGATAGTTGGGGTTCGAAATAGAGGCCAAAAGACAAATAATTGGATCATTCAAGTGCAAAAACATCAGTAAACTCTTGGCCTCACCAACGAAGGGCCCCAACATTGAAAGCCCTGTAGAGTGGTTCTAATGTTCGCAAATTTAACCAACTGCACAAGTGCTGGAATAGCAATGTAGATACGTGGGAGTAATATGTAGGATTAGATGTAAATATATGGGTTACTTATTTCAAGGGTTAATAAAAGAAAAATATGCTATTTTGCCCAGCTTTAGGCTCCAATAACAGCATCGTTCTTAATGTTTTTAAGCCATTGAAGTCGTTTTACTATCCTTTGTCTTGGAGAAGTTTAAAATTTTTATATATATGTACGTAGTTATGGTTGTTTAGATTGAGAAGAAGCTGAGTTGATAAGGGCAAAATATTCAATGAAGAGAAAGTTTGCTTAAGCAATAAATGCAGATAGAAAAAACTGTTTTGAAAGCAAATTAATCGTTACTATCAATTTATTATATTCATCTCATCTTCTTCTTTTCGACATCTAGAAAAGGATACACATTTTCCTGTTTGCCGCGAGTAGGGAGTAGGTACGTAACGATACCTCAACAATATATACATATATCAATCCATTTGTCGTGAGTAGCAGTATTACATAGGATGGTTTTTAGTATCCTAAGTCTGTTATTGGGCCTCTAAATCTCTAAACCCATTTTATATGATTTTTTAACTGAAAAAACCGATTTCCTATGCTGTATAAACATTAAAAGTTTCATGTATGCTTTGGAACACTTATCTGTCAAGGAGTATACAAATACAGTGAATTTTGGTTGTACTGAGAGAACCGGTAAGTGAAATAATTAGTTTTTTTTTAATCATAAAAGCTTGATGGCATAGAACATGGAAAGGCTAAAATGTGTGATAGGGTCAATCGACCCAAACAGACGAATGTGCTTGGTAGTCCGCTTTCTGTGTCTTCAACTATTCCAACGTCTTTTTCTGACTAATGTTTTATTGTAGTTAATAACATGCAACACTTAGCTGTCACTTTGGAAAATGGTCAGAGGGTCTATTTCATAACGGATACCGCCGCAAGACAAGCGTAATCTCCAAGAGAAACAACACTGACAGCTTTCTTCAAACTATGTCAACAAGACTCTTTTGCTAGAACTTTATTGTATAATCAGTTGCCATCATATTATATAATAAAGTGTTTTCCAATAGGGACTTGAAAACTTTGAATTTAATTTGTGAACGCACTCTTTCACTAATCATCAAACTGTTACTGTCAATTTATTCAGTAAACTCAACATTTTCATCATGGTAAAGTACACGAACGAGCAACGTCTGCAAATTATAAAAATTTTCTACCGAAATTCAGAGTCGGTGACTGCAACTTTGAGAGCGTTAACTCCAATTTTCGATCGTAATTCTCGCCCTGGTAGACAGGCAATAACAAGTTTAGTGCAAAAATTTGATTCTACATATTCGTTGTGTGATGTTGCCGTGTCAGTGAGACAACGGGTTGGTCGAAGTGTCGAAAATATCGCTGCCGTTCAGGCGTCCGTAGCAAACGATCCAAATCAGTCAATCCCACGGCGTTCTCAAGAATTGGGCATCGCTCAGACCACATTATGGCGTATTTTGAGTAAGAATCTTGGTTTACACCCATACAAGATCAAGCTGACTCAAGAATTGAAGCCAATGGACCATTTGAAGCGACGTACGTGCACCGATTGGGTTCTGGAATTTCATCGCAAAATCATCTTCAGTGACGAAGCTCATTTTTGGCTCAATGGGTTCGTCAATAAGCAAAATATGCGTTATTGGTCGGGTGAAAATCCACATGTGCTTCATGAATCACCACTTCATCCACAAAAAATAACTGTTTGGTGCGGTTTGCATGCCGGCGGCGTTATTGGGCCATATTTTTTCGTCGACGATAACGATCGTCACGTTATTGTGAATGGTCAGCGTTATCGTGCCATGATCACCGATTATTTTTCGCCCGAATTGGAAGATATGGACTTGGACATGTGGTTTCAACAGGATGATGCCACAAGCCACACAGCACACGCTACAATCGATTTATTGAAGAGTAAGTATGGTGAGCGTGTTATTTCAAGAAATGGGCCAGTCGATTGGCCGCCTTGTTCGTGCGATTTAACGTCGCTTGGGGCTACGTTAAGTCATTGGTTTATGCCAACACGCCGACGACGTTGAACTCGAAATAGCGGCCGTTTCGGCCGAAATGTGTGGCCGAGTCGTTGAAAATTGGGTCTAACGAATCGACCGCTACAAACGTGCCCGCGGTGGCCATATGAACGAAGTCGAGTTCCATTCATAAATATTTTGATTGTACTTCAAGACGATAATAAAGTTTTTGAAATATCTCAAACGGTTTGCGTTTTATTTAAAAAAAAAGTTGTCAAGTCCTTATTATAAATCCCTATATTTAAATAAATTTTTAATTAAAACAACAAATCTATTAATTGTCTTCAGCATTAGTGCCCATTTCCGTTCCATCGTCATCGAAGACAAAACACTTCCAGCATCACTGAGTTTAATATGATTTTAAGCCAAGTGACGCCAGTAAGACAAATATTTCAGGACTGATGCTACGTGCAAGCAATACTGCACCACTCTAGGTCCATCTTTAAACTAGCAGCACCACTTGAAATCAGGTCTCATCTCTTCTGAAATTTTAATCCACATCTTCGCGGAATTATGTCGCGATCTAAGCTAAATTCGAATCACAGATTCGCTGCTACAGTGCACATGCATTGAAAACGAACTTGATGTACTTGCGTGTATGGTTGCTTTATTTGGTACACGCCTATACCATATAATGGAGTGCCTGGGGAGTTTACCCTCGAAATCCAATTACTTTGAGCAAATTATGTTTTTTGGACAACATACTAAAATGTTTACCCATGTTCCTTTATTGCTATTTATTTATTTATCTATTTTGAGTAATTAAAATTTTAAAAATTTTTTATACTTATATTTTAATTTTATTTAAAGATGCCAGCTATTCAAAAAGGGTCGTAGAAGCTAGGAACAGGTAGCAAAACGTGTTGCCTGTGTACAATGACAGGTGTTCATTTGATTTAGTTTGTTCCGACAAGTGTTTCGTTATTGTTGTGTATTTTATGCAATGAATAAAATTATACATAAATTGGTTAAAGTTTTACAAACTCAGTTTGTGTATATCTATGCAATATGTAAATAGAAATATAATAATAGAAAATATATTAAGATGTACGAAAATAATTAAAGAGAAAGTTCTGCACAGTCTCCACCGAAAAAAAACCTCGAAATATATTTCAACAAATTTCGAGAAGTCAAATTTATTGCAATGGCAACAAGTGACAAAATGTTTGCAGACGTTGATAAATATGTACATACATTCCTAAGGCACTGAATGTGCTATCACTGAATGTGCTAATACTGAATGTGAATGCTATCAGAAATAATTTTACGCGATGAAAATAGTAAACCAGAAAATACTCGTATGTCCTATTATAACAACAAATGGAAATCAAGTGGGCATGCCATAATATCTGCAGTACGACCACGATCATTCATATCACCTCTACATGGTGCTTTCATAATGTTTCGCAGAAAATTCGGATCCAGAAAAATTATAAATATACATATGTATGTAACAGTCTAGGTATTTGTGGTTCGTACAAAGAGGCGAAATTATGTATGGACATGAAATTTCAGCGTCTTTGGCGAGTTCAATAAAAATTAAATTCGGTACGTTCGTGCAATTTGTACACGGGGAACTTTCCATAATATGGAAACCATTGATTGAACATTCTTTGGATGTACTTGAAATTAAAAAGTGATAACTGGGCTTATCACCTGCTAGAATTAGATCAATTGTATTTTATGCTTCAATTGCTAAATAGAATACATTTTTAAGTAAATTTACGTCAATTTTGCTTTCACCACACCCCGAAAAGGCGTTTATCAGCAGAAACAGCTCTACTTTAAATTCGCTGATAGGAGTAAATCTCCCTCCCCTTGTTATTCATATTATGGGCTGCACTCTCAAGGTCGTTTAGAGAGATTGGGGATTGGTATAACTCGTGTCGGACCATCGTTTGGCCTCTATCTTATTGATGCAATTATGTCCGTTTCCTGGTTGCTGCGGAAATACGAAATGTTAACTGTGGCTGTACATAGGACTGGTCTAGGGCAGGATCTGAGCCAGGAAAGTATTGTAGTTGGATTTTCACCTATGGTTCTACCTATTTGGTGTCTACGTGGAGGACTACAACCTTAATTTAACTACTTAATAGGTAAACTCGCATCTTTCTCCAAAGCGGAGACATATGCAACATACATATGTAGGGCTGATATGGTGGTACTATAGGCACTTTATCGTTTTTACGAAAGAATGGGAAATTGTATTTAGAGATTTTTAGAGATTTAGATATTGTACAAGGAACACAATGGACTGGTTCTTTGTCAGAGCACTCTATTCCGACAGATAAAAAAGTAAAAGATCGCGTGTCTGGTATTTTAAGACGTAACGTGCAAAAAATATTTCAAATTTTCGTTTCCAATGTTTGGTTTCGCAGTTTAAAACTATAAAAATAGGATAGGCACTGAGAGGTGTGAACTTAGTGATGGCCAGTGTTGTAACTGCATCTGCACATTAATTGTGCTTATGGTATTTTACCTCCAAATAGTAATCATCGATATCCACCCGGATTCGTCTTGCCAAGCTTATAATCGCGAGTGTTGACCAGCAGACAAAAATAGCAGCAATATAAAGCGGACAGTGGATGAATTCCCCTGAAGGAATCAACGCTGAAGTAAACGAACAAAGCCTTATCCTTGGGGATAATAAAATAAGAACAACTAACTTTGGATCTGCACGTGGAATTTGAGGTCCCTTAATACGCCACGTACACCGAACAACTAGCGGAGGCCCTGAACTGCTGCAAATGTTACAGCTGTCCAAGAAATACGATAGTCTGGATAAAAAGAGGAGAAAAACTGCGACATGCGGTGATTGTTATCGACGGAAAAAGCAGTGCCTATTTGAATGCGGATTTGTTGATATATAGCTTCTACGAGCTATTGCATAAGACTTACGAGCAATGTGACATTAAAACATTAAAACTGTAACCGGTGATTTTAATACAAAGCTAGGAAGACAGGGCATATTTGGTAGTACTATCGGAAAGTATAGCCAGCATGACACCACCTCCGATAACGGATTCAGGCTTATCGACTTTGCAGCGTAGCGAAATATTGTTGTAGCTATCACGCGGTTTCGGCATCTTGATATTCTTGAGGGGATCGACGGAGGGCACTCCTCCAGTATTACGGATATTTGAAGGGTCCGAGGGGCCAACATCGACTCAGACCATTTACTTGTAGTAGCCAAGGTACGGTTGCGGATATCCCAAACATCGCAAATGCAAGTTAATACTGTAAGGAAGTTTGACGTCGGACAGCTTCAATCGTAAGAGATCTCCAAATCCTTTTCCGATTGAGTTTTCTTTAATCTCTAAAGAGGTTCTATGCTGCCAGTATCAAGTATTGAAGAGCAGTGGCGACATTGCCAAACAGCCATCATATGATTTGATGACGAATTCCGTCATATAAGAACTAGAGCTGCTCATGAGATCTATGAACAGAAGAGGAGAGAAGAATGCCGGCTTTTCAACAGGAAAAAGAAAGAGCGTGAGAAGCGCGTGGTTGCTGAAATTGAGAGATGATACTCTAGGAATGAGGTTCGGAAACTTTACCAAAAGTTAAAAAAAACATGCTACGGACACAAACCTCGAACCTAAGCCTGTAGAGGCGAATAAGGCAAAATATACAATAGTAGAGTCGCAGTTGATGTGGAGGATGATGGACGATGTCGCGAAACAATTCCGTCCACCGGACTTGGATGAAGTGAAGTTAGCTAAATACTCGTATAAGCCTAAGTCCCACAAAGCTGCTGGAGCGATCGGCTCAACTGCCGAGCTCTTCAAAGCGGCATGCGATGACTTGGTAGGGAGCATACACGAACTCATCTATGAAATATGGTCGGACGAAAGTAAGCTCGATGAATGGGACCTCAGCATAGCTTGTTCGATCCTCAAAAAAATAGGCCATCGGAACTGTCTTCTTAACATCGCCTACAAGATTCTATCTGCCGTATTGTGTGAACTGTGAGAGCCTGAAATTATTCGTCAACAAACTGATTGGTCTATATTAGTGTGGCTGCAAATCGATAAACACAACCTATTCATCGATTTTCAGCCCGCGTATGACAGCATCTATAGAGACGAGCTATACAGAGCAACGTCTTGGTTTGACATCGCTGCCAAAATCGTCCGTTTGTGCAAGATGACGGTGGAGAATGTTCCATCAAGGTCGGTAAAGAACTCACCGAGAGATTTGATGTGAAAAAAGAATTTTGACAAGACGACGCGCGGTTATGCGATTTTTTAACATCATTCTTGAAAGAATAGTGCAAAACTCACACGCTAACACGAGAGGCACAATCTTCCAAAAGCCGTCCAATTACTCACATACGCTAATGATATTGACATAATCGGAAGAAAGCAGCGAGATGTCAGTGGCGCTTTCGCGAGTATTGAGACGAAAGCGGCGAAGATGGGCTTAACAATAATGAGGGAAGTTAAAAAAAGAAACGCGGTATGCGATTCAATGACATAGGAACTTAAGCATGCATGCAAATAAAGAGACCGACTATATAGAAGATAAAAAAAACAACAGACGAAACAAAAGAATTAATTCTACAAAACCGGGATATTTCAAAGAAAAAATCAAAGGGAAACCCAAGAAAAACATGAAAACTTATCAATAATATATTAGGAAAAAATTCGGTTAATCTTGACCATATTTAATCGAAAAATTTTCCGGGCGAATCAAATAAAAAGAACTTGCAAACAAATTCGCAAATCCGCTATCGTTTGAGATAAACACCGTGTAACCAGCAAACTTTCAATAGCTCAACTACAGACTCACAGAACTCGGATTATTTAAAAGAAACTACTACTGAAGAAATACAGAATGTTTTGAACAGGTTTAGTGGCAGGAAATCTGCAGGAATATACGATACAAGGCCAAAAGACTGCAAGAAAAGTGCTAACTCATCAAGAGCTTAGCACAATCATAGTTTCTGAAATGCTGAGAATCTCTGAAGTTAGACCAATATACAAAAATGGTAAAAGTACTAGAAGAAGTTCTAGCCTATTGAATCTAATATACTAACTAGAAAAGAATCAATATGGCTTCTGGAGAAATAGGAGCATCAACCAACTGTTAGCAGACTTCGCTATTCACATAAATAAGATTTTTAATAGGAAATACAATATTATTTTACTAATCATTGATTTGGAAAAAGCATTCGATACCCTTACTTACTTACTTAACGAGCTCCCGACCCGTGGAGAGCCTCTGTCTGAAACACTTCAGCCTTCCAATCCTCTACGATCCCAGGCACGCTGCTTCCAGTTATCCAGACCAAGCGCTGTGGCATCCGCGATAGCTTGGTCTTTGAAACGTATTTTCGGTCTTCCTTGTCATCTCGAACTTGAGGGCTGAGATTTGAAGATTCTCTTAGCTGGAGCATTGTTGTCCATTAGCTCGATGTGGCCGAGTCAATGTAGTCGACGTATTTTGGCTATTTGGACTACATCCACATCTTGGTACAGCTCATAAAGTTCGCGGTTGTATCTTCTCCTCTATTCGCCCTTCTCGCACACAGGACCAAAAATCCGTAGAAGAAATTTTCTTTCGAAGGAGCCCAGAATTAGCTCTCCCTTCCTGCTTATAGTCCAGCACTCGGCGCTATACAGTAGAACTGGCAGGATATATGTTTTGTAAAGCGTACATTTCGTCCTTTGAGTAAGGAGTTTTGAACCCAATTGCTTTGCCAAACCGAATTAGCAGCAGTTTCCTATGGTAATTCTTCGCCGGATCTCCACTAGGGTGTCATTCGTGGAGTTCATGTTGACTCCGAAGTAGATGAACTCCTTAACAACCTCGAAATTGTTGCTATCAATAGTGACGTTTTGTCCTAGGCGGTGGACAGATGATTCTTTGTTTGTTGATAGCATGTACTTGGTCTTGCCCTCGTTTACTTTCAAGCCAACGAATTTCGCCTGTTCTTTAATCGCCGTGAAAGCCTCTATCACGGAACGCTGCGAGCGCCCGATGATATATCGAATATCGTCCGCATATCCCAGGAGCTGGACGGACTTGTTGTGCCTTCCATGTTGACACCTGACCTGCGCACTATCTGCTCTTGGACGAGATTTAAGAAATCACATGATAGCGCATCGCCTTGCCGTAATCCGGTGCATGTTTAAAATAGTTCGGAAGAGCTACTTCCAAACTGCACAGTGCATGTTTTCCAGAGTCACGCGACACAACTGGATCAGTTTTGCTGGGATCTTGAATTCGGCCATCGCCATATAAAGCTCCTGACGATTAATGCTATCATATGCGGCCTTGAAGTCGATGACGATGGTGAGTCTCGACTTGAAATTCGATGGTCTTTTCCAGGATTTGTCTCAGTGTAAAAATTTGGTCTATAGTCGGTCTGCTGGGCCGAAAGCCACACTGGCACGTGCCGATTAGTGTGTTGCAGAACGGTTTGAGACGTTCACACAGTACGTTGGATAGAATCTTATATGCGACATTAACCAGGGATATGCCTCGATAGTTCTTGCAAGACACAGGATCACCTTTTTTGTAGATGGGGCATATGGAGCTGATAGTCCAGTCGTCGTGCATGCTTTCTTCTACCCATACTTGGATGATGATTTGGTGCATGCGCCCTACCAAAGCATTACCACCGTATTTGAAGAGCTCGGCTGGTAAACCATCAGAACCTGCAGCCTTGTTGTTCTTAAGCCAACTTCTTCTATACTGGGTGGTGGAACTGGTTCTTCATTGACTGGACATCGGTTCTCTTCTTGCCCTATCACTCTCTCTACATGATGCCCATTTAGCAGCTGCTGGAAATTCTGCTTAAACACATCTACTATTCCCTGTGCTTCGGTGACTAGGTTTCCTTCGGTGTTTCGAAAAGCTTGTGTTCCGGTTTTGAAGCCAGCAGCCAGTTACTTGGCTTTCTTATAAAACCTCCGGATGTTGTTTCGATCACTAGACTCTTCGATCTCCCTGATGGTTGGCGTCTGTGTTAGGTGAGTACACAGTGGAAAGTTTCGCACTCAGCCGCTCTCTGTAGAGCTCTGAATTTAGCCGCAACAAGAAAGTGGTCAGAGTCAACATTTGCCCCTCGGAATGTGCGCACGTCGAGGATGTTGGATGCGTGCCTCGCATCAATTAGCACATGGTCGATTTGGTTGGCGGTTCGACCACCTGGAGAGAGCCAGGTTGTTGTGTGGATCCTTAATCTTGGTAACCTAGTGCTACTTACCACCGTATTACGAGCTGCTGCAAAATCGATTAGTCGGTAGCCGTCGTCTGTTGTTGTTTCGTGGGCCCCTGCTTTTTATAATATATGTTAATGATCTTCTCTCCATTCTTCAGCAGGGAACGCTTACGCAGATGATACGGCAATCGTTGTCAGCCATAGATGTGCAAAGACAGCTTCCGAGATAATGCACAAGGAGTGCCATCACCGCATAGCGTCACGATCATGGTCTCATCATAAATGGAAAAAGAAAAAAAGCTATGCATATTCGTCCACCTGTATCAACGTATAAATATTTGGGTGTCACAGTAGGTTATAATTTTAAATGGAGCTATCATATAAGAGCCTTAGAGGCAAAACTTCGGCCATCATCTAACCAACTTAACGGGGTGGCCGTGGTGTAGTGGTAGTAGCAAACGCTTCTCACTCGGAGGGTCCAGGTTCGAATCCTGCCCATGGCAAGTCAGTTTTTTCATTGTGTAATTGGAACTCAGACAGAAAAATTCTGCGTGTGAAGGCATAACACTGACACGTAGATTTGGCTGTTGTAGAGTTTCAAGCACAGAAAAGAAAAATACTGTGATATACCTCGAATCACTCTGAGTGAAGAAAAACTCTCCGTCCTATTCGGACTCCCACCCCTGGAGAGCAAACATAGAAACCAAACACACCTGAGTTTCAAACCACTACAAAAACAATTTTCCTTTCTCCTCCTTCTATCTTTTCGCCCGCGCCCATGCAACGGTAAAAGGGTATCTAACCTCTTAAGCGCGCGTAAATTATATAAAAAAAAAAAAAAAAACGTATGCACCCATGCTGTTCTACACCATGTTAGTTTGGTTAGTGGAATCTCAATTCAGACCTGAAATATTAGCTCAACTTCTCATCTTGGTCCACTTCAACTAATACAACCAAGAATCCACAAAACAATACATCAAGTCAGATCAGGGCAGCATTACGACCTACAGCGTATGAATTTTTTAAATATTGCGCAACTTGAAAAGATGGAAATTGTTTCAAAGTTCTGGAACAACAGCAGTTATAAAACACCAATATAACATAATATCAACACAAGAAGAAGATAACAAGCATGTTATAATATTCCACGTATAGTGTCAACAATATTTAATCAACTTACAAACATTCCTAAACATCTTCTTTTAAAAAATGCGAAACAACTTTTTCTGAATTCAAAATAAATGCGTAATTAAATTTCTTTAAGATCTACACAATACATACATATAATCACTACATCTTATAAATAAAATAATAACTTCAATAATCTTCTGCAGATAAGACCCTAAGGCTTCGCATATATGTAATTTCATATCAAAATGTTAAACTTTAAGGATTCTCAATAAAGAATTGAATTGAATTCATTCAGACAACGACCTCAGCGCTTCTTCTTTAGGCTAGCTCTCTATCGAAAAACAAAAGTGACCCTATACCAGACCTAAATAATTCTTAGTCCTGCTCTATGGCGCAGATGCATGGACTTCATCAAAAATGGATGAGGCTGCTCATTTCTGATTTGAGAGGAAAACTCTTGGGGTGATTTTCGGTCCATTTTCACAGTTTGCACGGAGAGTGACGGAGGAGATACAACTGCGACATCGAAGCAGCCAGAAGAGTGAAGGCCCAACGATTGAGGTGGCTGGGTCATGTAGAGTGAATGGACACCAATGTTCCGGTCCGAAAAGTCTTTGGCTTAAGAATATGTAGTGACATTTGTATAAAAAAGTTATTTATAAAAGTTACTTAGTAGCAATGATACGGTTTCTCCAGATTAATTTCCACCACTCAAAAAAGGCTTCGGCCGCACTCATTCTGCGTCTTTCCAAAAACGCAGAAGACATAATTCTAATCCAGGAACCATGGATTGCAGAAGGCGTGGTTCGTGGACTTAGGACACCCACATTATTATAATATACATGTATATTAGTGAAACGTAGCCTTAATGTATTTCTACTTCCCAACCTCAGTGACCCCGACCTAACCGTTGCCAGATTAGAGACTGCCAAAGGCTCTTACTGGCTGGCATCGGCTTACCTTGGCCACGACCAAGTGGGCCCTCTCCCTGGTGATAACCTAGAAAGGGTGGTACTGGAAGCGGGAAGGCAAAAAACTGGCCTCATAATCGGATGCGATGCTAACGCACATCATACGGTATGGGGCAGTACCGACATCAATGATAGAGGTGAGTCACTTTTAGACTATATTTTAAGTACTAACCTCTTAATTTGCAATATTGGCAATGAGCCCACTTTTTTAACAAAAAACCGACAAGAAGTATTAGATATTACTCTTGTCTCCGACAGCATCACCCAGAGGCTAACAAACTGGATGGTATCGTCTGAACACTCCTTTTCAGACCATAGATTCATCCAATTCAGTCTGAGTGATGCTCCCCCCCGCCAACCAGCTTTCCGGAACTACCGGAAAACTGATTGGACAAAATACAGAGGAATACTGTCGGAAACGATATCAAGTCCCCCGCGTGACACCAATGAGCTCGACATGAAAGTCAGGGAATTTACTCTGACTCTCAATAAGGCTATGGCCGCTTCCTGCCCTCTTATTCAACCAAGAGGCAAGAAAAAGCCACATTGGTGGACATCGGCACTGGGACTGCTCAGAAACGCCTGCAGAAAACTTTTCAACGCAGCAAAAAACACAAGAAAAGTGACCGACTGGGACTCATATAAAGAATCCCTCAAATTATACAAAAAAGAACTGAGGAAGGCAAAGCGACAATCCTGGAGGTCGTTCTGCGACAAAATTACAGAAACCTCTGAGGCATCGCGGCTAAGAAAAATCCTCTCCACAAATCCTATGATGCCTAGCTGTTTGAAAAAAACCAATGGCTCTTGGACAACCTCAAATGATGAATCACTCAACCTGCTTCTGGACACCCACTTTCCAGGTAGCTCCCAACTCGCGGCCAGTAGCAGCCCAAACAAGACTACTGACCAAAATTCATGGTCTGATTACGAGAGACAAACTGCTCTGGGCGCTGCATAGCTTCAAACCATACAAGTCTGCTGGTCCGGACGGTATTATACCTGCCGAGCTACAGAGATCCTCAGATATTATTCTACCAGTGTTGGAAAATTATGAGGAGCTGTGTAGCTGTGTTATCCACATTCCACTGTTATGGAGAGAAGTCAATGTAGTATTCATTCCCAAAGCCGGAAAATGCTCTCATGTTGTCCCAAAAGACCTCAGACCTATAAGTCTATCATCATTCCTTCTGAAAACTTTAGAACGACTGATTGATATCCATATTCGAGCTAAAGTTGATCCAAGACTTCTGTCTACGGCTCAACATGCCTACTGTAAAGGAAAGTCGGTGGAAACGGCTTTGCACTCTCTGGCTAGCCACATCGAACGATCCCTACAATATAAGGAGTACACAATGGTTGCTTTCCTAGACATAGAGGGCGCCTTTAACAACGTCAACACATCCGCAATCACGACTGCGCTGTCAACTCTGCAGGTAGACGGCTCACTTGGGGAGCTGATTAATCTAATGCTAACAAGCAGGATAATCAACTCCAAACTGGATGAGACTTCTGCTAAAAGATATGTCAGTAGGGGTACGCCGCAAGGCGGTGTCCTCTCTCCCCTTCTCTGGAACTTAGTAGTTAACGAACTACTGATATACCTGGAAGCGGGTGGTAGCAGAGTGATTGCCTATGCGGATGACGTTGCCATAGCCGTCTCAGGAAAACATCTAAATACCATTAAAGAACTCCTCCAAGTAAATCTTAACAGATTAACCTGCTGGGCAGATCGCTGCGGATTGGGAATAAACCCCCATAAAACTGATCTTGTCCTCTTTTCTAGGAAATATAAAATTCCAATCATAGACCCTCCTTCAATAAACGGTACCAGTTTAGCTTTCTCCGATACAGCAAAATATCTGGGTCTCATTTTTGACAGGAAACTAAACTGGAAGCCTAACATTCAAGAAAGAGTCAATAAAGCTACAATAGCTTTATTCTCTTGCAAGAAAGCCATTGGGAACAAATGGGGCCTTCAACCTCGCATAACCCACTGGCTATACATCTCGGTCATAAGACCGATACTTACTTACGGGGTGGTTGTCTGGTGGACGGCCTTGGAAAATGCAGTCAACCGCATTAAATTAAGCAGAGTCCAAAGAACAGCATGTCTATGCACAAGCGGAGCCTTGCGGTCTACCCCCTCTGCGGCATTAGATATTCTGCTTCACTTGACACCCCTCGACATTTTTAGCAAGCAAGTAGCTGCGACTGCAGCTATTCGCCTTAAAGCGACTAAACAGTGGACAAATAATTCATTTGGCCACGCCAACATTCTTAATACATTAGGAATCCTCACAAAGAACACCGATTACACCATACCTGAACTTTGGTTTGACAAAAACTTCCATGTAAGCTTCCCCTCTAGATCATTCTGGGAGGAAGATGCTTTCATGGAGGACAAGTCAATCCATCTCTACACAGATGGATCTAAAACCGACAGCGGAGTTGGTGGCGGTGTTTTCTCAGATAAGCTAAATCTAAGCCTCTCTTTCCGCCTTCCAAATCAATGTAGCGTGTTCCAGGCGGAAATTTTGGCGATTAAACAAGCTCTGTCCTGGCTGAAGAAAAACGTGATATCTGCAAAGGATATCCGCATATTTTCGGATAGCCAGGCCGCCATCAAGTCCCTGGACTCGGTCTCATTATATTCTAAAACTGCCCTTGAATGCCGATCATCTCTCATGGAGATGGCAGAGCAGTTCAACATTCACCTTTGTTGGGTGCCGGGCTACAGAGACATTCCAGGGAACTGCAGAGCCGATGAACTCGCCAAAATTGGAACCACTCTACCTATCCTACCGGACAAAGGTAGTATAGGTATACCAATTGCTACGTGCAAACTAACACTATAGCTAGATGCTAATAAAAGATCGGACCTTAGGTGGACTGCTGGACAAACATGTCTAACGACCAAACAGATCTGGCCAAGGCTGGATCTGAGTCGATTTAAGTGTCTGATCCTTTTACATAGGAAACATCTCAGCGCCATAATAGGTGTCATTACCGGACACTGCCTCATAGGCAAGCACGCAAGAAGGCTTGGCGCCTTCACTAACGATTTCTGTAGAAGCTGCATGGACGAGGAAGAGGAGGAGACAATCCCCCACCTACTCTGCACATGCCCAGCTCTCTCTCAGAGAAGGAAGCTTCATCTGGGAGCTTTCTTCTACAACGACCTAAACGATCTAGAAAAAATAGACGTTAACAGTCTCCTACGCTTTATTATAAGCTCAAACTGGTTTCAGTAGTAAGAAGATCATAGATCCACGTGGCATCACAATGGGCCAATAGGCCTAAGTGGGTTGGTATTTCCAACAGCCACTCTTACCTAACCTAACCTAACCTACTTAGGAGCATATGTATTTCAGGGTGTGGGTTGAGCAGTAGTTGTATTTATTTCATTCTTAAACATTAAAAGCAGGAGTAAAGATTCTGGAGAAAAACTTAAACATAGAATGGATAAGGGTATAACAATACAATACAATGACAGCCAGTAAGAAAAAATCTAATTTTATCTCAATTCAATCAACATAGGGCAGCAAAATTTTAATTTCTTTCTGATCAAAACTGAGAATCCATATTTTAAATTTTTTAAGAAGACTGGCAAAGATCTAGTGACACGAATATTCAAAGAAATCGTGTTAAACAATTTATAAGATAAAACGCAGTAGAAGTTTTTGAATACTTTAGTTCGGAATGTAGGTAAGACGACAATACTAATTGAATTGCTACGTACTAGTAGATTACGAGGACTTAGTATAAGACTTTGCATATACTCAGCTCTTATAAGGAATATTTGCAATATTTTATAGTAATACAAATGTTTAAGTGGAAGAATTTTCAGTGAACAAAACCATAGAATGACATTAAACGATAAACTCTACCAACTTTTGGAATAGCCCACTTTTGCAGAACTGCCAGTGGCTGAAGCCTGTTCTGGTAAGCACCACAGCAAACGCTAATTCCGCACGATACTTTGGATTCAAATATTCCAAAATATACCATCTTCAAAGATCTCGTGTCTCGGAAATTTCTGAGCCTGTACAAGCTTCTAATTGCAGATCGTAAATGTTGGTTTACATTTAAAATATGTACAGGCCAACTCAAATGCTGGTCAATTGTTTTAAAATTCAGGTCACAGGCCGAGTGATTATTAAAAAATGTGCAAACGCAATTTAAAATTTTGGAACTTGTAAAATTTTTTACGTGAAAGTAGATTTCAAGTTCAGGTAGCTAGCCTATGCATACTAAGGCTGAAGTTCATCAATTTAGTTTTACTACTAACGATTAGCTCATGTTCCGCAAACCAAATTCTTAGAAGTTTAGTGCCGTGATTTATGTCAGCCCTTAGGTTTAGAGCACTATTCGAGCGATAGGCTATGCCTAGGTCATCAGCAAATGCGGTAATTTTTCCAACAAATGGCTGTGGAAAAAGTGAGTTTATATAAATTAGAAACAGTATTGGACCAAGAACTGAACTCTGGGGCACACTTAGACTCACAGTTTTTGGGCTGCTAACAAAATCTTTTACTTTAACTTGTTGGATTCTATTTATCAAATAGGATTCAAACCAATTATGTATAAAGAGACGTATAAATGTAATTTATTTAGGAGAATTTTATGGTTCATTGTGCCAAAGCTTTGGTTATATCCACGAAGAGTTCAGCACAATATTTTTTATCATATACAACTTTGTATATAAAAGTGCAAAACTCCAAGAGGGCATCTTCAGTGGAAAGGCTTTCTCTGAACCCAAACTGAACATAAAGTCTTGCAAGGTATTCCAAAATTCTTCTTTTAATAGTTTTCTCAAAAACTTTGGAAATTGAGGACAGTAATGAAATCGGCCTATAGTTGTTTTTGTAACTTCTACTACCCTACTACTAATATTTACTAAAGTATTACTTGGGCATACTCGTACTTTAGTTTGTTCGGAAAGGTTCCGGTGAAAATGCTAAGATTAAAAATGTATGCAAGAATATCTACTAAATTCAGTGCTATTTTTTTAAGGGTGAGATTGGAAATACCATCATCTCTTATATATATAATTTTGTGAGATCATTAGACTGTTCGTCAATGTCAAAGCCTAGGAACTTTAAGTGAAAATGCCTCTTTATTTAAAAATTACTGCTTAGAAGTGTAAAGCTGTTGCCAGTTGAAGTAAGGTATTGATCGACATAAGCGTTCTATAAGTATACGCAGTCGTTCATAGATCTCGATAGAGAACAGATGTGTTTCGGCTTCTTTTCAAGTGAAATAGTGAAAAAGTAATAAAAGAACAATTAGAAACATTTTGGTCAAGTGCTTCGTGGGCGCAATTGTAGTGGTATCGGCCGGAAAAGTAGGGATCAAACCTTTAAAGCGAGTCCACTCAAAATCAACAACAACAACAATAACAGACATCGTCACAAAGAGGAGAAGGAAGCTGTCCGACTCCGACTCTGGCGAATAAGAGCGCCATTTCAGCATCGTTGGAAATGCTGCATGGCAGAGTGAAGAAGAGGGCTGCGCTGATATCGGCAAACGCAGCAATAAAGCGATGTAGGTAAGAATCGGACAATAACGACTGTCCTCATGTAACTGACGGAGGGGAAAGCCAATAGATGGGAGAGTAGACAACTGCTTCGCATCCCTAGCTGCAACGGAGTCAGATGACGAAGAGGAAGAGGTCGAAGTCTTGTACAGTAGCATCAAACAGCTACAACAAAAAAGTGCTGGCCATAAGAGCTAAGCAAGTGGCAAGGATGGAGATGGAGACCTCAGCAGCAAGAAAACATAAACGTGGAGCTTCCACAAAAACAACAACAGAAACAACCGATGGAAAAACAAAAACTACAGACACCTGTACAAGAACTAGCAAGAACAAGAGCACAAACTCAGCAAAAACATAAACAACAAAAACAGCAACAATAAAAGTCACAACAGCAGCAGCAACATCAAAAGCAACAACGGCAACAGCCACAACAACAACATCAGCAAAAGCAACAGCAGCAGAGACAACAACAACAGCAAGAGCAGAAATCCACAAAACAGAAAGTGCAACCAATCAACACTTTCAAATTGGAGTTAAAGGACTCCATCGAACTGTGTCGGCAAGTGTAGATAGGCACGCGATCCACTGTAACACAGTGGAGCGCTACCACAAAATTAAAAGTCTATTGAAATATTCGACTACGGAGTTGTTCTCCTACACCCCGAAAGGGGAGAAGCTGCAAACAATGCTGGGGTTAGAACCGTCAACTGATCCGGAGGAGTTCCTTGCACTGCTGAAAGAGAAGGGGTGCAAAGAGCTCAAATCCGTGTGGGTCAAGCCATTCGTCACGGCTAGAGCCAAAAGGGAGAAGCAGCAACTACCGTTTTTCCTGGTCCAGCTAAGCCCCGACGGCAACCTGGATGGTCTAAGGATTGATACTCCTTAGACCATCCTAGTCCTAGACTAGCAGGTTGTACACTGGGAAAAATTAAAGAGGAGCGAAAACATTTTAGAATGTGTTCGCTGCCAAAGGTTCGGGCACGCCGCGCGTCGAACGGCGAAATGCAGCCTCGATGAGTGAAGTGCGGAAAGAACCCCAAGTTGGAGGAATGCGCTCTTGGTAAGGACGAAGCGATTGAAAAAAGCCAACTCTCTTGCGCCTTATGTAGAAACACGGGACCGAAAATTATCGGGGTTGTCCAAAATTCCAGTACATCAAAAGAATAAATCTGGCCCGGCAGCAGAAAGTGGAAGTTAAACGTACACCCGTGCATTTACAAACTCCAGCCGTTACTCCCCATGTTACCTACGCCTAAATGGCGGCAGGTAGGGGAAATACGATACAGCAAGCGAAGGTTGCTTCTCAGGTCCCAGCGCCCAAAGCACCGGAACCAGTACCTGACATGCTAGCTATTTTGCTCTCTATCTAGGGGCAGATGGCTCAGCTCCAACGTCATTTAACTGAACAGACCGCGCGGTTGGATCAAGTATACGCGCTGCTGCCTGGCCTAACGCACCTTTTGCCGTAATGGGTACGTACGTGGCGGAGCAAACCCTAAAGGTCCTTGCTGTGAATGTGAATTCACTGATTAGGCTCGAACAACGAGCCGCACTATTTAAGTTGCTTAAAGACCAAGCCCCTCATGTGCTTTTGGTTAGCGAAACTAAGCTTACCAAAAGACACAAAATGAGGCACGGAAGATACAAAATAGTACGGAGAAACGGACGCAACTCCATTCAGGGAAGAGGCGTTGCGATTTTCGTTAGAAAAGGTATACGTTTTAAAAGAGTATACAGTCGTGTAGTACGTAGGTTCCAGGTGCTGGAAGCATGCATCGTGTATATCCCCCTCCGTAGTGGAAAGCGGTTGTACATGGTGTCTGTCTATGCATCTAAGGCTACTCAATCCACCTTATTTATCTCAGAGCTCGAGACACTTTTTTGATTCCTGAGGCTGAAATTGGAAGATAACTATTTTATTATCGGCGGAGATTTCAACACCAAACATAGTAAATGGGGGAAAAACGACCTTCCATGTTTTAAAATCGCTCGAACGACGAACAACGAACAAATACTGGTAGCAGAAGGCATAGATCCAAATGAGGCTGTTGATGATGACAACTTCTTTGTGATCAAGGATCCGCAGGAGCAGGTAGAGGCTATAGGAGCGACTTTCCAGGAAGTGTACAATGCGAATGTTAATTGGCCCGAACCACTATCTGGAAAATCGAGTCCTTATGCACAATTTCTACCTTCGAAATGAAATTGTGTATTGGCGATTCGAGAACTCGGGTTTCACCCAGTTCAGTGACGAGAATATGGCAAATAATGTCATCACCAACGATAGGGTATGTATTACCCCCGTTCATATCGAAGGAAGAGCTCCAAACGATCTTCGAATCACTTAGAAGTAAGAAATCAGTGGGAACCGATGAAATACCGAACATTGTGCTTCGACATCTCCCTCTAGAAGCGGTGAACATTTATACCACCCTGTTTAATAATGCACATTATCCAGTGCATTGGAAAACTGCGGTGGTACATCCGATCCCAAAAAGGGATAAAGATACTCCGATCCGGCGAATCTCGATCAGTCTTCTTCCAAACATCAGTAAGGTGTTCGAAAAGGTGAGCAATAGAGTCCTGACTAATTGGGTTGAGGACAAACATATAGTTCCGGATAATCAATTCGGTTTCAAGGCGGGACATGATATCATTCATGCTGCGTCAAAACTGGTTTCTGATATCCAATGGAACAAAGGTAAAAAACAGTGCACTGATGTCTGCCTGATTGACTTGGAGAAGGCCTTCGATACCGTATGGTTAGAGGGACTCTTTTTTAATTTGGACAGGTTGGGCATTAGTAAACCACTGTTGTATATTCTTCTTGATATGCTCTCCAGTAGACAGTTCATCGTGAAGAATGCGATGTGACTTCTGCTGGAGCTTTTAACATTAAAAACGGTCTGTAACAAGGTGCGGTAAATTCGCCGATCCTATTCACCATTTACACAAGTGATCTGATAGGATCACTACACCATGCCATAGCGTACGCAGACGACTTAATCGCGTACAGATCGGGTCCAAAGATAGAGGTCATTAATATGCTTTTGCAGCGTGACTTCGATAAAATTAAGCAATATTGCGACGTCGGGAAGTTGAAAATCAACTTTCAAAAGTCGGAAACCATTCTGTTTAGGACGCCTTTGTCTGGGGCCTCTAGGGATACCAGAAAGAATTGACGAAAGTTCTCGATCGTGTGAAAACACGAGCAGCCACTTGCTTGTCGAAATGTAGTCAGATAACTTGGGATCTGGCTAGATCAATATCTGTTTTTTAACAAACATATAGATGTTGCTCAGGCCAGAGCCGAAGGTGCTTTTGCCCTTACAAAGAGACGTTTTTATTACAGCCAACTCCTTGCGAGGGTTAAGGTGATCTGCTACATGGCCCTTATCAGGCCTATGCTTGTACCTGGATGTCCCGTGTGGTTCAGCGTGAGAGCAAGTTTATTGGAAAAGATTCGAGTGTTTGAGAGGGCTTGTCTTAGGACTTGTCTTCGTTTATAGAGAACACCAGAACACACATAAAATTCTCACTGGATCTTTCAACTGATTTCATTTTTCATAGTTTTCGTTATTGTCGTAAATGGTCTCGCGTACCCAATCATTTATATTTTCATTCGAAATGGATTCGCTGCCGGAAATATCATTGAAGAGAGTTGATATAGATTCTACGACCGTGTGTTAACTGATAATTTGAGCTCTCTGCAATCCATCCCATGCGTTAGATAGAAGGCAAATTACATTTCGGATATTGAATGCTTTAATTTTTATTTCAAGGTCTGATCTCTCACATCCATCTAAAAACGCCAATACACTTTTTTGTAGTGCAACTTTGTCAAATTTATAACATTCTGGTCCATTGGCTGAAGGATAGCAGTGCAATTTGCAGTAAAACACATGACAACGATCATGCCGTGATCACTTTTTAACCCGCCATCTTTTGGATAGCGACGAGCGTTATCGAAAAGTAATAGCGCCTTCGTTGGAAGTTCTTTCGAACTTAGAAAGAGTCTTACCTAAAAGAAATAAAAAAACGTATGAAAAAAGGCCTACCGCTGGCCGGTAAAATTTTGTTACCTCTGGCACAAATGTCGAGTGGAACCTTTGTTCAAAGAGTATTAACGTCATCCAAGCAACGGGCATGTGGTCAACATTTTTAAATGATCGTGGGTTTATAGATTTTCTGATGATGGATAGCTTAACTTTGTTTAAACTCGAAGCGTTAGTGCAGGCGAGAAACGTGATTCTTTCTTTGCTTGTCTTTCGACCAGGAGCTGACGATTCCTTAAAACCTACAAGGGTTTTGTTGGGCATAAGTCGGTAGAATAACCCAGACTCATCAGCGTTATAAATTTCATGGGGAGTCAAATCGAGCTCTCTGACTTTTTCCTTAAATTTAATCAAGAAAGGATCTACAAGCTGCGGTTTGTTTGAAGGTTTTTCTCCACAAATTTTCAGCAGGCGAACTCCGTTTCTTTTCTTAAAATTTGTCACCCAAAAATTGCTCGCATTAAAAGATCCTGGACTCTCCTTAATTTTTGCATGCAATGAGTACGCCTCTGGAAATATATATATAAGATATATAAAAACAAAAGTTGCAGTTATCGAGTCAAAATTATTTGAAAAGTTGGGATTATTGCGCCAACAATGATGTTGCGAAAATCGAGGAGTTGCGTGAATAGAGAGTTGCGTTAATCGAGAGCGTACTGTATGAGTTTAAATCTTATAGAATATTCGTATTGAATCAGATGCTGACTTGCTCCCACAACCTATGCATTCAGGTCCGCTCTTTCAGTGACCACCATCTTAAGTTGAGCTTGGGCCTGACTATGGTGGAGCTATTATAGGCGACTATAGTCACAAAATATTAAATACAGAATGCAAAACGTTACAAAAGATAGACCATACTACCGCTAAACTGAAATTTCTATTTGATAAATCGTATCGCATATGACCCTTCCACTGTAGGCGCCCTACAGCCTTACTTTTTTTTCTCAATTAGCACATAGAGTATAACAAAAAATACATACTCTTGTACGAGTATGTATAAAAATAGACATTTTCCAGCAATGCTTGTGTGACTGTGAATGATTTTATTTCTGTTATGATGGCACCTAATCATTTAATGGTATCACTAGTTTATATTATTTATGCCCGCTCAAAGCAGCTTTCTATCAGAGTGTGCCGCAAATAATAATAATAAAAAAAAAACAATGGAGTGCCGTACATCTTGTTTCATTTTTTTATTGTTGCTATCAAACTATGGAACGTATTGTGGATTGTTTATCTTGTGATAACGGCATATGAGAGTCCTTATCAATTTATATATGCAATTCATTTAAAACCTTCAATAGGCCAATCTATAGCGACAATCAACTCTTCACACTAGACAGCGTTCTCCAGTTCTCTGTCAGACCAGTGGATTTAGTGCTTAAAGGCTTCGGCTAATGTCGCGTGATTAATTTAACCGAAAAAAAAGAAATTAAGCGAGTTTAGAAATTACTGAGAAAAACTATGTGATGGGAGTAGCCAGTATGATTTTCTTCATTCTCCTGGCTGTTATGATGGTGCTTCTCATTCGAGTAAGGACATTTAATCAAATTGAAAAAAAAAAAATCACAAAAAATAAATATAACAAAATGGTGGCTAATTTTTGTATGTTTTTAGTGGAGCGTCAGAGTGTTTTTCAGTGTACCGAAACCCAACACGAATTCAAATACGATTACACCAGCACGGAATGTTGCCGCAACCAGAAGGCCAAGAACTTCCAGTGAAGGTCTGTTAAGAAATTTGTGCTCTTTTGTTTTTTTTTACAAAAAAAAAAATCTATAAAACCAATGTGGATATACCACGAGGAAATTAAGTCACGTGAAACTGATCTGTTCCAACTCTTTTGTTGATAGTGTTAAAGAACAAAGGCCATGCGGAAGATTTTGTATTTTTTTGGTTTTTTGTTTTTAGTGATAAAATATGTGGGAATCAGCGAATGATTAAGGAACTACTATATCGATAAGTACAGTGTACATACATATATAATCGTAGCATCTCATGAGATAATAACTTGTTTATAACTTCTTTTTACTGAGCTCATATTTCAATTTAGACAAGAAATATTGTGTGCCCTCACACAGATAAGTTTTGCTTAGACTATTTATACATAAATGTAATAAGATAATTTTATAAAAAGTGATTTGGCAAACATTTTGCTTTTGATTTGCCATATTGTACCTAATTATCATAGATTTTTGATTCGTCGGAGATTATGAAATTCTTCTAATTCTAATTTACTTTGAAGTCCAAAGTATATTTCTGTGTTTTTTTATATTGGAAATCACAGCATCTACACAAGTACAAAATCTTACTCAGGGAATCTTGCGCATAAAACAAGAAAGGATATCTTCATCCGTCTTTGCTGATTTTCATTCTTCTGTGCCGCAGAGCAGAACTATGATGATAAGGGTCATATATAGAGTCTTCTTGGTATTTCTCCACAAGGCCTTCTTATTCAATTGCCTTCTTAGGCCAAAACAGCAGTTTCCGATGAAGTGTAACTATCAGAGATAAGAGCGGAGCGAAGAAAGACAAAATTACCTCAAATTTATAGAGCATTCTTTTTACTTTTTCATAAAACTTCTGAGCATTGTTGGTAACCCTCCATTTCCTCGATCGTGTGTCTCTCATGCGCCCTCTTTTTCCTCTAAAGAAAACGAAGTTGTCCGTGCAACACACCGGTCGGTTTTATCCTTCTATGCACTACCGCTTCGTATGTGAATTAGGCGAGTGACCTTCAGCACTTTACGCTGGTTGTTGGGGTTAGACAAATGGTAGAGGAGCAATTGATTGGCAAAGTTTCGGGCGACTGCGGCCGTTTTACGCTAAATCTTTTTTAGAATTACTCTGTTGATGGTGCGTCTGAAATATTCGTAGACGAATGAACTACGAGTATGTAGTAGTCCGCCTCTACATCAAGGATCATGATCAATTTAATTGGCTGTTTTATGGTCATATGAATTAACGTAATATGTAGATGGAAAACTTTCCAGATTTTGGCCCTTCCAAAAACGGCTTCACCGTGTCTGTGAATTATACCAGCAATACACCACACATTTCAAGATCGACGTCATCAATATTACACAAACATACGAGTATGTATAGGTACATAGTGAATTTTCCGCATAAATTGTTGTCATTGTGGCAGATTTTAACCCAACCAACCAATCACGTATGGAGCACAGGCAGTGCATAGGCTTAGACCAGTGTGAGTGTTATTTTACAATGAATTTGTGAGGAGTGCCAATGCCTGAAAAAGTTTGCCATCTATATTTAAATAATTTATGACCAATAAAACTAAGATTGTGTCATGTAGGCTATACTTTCCCGCTCTTAAGACTTGGACTTAGGACATTGCACGTGAGAGTTCAAGCAGCTTGTAAAAACAATCTCTAGTAGGAATGTCTTTTTCATCAGTGGATAAGTGACCCCATACTAGGCTGATGTTGGCGAATTTAGATTTCATACGGTGTTTGTTGACGTGCTGAAAGCCGAAGTCCACATATGGCACTTCTGTTATCAGTTACGTAGTTTTACACTTTTCTATTCTCCCGCCTGGATGGCAATGATATTCACTTTGCAGGCACATTTGGCTTCCTATATAACTTCCAACAATTCTTTGTGAAGATTCCTAATTTTAATTTATTCGTTTTGAAGGGTCATCAATAGCGAATCCGTCCTTATCCGTCCTGACCTTGACAGCAATGAATATGTGGTGTGCTTCGATCTAAAACTCATGGTTCTTCTCTCTTTAGTAATGTGAAAATTTGATCGTTGGTGTACCATCCTGGCTGAACCATTCAGTTTATTGACAAAAGGCTTTATCCTCCCATACAGTGGAGCAGGATTATGTTGAGGATCATTATACGTCTAAAGTCGATGCGGTTAAAGGTTTATCCTTTTGTAATAATCTCGTAATTTTTACTCATCACAAGACATCACAACGATAGTGGAAGGTTGACAGTTCAACAATGGCGTGAAATTTAAAATTTTGTTGGAAGACCCTCTACAATGACTTAAGCGATCTAAATAATATAGACGTCAGCAATCTCCTACGCTTCGTCAGAATCGCAAATTGGTTCCAAGAGGAGGAAGATCACAGATTTTTGTGGGCCAATAGGCCTAATTCGGTGGATTTTTCCAACGTCCACTGTTACCTAACCTAACCTACCACCATATTACAGTCTGTTGCCAAACTGATTATAGTTCCTGAGTACATGACATCGTCCAGGATGTCATAAGACATATGGTACTCGTATAACACAGATTGAATGTGCTTTGAATGTGTCTCACCATCAGACAATAACTAATTGAGTCAAGTCTAATGACCGTAGACCGCAGGCAACTTCCTACCATGAGTGCGCATCTCAGAATATGGAGTCTTTGCTGCAGCTGTAGAATAAGTCAGTATCATACTCGTAGTTTAGTTTTAGTTTTTGGATATCGAATTCTGGATAGTGAAAATATCTGTGCTGAGCTGGGAATGATCGTTATTTTTGATTAACATTGCGTAAAGTGTGCTTACCAGCTGGATATTTCCAATTTGCAGTTCATGGGCGTTCCGATTCATAATCCAATTGCATTGAGTCCATTTTCGAGGTCCTCTTGTGCACAGTTTCATATTTTTCTTATTGCCAAAATCTGAATTTTTTTCCGTTATTAATTTGATGAAATTCCATAAAAGGTTTTGAATTTTTTTTAATTAATGCAAAACACGCTAAACATTCGGCATTCGGCCATGATACAAAGAACAATCGTTTTGCTTCCTCCTACCAAAAGAACGTCATCTAATTTCCAAGAAACACAGTGCGAATATCTACCTTCAATCTTACTGTTTTGTGTTATTCCCATCGTATTCGTTTTTTTTTTCTCTTATATTGTTTAATGTTCCGCTTAACATTGGCATCAAGCAATGTATATCATTTGAAAGCTTCAACGCCCATTTGTCGGGATTAACGCTTTGTTGGGTTAACAAATTCAAAAGTAAGATTGAAACCATGCCACCTATCTAAGGTGACGCCTATGTATAATGTCTATGTATGTATGTATCTCTCCATGTATAGATTGCATACTCAAGGCCGTGCATTTCAAATTTTTCGCAACAGACATAAATTCTCTTCTCGGATATTTGCAAGACGAAATGTTTTGATGGTCATGCGGTTTTAAATGAAAGAAAAAAAAAAAATAATAAAATCGTGGTGTGACTAATGCGCTTCGAGCTGTTTGCTAAATTTGTTAACACGACTTTTATCTATTATATACACAAATTTGTCTGAGAAATAATGATAATTAAGATCTTGGCAGGTTGTAATCTTAAACCAAAGTTCCTTAATTAGAACGCGGACACGGAATAAAATTTGCTATCGCCATTTTACGATCATTTCGAAGACAACTGTATTTTACCCAAAAAAATCACCTGGAAAAAAACTTGAGATACCGATAATCTTGGGAAAGAATTTATTTATGTAGGTATCAGGTAATTGTAAACGATAAGCAACTAATTTCACAATGTCCTAAGAAATGACATTGCTGCGACGTACTTGCACTCACAAAAACGTGCAATTGCGTTACCAATGTTCGTTGGTTTTGAATGGCTGCAGGTTGTAATGACTAAAAAAATAACGAGTTCGGCGGGGCATTTCGTGCGAAATCACGATATTTCAGAGAACGTTCGAACTGATGAGTATTTACAGCGATATAGGGGTTTAAGGGAATGGAATAATATTGGCATTGATGGTGAAAATTATGACAGAAAAATTTATTGCAAGATACACCATGCTGGTGTTTAGGGATATCAGTTGACTAGGCAGTATTGGACTTATCTTTGAGTCTATTTAGCAAGTGTAGACAGGTTTAAGGAGCACAAAGGTTGTCATTAATGGTCAGAGCGAGAAAGGAATCTTGTTCGGTTTTGGGAATACAATGCCATTCATGCTATTAAAGCTTTCAAACAAATAACTAATTTATTGTACTTCTTGTGTGTTCACTTTACTGGAAATTTTCAGTCGTTCGTAGGAAGAAAAGTTAACGCTTCACCAATAAAGTGCCCCAGTACCAGCATCAGGGCCAAAAACCCGCATGCTGAAACGAGCTTAGGCCGGATACTCGAAGAGATAGGGGTACACGAAGCTTCATCACTCTTACAGCAAGCGGTACAGGGCATTGTGTTACATATGCATATCACAGTTAAGTACTTAAATTACCACGCAGTCTGCAGTGTTTCCTATTGAGGGACAGCAGGAAAGTCGCTGACCTCCGGCGAAACAAGTTGAACAAGTGAATCCAGATTTCCGAATATTAGATTCTCGCCCCAAACACTTAGCTTCCTTGGTGATGCCTTAAATCACTAGATGGGTCAGACCAATCAGCTTTTCGTAAACAAAACAACCTCGCTATTGAAAGGGTTGACAAAAATCCTATTTCTAATGCAGTAACTTTCGATTATGGGTAGGGGTACTTGCGCTTTGGAGCAGAAAGCTCTTAGGCGTGACCCAACAGACAATATAGTATAGTTTCGGTAGCTGAGTGCCAATATTGCTGGCAATCAGGTTAGACGATAGTATGACGTATTTTGAGCGTAAGCATCGCAGCATATGATGAGTTTCATGTTCCTGGCACCACAGTACTCGTATTCAATGAATTTTGCTGCAGCCGTTGGTGGCGGCGGAAGTACGATATCATAGCGAATATAAGCTGAAAAGTCATCGAATTTGTGCTATTCTCCGTTCATTTCATAGCTTATGTCTTACTTACTTAGGTGGCGTTACAGCTCGGGTGAACCAGGGCTTCAACTAATAAGCCTCACTAGCAAGCCTGGTCTTTAGCTAGCTGCCTCCAGTTGCGAACTGCCAGTTGTTTGAGGTCCCCTTCTACTTGTATTCCTCCTACATCGTTCATCAACGCAAACGGGATCGCATATTTTTGCAAGGATTTTTCTTTCGAAAAGATTGAGGATATCTTCTTCCGCTATCCATGGGGTCCTTGTTTTTGCGCCATATGGCAGGGCTGGAATGATCAAGACCTTATATACAGTGTCATTAGTTTTTCGGGATAAGGCCTTACTACATACTTAAATTACTTGTTAGTCCAAAGAAACAGCGATTGGCAAGTGTGATTCTTCGGTTTATTTCTCCTGAAGTGTTGCTATCAGAATTTATAACAGAGTCAAGGTAGACAAAGTCCGAAATTATAGCTGTCGACTGTGGCATTCTGCCCAATTTGTGGATGGTGTGTCCCTTCTTGTTGACAGCATATGGTTGGTTTTCCTCTCATTTACCGCTAAACCGGTCTTGGCAGCTTCTGTATCAATATTAACGAACGCAGCGATGGCACCCTCAGAGTTTTCCCAATTATGTCGATATTATCCGCGTACGCTAGTAGTGACACAGACTTTTGAAAGTTTCTGCCTCCAGTGTTCGCTTGTGACTTTTGCACAATTCTCTCGAGTATGATATTAAAGAAGTCACATGACAGCGCGTCAACTTGTCTAAAACCTTTTTTAACATCAAATGTCTCGTTTAAGCATTTACCAACCTTGACGGAGTAGGGAGCGTTCTCGGAGTGGAATGCTACTGGCCATTTCTATGGGGCACTGGTGGTGCAAATAGCAATAAAACAGAGTGAGACACAAGAGATTACGTTGGTGTTCGAGGATGTCCATTGTTTGAGTGATATTAGTATCGCCTATGAGTTTTATCGCACGGATTTGAATTCTATCTAGCAGGTGCACAAATATTTTGGGGGCACCCGACCAGATGTGAGCAATGTACTCCAATTTCGGGCAGATAAATACCTTATATATTGAGGCCTGAACAGAGGGGGTTAAATATTTCTTACATTGCTTGAGGAAACCTAGACGTTTCGCAGCATTTTTGACTGATATACATACCGAGAATGGAAAGTATATCGGTTTGGCACGATGCAAGTGCCATTCATGGATAATTGCTGGGAATTTAAAGTTCGCTTTAACGACAGGAGACAGCATTGTGTTTTGGAAGCATTAAATTCTACTCTGTTAGTGGTTCCCCAATTAGTTATGCTGTTAATATCAGAATTTAATGAGCTTAACATACGCTTGCGTTCCCGTTCTACAGCCGAAGACCAGGGACGTGAGTCTGCGCAGACTGACGAGCTTGTCAGATATGTATGTCAAAACTAAGCATGACTCTATATACTCGTACTTAGCTCATCTCTATGACTGCTGTCATAAAATCGCTGTCTTAAAATCGATGGAAAGATGGTGGGTACCGCTTTGAACGTCTTGAGTTTTTGCCAGGATCTGCAGTAGTGTGAAAATTTAGCTGATTGTAGACTTTTCTGGTCTGAAACCGCACTTAGAGGGGCCAATCAGGTTGTTGAGGAATGTTTTCAGAGGTTCACATAATATGGCAGATAAGATCTTTTATGCGATGTTGAGGAGACTTATACCTCTATGGTATAGTTGGCGTGGTGGAGAGGGTCTCATTTTTGGTGGATCGGGCATACGGTACTGAGATTCCATTTATTAGGCATGCACTCATCTGACCAGATCTGAGAAACAAGTTGGTGTATGCTTACCTCGGCCGGTAAGTCGTCAGGGCTAGCTGCATTGTATGATTTCAACTTAGATATTGCTATCCTTACTTCATTTTGGTCAGGAGGACGGAAGTTTTGGTTTTCATCGTCAAGGCTGAACGGTCTATTCTGACTGATGGCGGAATTGATTTGATTTGATTTTGGGCTTCATCGCCGTTGTACAGTCTGCTGAAAAAGTTTTTCCACATTCTCAGTACCGACTGTGACTCTACTACAATGTTTCGCTCTTCATCTCTATAGGTTTCTGTAAGGGTCTTGTTACCTTGACGCGTAATTTTTACCTGTCAATATCTTCGTTTGCTCGATTCTTGTGCTCGTTTTTCGTTGTTCTTCGCTTTTTATTTGTAAGAGTATACTTTCCTTCCTTTGGTCGCAGAGCTCACTAACTTATCCAGTCCTTCGTTTCAGCTTTCCTGTTTAGCTGAATGTCCTTGCCGGCATTCTTAATCACACCGGGGATGTCTTGGTGGTGATCATATCAGTTACGGCGTCTCTGATGATACGTTGGCAACGTTGCCACTGGTCTTTGGTAATTGATGCTGTTGGCATAGGAGTTGTTGAGAGATTTCGGGGTAAGCGTTCGGTGAAGATTCTGTGGGTCTCTAGCGATTGCAGCTTTTCTGCGCTATATCTTCTCACAGTAGTTTTTCTTTGTTGTGGCGCTTGGGAAATTCGCATTTGCACCTTGGCTGCAACAAAGATGGTGATCGGAGTCAATGTTGGCTGCCCAGAACGTTCGGACGTCCGGAATACGAGAGGCATGCTTTACGTCTATCGCAATGCGATCAATTTGATGCTCTAGGAACCGCCATGTCCCCATGTGTATATTGAGATAAGTGAACCGTATGCTTGCTGCAGTGATATTTCATCCTGCCGTAAAGTATTTTATTACCGGGCGTTAAAATCACCTAGTATGACTTCAACGTCATACGAACATTGCCCACATGTCTTATTGAGGAACACGTAAAAATATTCTTTGCTGGTGTCGTCCTTATCTTACGTACGGGCTTGGTCGCATATAAGGCTTATGTTAGCGAATTTAGGATTGATGTGGATTGTCAAAAGACGCTCGCTCACTTGTCGGAAACTCAAGACCTCTTGCATCCGATAAGCATAAGCATCCGAATAAGAGCTGTTTCTTTTCCGTATAGCAATTACCATATTACATATCACAGTCCCTATCTCCGACCTATCCCATTGCACTCCCGGGATGGCGGTGATATCTGCGTGATAGTAGTCAAGAGTCTCCGCTTATTGCCCGGCTGCACGTGGGTCCGAACATCCCACGTGCAGTTCCGATGGCCGTTGTCCTTTCACGTTGTTCGTTGTTGGGGTCGTCAAAAGTGAATCCATTTATATACGTGGCCATTAGTTGGTTCGTCACATCGTTATAATTTTTCCCGTATAGGGCTGTAAACCCCTTAATGGCGTAGGCCAGTAATATGCTTCCGGCCAAGCATACCCTTGCATGGTCAAGCGCTTCGCTACGCCAGAGGCGGTGGCAGATCTCATTGAATATTATGATTCCAGAAAGATGGGACTTGAGAGAGGACGTGAGAGGTAAACATCTCCTGGACTTCATACTATCGTCTGATCTGGCTGCCAACAATGTTGGTTTTCAGCAAACTTTTGTTACGCAAGTAACCGCAGCAAGTAATCGACTTAACTTTATCAAACAGGAATGCGAAGGAGATTACTGGCTGGAAAACACTATCGGAGATCTCCATGTTAGATCATAGGTACACCACGGACACGATTTAAGAAGGAGCTCAACAAGTACAATAGTGCTCCCCCTAAGCTTAGGTCAAAAGAAAAGCTTAAGGAAGCTGTTCAGAACATGAACCTGCAGCATCTTCGTAAAGAATCCAGAAAACTTCTAAACAGGTCACTTAAGACTAATTTGGAGGAAGATTGGAATCTTTACAGATCAATGCAAAAAGATTTTAGGAGGCTTATTCGGACTTCAAGAAGCGCCTCTTACAAATCTTTTTGCGAAAAGATCGAAACTATCGGTGAAACCAGTAGGCTGGTGAAAGTTATTAAAAGGGGAAGATCAACCAGGCTGGAACCACTCAGAAAATCTGACGATACCTTAACTGAGTCGAAAGCAGAGACCCTCCGTCTTATGCTTGGGTCTCAATTCCCAGGTAACCTAGTCGGAACCAGCTCACAACAAGCTCCTATCAAGCTGGTATTGAGCTGAACAACGCAACACGCCGTAGCTTGTATATCTTATCGGTTATTTACCCAGTTATTTTACAAAATGGTATAGATCAGCTGCTGGCAACTCTGGAGAGATTTTTCACTGCTAGCCTGGCACTGGCATACATACCGAATCCCTGGCGAACACTGAGAGTGGCCTTTATATCGAAAATCGGAAAGGAAGTCTACTCGCTCGCCAAGAGTTTCAGACCTATAAGTCTGAATTGTGGATGCTGGCTCTAGACGCATTGACAAATCTCCCTTTCCTTGATATTCATATCATGGGCTACAGTCTCAAAGTCATCTTCCATCCAAAAAGAAGTGGTCTTTGGTATAACATGCACTGGAGCTTGCCGCTGGCTGTCTTATGACTCCGGTCTTATGGACATGCCGTCCGATACAATGACATCGGAACTCGTCTTGCGGAAAAAATATGAAATCGTATTTCATTGTGCCCAGGACTGGTTTCGGCCAGAATCTGCGCCAGGAAAGGAATGCAGTCGGGTCGTCACGGACCACTCTAAAACCAATATAGGATGTGACGCTGGTGTTTTTATGAAGGAGGACAATGTTAGATTTCACTTCACGTTAGGAAAGCTTGCAACTTTCTTAAAAACGGAGATTTATGCAATCCTGTTGGCAGCGAAATCTAGTTCAAGAATGCAAGAGATCCCTGAACGCAGTCGGAAGGCAAAATTCAGTAACCCTTGTAAGAGTCCCAGGTCACATTGGGATAACGGGAAGTGAAATCGCCGATGAACTTGCCAGGTATGGTTCAGAGGCGAGATTTTCAGGACGCAAACCAACGTTGAGTCTGCCTGAGCCCTCGGTCAAGGCTTTCATTGACATTTGGGTCTCATATGAGCACAACTTTTGATGGCACAGCTCCCTGGAAGCTGGCAGGCAGACCAAACGAATGCTTACTTTGACTGCATCAAATTGTTTGACTAAAATATTTCAGTTTTCAATAGCATTAGAGTACTTTAATGACGATTTTCAATATAAAATCAAGATTCACGATAGTATTTGGAATCAGTGGACCAATGGTACTGTCTACGAGTAATCATTTCATTCAACCATAGTTACATAGGAAATTGTTGCTATTTATTGTTGGGTTCCCAACTGAAATTTCAAGTTGAAATAAAGTAGAACTCTGTGCGTGACATTATCAGTCGGGCGTTCAGACATTTTTTGACATTGAGATTGAATATTTAGGAGACTTTTCGATGCTCATGAAAGCAATTGCTGAGGCACTCGATTTTCTTCAGTAAGAAAAAGGTATGCTTTTTGGTTGCTATCTACCAACTTTGGCGATAGTAAGGACACAGTATCCCGGTGGACGTGGAGCTGAGCTTGGAAAATGCTTTGGTGCAAAGATTCTCTGATTATTTTAATCTTACTCCACAAGTTCATGATTCCATTGTTACATCT
This sequence comes from Volucella bombylans, assembly GCA_949129095.1. Classification (NCBI taxonomy): domain Eukaryota; kingdom Metazoa; phylum Arthropoda; class Insecta; order Diptera; family Syrphidae; genus Volucella; species Volucella bombylans. Next base: position 160,311,054 of record OX422141.1, on the reverse strand, counting down.
GTGCTCTGTGCTCTGTCCTTCTGTCAAGCTAAAGTGGATCTCTGCACTTAACCAACATTTTAGAGAAACCAAGATTTGCGAATTAAGCTCCTTGGTAGTATCAGAAATCCATGGATGTTGTAGCACACCTCCTAAAAAAGAAGCACCTGAGAATAACTACTCGTATTTCGACTTTTCCGTGGCAGGTAAAAATTCTGAGTTATATGGCCTATCGGAAGAAAACGAGAATTTTCATTTGCATCTTGTCCAATTGTCTCCATCGTTTGAGGTATTAAACAAGTACCCCATAGAAAAATAATATTTTTAAGGTACAATACACCTGTGTCTTCATCAGCAGCTTTTTTTATAGCTGGGCTACTAAACACGCTCCGAGACGGGGAGCTCTTCCAGACCCCAATGTTGAAAAATTGTTGATCTTGAAAGTCAACAGTGATCTGGTATAACATTTTAAGAAGACCAACGATTTTATTGTAAGTGTTTTATTTGTTTAGATTTCTTATACCACCTTGATCAAAAAGTTCCCCGAATAACCATCGTGTGGTGCTCTCATTGTTCCGAGTTGAGTTCTGCTTTTTTGTTACGAGGGACGTTCAATATATTCTCGGTATTGATATGAAGAAAAATGCGAATTCAATTTAAATTGTTTTTATTTTTCAATATAATCTCCCCTAACATCAATGCATTTGTTACATCTTGAGATAAGCTTTTTTAAACCCGCAAAAAAATAAATTTCCTCATTCTCTGCAAAATACCCATTTATTGCCGACTTGAGTTCTTCATCATCCGAAAATCTTTTTCCACGAAGACATTTTTTCAAACCCGGAAATAGGAAATAATCACTAAGGGCAAGGTCTGGACTGTTGGATTTCTTCGAAACCACAATCTCGCGCAGCAGCCTTGGAAACTCGCGCCGTGTGAACAGGAGCGTTGTCATGAAGAAGCAACACACCCGCTGCGAGTTTACCCCGTTTTTTCTTTTTAATTTCCTCCCGCAAATTATGCAAAGTGGAAGCGTAGGATGTGGTACAAGCAGTAGCCGGGGCGCCGGAGCGGGGGTCGTCTTCAATGCTCTCTCTGTCTCTCTTGAACTCACTTGACCACTTTTGCACAGCTGATAATGAAGGTGCGGAACCCTGGTAAACAGCCTCCATCTCTTCATGAATAGTTTTTTGACTTTTTCCTTGCTTGGTGAGAAATTTAATTACAGCGCGATGCTCAATTTTCACCATCATCGTCTCAGTTGCCATTATGATTCTATTTAACTAGAGATAAAACGCGAATTAGTAATCACATTTATATGAAATTTTACATGAATGCACTAAAATAATAGTATTACTTGATAAATTTTATATACAACCACAGCTTCACCCCGATACCGAGAATATGTTGAACGCCCCTCGTAAGTTGGTAAATCTGTTGTTGACATCCCTCTAGCTTGACATTTGCATAAGTTACGTAGCCAAGAGTGTATCTATCATTGTGTGTGTTGGCGATCTTTTAAAATTTTTGAAATTTGCAACAACGAACTTGTAATAAATTTAATGGTGCCCGAACGTTGGAAATGTTGCAAAAGTGTTTCGGCAACGATTCTCTAAAGAAAACGGTCATTTACCAGTGGCACGAGCGGTTCAAAAGTGGTCGTGAGTCAATC